>CM022303.1:598433968-599645162 GCA_011799875.1 Thinopyrum elongatum | reverse complement strand
CCGCCCGACGTGGCCGTTCCACCCCTCCGTGCGACGGCGGCGGCGACGTCGGTGAGGGAGGTCACACCACTGAGCGCCGTGCCAGGTGCTTGCACCTGCCACCGCACTTCCGGACATGTAGGAGGGCCCAGCTAAACACCTGGCGGCATAGCTACCCCCCTAACTACACCCGTCCCGTCTAACCCTGGCACCGTTGAACGGGTGGTCTACGCCTTTGACTTTCGCCGGACGAGGTTTGACCGATGGACATTTTCACCTGGGTGTGATAGCCCAGCACATAGGTACACTTTGTATCAAGGTCCGGGCAGAACCCACCGCAAGATTCCCTCCGTTACTGCCCGACATGGCCGTTCCCCCCTCCGTGCGACGGCGGCGGTGACGTCGGTGATGGGGGTCACACCACTGAGCACCGTGCCGGGTGCTTGCACCCGCCACCGCACTTTCAGACGTGTAGGAGGGCCAGCGGCGGAAAACATGGCGGCATAGCTACCCACCAAACAACACCCTCCGTCTAAACCTACGAGAGTTGACGGGTAAGCTACGCCTTTGACTTTCGCCGGACGGGGTTTGACCGATGGACATTTTCACCTGGGTGTGATAGGCCAGACATAGGTACACTTTTGTATCAAGGTCCGGCACAACCCACCGCAAGATTCTCGTTACCGCCCGACTGTGCCGTTCCACCCCTCCGTGCGACGGCCGGCGGCGCGTCGGTGAGGGAGGTCACACCAATGAGCACCGTGCCGGGTGCTTGCACCGTCACCGCAATCCGACATGTAGGAGGCCCAGCTAAAACACCTGGTGGCATAGCTACCCCCAAACTACACCCGTCTCCGTTCTAACCATGGCACCGTTGACCGGGCGGGTCACGCCTGACTTTCTCCGGACGAGGTTGACCGATGGACATTTCACTGGGTGTGATAGCCAGCACATAGGTACACTTTGTATCAAGGTCCGGGCAGAACCTACCACAAGATTCCGTTCCGTTACCGCCCGACGTGGCCGTTCCCCCCTGTGCGACGGCGGGGCGGCGACGTCGGTGAGGGAGGTCACACCACGAGCACCGTGCCGTGTGCTTGCACTGCCACCGCACTTCGGACATGTAGGAGGGCCCAGCTAAACACCTGGCTGCATAGCTACCCCCCAAACTACACCACGTCCTTTCTAACCCTGGCACCGTTGACCTGGCGGTCTAGCCTTTGACTTTCGCCGACGAGGTTTGGACCGATGGATATTTTCACCTGGGTGTGATAGCCCACACATAGGTACACTTTGTATCAAGGTCCAGGAAGAAACCCACCGCAAGATTCCCTCGTTACTGCCCGAAGTGGCCGTGTCCCCCCTCCGTGCGACGGCGGCGGTGACGTCGGTGATGGGGGGTCACACACTGAGCACCGGCTGGGTGCTTTGCACCCGCCACCGCAATTTCAGAAGGGTAGGAGGCCAGCGTAAAGACATGGCGGCATAGCTACCCCCCCAAACTACACCCGTCCCGTCTAACCCTACGAGAGTTGAGCGGCGATCTACGCCTTTGACTTCGCCGACGGGTTTGACGCTGGACATTTCACCTGGGTGTGAAGCCAGACATAGGTACAACTTTGTATCAAGGTCCGGGCACAACCACCGCAAGATCCTCCGTTACGCCGAGTGGCCGTTTCCCAACCCTCCGTGCGACGGACGGCGGCGACGTCGTGAGGGAGGGTCACACCACTGAGCACTGTGCCGGTGCTTGCACCTGCCACGCCACTTTCGGACATGTAGGAGGCCCAGCTAAACACCTGGCGGCATAGCTACCCCCCAAACACTACCCGTCCCGTCTAACCCTGGCCCCGTTGACCGGCGGTCACGCCGCTTGACTTTGCCGGACGAGGTTTGACCGATGGACATTTTCACCTGGGTGTGAAGCCCAGCACATAGGTGAACTTTGTATCAAGGTCCGGGCAGAACCCAAGCAAGATTCCCACCGTTACCGCCCGACGTGGCCGTTCCACCCCTCCGTGCGATGCGGCGGCGACGTCGGTGAGGGAGGGTCACACCACTGAGCACCGTGCCGGGTGCTTGCCACTGCCACCGCACTTCCGGACATGTGGAGGGCCCATGAAACACCTGAGCGGATAGCTACCCCCCAAACTACAACCCGTCCCTCTAACCCTAGCACGTTGACCGGCGGTCCAACGCCTTGACTTTCGGGACGAGGGTTGACCGATGGACATTTTCACCTGGGTGTGATAGCCCGCACATAGGTACACTTTGTATCAAGGTCCGGGCAGAACCCACCGCAAGATTCCCTCCGTTACCGCCCGACGTGGCCGTTCCACCCCTCCGTGCGACTGGTGGCGGCGACGTCGTGAGGGAGGTCACACCACTGAGCACGTGCCGGGTGCTTGCACCTGCCACCGCACTTCCGGACATGTGGAGGGCCCAGCTAAACACCTGGCGGCATAGCTACCCCCCAAACTACACCACGTCCCGTCTAACCCTGGCACCGTTGACCGGGCGGTCACGCCTTTGACTTTCGCCGGACGAGGTTTGACCGATGGACATTTTCACCTGGGGTGATAGCCCGCACATAGGAACACTTGTATCAAGGTCGGCAGAACCCACCGCAAGATTCCCTCCGTTACTGCCCGAAGTGCGTTCCCCCCTCCGTGCGACGGCGGCGGTGACGTCGTGAGGGGGTCACACCACTGAGCACCGTGCGGGTGCTTGCACCCGCCACGCACTTAGACTTGTAGGAAGAGGCCACGAAAGACCTGGCGGTGCCATAGCTACCCCCCCAAACACAACCCGTCGTATACCCTACGAGAGTTGACCGGGCATAGCTACGCCTTGATTTCGCCGGACGGGGTTTGACCGATGGACATTTTCACCTGGGTGCGATAGCCAGAACATAGGTACACTTGTATCAAGGTCGGGCACAACCCACCGCAGATTCCCTCCGTTACTGCCTGACGTGCCGTTCCACCCCTCGTGCACGCGACGGCGACGGTCGGTGAGGGGGTCACACCACTGAGCACCGGCCGGGTGCTGCACCTGCCACCGCACTTCGGACGTGTAGGAGGGCCCAGCTAAAGACCTGGGCGGCATAGTACCCTCCCCCCCCAAACTACACCCGTTCCCGTCTAACCCTGGAACCGTTGACCGGGCGGTCTACGCTTTTGACTTTCGCCGGACGGGGTTTGACCGATGGACATTTTCACCTGGGTGCGATAGCCAAGAACATAGGTACACTTCGGATCAAGGTCCGGGTACAACCCACCGCAAGATTCCCTCCGTTACTACCTGATGTGGCCGTTCCCCCCCCCCCCTCCGTGCGATGGCGGCGGCGACGTCGGTGAGGGGGGTCACACCACGGAGCCCGTGCTTGCACCCGCCACCGCACTTCCGGACGTGTAGGAGGGCCCGGAGAAAGACCTGGCGGCATAGGTACCCCCCAAATTAAACAATACCCGTCCCGCCTAACCCTGCGAGAGTTGACGGGGCGGTAAACTGGGCCCAAGAGACACGCGTGGTGTATCTATGTATAGATAAGGCACAATTTAATTAATGAATTTGTTTTGAAAAAAAATATATTTTACAAAAATTAATAAAAAATATTATACGTAGATATGCCTACGGTTATGCCGTCGGCATAGCTCAATTTAATTAATTATTTTTAAAAAAATAATTTTATTATTAAAACAGGGAAAAAAAGTTAAAAAAAAATGAACGTAGATATGCCGACGGTTATGCCGTCGGCATAGCTCCCTGCCACGTCATCGATCCGCGGCACCGTGGGCCCAGAGCTATGCCGACGGCGTAACCGTCGGCATAGCCACGGGCCCACGGTGCCGCGGATCGATGACGTGGCAGAGTGCCGCGGATTGAAAAAAATATATTTCAGAAAAATAAATAAATAAAATTATACGTAGATATACCTACGGTTATGCCGTCGGCATAGCTCAATTTAATTAAATTTTTTTTAAAAAAATTATTATTAAAAACAGGGAAAAAAAGTTAAAAAAAATGAACTTAGATATGCCTACAGTTATGCCGTCGGCATAGCTCAATTTAATTAATTTTTTTTAAAGAATTTTATTATTATAAACAGGGAAAAAAAGTTAAAAAAAATGAACGTAGATATGCATACGGTTAGGCCGTCGGCATAGCTTCCTGCCACGTCATCTATCCGCGGCACCGTGGGCCCAAAGATCTATGCCGACGGCTGACGTTAGGGCCGTCGGCATATGTTTGACGGCGTGAACCCGCAGACTGTGGCAGGGCCACCACGGCCACCTCTATGCGGACGGCCAATCTATGCCTACAGCTGCCGTAGGCATATATGTTGCTATGCCGACGGCCTTTCTATGCCTACGGTCTCCGTCGGCATAGATGGATATATGCCGACGGCTTGTCTACGCCTACGGTTTTCCCTAGGCCGTCGGCATAGCTCCTTTCTATGCCTACGGCAGCCGTCGGCATATATAAGGCCGTAGGCATATAAGGTTATTCTGGTAGTGCGAAACAATCATAACAGCAATGGGCGATCCTCGTTGACCAACATAGGCAACAACTAGGCAAAAATCGGACTGCATAATTGTTGGTAAAAGGCCTGCTGGTAGAGTATCAGGAGATACTGCTCCAAGCATATGACTTCTAACTCTAGTACTGCATTCTCCTTTATGAGCTTCTCAGTAGGCTGACGTGACATGAAAGATAGATAGGTTCTTTGAATCAAGAATCCAACACATGTTGTTATTCAGTAGACTGTGCATACAAAATTAGAAAGTAACTCATGAAGATTATGTGCCTTAACTCTGAATTTTCTGATTCTTCCGGCATCACTATATTAGGTGGACACGGGAGTCGATGAATACCGGTAGCACGATATTCCCACTGAGATTTAGCTCATACGTGTGGCGGCCCTTGAATTCCTGTACTTCACAACCCACAATCAATTTTGAGCAAAACACAGCCGACAAAAAAAATCTTATATATATATATATATATATATATATATATATATACTAATTGGAGGCACCATTAGAGGCTCTACAGTAAACTACATCATCAAAATTAAATTAGCCATTGGATACTAAATTTGATGGTCAAGATCTATTAGTAGAAGAAGCTGCCTAATAATAATAATTAACGAAAGAAACACTGTGTACGTACTTGAATAGGATCAATCCCATATGTACAAAAAGAAGTTCTGAACCCCCACGTTTAAGTTAGTTGCAAGGAAAAAAAACACACACGTCTAGGTTCTGAAAATACAGAATAAAAAACATGTCTTCTTTCTTTTAAATTTGGTGGTCAAGATCAACTAGAAGATGCGGCCTCATTATTTTATTTTATTTTGCATGGTAATACGTTTCTCATTCATATTATAAAGATCGAAGTACAAGTCGGCCTCATTATTTTATTTTATTTTGCATGGTAATACGTTTCTCATTCATATTATAAAGATCGAAGTACAAGTCACGTAAGGACCGACATGACAAAATTGAAAAGATAGTATAACATCTCTGAGCTTGACACCAACGGCCGTCACCTGTCTCCGGCACCACCATAGCAGCCACCGAAGAAAAGAATGACGGATCACCTCCTCACCCGAGCTCGACGCGGCTCCATCGCTGATATGCAGCTTTGTGGACCTCCAAGGTGGCTCACCAAAAGTGAAGCCCTTGCCGTTGAACGAATCAGACCGGGGCAACACCCCGGACACGCCATCGAACTCCAGATCTGGCACCACACCACGACCAAGACGCCGAAGGAGGAAACCATACCTGCCATCCACGAACCACGAACCCAGCACACGTTCCGTCTTCCAGATGCTGTCGATGCAAACCACAATCTGCATCCGCTCCTGGACTACCTTCCAAGCTCCGCGCCGACGCTGGAGCAAAAGCCGTCGCAACGGCGGAGCCCGAGGACACAGGTCCACAGCGAGGATGCTGCCGCCGCCACGCCATCCTTGCTTGAACAGACTTGATTCCAAATTCATCCCCAACCATAGAACCGATGACCTCGTCAGGGATGGATCCGAAGAATCTTTATTCAGCGCCGTCATCGTCGCCGCCGAAGCCAAGACGATGAACAACCTAAAAACCTAAACTACGAGAGAGTAAAAAGATCCACGGGCGTGGATCCGGCAACCCCCCTCACCACCGACGACCGAGGTCGCCGGCGGAGGGGAGCCGCCGGAGGACGGCGCTAGAAGATTGGCCTCCTGCGGTGGCTAGGGTTCCAGCCGCCTGGACGCGAGAGGAAAAACGATCTGCTCCCGTGCACAGATCGTACATGATTGGGATTAGTCCCACATGTACCAAAAAAGTTCCCAATGCCACGTCTAAGTTTATCTCAAAAAGCGGCCACGTCTAAGTTATTTCAAAAGGAAAACCGAAAATGTCTACGTTCTGAAAAAAACAAAAACAACATGACTTCTTTCCTTAAAAAACATGCAAGTAAGAAGTCTTCAAACCCCACGTCCAAAAAATGTCCACATCTCATACCGAAAAAACAAAATCAAGGCACGTACATAAAAAGAGACCTCAAGCCTCACGTCCAAGAAAAGGGAGTCTATGCGTGATTTAAAAAAAAAGATCTGTAGCCTCCTCTCAGCAGCTTTCTGTAGAGTCATGGAAGATTACGATCTATTTCAAGCAAGAAAAAGAAATCTGCAGCCTTCTCATGGCAGCTTCTCCTTTGCCCTTAATCTGTCTATGCCTCTCCGTGTCATACTCCATGCGCTTATGATGGTGACGAGGATGGGATAGATCGGTTCCAATGCCAGGCAGACATTGGCACCTCCCAAACCCTCCTCCCGTTCTTATATCTGGCAAAGCAAAATTTAGGCGGATGCCCTGCAGCAGCAATGCGATGGATGGATCGGCTACAGTGGAAGCGCGGCATCGCATGATCGCATACCAGAGCCCTTCGTTTTATCCCATGCCCCACTTCTCATGTCCTCAGCATATTTCATGCCTTCATGGACAACCTAAATTAGAACTGTTTCCCTAATATATTTGTGAACTCTCGCCAGGTTCTTTCTCGCCCTGCTGTACAGCCCCAAGAACTACTGTATGAGATTTTGGGACAAAGTGTGTGCGAACCAGATTAGTGATTGGAGCATTGGTTATTTTTCTACAGTGATTGCAGCCAGAATGAAAATTCTGAACGGAGGTGAGAGGCGAGTCAGCAACATGGAGGAGCATGGATGGCACGTGATACTGAGGATGACCCATGGTTAGAGCACCCTACAGCACAACAGGTCCCCGTGCCAAGCAAGGAGGATGCAGGGGACAAGAGGTACTGGATAGGAAGCGAAGAAGGTGCCCGTGTGAGAGAAGGAGACGATATCGCAAGCGCATTTATCCAATTGTCATACATATCATCTAGCAGATCGGACAAAAAATTATACTACTTTTATTAACAAATTTTGCTCTATTTTCAATGATTAGCGTGGAGACAATCGTGATCCAGTGCCGGAGAGTTTCTCCCAGGCCTTTGACGCAAGGGTCAGGCCAGATATGATGTCTCCTGATGTTGTGCACCAGCTATCGTCCAATGTATAACATAGTTTGGTCTACATTACTACTAAACCAGCTAGAATGACCTATTGTTGTCATGCAATCCACACGTGTATGGTGTACAATTTTCTCCTTCATTTACTACCTTCTCTTGCATTATTCTCGCCGGTATGAGATATAGTGTTGATACTTACCTACATATATGTATAGTTTATGCATGTCTAGATTTCTTTATTACCATCAGGTTTAGTGTGTGTAAGTGCGAAATGATAATATCCACAACAGCCTTCCCTGCTGCATCGGTTAGCTTGCTGTCGGATTCCAACGCCATCGTTTAGATTCCGGTATAGCTAGCCCCGGCCACAGACCTAGTGTATTAGATATAATTTCCATTTTTCTCTGTTTTTATAATAAAAAAGAATTAAAAAATAAACTATATTTCAGTGGAATAAGTTGGAATATGTGCATGAAGGGTGCATGGAACAAAATTTTCAAATATCATGGCCGTTTTCTTATTTTGGAGGGATGGGATAATGATCCAACAAGTGAGTTGTATGAAAGTAAACCCCAAATATCTGTTTCTATGCTGTTCATAGAATTTTGGTTCTTTAATTTGAAACTAAATTGCATGTCTTAACTTTTTATCTTCTTTTCAGAGAGTGGTTTTCTACTTTCCCTTTCGGATTATACTATGGTCAGTTGATGGCGCACATAGTGTGTCTCCTCTAATCTTTGTGTTGAATGCATCCAATATTAATTAATGTATCTTCCTCTACAGGTTCGCCACTGTGGCTCCCCTGGCAATGGTTTCACGATACAATGTTGCACAGGAGATCATGTTCTAAATAGCTACGGGTTGGGTAAATTAATATGTAAATCTACTTCCACATGAGATGGCAGAGACAAGTCTTTTTATGTTGCGATGCCGTTTGCAAGTTAGAATAATCTTCATTCGTACTGTCGTAGTTTTGTCATGGCAGATCTCTTAATGTGAGGACTTAGTCGTGAGCCCAACGCAACTAGGTAGTAGCTTGAACGGGGTTGGTCGGAATCGAGAGACGCAAGGTTTTACCCAGGTTCGGCCCCTCACGGTGGAGGTAAAGGCCTACATCCTGCTTCATTGATATTGATCATGGTGATGCTCACGGTTACAAGGGTGTTCTTTCGCTACCTCTCCCTCGAGAGCTATTGACTTGTCCGTCTTAACTTGTCCCTCTTGGGGTGCTCTACCCCTCCTTATATAAGTTGGAGAGGCGGCTTACATGTAGAGTCCTAGTAGGATTAGGACTACTCTATTACAAGTGGAATCCTAGTCTTGCTTCCCTTGTAAGGGAAATATTCTTTATGCATTCCTTCTCAAACCGGTCCACCATAATGTGAGTCGGCCTTCCCACGAGCCACCTTATGGGTCGTTGGGTTTTGTCGTCCATCTGACCCGTCCGCCGGGTCACTAATGAGTCGCAATGTTCGGGGCGGGTTACCCGTGAGTCGCCAGGTCCGGGCAGGTCACCAGTGAGTCGCCAAGCTTCAGCCGGGTCATATATCAGGCCGGGTTACACCGCGGGGTATATCCCCGACATTAGCCACCAGTTTAATTTGGAATTTTCCATGTTAAACTGATCCTGCAAAATAAACACAAGAACAAATTTGGTAGGTTCTACGCCGGGTCAAGCATTCTTCTGAGCCGGCTTCTGTTCATCCTTAAGTCCTTGTCATTTCCTTCTCCTGGAAAGTCCAGGTCAATAGGCCAGCTTCCTAGTCAATTTGCATGTAGAAAAATATTGTGAAAAAGAATCCATTTGAGTCGGCCTCCAATGCTCTGACTTGACAAAAATATTGGTCTTAAAATATTCATCTGATGTTCAGTCGGTTTGAAGATGTAGAGCTTGCCGAGCTATGATTGCCAAAATTGCCGGTTTATAAAAAACGATGATTTCGGGTCATGATTATTATAGACGCCGGGTCATGATTGTTGCGACTTGGTGCTTGCTTTTGTAAATACAGTTTCCAATCTTTGAATCGACTCTCCGTGCCCTTCTATGAATAGCTTGGAAGAGATAAATTTTGCAAATTTTCTCCACTAAGAATATGATACCCGATCTGCTCAAATATGAGAAATTGAAGGTGTACCTCCCTTATATCCATATTACCTGTAGCCCCCAAGTCTTGAGTAGAACAAAGTGATAACTTAAGACTTGCTTCAATATAAATACTGCAACTTTGGAGAAATCCGGGTTGTTCATCTAAGTCGTCAAGCATAAACTGAACATTCTGTACTTCTCATGTGTAGCCCCCAAGGGCCGGGTCATTATGCAATGATAAGCAGGGACTTTGCAGATCTAATTATATAGACTTGAGGAGCAACGTGTAGCCCCCAAGGGCCGGCTTAGTAAGATAATACTGAGCTGGACTTTACATGTACTTCATTGAAAATAACACCATATGATGTAGCCCCCAAGTTTCGGGTTACCTTTGACAGGAGCAATTAGTAGCCCTCAAGGGCCGGCTCATCACTATGTGATGGGCCGGGTCTTCCATGAGGCGAGTTAAAAATGACTTTGCATTAGCCCCCAAGTGCCTTGGTGCATGCTTGCAGCGACATGGGACTTGCATACTTGATGTAATCTTGATTTGAATAATGTAGCCACCAAGTGTCGGGTCGTATGCCTGCAGCAACTTGGGACTATTCCTTCCATTGTAAAATAAAACCATATCCATTGTCCGGATGATATTGCTGAAAGCCTTGCATATCAATATTGAACAATGCTCTCTGTTGTGAGCTGGTATTTTTGGATGATGGAATAATAGCCATTACTCTGAAAGTGCTTTAAAAACCTCAATCATCCAATACTGGTTATGATAATCATAATGAAAATCCAGCCATATTGGCTCTTTAAGATTTGAATAATATAATCCGGTATGAAAACCTCAATCATTCAATACTGGTTAAGACAACCATAATGAAAATCTAGCCAAGTTTGGCTATTAAAGATTTGAATAATATAATCCGGTATGAAAACCGCAATCATTCAATACTGTTATGACAACCATAATGAAAATCCAGCCAGGTTTGGCTATTAAAGATTTGAATACTTTGTCTGTTGACAAGTAAATCCAGAGTTAAATACCCAGCGACTCTTGGCCGATGGCGACTTAATGCGCATCCATTGTACTCCATGATACAACCCGGCGGCTTATACCCTTTGTAAAAAATTAAGAATTGATAACCCCTGCAAACAGAGATGTTATAAAAATTACAGATATGCACAACAATATAATTCATGAGTCGGCTTTTAAGGCTCGAATCCAGGGCGGGTTATAACCCAGAGAATTATGGTCATAAACAATCATTGAAAAAATTATAATGGCAGTTTATAGCCAAAATTAAACTGGCGACTTAAAGTCCAAAGCCAAGACAGGCGATAACCCAAAGACTTGTGGTCTTATCCAGCTATTGGAAAAATCATGAACATGGCTGATGAGCCAAAATATCCTGGTGTAACACCTCCAGTGGTTTGCCACAGTAATCACTCTTTTTTATTATGCCATGTCATCATAATCAACAGTGCCTAAATATTAATTGGATCATATCTCATTTTCAAATTCAAATTCAAATGAAAATGAAAATTCAAACTAAAAGTGAAAATAAAAGTTGTCCAAACTTAGAAACTAAAATGTTCAATAAATAACAAATATTACAGAGACAGTTCTAAAATTGTAACCAACATTTAATAAATTAATTAGGTAACTCAAACATCCACAAACAGTGGCTGAAAGTAATATTTAATAACCTTTTAATTATTCTAAACCAAATATGAAATTATGTTTTGCCCAAACTAGTTTTTGGTGGTAGGATATAATGTGCTGTGATTTGTGGGCCAGCTCTCATATTTTACAAAACTCATTTGGTGGCGAAACATTTAGCCAAAGCAGAAAAGGAAAGAAACAGAAATGGAAAAAATGAAAAAGGACTAAAGAACTACTGTGCACTCGGGCCTGCTCGCTACAGCCAGCGGCCCAGCCCACCCCGCGCGTCCTCCCACCTCTTACTGCTCACCTCCTGCCTCGTTGTCGAAAACCTCGAGCGCGCGAGCCAGGCCCCTTCCTCCGTGCGGTCGACAGCGCGCCCGCGCTGGGGATAAGAGCAGCTCCCCGCTCTCCCTGGCGAACCCTAGCCCTCATTCCCCCCTTCCTCCCTCGTTCCCCACCTCGCCCGACGCTGCCATGATCGGCCTCCGCTGAAGCTCGCGGCCACCGGCCCCGCCTCGCCTCGTCGAAGTGTCCCTCGTCTCCGCCGTGGTGGACCGCGTCGTCTGCTGCCCTCTGGTGGAGCTGGGGAGCCCCACAGGCGTCGATCTTCTCCGCCCCCTTTGCTTCGGTCACCGGCGCCTCTCCGACGATCCCCGCCGTTCTACTGCTACTAACCCGCCAACGGGCCTCCGTGCGCCTTCACTGTGAGCTCCTCCACCTCCCTTTTCCTCTCCTAGTGGCGGCGCACGCTCGCTAGCTAGCTGCTACGCTACGCCCGAATATGTTGCCGCCGTTGAGCTCGCCGCCCTTGTCTCCGTCACTACCATGTGCGGCCGAGGCCAGCAGCGAGCTCCTGGAGCTCGTGCGAGTCCGATGCCACCGCCCACGCGTCCCCGCGTGCTTCCCATGGCCATTTTCCCTGAGGCCAAAACTCCGGCGCCGCCGCGGTCGTCGTTGCGCTCATCTCCGGCCGCCTCAACTCGGGCTAGCGCCATAGATCGACGCAGCGCATCACTCTCGTTCGAATAAGCGCAGAAGCGCACGTTGTCGCGCCCCCTAGCGAGATCCCGTAGCTCACAGTGGTTCGGCTTCCGCCAATCTCGTCGCCGGCGAGCATTCCGGTCATCCCAACTCCGGCCACCGCCTCCATTCGACGCGGCGCTGAACGGCCTTTCGAACGCGCCCAGCCGCGCTCGCTCCCGAGCACTGTAAGCGAATTCCGGCGGGTCTCGTGCGTCGCCGCCGCGTTTTCTGGTCGCCGGCATCGTTCCGGCGACGGCGCCGACGTGGCACAGGCGGGCCCCGCCCCTGTGACACTGCTCGTGGGCCCAGCGGGTCCACCAGACAGGGTTGACTAGGTCAACCCTGCTGACTGGGCAGCGTGGGCCACTGACAGGTGGGCCCCGCGCTAATTTAACTAATTTTGGAAATAATTAAAATGTTAATTAAGTTAATTACTCACTGACATAGGGCCCCACCTAAATAATTAACCCTGTTAATTAGTTAGTTAGCCCACTGTCTATGACAGGTGGGTCCCACAGGTCAGATTTGACCCTGGTCAGCCGACCGTTGACTGCTGACGTCAGCTTTACGTCACGATGACGTCACCCTGTACTGTTCTGGATAATGTTGATCTTAAATAATTAAATAAATTCTAGAAATTAATAAAATCTTTAGAAAATCATATCTTTTAATCCGTAACTCCGATGAAAATAATTTATATATGAAAGTTGATCAGAAAAATCCCACAAATCCGAATACGCGGCCCGTTCGTCCATCACCCGTCTCTAACTACCGAACATGGAAAAGTTCTCCTCCGGTCATCTGTCTGACAACTGTCCGGAACAGGGAAAACATTCCCGGATGGATTCCCCCTTCCTCGTTGTCGTGCAACCATACGTTAAGGCACACCCGGCACTGCGTATTGTCATGTCATGCTCTTGTTTGCTTTATATTTACTGTTTCCTCCCCCTCTTCTCTCTCGTTAGACTCCGACGCAGTTCCCGGTACCGACGCAGCTCCGGAGCCCGGCGCCACCGTTGACGACCTTGCCTTTGCCGCAAAGCAACCAGGCAAGCCCCCCCTTTGATCATCCCGATATCGCCCATTCTATTTTCTCATGCTTGCATTAGAACTGCTGCTGCTACTGCTTTACCTATTCTGATGCATAGCCTGTTTATTGTAACCTGCTATTGAAACCTTACCTGCTCACCCTAAACTGTCTAGTATAGGCTGGGTAGAGACCTATCAGCGACCCCACTTATCCCGACTGCCCCGCTGGATTATCTGAAGACCCAATCAACGGGATTGAAGACCAGGCCTCGGCACCGCACATCATCCCCCCTTTGTTGTAACGACACTGCAGCGTTACTATCAAGTGCCGAGGGTGAAACCTCTTGTAGCACTTCTGATGTTAACTCTGTAGAGAAGCTGTTCGGTCGTGGTCATCGAGGGTGATTCCTCCATCACCGCTTCCGATAACGACGCCGCCGTACAACACCACAAGTGTGAACCCAGCGAGGGTGATTCCTCCGAGTTCACCTTGACGGATTCATCGAGTAGGAATCCAACGAGGGTGATACCTCGGATTCCCCTGATGTTATGGACACACGGATACTTGGACCTTACACTGTTACTTGGATAGGCGGGTCGACCCTGAGGGGTACCCGCGTGCGCCTAAGTGGCGAGTGTTGTGAAGACGGGTTGCCTAGATGGTGCCCGAGTGGTGAATACGAGGCGCGGCCGGGCATTCTTAGCCCTTGCAGCAAGTCCTCGAGACGGGGCGACGGGGTCACATCGATCGTGAGTCTCTGCTTGTTACCGCACCCCCAAGGTACTAACGATTTGGATATTTGATTTGAGTGGTCCTCTGGCCCGATAGCACTAACCACCACGTGGGCATAGTATGGGCGTTCTGCATCGTATGCATCAGCCGAAAGCTCTGTCAGACGTCCAGTTCAGTAGTGCGGCATGGAGTGATTGGCGCCATTCACGACAGAGGTGGTGCTTGGATCTGAGCCATGTGCGCAACGACCTGGAGGGCGAGGGGCGATGGCCCAAGACGCCCTTGCGCTTAGGATGTAGACCGGCGGGGACCTCTCTGCTGAGCTCTAGGTAGGGCTGCGGTGTGTCGTTTGGCCGAGGCCGGGCATGACCCGGAAAAGTGTGTCCGGCCGGAGTTAATCGAGCGTGGTGGGTAAGTTGGTGCACCCCTGCAGGGAAGAACTAATCTATGCATAGCCGGATCCTCGGTAACGGACACTCGGAGTTGTATCCTGATTGATACAATTAGAACTGGATACTTGGATACTATGGCTCTGGGATTGCTTCTCACAGGGAGTCGAGAAGGGATCTCAGGACGAGATTGATGACTGTATGGCTCTGGGATTGCTTTCTCGCAGGGAGTCGAGAAAGGATCTCTGGGTGAGGTTGAGACTTAATGATACTACTACACTATATTGATCTGTTCTGCTCTCTTCTATTGCTGCAAGACCGCTGAAGATGCTAGTCTTCGATAGGACTAGGCCTTCTCTCTATTCTGGCATTTCTGCAGCCCAGTCCACATATACAGCCTCTCTTTGAAAATGTTGCATATGTAGTGTAGATCCTTGCTTGCTGAGTACTTCTGAGTACTCACGGTTGCTTTGTTTTCCTTTTCTCCCCATATCAGTTTGTCGTGACCAGAGGACGGAGCCCCCTGAGACAGCTGCCCTGTCGATCGACTACTACTACCACCCCGAGGGTGGATACTACTACGAGTTGACTGACGACCAGGAGTAGGATCAGAGGGTCCCAGGCAGGAGGCCTACGCCTTTCGATCGTAGTGTTTTATTTTTCCCCGCCTTTCTATAGGCCTTTCTGTACTTTCTTTTATATCTGTACTCAGATATCTGATGCTTCCGCTGACGCTTGTACGCAAGCTTATGTATTCGAGCCCTCGAGGCCACTGGCTTGTAATATAATGGTTGTATGACTTTATTTATGTTTTAGAGTTGTGTTGTGATATCTTCCCGTGAGTCCTTAGGCTTGATCCTATGCATTTGCGTGTATGATTAGTGCATGATTGAGCCGGGCGCGTCACAAGTTGGTATCAGAGCCGACTGACTGTAGGAACCCCCTTTCCAACTCCTTGGCCGAAGTTGAGTCTAGTGGTCCAAAACTGTTTTACTAACATGGTTGTGTGGGTTACGGGCCCACGTCGCCAAATGGGTGGTATTAGGATCTTTTACTCCTCGACCTTTACTCTGGGACTCTGTTCTCTCTTCTATTCGGGTTAAAATTTTACTAACTCCAACATTAGGTTCTCGTGATCACATCCACCCGGTGTTCTGAAAATTTCCCCCTTCCTTCAAGATTGCGGGCAAGGTTCTGTTCGCAGGATCCTCTTATCGAGGGCACCATGTTTTGTCACTTGCAGATTCCTCGCTCCAATAGTTTTCTCCGACATTGATGTAGCCTTTGCTATGTCTCGTTGTGTACTTCCTTGCCGCGTGCCTGCGTGCCGCCTAGTTGTCTAGCCTTCCCCTTTCAGCTGTCGTATTGCTGGATTGTAATCGAGGCTATGTGTGGATTCGAATGTTTGGTGCGAATATGATGAAGTATCTACTGCACCTCCTTCTGTTGTGCGTGTTACTTCATGAATCATTCCATACACCTGCAGTTCTTCTTGCTAAACTGCCCCTGTTGATTTGGCAGGATGGCTGACGATCCTCCACCTCCACCTTATATTGCCGCAATGATGCAGCAATTTGAACTGAACCGTCAGGTTATGACCGGGATATTGGCTCAAATCCCAAACCAGAATGCTCATCAACAGCCTACACCAATAACACTGCCAGAATTCGTGTGCCTCAATCCGTCTACTTTTCGCAGCTCGACTGATCCAATGGATGCTGATGATTGGCTCCGTGACATTGCCTTCCAGATGAAGTTGGCCAATGTTATCCCTGAGAGTTACGTCACCTATGCAACGTATCACCTGAGGGGATCAGCTGCTCACTGGTGGGAAAGCCACAAGGGTATGTTGCCTGCTGAAGCAATAACCACTTGGCGGGAATTCCAGTCAGCTTTTCGTGTACGGTACATTCCTCAAGGTCTGATGGACCAAAAGAAGCAGGAGTTCCGCAAACTCTCACAGGGCAAAATGACTGTGGAGGAATATCAGAGGAAATTCCTTGAATTATCCCGCTATGCTGCGGATGACGTCGACACTGACACTCGCAAGCAGGAGAAATTCCGTGAAGGACTACGTACTGATATAAACCTTGCACTTGCTGTCCATGTTTGCACAGACTTCGCAACGCTCCCATATCCACGACGTCTTCCATGTGTCGCAACTTCGTAAATGCTTCAAGGAATCTCCGCACCGCGCAATGGATCCCGAAATGCTCGAATTGCAAGATGACCTTTCTTATAAGGAGCATCCGATCCGCATTCTCGATGAAGCTGAACGTCGGACCCGTCAGAAGGTTACAAAGTTCCTCCAAGTGCAGTGGTCAAATCATACTGAAGATGAAGCCACTTGGGAACGCGAGGATAATCTTCGGGCGGAATACCCCGATCTTTTCCCGTCTACCTCTTAATTCTCGGGACGAGAATTCTTATTAGTGGAGGAGATTTGTAACACCCCCAGTGGTTTGCCACAGTAATCACCCTTTTTGATTATGCCATGTCATCATGATCAACAGTGCCTAAATATTAATTGGATCATATCTCATTTTCAAATTCAAATTCAAATGGAAATTCAAACTAAAAGTGAAAATAAAAGTTGTCCAAACTTAGAAACTAAAATGTTCAATAAATAACAAATATTACAGAGACAGTTCAAAAATTGTAACCAACATTTAATAAATTAATTAGGTAACTCAAACATCCACAAACAGTGGCTGAAAGTAATATTTAATAACCTTTTAATTATTCTAAACCAAATATGAAATTATGTTTTGCCCAAACTAGTTTTTGGTGGTAGGATATAATGTGCTGTGATTTGTGGGCCAGCTCTTATATTTTACAAAACTCATTTGGTGCCCAAACATTTAGCCAAAGCAGCAAAGGAAAGAAACAGAAATGGAAAAATGAAAAAAGACTAAAGAACTACTGTGCACTCGGGCCTGCTCGCTACAGCCAGCGGCCCAGCCCACCCCGCGCTTCCTCCCACCTCTTACTGCTCACCTCCTGCCTCGTTGTCCAACAACTCGCGCGCGCGAGCCAGGCCCCCCCCCCCTCCGTGCGGTCGACAGCGCGCCCGCGCCCGCGCTGGGGATAAGAGCAGCTCCCCGCTCTCCCTGATGAACCCTAGCCCTCATTCCCCCCCTTCCTCCCTCGTTCCCCACCTCGCCCGACGCCGCCATGATCGGCCTCCACTGAAGCTCGCGGCCACCGGCCCCGCCTCGCCTCGTCGAAGTGTCCCTCGTCTCCGCCGTGGTAGACTGCGTCGTCTGATGCCCTCTGGTGGAGCTGGGGAGCCCCACAGGCGTCGATCTTCTCCGCCCCCTTAGCTTCGGTCACCGGCGCCTCTCCGACGATCCCCGCTGTTCTACTGCTACTAACCCGCCAACGGGCCTCCGTGCGCCTTCACTGTGAGCTCCTCCACCTCCCTTTTCCTCTCCTAGTGGTCGCACACGCTCGCTAGCTAGCTGCTACGCTACACCCGAACGTGCTGCCGCCGTTGAGCGCGCCGCCGTGGTCTCCGTCACTGCCACGTGCGGCCGAGGCCAGCAGCGAGCTCCTGGAGCTCATGCGAGTCCAATGCCACCGCCCACGCGTCCCCGTGTGCCTCCCATGGCCATTTTCCCCGAGGCCAGACTCCGGCGCTGCCGCGGTCGTCGTTGCGCTCAGCTCCGGCCGCCCCAACTCACGCTAGCGCCCTAGATCGACGCAGTGCATTACTCTCGTTCGAATAAGCCCAGAAGCACGCGTTGTCGCGCCCCCTAGCGAGATCCCGTAGCTCGCCGTGGTTCGACTTCCGCCAATCTCGTCGCCGGCGAGCATTCCGGCCATCCCAGCTCCGGCCACCGCCTCCATTCGACGCGGCGCTGAACGGCCTTTCGAACGCGCCCAGCCGCGCTCGCTCCCGAGCCCTGTAGGCGAATTCCAGCGGGTCCCGTGCGTCGCCGCCGCGTTTTCTGGTCGCCGGCGTCGTTCCGGCGACGGCGCCGACGTGGCACAGGCGGGCCCCGCCCCTGTGACACTGCTCGTGGGCCCAGCGGGTCCACCAGACAGGGTTGACTAGGTCAACCCTGCTGACTGGGCAGCGTGGGCCACTGACAGGTGGGCCCCGCACTAATTTAACTAATTTTGGAAATAATTAAAATGTTAATTAAGTTAATTACTCACTGACATAGGGCCCCACCTAAATAATTAACCATGTTAATTAGTTAGTTAGCCCACTGTCTATGACAGGTGGGTCCCACAGGTCAGATTTGACCCTGGTCAGCCGACCGTTGACTGCTGACGTCAGCTTTATGTCACGATGACGTCACCCTGTGCTGTTCTGGATAATGTTGATTTTAAATAATTAAATAAATTCCAGAAATTAATAAAATCTTTAGAAAATCATATCTTTTAATCCGTAACTCCGATGAAAATAATTTATATATGAAAGTTGATCAGAAAAATCCCACGAATCCGAATACACGGCCCGTTCGTCCATCACCCGTCTCTAACTACCGAACATGGAACCGTTCCCCTCCGGTCATCTGTCTGACAACTGTCCAGAACCGAGAAAACATTCCTGGATGGATTCCCCCTTCCTCGTTGTCGTGCAACCATACGTTAAGGCACACCCGGCACTGCGTATTGTCATGTCATGCTCTTGTTTGCTTTATATTTACTGTTTCCTCCCCCTCTTCTCTCTCGTTAGACCCCGACGCAGTTCCCGGTACCGACGCAGCTCCGGAGCCCGGTGCCACCGTTGACGACCTTACCTTTGCCGCAAAGCAACCAGGCAAGCCCCCCCTTTGATCATCCCGATATCGCCCATTCTATTTTCTCATGCTTGCATTAGAATTGCTGCTGCTACTGCTTTACCTATTCTGATGCATAGCCTGTTTATTGTAACCTGCTATTAAAACCTTACCTGCTCACCCTAAACTGTCTAGTATAGGCTGGGTAGAGACCTATCAGTGACCCCACTTATCCCGACTGCCCCGCTGGATTATCTGAAGACCCGATCAACGGGATTGAAGACCAGGCCCCGGCACCGCACATCACCCCCCCCCCCTTAGTTGTAACGACACTGCAGCGTTACTATCAAGTGCCGAGGGTGAAACCTCTTGTAGCACTTCTGATGTTAACTCTGTAGAGAAGCTGTTCGGTCGTGGTCATCGAGGGTGATTCCTCCTTCACCGCTTCCGATAACGACGCCGTCGTACAACACCACAAGTGTGAACCCACCGAGGGTGATTCCTCCGAGTTCACCTTGACGGATACATCGAGTAGGAATCCAACGATGGTGATACCTCGGATTCCCCTGATATTATGGACACACGGATACTTGGACCTTACACTGTTACTTGGATAGGCGGGTCGATCCTGAGGGGTACCCGCGTGCGCCTAAGTGGCGAGTGTTGTGAAGACGGGTTGCCTGGATGGTGCCCGAGTGGTGAATACGATGCGTGGCCGGGCATTCTTAGCCCTTGCACCAAGTCCTCGAGACGGGGCGACGGGGTCACATCGATCATGAGTCTCTGCTCGTTACCGCACCCCCAAGGTACTAACGATTTGGATATTTGATTCGAGTGGGCCTCTGGCCCGATAGCACTAACTACCACGTGGGCATTGTATGGGCGTTCTGCATCGTATGCATCAGCCGAAAGCTCTGTCAGACGTCCAGTTCAGCAGTGCGGCATGGAGTGATTGGTGCCATTCATGACAGAGGTGGTGCTTGGATCTGAGCCATGTGCGCAATGACCCGGAGGGCGAGGGGCGATGGCCCAAGACCCCCTTGTGCTTAGGATGTAGACCGGCGGGGACCTCTCTGCTGAGCTCTAGGTAGGGCTGCGGTGTGTCGTTTGGCCGAGGCCGGGCATGACCCGGAAAAGTGTGTCCGGCCGGAGTTAATCGAGCATGGTGGGTAAGTTGGTGCACCCCTGCAGGGAAGAACTAATCTATGCATAGCCGGATCCTCGGTAACGGACACTCGGAGTTGTATCCTGATTGATACAATTAGAACTGGATACTTGGATAGTATGGCTCTGGGATTGCTTCTCACAGGGAGTCGAGAAGGGATCTCAGGACGAGGTTGATGACTGTATGGCTCTGGGATTGCTTTCTCGCAGGGAGTCGAGAAAGGATCTCTGGGTGAGTTTGAGACTTAATGATACTGCTACATTATATTGATCTGTTCTGCTCTCTTCTATTGCTGCAAGACCGCTGAAGATGCTAGTCTTCGATAGGACTAGGCCTTCTCTCTATTCTGGCATTTCTGCAGCCCAGTCCACATATACAGCCTCTCTTTGAAAATGTTGCATATGTAGTGTAGATCCTTGCTTGCTGAGTACTTCTGAGTACTCACGGTTGCTTTGTTTTCCTTTTCTCCCCATATCAGTTTGTCGTGACCAGAGGACGGAGCCCCCTGAGACAGCTGCCCCGTCGATCGACTTCTACTACCACCCCGAGGGTGGATACTACTACGAGTTGGCTGACGACCAGGAGTAGGATCGGAGGGTCCCAGGCAGGAGGCCTACGCCTTTCGATCGTAGTGTTTTATTTTGCCCCGCCTTTCTATAGGCCTTTCTGTACTTTCTTTTATATCTGTACTCAGATATCTGATGCTTCCGCTGACGCTTGTATGCAAGCTTATGTATTCGAGCCCTCGAGGCCCCTGGCTTGTAATATAAAGCTTGTATGACTTTATTTATGTTTTGGAGTTGTGTTGTGATATCTTCCCGTGAATCCTTAGGCTTGATCGTGTGCATTTGCGTGTATGATTAGTGCACGATTGAGCCGGGGGCGTCACACCTGGCGACTTAAAGTAACACGCTAGGGCGGGTGGCAACCCGAAATACTCAATCATGAAGAGCATAACCCGGAGCCGCATAACCCGGGGATTCATAATTTGCAAAAAAATCCAAAACTTGAAAGCATAAAGACATCTGAAAACCCAAACAAAAAATATGCAAATCTCAAACATTTGCTAAGCCGGCTTTTAAGGCACGACTGAAAAAAGTTGGCTCACAGGCCTAATGTTTGCTTTCAAGGCCGCAATAGCCGCTGGCTCACATGCCTCATGTTTGCTTTCAATGGCCGCAATAGCCAGCTCACATGCCTCATGTTTGCTTTCAATTGCCACAATAGCTGTTGGCTCACAGGCCTCATGTTTGCTTTCAATGGCCGCAATAGCCGTTGGCTCACAGGCCTCATGTTTGCTTTCAATGGCCGCAATAGCCGTTGGCTCATAGGCCTCATGTTTGCTTTCAATGGCCGCAATAGCCGTTGGCTCACATGCCTCATGTTTGCTTTCAATGGCTGCAATAGCCGTTGGCTCACAGGCCTCATGTTTGCTTTCAATGGCCACAATAGACGTTGGCGCATATGCCTCATGTTTGCTTTCAATGGCCGCAATAGCCGGCTCACAGGCCTCATGTTTGCTTTCAATGGCCGCAATAGTCGTTGTTCATCCTAGCTCACTATAAGCCGGCCCTCACGTGACACAAAACCGTCGTTTTAACCTTGGCAAGTTCAGGGTCTTTAAGAAGATTGACTTGCCAAGAGTTCGGCGGGTCACCTGGCGGAGTAGCAAGTTGCAAACAGGCAGGATGAAACCATAATTTGGCATCCATGCCGGGTCAAGAGGGTATGAAAGCTAAACCCGGTGGGTTGGAAGTCCCCAAGTGACCTTATGATCAACCAATAAAGTCTCAAATACACAGAAATGAAACGACAGAGGCCCCAAATTTCAGGGATGCCGGCTTTATTAAGTTGATCATAATATGATAAGCCCATAAGGCAGGATACCCATGTTCGAACCGCGCATCATAGCAGCAAGTTCTCTTTGGTAACCTTTATTTTTGCCTGAGAACTCGAACTTGCGAGTGGTATATTCTTCTTGAACCGGATGTTGAGCCGGATATTAAGAGCTCAAAACTTTACGGGAGAACATATTTCCCTTGAGCCGGATTTTGAACTGGAATCTCTTTTGATAACCCCGAACTCTTCCATTGAGCCAGAACTTTTTTAATGCTAAGCACTTTTTAAGCTGGAAATTTTTCTGACGGCCTTTAAACTTTCACCAATGTGGCAATAACACCTTAGACCGGGTTACTTTCCCTCCAATGAACCGGGGTTCTTCAATTTGCTGAAACTGGCAAAATTTGCTAAGTCGTGTTATTGTAGCCCCCGAGTCTAAAGACGACTCAAGGAGTTGTCTTGAGATTCTCCATACTTGACCGGGATATAAACCGGCATAAAGTTGAATAGCGAAGCGCTGGAATGTGTTGAAGCTGAAGGCAAGGTGGCAAGTTGATGATCTTTGCAACACTCATTGTATATCCTTGGCGTTGGTAACGCAATGTGAATCCATGGAAAGTTTAAGTCGACCATGGCGGGTTACACATGACCCCGTATGATTTGTGTCAATAATTCAGCCAGTGGTTCATCCCAACTTGTTGTTGAAGTTTAGACAAATCGCGGTGGCGGCGACTTATGCGCCTTTATCCATTGAATCATCTGGTGCAGGCGGAAGCTGATAATATACTATGATTTACTCCAGAATTATTGGAATAGACCGGGCCACCGGAGCAGTGACTTGCTTGCATTCCATAAGCAACTCGTGCAGATAGGTGCAGCTCCAGTGCGCTGATGTAGACCAGACAGCGGGGGCGGACGGTAAAGACGACCGCGGCATCAGAGGCAGCACGGACACGGGCGAGTCGGCCGTGGGCAATCATAGTGGCGTTGTAATCCGGTGCAGACGGGCGAGTCAATCACAGGCGCAGTAAGCCGCGCAGACGGGCGAGTCAATAGCATGCGCAGTAAGCCGCGCGTACGGGAGAGTCAGCCGCGTCATGTTGATCAGACTGGGCCGCAGGAGCCGCGGCTTGCACATACATTCATTGGGCATTATGGCACGGTCAGATGCTAGCGCATGATAATGGTGGCGCAAGCTATATATCCATGACACGACCATCGCTCTTGCATTGAACAATTGTCATGCATAAAAAAATATCACAAGCAAGAGTATTTGTTCTTTGAAGAATAAAAAATATCAATAAAAATTGACTGGATAGATTTCACCTTTGCCTGTCGCATGATGATGTGTGTAGTTGAGGATGACACCATTCAGCCAATTGCCCGCACAGTGTGCAGATGCCATCCAATAGACTATGACAGCAGCAGATTCCACCTTTATGACAGTAACTTCAAGACGATTTGATTTCCACATCCCATAAAGCTATCTGGATGTTTTTGTACAGAGATGAAGATACTGCCTTCATACGATATCCTGGATAAAAGGGGCAGGCTGTATTTTGGGTGTATTGGTCCTAAGGCAAACATTAGGCGCATAGGATCTGCCCTTAAAACATTGAATTCCCTGATGCGTCTCAAATCCTTTGAAGATACACCCTTAATTATCTCTCCATGAGCACCTTGCAAATCAACCACAAAAACCGACATCCGTGACAAGCCCTATTTGACCAGTTGGATCTCCATGACTTGCATTATGACTGTCAGGATCACTATTTTCAGTTTTATGAGCACTCTGACGCTCATTCTCCTCAGCATCAGATTCGTCGTCAGTGATACTTCTTTTAGAATCATAGTCGCCAGCTACTTCTATCACCAAACCACAGGCATCTTTGTTTGATTCAAGTTGACCACATCTTGATTTGAGAGACGGGTTGAGGCGCTGCATAAGAAGTGGCAAGACCAGCCAGGTAGGCCGCCGAAGCAGCGGGTTGAGGCTGCAGAGGCAGAAGCCGGCGCCGGCGTAAGGCCGCAGAGGCTAAGTTGCGGCGGAGGCGGCGAGTCACACCGCCGGGGCGGCTCGGGGAGGAACCATGGGCCAGACGGTGACTCGGCCACGCCGTCTTGAAGCCACAACAGTGGGATGAGCAGCGGAGGCGAGCGGCTGCTTGGAGCAGCACGACGGTTCAGCACAACATGAGGCATGGTGAAACGATGCTCAGTGAGGCGGGTCAAAACCACGCTGACGACTCCAAGTTCAGTCCAACTTATGTCTCTGTTGTCGTTGAGGCGATGCTCGGGGCTGTAGGTGGTGCCTCCCTGCAGGAGAGGTGGATGGCGGCTCACAGGCGACCTTGCTGAGGTGGCTTGGTGAGGCGAGGCCAAGGCGGCTCAGTGGCGGCTGTAGGAGCAGCGGCTTGAGGCCGGGTTGGCTCGGCGGTGCGGTCGTTGACGCGCCGGTGAGCCAGGAAGCAGATCACAGCTCAAAGCGGAGAACAGCAGCGCAGACCTGGAACTGAGCGGCTTAGGCACTTCCGTTGAGCGGAGGTGAGGCCGCAGTTGTGGCCGTACGGGTCAAGGTCGAGGCGGAAACAGCAGACCGGCTCATCGTGGGGGCGAAGCAACTCGTCAACTTTGAGAGCATCTCCAACAGCCGCGCTATATAAGCGCCGCGCGGCAATTTGTGGTTTTTAGCGCACGCACAATCGCTAACCAACCTTCAGCGGAGGCGCAATAACCGCGCGCGTGGCATAAAGAGTTCAGCGCGTGGTCTAAAACGCCATCGCGCGCCGTTTATTTGGTGTGCCCGCTTCCGCGCGCCGCATTCTCTCCGCCGCGCCACTTTCGCCCCGCCCGCGCCGCCGTCGGCGAATTGACCCGATGGACTGCCGCGCCGGCACCCCCCTCACCCCTTCCTACACACGTGACCCCTCCGCCGCCGCCGCTGCCGCCGCCGCAAACCCTAGCGCGGGGAGCTTTGGCTTCGCCTCCGTCGGTGCTCCTCCAAGCACCGGTATCACGCGCGACCTTTTCATGCCGGCACGGACGACCTCGGCGGCTGGTGGCGTCGCGCCGGCGCCCGCCATGAAGCCATGTGCCCCCCTCTCGAAGCTCCCAAATGCGGCGTGGGCGAAGAAGGGCAAGGTATCCGCGAAGAAGAACAAGGCAGCGGATGGCTCCTCTAAGCCGTCGAGGAAGAAGCATGCAGGGCGTGCGACGGACGCGGCGGCTACCGAAGCGCCGGCGGCCGACGCACACAAGGTGTTCGATGAAATGCCCCCAAGGTATAAAATTTCGCCAACTTTTTGTTGTTGTTGTTTTTTGAATGCATACATATGGATAGCTTATTTGCTTCGTTGTATATACTTTGTAGTTTCAATGATGAGGCATATATGTCAACTATGTGTTGGCTCCAACAATTCTCATTGGTCTCAAACCAATGACATGCATTTCGATGACCATGAGTTTGAGGTGGACGAGGATGGTGAGGACATCGTCGACGCATCGAAAGGAAGAGGAGGCAACTACACCATGGATGAAGACATCTTGCTATGCAATACTTGGTGGCATGGGCAGCATGGGAGGCGGTGGCATTGGCGGCATGGGAGACGGTGCCATTGGCAGCATGGGAGGCATTGGTGGCTTCGGAGCTACCATGGGTGGCATGAGTGTCATGGGTGGCTTCGGAGCTATCGTGGAGGCCATGGGAGGCATGGGTCGCTTCGAAGCTACCATGGGAGGCATGAGCTTTGCGTCTCTCATGGGAGGCATGGGAGCACCTCCGGGCAGCATGGGCGGAATGTCTTTCGGTGTGCCTCATCACACATCTTCCGTTGAAGATCTTGCCAACACCTTCCGAGCTCCACATGATGATGCGGCATGCGACAATGAAGAGGAGGAAGAAGAATCGTCTTTGGATGAGGAAGATGAATCGGAGGACGACGACGAGGATTAGGCATGATTGTTGAGATGTGCCATTCGTTTGTGTGAACTTTGTCATGAACTTCGTTCGGATTTTGAACTTGTCTGGATGGTGTTGTGGGCATGAATTTGAACTTTTATGTCATGAACTTGTTTGCGTTTATGTCTTTGTTTTCAGGTTTTTGTTTTCATGTTTCAAATATCATCATCATCTCGAAAACACAACATATGGCAAGCACCGGCTGCTCCCGCGTGCTGCAGTTTAGCGCGTCTGCTAGAGCGATTCGCGCGCTCTAAACTTTGCAGCGGCCGCTGAAGCAAGCGCACCGCGTCGCGTAAAAACTCATAAACAGCGCGCTGCAAAAGGTTTTTTAGCGCATGCTCTGAGGCCGCACCCGCGGAAGTGAGCAGTCAAGCCGTACGTGGCCTTGACCCGTGACCTGAACATGGCCTTGACCCGTGACTCCTTGAGAGAATTTCAATAGTATAGCAATCTGTCTCTTGGGTACAAAATTTCGTGTTTTGACCCTTTTCTGAAAGTTAGTTCAGATCTAACCCTAGTTTGTAAAAATTTCGGGATCTGACCCTTTTGCTATCGTCGGAGTCTATCGCGGTAGGGTGTAACAGCCTACCGCCAGGGAGCTTGGCGGTAGGAAACACCCCTACCGCCAACAGGCTGACGGTAGTCTGTATAACCTTACCACCAAGGTGCCTGGCGGTAGGCACGAGCACGCACTGTGTTTCATACTTAAGAATAATTTGTGGTAGGGCGTGCAACCCTACCGTCAGAGATCTTGGTGGTAGGCTGTTATACCTTACTGCTATAGACTCCGGCGGTAAGAAAAGGGTTAGATCCCAAAAATTTTACAAACTAGGATCAAATCTGGACTAACTTTCAGAAAAGGGTAAAAAAACAAAATTTAGCCTCTCTTGGGGCTTGGGGCTAGTAGCACATGAAGGACTTTGTTGAACCTTGGTCGCCTGCATGTGTGCTGACGGATCTGACATACCTAGTAGTTGATTTGCCTTTGTCCCCCTTGTATTTGGATCCGACTCGTAGTCCACACGGAGTGGTCTCCAGCATTGGCTGAATCAACTTGAGTAGTCCTATTTCTTTTCCGGACGCTGCGCACATCAACCGTAGCAGCGGCGGATTACCTTTTCCTCGGGACTCGATCCCTTCCCATAACAGCGCCTTGCCTTGTTATCTTTAATGTGATTTGAATCAGCCGTCGCACAAACCCAGATGAACATATCACTGAGATCTTCACGATATGAAAATGCCTTGTGTTGAGACCAGTACATAGCCGCGGTGCACAACACGTATTGCTGTTGAATACACCAGTTTGAGCAGATCACTCGTGGCCACACATGGGGTAGCCACGGAAACTTCTTTCAATCTCGGCTGATGAACTCATAGTTGATTTTGATCCTTCTGCATCGGCTCTTCTTCATCCGAAAGACTTGCGAACCTCTCAATACGTAGGAGAGATCCCTCCAAGGAATCAAGACCATCGTGCGCGGGTCCCATGGTGGGCGTCAACTGTCGTGGTTTTGTCACGGCAGATGTCCTAGTGTGAGGAATTAGTCGTGAGGCCAACGCAACTAGGTAGTAGCTTGAATGGGGTTGGTCGGAATCGAGAGACGCAAGGTTTTACCCAGGTTCGGCCCCTCACGGTGAAGGTAAGGGACTACATCTTGCTTCATTGATATTGATCATGGTGATGCTCACGGTTACAAGGGTGTTCTTTCGCTACCTCTCCCTCGAGAGCTATTGACTTGTCAGTCTTAACTTGTCCCTCTTGCGATGCCCTACCCCTCCTTATATAAGTTGGAGAGGCGGCTTACATGTAGAGTCCTAGTAGGATTAGGACAACTCAATTACAAGTGGAATCCTAGTCTTGCTTCCCTTATAAGGGAAATATTCCTTATGCCTTCCTTCTCAAACCGGCCCACCATAATATGAGTCAGCCTTCCCACGAGCCACCTTATGGGCCGTTGGGTCTTGTCGTCCGTCTGACCCGCCCGCCGGGTCACTAATGAGTTGCAATATTCGGGCGGGTTACCCATGAGTCGCCAGGTCTGGCGGGTTACCAGTGAGTCGCCAAGCTTCTGCTGGCTCGTATATCAGGCAGGGTTACACCGCGGGGTATATCCCCGACACATACCAAACCTAAAATTTGCAATGGTATCATCATGAAGATCAGGTACGTGCATGTGCCATTATATTGATGCTGAAGCAATAAACTAAGCACTTTTGTAATTAAGTGTATCCATTTAGCACTTTTCGCAAGTTCAGTTCAGTGTTGGTTCATTGATAAGAAACATCAAATTTGGGAGCTTCGAAGGTCAGGTGGGTCAATAGTAGAGTATTTTTTTCACTAAATACACTAATCAGAGAGACATTAATAATCTCAGTGTGTAACATTTATCCTCTGGGCTACCATTTGGTTTTGCAGGTTGACCAAACTTATTGACCACCTGGCAAACATGAGAATTTCAAGATAGTAATACTATAAAAATTATATTGGAAATTCTCTTTATTTTAGTGTCCTTTGTGCTTTCCCAATTTTTCTATTCAGTGTGATTCCGTACGTTCTAATACATTGTTGATCTCAATGATATTTCAAGTTGGAAGGCAAACTTGAAATTACTGAGGCTTTGTATATAGATGATACTGCTACCTGAAGATATTGCTACTTTTGCATTCCTCACTTTCGGTGTAATATTTGTTAGGATAGCTAATTATTATCGAGGTATATCTATTGTATTTGACATACATTGTTTCATATCGCTTTTATAACTCCAAGTACTATAAATATTCCTTCAAGTGTGCAAATAAATACTAATTGGAAAATTAAATGTTTGAAGTAAGGAATCATTTTCAAATAAAGTTAAATTCATATTTGAAGCATATATACATGTTTGTCTCATAATACCATAGATTTCACAACATTGGTAAAAGGAAAAAATATCCCTAGCCCGTGCAGGTGCACGGGTTGATGGTTAGTATATATAATTGCAGTTGCAATGACACAACAAGAAGTTTCGAGAAATTCATTACCGGCACAGTAGAATAAAACGGGACGAACTACAAATAATCTCTAGGGGGGCAGGAGCAAAAAATTGGACCGAGACCTTGAGGGGGTCGTAGGAGCCGACACAGAGCAGGCGGCCCCCACGGGCGGCCATGGCGCAGCCGAAAGAGAGGACCTTCTTGGAGAGCTCCATGGCTTGGGCGACCTTGGAAGCGGTGATGACATGCTTCATGTTGTACCAACCCAGGCGGCTCCTCGTCCTCCCATCGAAGATCCTAGTCACACCGCCATAGAAGATCACCATAGCCACGTGGTCCTTCGACTCCGGTCCACCTTCCCGGCTTCTCCGGCAGCCATCTCTACACCCACGACATCTCCACATCCCGCCATACCACCTGGGCGGCCGCCAATCTGGATGAAGCCTGTGCCTCCCCCGCAGAGCGCGCCCTGCTCTTGCTCTTGCAGATGGTCGTGGATGGGGAAATTAATTGTTCGGCTTAGTATCATGTTTTAGCTTACACAACTACCAAATATCAGGCTAAGCCATTGTCTTGTAGTTTCAGGAAAAAGGATTACAAGAAAGTTCACCCATTAATGTGATTCAGGTTCATCCTACCATAAGGTCAGAGAAGTTAATCGTCGTCCGCGTTGGCTTCATCTTGTGCACTTTTTGCTCCTGCGACACTCGCTCTTTATCCAGTTTTCTCTATATGGAGTTGTCAAGTTCACTAGTGCAAAATCGGGTTTTAGTCCTGGTTTGTAAGGACCTTTAGTCCCGGTTCACCAACCGGCACTAAAGGGTGGGGACTAAAGTCCCCCCCCCCCTCTTTAGTGCCGGTTTGTCACGACCCGGGACCAAAGGCCCACCATGTGGCACAAGCCCGCGCCGGGGGGCTGGGGGCCTTTAGTCCCCGTTGGTTACACCAACCGGGACTAAAAGGTTTAGGGGTTTATGGGTTTATTGTTTATTTTTCATTTTAATTTTGTGTTTTCCGTTTAATTCTTTTTTATTTCAAACATATTTTATGATACTACATATTGTACACATTATGCATATATATAAATAGAATTTCTCGTAGAACCGATCATATATATAACATCGAATTTCTCGTACGACCATTCACATACACACACACACACACACACACACACACACACACACACATATATATATATATATATGTATGTGCAATTTGGGTATATACAATTTCTCCTACAATTTGCAGATCATTACATGGAGGCATTAGGTGTAATGATATTCTCCTTTGGGATCTATGACCTGGTCGAGCAAAAATCCCGCTATTTCCTCTTGAATTGCTCGTACGCGATCCATTGGTAGGAGCTTATCCCGCATATATATATATACACACAATTTGGTATATACAATTTCTCCGACAATTTGTAGATCATTACATGGAGGCATTAGGTGTAATGATATTCTCCTTTGGGATCTATGACCTGGTCGAGCAAAAATCTCGCTATTTCCTCTAGAATTGCTCGTACGCGATCCATTGGTAGGAGCTTATCCCGTATCTCCATCATATTTAAAGAAGGAGATCAATATGCATGTATTAGTTGTGTGTATATATATTAGATAATGATGTAAAAATTGTGAATAGTGTTCTGGCAAACGTACCCAAAGTGATATATCATCTTTGGTCCTTTCGGACATCATGATGCGAATGTTCTCGCAAACGTAGTATGCACATAAATTATTCTCCAACGCCTACCTCAGGGCCTTCATGAGAATAGAATTCAATCAGATAATAATTAATCTAGCATGACAATGGCATTGAAACTAGAATTAAAAAGATGCACGGACGTAGCTAGCTAGTACTACTTAATTAATTACCTTGGGTCGCACCTATTTCAGCTGTTGTTTCCATGCGCCTTCAACCTGTTTGATGAACTTTTGCCAAGCCCTACCCGCCGGCAAAGAAAATGAATAAATGAGTTATTAATTAGTTGATATTAGGAAATGAACAAAAGAGGCCTACATAGTGCAATAATGATTGAAATTACCTGTCGACCATCCCCCTCACGATTGCGTAGTCATTAATTTCTTTAAGTAGTGAATCTAGTACTTGAACTTTTCCCTCATCAACTTCCATGGTTAGCAGGATCCAGTGGAAACTGCATGCGCACACGTTTGTATAATTAAGCGGGCATGTGCATAACTCATCAACTACACTACTTATCAACATCTAGTAAGCAAAAACAGAATTTGTAGTACAACACAGTGTCACTCACCCGAAGTTGTAAGGAAGTAGTATTTCTGGTTGGGTATTCAGTCGCTTCAAAAACTCTAGCAAGATTCTCTCTGTGTCTTTTCTCGACCATTCTTGTGACCATGTCTCTTGATTAATGGTATTTGGGTCAATGAACCCAATGCCATAGCGTCCACCTCTTTTCATTTCATACATCTTCATTCTACATAATACCACAGAAAAGAATATAGTGAGGATAATTACAGGTAAAGAACGAGCACAGCTAGCTAGAGACTTAAATTACAGAAAGAAATCACTTACAGACAATAGCAACTGACGATAGATTTGTCGAGTGTGTCTTGATTGAATAACTGAAACATTTCTTGAAACTCAACCCACAAATCTTTTGCATGGAAGTAATGCTCTTCCTTGACTTTCACCATGAGGGACTCTCGCCCATTCTCTACTTCTCTCAGGTACCACTCGTGCAATTGATACATTCTCGTTGATAGAAGCGCGATCTCCTCAGGCTTGACCAGAGATTGTCCGGGGACAAATTTCCATCTTAATTCCTCCTCTGTAAACGTTTGGAATTCCTCGATGCCTAGGAGTTATTGAACAGTGACACCGGCCTCTTTAGCCTGCCTTCTATGATCGTCGGTTATTACCAGCTGATCGGCGGTACTCCCATGTGGTTGTACAATGAGCGCGGGGATCGATTGCACTGCCTGTTCTCCCAGCTAGGGAACAGTTTTCCCGCCTTTTTTGCCAACTGCTTGGCTCGAACTCGACTCCTTCTCTTTTTGTGCACGATATAACTTCCTGATAGAGCGCTCATAGTCTGAGTCTGTATGCTTCACAGCCTGGTTGAGCATTATCAATAAAGTGTTGTATGACTTTCTCAGGTACTTTCTCCTTTGGCGGCGGGGGGGGGGGGGGGAGGGTTCGGTGCAAAATGGGCCGTCACTTGGGCAGCCACTTCGGCGTTATTATTCTCGTCAGCCAGGTGGTAAGGCAACTTTGGAAGAGGCTTGAGGCTTGGACCATATTTGAATTTCTTGCCTGTTGTACCGCTAGCCGCCGTAGCTGCGGCGCCTCTCTTCCGCTATTGCTGAGGCAGCGGAGCCCGCTGAGGCGGCGGAGACGGCTGACGCGGTGCCAGACTTGGAGGAGGAGGAGTCAGCTGATGTGGTGCCGGACTTGGAGGAGGAGGAGTCGACTGACAGGGCGCCAGTCTTGGAGGAGCAGGAGTCGACTAACGCGGCGCCGGACTTGGAGGAGCAGTTATCGACTGACGCGGTGGACTTGTTGAAGCAGGAGTCGGTGGCCTTGGAAAGACGATGCAATCCTTTCTCCATAGAATGATATGATGTATGGCCTCTCCCAGTGTGCGCTCCTCGTCACCTCCAGGAATGTCAAGCTCTAGCTCATAATATCCTGTCATCACTTCATCAACCCCGACACGAGCATAGCCAGCTGGAATCGGATTGCAATGGAAGTTTGCTTCAGGGGGATTTGTTAAAGCGTAGCCGTCTGCCACCTTCATGGATATGTTCTTCACTTTCATGTGTAGCTCACAAGTAGTCCTATCTTTGATATCATCCACAGGGTATCTAGCCAGCAGTGCATTATCGGCCTGGGTGGAACCCACGCTGCTTCTCGGCATTGATGGGACGGTGCTATCCAATGCTGGAGCTGCTTGCTGCTGCAGCTGAGACACCCTTTCCTGGCTAAGTGAGTCGATCTGCTCCTGCTGCCGCCTGAAAGCGCGTTCCAACTTCGTGTGCTTTGATTCTACCAGTTGAAGGCGATCTGCTTCCTCTTTCCTCTTCTCCTCCTCCTGCTGCCTCTTTCTCGCACGGCTTCTGTAATCGGCGTTCCAATCCGCAAACCCCTCAAACCATGAAACAACGCCTTTGCCACGTGTTCTTCCCGGGTGTTCAGGATTCTTCAGGGCGGGCGTAAGCTCGTCATTCTCTCTGTTTGGCGTGAACACCCCCGTTCGAGCCTGTTCTATTGCAACAAGTAAACCGTCAGAGGCTTCTTTAAGACTTGCCCGCTCCAAAACCAGCCCTGTCTTTGGGTCCAACTTCACCCCATGCGCATAAAACCAAGTTCTGCACCTTTCGGGCCAGCTCAATGTAACTGGAGTGACCCCTGCAGCAATCATCTCTTGCTCAGTGATATCCCACTTAGGCCGGGCCACCTCATAGCCACCTGGCCCCAGATTATGGTGCCACTTCTTTTTCGCAGCATTAATCTTGTTTTTTCTCGACCGTTCCTGAGCTGTTTCCGATTCCTTGAACTTCACGAAAGCATCCCAGTGATCTCTTGCCTTCTCCAGTGTTGCCTTGAATTCTGGAGTCTGCTTTCCTGCTTTGACGTACGCGGCCCATATATTTTTCTTGTGGTTGTTGAATGCTATTGCCATCTTCTTAAGAGTACGCTTCTTGACTTTCTCCAGATCTGCATCTATCAAATGATCTGGTAGGGTGAAATGTAACATGAGCGATTCCCAAAGCAGATCTTTTGCTCTTTCGGAGACAAAAGTAACATCTGAATCTCCCTTTGCTAGCTTTTTCCATTCTTGAACGGAGATCGGGATTTGATCCCTGACAATAACTCCACATTGACAAATTAACTTGCTCGCATTCTTCTTAGGTTCAAGAAGTTCGCCATTACGTTTGATGGCATTGATGTTGTACTTTACGCCAGCCTGCAACTTTTTGGTCGGGCCTTGAACTGTCCTGCTGCTTGTAGAAGATTTGCTCGATCCGGAGGGCTAAAAGAAGAAAGATCGATTCGTTAATATATATACAAATCAATTAAAACATGTGATGCCTTATATAAATATACCTCGCTGGTCTTTGTTATTTGAAGAATAACTTTTCCTTCGTCATCATTGTTGTGGACTTCATCTATTCGTTCGTCTTCATCAAATATCATACCCTCATCGGTATTGTTTAGATATTGCGAGCCGTCATCTTCTTCATTCTCATCTGGGCTCCTTCTCTGTCGGTATTGTCCATAGCTTTCATATAACTAATCCAGAAGAAAGATAAAACAATTTAGTATTCAAATTAGAATGCATGCAATCAATAAGGAAAAAATGAATCATAGTAGATAATATCCATCTCGAATAATATCACTAATATATACATCTCGAATAATCCAGATAATATGCATCATCGAATATAATCTCGAATACATCGTCTCGAATATTATCGAATAATATAATCTCGAATACATCGTCTCGAATATTATCGAATATAATCTCGAATACATCTCGAGTATTATCACTAATACATCTCGAATATTATCATATATATAACATCACTAGCTAACATCACTCGCGGTGGACACCCAATGAGAAGGAACGATCGCGGGATCATAGCTCGGGTGAGATCCCTCAAGAACCTGCTAGGTATTGGAGAACCTGACGTCCAACGCAACCATGTAGCGACGGACGTGCTCATCCTCCTCCCTGACACGGTGACGTACCACCTCCACGGGGGACGCCAGCCTCCGCACCGAATGTGGCCCACACGCCCGCCACCAAAGAAGCTCCGGGTCGACGACGGGAGGCAGATTCCTCACCAAGATGCGCGCCCCTGAAGGTAGCACCTCTCAGTGCCATCCCGGCGGAGCCCAGTCTCGAACATGGCGCCTCTGAAGCAGGACGTCGTCGCGAACGAGTCGAGGACGAGGATGCGGGCCGGGTATCATTGACGTCGAGAACAAATTCTATGCAAATTTAATATTTTTTAAATGCTTGATTGTGATTTTTGTAATTCTTTTTCACTTGATTTTGCAAATACATAACAAACTTTAGCAAATACAACATTAAGATATATAGTAACATTAAAATATTATTAATACATGGTCAACTTTTTTCTATGCAACTTTTTTCTATAACTATAAAAAACAAAAAAACAAAAAATCTATGCAAATTCCACCGTTCATCTACAATAACTATATATATACATACATTGTATAAAAAAAAACTAGTGAAAAAAAAACTAAAACATACATACATATAGTGACTAAATAATCATCTAAAACATCTAACATATGTGTGTGTGTGTGTGTTCATGTATCATGTGTGTGTGTCTGTGTGTGTGGGCTCGGGGAGGGGCGGCCATGGCACGGCAGGGAGAGGAGAGGGGGGAGGGGTTCACAGCGGGGCGACGGCGAGGCGAGGTGAGGCGACGGCGATGGCGCGCGAGGTCGAGGTGGGCGGCGAGGTCGACGCGTGATGGCGATGGCACGGCGAGGCGATGGCGACGGCGATGGCGAGGCGATTTGACGGCGACGGCGAGGCGAGTCGACGGCGACGGCGGCGGGGTGCTGATCCGGCAGCCTGGCGGCGTCCTGTGTTCGGCGTCGTCGAGGGGGGAAAAGCGATGAGTTCTGAAATTTTGCAAACTGCCGCTTATATACAAACACCTATAGTTGCGGTTGGTGGCTCCAACTGCAACTAAAGACCCCCCTTTAGTCGCGGTTGGAGGCACTACCCGCGACTAAAGGTGAAATTCACCCAGCCGAAGCGGCGGGAAGCGCAAGCCTTTAGTCGCGGTTGGTGGCTCCAACCGCGAGTAAAGCAGGGCCTTTAATCGCGGTTGCAGCCACCAACCGCGACTAAAGGCCTTTGATTCCCGTGTCGAATGTTTAGTCCCACCTCGCTAGTTGAGAGGAGCTCGCACCGGTTTATAAGCCCCGTCGCGGCTACGGTGTCGAGCTCCTCTCTAAGTAGGCCTTTGTGGGCCTATTGAACCTGTGCTGCCCTGTGGGGCCTACTGGACCATACGGGCCTGCATCCTGGCCCAACTAGAGGTTGGGTTTCTAGTTGTATGCAGGCCATGGCGGACCAGTAGGCGGGCTTTTTTTTTATTTTATTTTCTGCTCTATTTATTTTCTTTTGTTTCCGAGTTGTTTTTTTGCTTTATTTAGAGTTTCTTTGTGAATCTTTTTGCTTTAGGTCACAACAGTTATAAACTTTCTGTTAGTGTCAGTAGTTTTCAAATTTGGATAGTTTAAATTTGAATTATTTGAAATTTGTGTGAATCACTAGTTTGTGAATAACTTTACTTTAAAAATAGATTTTTCAGTGATTCTTTTTTCCGCTGTTTAATATTAGTGTGTTTTATCATTATATTCAATTTGGTAATTCTTAGGTTATTTTAAAAAATGAAATGCCTTTGTACCAGATGAATTTTCGTCCGAAACCCTCATACTTCGAAAGAGATTGTCCATTTTGTACACGAAGGGCATCCATTTTTTGCCGTAAGCCTCTCAACTTTTTAGCACATGCTATATGGGTAAAATGATGATACCATGCCAATTTTCAACCTTTTCAGAGTTCATTTTGTAGTGCTTTTCAATTTCAGGGTAGTTTAGCTCAAAAAAATCAGTAAATGCATGAAAACTAGCAAATGAAGTCAGAAAGGGTTGAAAATTGATGACATGGCTTTAAATGGTGCATACTGAACGCACAAAAAGTCTGGAGTTGAAATAAGTTTTAATAAATGAAATGCCTTTGTAACGGATGAGTTTTCATCCGAAAACCTGATGCACTAGTGCAGAATCGGGCAATTGTCCCGGTTCGTGAGGACCTTTAGTGCCGGTTCTGCAACCGGCACTAAAGGGTGGGGACTAAAGGCTCCTCCCTTTAGTGCCGGTTCATCGCGAACCGGGACCAAAGGCCCACCACGTGGCACGAGCCCGCGCCGGGGGGCTGGGGGCCTTTAGTCCTGGTTGGTTAAAAGATTTAGGGGTTTATCGGTTTATGGTTTATTTTTACTTTTAATTTTGTGTTTTCCATTTAATTCTTTTTCATTTCAAACATATTTTACGCTACTACATATTGTACACGTTATGCATATATATAAATAGAATTTCTCGTACAACCGATCATATATATATCATCGAATTTCTCGCACGACCATTCACATACACACACACACACACACATATATATATATATATATGTACAATTTGGTATATATAATTTCTCCTACAATTTGCAGATCATTACATGGAGGCATTACAGCTTGTAATGGTATTCTCCTTTGGGAGCTATGACCTGGTCGAGTAAAAATCCCGCTATTTCCTCTTGAATTGCTCGTACGCGATCCATTGGAAGGAGCTTATCCCGCATCTCTTGCATCTTTATTAAAAAAGAAGATCAATATGAATATATTAGTTGTGTGTATATATATTAGATCATGATAAAAAGAATTGTGAATAGTGCTCTGGCAAACTTACCCAAAGTTGTCTATCACTATTGGACCTTTCGGACGTCATCATGCGAATGTTCTCGCAAACATAGTATGCACATAAATTAGTAACGGCGCCTACCTCATGGTCTTTATGAGAATAGAATTCAATCAGATAATAATTAATCAAGCATGACGATGGTATTGAAACTAGAATTAAAGAGATGGTAGCTAGCTAGTACTAGCTACTCAATTAATAACCTTGGGTCGCACCCATGTTAGCTTTTGTTTCCATGGGCCTTCAACCTGTTTGATGAACTTTTCCCAAGCCCTGCCCGCCGGCAAAGAAAATGAATAATGGAGTTATTAATTAGTTGATATAGGAAATTAACTAAAGAGGCCGACATAGTGCGATAATGATTGAAATTACCTGTTGACCATCCCCTTCACGATTGAGTATTCATTAGTTTCTTTATATAGTGAGTCCAGCACTTGAAATTTTCCCTCGTCAACTTCAATGATTAACAAGATCCAGTGGAAACTGCATGCGCAGACATTTGTATAATTAAGCGGGCATGTGCATAACTCATCAACTACACCTTATTAACATCTAGTAAGCAAAAACAGAATTGTAGTACAAGACAGTGTCACTCACCCGAAGTTGTAAGGAAGTAGTATTTCTGGTTGGGTATTTAGTCACTTCAAGAACTCTAGCAAGCTTCTCTCTGTGTATGGTCGATCATATTAACGTGACCATGTCTCTTGATTAATGGTATTTGGGTCAATGAACCCAATGCCATAGCGTCCAGCTTTTTTCATTCCATACATCTTCATTCTGCATAATACCACAGAAAATAATATAGTGAGGATAATTACAGGTAATGAACGAGCACTACAGCTAGCTAGAGACTTAAATTACAGAAATAAACCACTTACAGACAATAGCAACTGATGATAGATTTGTCGAGTGTGTCTTGATTGAATAACTGAAACATTTCTTGAAACTCAACCCACAGATCTTTTGCATGGTAGTAATGCTCTTCCTTGACTGTCACCATGAGGGACACTCGATTGGTAGTCTTTACTTCTCTCATGTACCATTGATGCAATTCATACATTCTCGTTGATAGAAGCGGGATCTGCTTAGGCTTGACCATAGGTTCGCCGTGGACATATTTCCATTGTAGTTCCTCCTCTGTAAACGTATGGAAGTCCTCGATGCCTAGGAGTTGTTCTACAGTGACACCGGCTTCTTGAGCCTGCCTTCTATGATCGTCGGTTATTACCAGCTAATACTCCCATGTGTTTGTACAATGAGCGGGGAGATCGATTACACTGCATGTTCTCCCAGCTGGGGAACAGTTTTCCCGCTTTTTTTAGCAGCTGCTTGGCTCGAGCTCGAGCTCGACTCCTTCTTTTGTTGTGCATGATATAACTTCTTGATAGAGCGCTCATAGTCTGAGTCCCTATGCGTGACAGCTGGTTGAGCCATATCAATAAAGTGTTGCATGGCATGCATAGGTACTTTCTCCTTTGGCGGCGGGGGTGGTTTCGTTCCCAAATGGGCCTTCACTTCTGCCTTCACTTCGGCTTCGTTTTCCTCTTCAGCCAAGTGGTAAGGCAACTTCGGAAGAGGCTTGAGGCTTGGACCAAATTTGTATTTCTTGCCTCCTGTTGTACCGCTAGCCGCCGTAGCTGCGGCGCCTCTCTTCCACTGTTGCTGAGGCGGCAGAGCCTGCTGAGGCGGCGGAGACGGCTGACGCGGTACCTGACTTGGAGGACGAGTTGGCTGACGCGGAGCTGGACTTGGAGGAGGAGGAGTTGGCTGACGCGATGCCGGACTTGGAGGAGGAGTGGGCTGACGCGGTGGTGGACTTGGAGGAGCAGGAGTCTGCTGACACGATGGTGGACTTGGAGGAGAGGGAGTCTGCTGACGCGGTGGCGGAGTTGGAGGAGGAACCGGCTGATGCGGTATCGGTTGCCTTGGAAAGACGATGCAATCCTTTCTCCATAGAATGATATGATGTATGGCCTCTCCCAGTGTGCGCTCCTCGTCACCTCCAGGAATGTCAAGCTCTAGCCCCGAATATCCTGCCACCACCTCATCAACCCCAACACGAGCATAGCTACCTGGAATCGGATTGCAATGGAAGGTTGCTTCAGGGGGATTTATTTGAGCTTTGCCGTCCGCCACCTTCATGGATATGTTCTTCACTTTAAAGTGTAGCACACAAGTTGTCGTAGCTATGATATCATCCACAGGGTATCTATCCAGCAGTGCATCATCACCCGGGGCGGAACCCACGCTGCTTCTCGGCATGGATGGGACGGTGCTATCCAATGCTGGATCCGCTAGCTGCTACCGCTGAGATGCCCTTTCCTGGGTAAGTGAGTCGATCTGCTCCTGCTGCCGGATGAAAGCGCGTTCCAAATCCGCGTGCTTTGATTCTACGATGTGAAGGCGGTCTGCTTCCTGCTTCCTCTGCTCCTCCCTCCTACAGATCGAATATTATCGAATAATCTAGTTCACTCGCGGTTCCTGAGGCGCTGGTGGTGGACACCCAAAGAGAAGGAACCATCACAGGATCATAGCTCGGGTGAGATCCCCGAAGAACCTGCCAGGTATTGGAGAACCTGATGTCCAACGCAGCCATGTAGTGACGGACGTGCTCGTCCTCCTCCCTGACACGGCGACGTACCACCTCCGGCGGGGCCGGCTGCCTCCGCACCGAAAGTGGCCCACGTGAACGCCACCAAAGAAGCTCCAGGTCGACGACGGGAGCCCGGTTCCGCACCAAGCTGCGAGCCCCGGAAGGTAGCACCTCCCAGTGCCAGCCCGGCGGAGCCCATTCCCGGACATGGCTCCTGTGAAGCAGGACATCGTCATGAACGAGTCGACGACGAGGATGCCGGCCGGGCATCGTTGACATCGAGAACAAATTCTTATGAAAAATAATTCCTATATATGCAATGTCATTTTATTAGGAAATTTGAGCAAAATATCCTCTTTTCAATTATAATGTCCAATTCCTAGGTTATAACTACCCTAATAATATTCCTTTCTCAACTTTTTCCTATGAAACACTAATTAAGCATATACTTCTACACATCCATTAAAAACAAAAAAACAACATTATATAAAAAAAATCTATACTAATTAAACACTAATTATATACTAGTGAAAATAATAATCATCTAAAACATCTAAACTAATTAATTTCTATACATACATATATATATATATATACTAATATACTAATTAATTCCTCAAATGTCAAAATTTACTCAACTTTTTTCTATACATACATATATACTAATATACCAACATGTATAGTGAAAAAAATTCTACAGATACATATATACTAAATAATCATCTAAAACAACTAAAACATCTAAATAAAACATCAAACATTCATGCATACATGTATAAAAAAACTAGTGAAAAAAAAACGCCGGAGGGGGCGGCCACGCGAGCTCACAGTGGACGGACGGCGACGCCGAGGCGCAGGGGCACGGACGGATGGACGGCGATGTCGAGGGGCAGGGGCGCGGATGGACGGCGACGGCGAGGCGCAGGGGCACGGCGGCCACGACGTCGAGGTGCGGCAGAGGCGCGGATGGACGGTAGCGTCAAGGTGCGGTAGGGGCGCAGACAGACGGACGGCGACGTCGAGGGGCAGGGGCGCGCGGACGGACGGCGATGGCAAGCTCCGGCAGCCTGGCGGCGTGGTGCGTTCGGCGTCGTCGAGAAGAATGGATGGATTTGGGGAAAAATTCATAAGTGTTGTATATATAGGAGGCACATTTAGTCCCGGTTGGAGCCTCCAACAAGGACTAGAGGGTGACATTTGGCAGGCAGAGTGGCGGGAAGCCAGGCCTTTAGTCGCGGTTGGTGGCTCCAACCGCGACTAAAGACCCCCCCCCCCTTTAGTCACGGTTGGAGCCACCAACCGGGACTAAAGGTTGTGTGCTACCAGGCGAGGGGCACGGTGGATGTTTAGTCCCACCTCGCTAGTTGAGAGGAGCTCGCACCGGTTTATAAGCCCCGCCGCGGATACCGTGTCGAGCTCCTCTCCAAGCAGGCCTGCGTGGGCCTATTTAACCTGCGCTGCCCTGTCGGGCCTACTGGGCCTAGCGGACCTACATCCTGGCCAAACTAGAGGTTGGGTTTCTAGTCGTATGCAGGCCGTTGTGGCCCAGTAGGCGGGCTTTTTTTAATTTATTTATTTTTAATTTATTTTTCTGCTTTATTTATTTCTTTTGTTTTTGAGTTGTTTTTTGCTTTATTTAGAGTTTATTTGTGAATCTTTTTGCTTTAGGTAAAAAAATTATAAACTTTCTGTTAGTGCTAGTAGTTTTCAAATTTGAATAGTTTAAATTTGAATTATTTGAAATTTGTGTGAATCACTAGTTTGTGAATAACTTTACTTTAAAAATAGATTTTTTAAGTGATTATTTTTTCTGCTGTATAATATTAGTGTGTTTTATCATTATATTCAATTTGGTAATTCTTAGGTTATTTAAAAAAATGAAATGCCTTTGTAACAGACGAGTTTTCGTCCGAAACCCTGATATTTCTAATGAGATTGTCCATTTTGTACACGAAGTGCATCCAGTTTTTGCCGTGACCCTCTCAACTTTTTAGCACATGCTATGTGGGTGAAATGATGATACCATGCCAACTTTCAACCTTTTCAGAGTTCATTTGTAGTTCTTTTCAATTTTAGGGTCATTTAGCTAAAAAAAATCAGTAAATGCATGAAAAATAGCAAATGAAGTCAGAAAGGGTTGAAAATTTGTTTGTACAAAATATTTTTCGTGTTTGAAATGCCAAAACACATAAGTACCCTAACTATTACAAAGATTCCCTTCGGTTTGTCCGAAGTGGCACTTTCCAGATATATAAGTCCCCAAACTCACTAGAGAAGAAAGTGATGACAGTGAAGCCGGTCACATTCCAGAGTGGGATATTTGGGTATAAAACTTTTTCATCACGTGTGTCCCTTTGCGCCGTAACCATGGACAATCTTCATCATTTAACTGGATGCTCGGGTCAATATTCACTGTGAAGTGAGCAATTTCATGAAACTTTTCATAATATTCTGACATGTCTGTCTTGTCCTCCACACCCACGATGTTTCTTTTCCCTGAAAGAACTATGTGGCGCTTTGGCTCATCGTATGATGTATTCGCTTCCTTATCTTTTCTTTTTCTTGGCTTGGCAGACATGTCCTTCACATAGAAAACCTGCGCCACATCGTTGACTAGGATGAATGGTTCGTCTGCGTACGCAAGATTATTGAGATCCACTGTTGTCAGTCCGTATTGCAGGTCTTCCGTTACCCCGCCTCCTGTCAGATTGACCCGTTTGCACCGAAACAAAGGAACCTTCAAATCACGTCTATAGTCAAGTTCCCACAACTCCTCTATGTAACCATAATATGTGTCATTTGGCCTATTGGTGTTTGCTGCATCACAGCGGACACCACTGTTTTGGTTGGTGCTCTTTTTATCTTGGGCAATCGTGTAAAATGTATTCCCATTTATCTCGTACCCTTTGAAAGTCAATATATTCGAAGATGGTAACTTGGACAACAAGTACAGCTAATCTTCAACATCGTTGTCATGAATGAGACGTGTCTGCAACCAACCCGCGAAAGTCCCCAATTGTTCACGTGTAACCCAGTCGTCAGACTACTCCGGGTGTTTGGAGCATAGAATATTCTTGTGTTCCTCGATATTCGGAGCCACCAAGGACGAATTTTGTAGAACTGTGTAGTGTGCTTCAGTGAGAGAATGCCCGTATATACATATTATTGCTTTCGGTCCTAGCGTGCCTTTTCCACCCAGTCTACCCTCATGTCGCGATTCAGGAACACCAATCGGCTTAAGGTCAGGAATAAAGTCAACACAAAACTCAATGACCTCCTCATTTTCATGGCCCTTGGAGATGCTTCCTTCTAGCCTAGCACGGTTATGAACATATTTCTTTAAGACTCCCATGAACCTCTCAAACGGAACATATTGTGTAGAAATACAGGACCCAGAATGGCAATCTCTTCAGCTAGGTGAACTAGGACATGCGTCATGATATTGAAGAAGGATGGTGGGAACACCTACTCAAAACTGACAAGACATTGCACCAAATCATTCTCTAACCTTGGTATGATTTCTGGATCGATTAACTTCTGAGAGATTGCATTGAGGAATGCACATAGCTTCACAATGGCTAATCGAACGTTTTCCGGTATAAGCCCCCTCAATGCAAACGGAAGCAGTTGTGTCATAATCACATGGCAGTCATGAGACTTTAGGTTCTGGAACTTTTTCTCTGCCATATTTATTATTCCATTTATATTCGACGAGAAGCCAGACGGGACCTTCATACTGAGCAGGCATTCAAAGAAGATTTCCTTCTCTTCTTTGGTAAGAGCGTAGCTGGCACGACCCTGATGTATGCCGTCTTTTCCGTGCATACGTTACTAGTCCTCCCGTGCCTCCGGTGTATCTTTTGTCTTCCCATACACGCCCAAGAAGCCTAGCAGGTTCACGCAAAGATTCTTCATCACATGCATCACGTCGTTTGCAGAGTGGACCTCTAGGTCTTTCCAATAGGGTAAGTCTCCAAATATAGATTTCTTCTTCCACATGGTGCGCATCCGTCAGCGTCATTCGGAACGGATTGTCCGCCAGGACCCTTTCCAAAGATTACTTTTAAATCCTTGACCATATCAAGTACATCATCACCAGTACGGTGGCAAGGCTTCTTCCGGTGATCTGCCTCACCTTTGAAATGCTTGCCTTTCTTTCTTACGGGATGCCTGCTCGGAAGAAATCGACAATGTCCCAGGTACACATTCTTCTTACATTTATCCAAATATATAATGTCAGTATCATCTAGACAGTGTGTGCATGCGCGGTATCCCTTGTTTGTATGTCCTGAAAGGTTACTGAGAGCAGGCCAATCATTGATGGTCACAAACAGCAACGCATGTAGGTCAAATTCCTCCTGTCTGTGCTCATCCCACGCACGTACACCTTTTTCATTCCACAGTTGTAAGAGTTCTTCAACTAATGGCCTTTGGTACACATCAATGTCATTGCCGGGTTGCTTAGGGCCTTGGATGAGCACTGGCATCATAATGAACTTTTGCTTCATGCACAACCAAGGAGGAAGGTTATACATACATAGAGTCACAGGCCAGGTGCTATGATTGCTGCTCTGCTCCCCAAAAGGATTAATGCCATCTGCACTTAGACCAAACCATACGTTCCTTGCGTCATCTGCAAAGTGCCGCCACTTTCTCTCGATTTTTCTCCACTGTGACCCGTCAGCGGGTACTCTTAACTTCCCGTCTTTCTTACGGTCTTCTCTGTGCCATCGCATTAACTCGACATGCTCTTTGTTTTGAAACAAACGTTTCAACTGTGGTATTATAGGAGCATACCACATCACCTTGGCAGGAATCTTCTTCCTGGGGCGCTCGCCCTCAACATCACCAGGGTCATCGCGGTTGATCTTATAGCGCATTGCACCACATACCGGGCATGCATTCAACTCCTCGTACTCACCGCGGTAGAGGATGCAGTCATTAGGGCATGCATATATCTTCTGCACCTCTAATCCTAGAGGGCAGACAGCCTTCTTTGCTTTGTACGTACTCACAGGCAATTCGTTGTCCTTTGGAAGTATCTTCTTTAACATTATCAACAACTTTTCAAATCCCTTGTCAGATACACCATTCTCTGTCTTCCATTGCAGCAATTCCAGTGTGGTGCCCAGCTTTTTCTTGCCAGCTTCGCAATTTGTGTACAACAATATCTTGTGATCCTCTAACATGCGCTGCAACTTTAGCCTCTCCTTTTCACTTGCGCAGTTTCTCTTTGCATCGGCAATGGCCCGACCAAGATCATCAGCGGGCTCATGTGATGCCTCTTCTTCAGCTTCTTCCCGCATTGCCGGCTCAGCTTCTTCCCCCATTGTTGTACCATCGTATTCAAGGAACACATGGCCAGGATAGCTGCCGTCGTCCTCTTCTTCTTCATTCTCTTCAATTAGGACCCCTCTTTCTCCGTGCTTGGTCCAAACATTATAGTGGGGCATGAAACCGGACTCAAACAGGTGGACGTGAATGGTTCTTGAGTTAGAGTAATTTCGATCATTCTTACAGACAGCACATGGACAATACATAAAACCATCCTCCCGCTTGTTTGCCTCAGCCGCAACCAGAAAAATACGCACGCCATTAATGAACCTAGGAGAGCATCAGTCATCGTACATTCATTGTCGGCTCATCTTCATTACACAACACCAAAAAGACCAAATTAATACAAGTTCATACACACTTACACTACAGGAATCAAGCAGTTTACCGTCTGCCATGGCTGACGGCAAAGGCATGCCTGGCGGACGGCAAAGGCCTTTGCCGTCAGCCAGCAGACGGCAAAGTGCCCAACCACGTCCGGCTGAACGAGCTACGGTAAAGGGCACTTTGCCGTCTGCTAGCAGACGGCAAAGATGCAAATGTCTTTGCCATCTGCCAGCAGATGGCAAAGGGCATGGACGGCAGACGTGGCAGCTTAGGTCCGTTAAGGGGTTAAGAGCGTGCTTTGCCGTCTGCCAGCAGACGACAAAGTGCCCAAATAGGCCAGCCCAGGTGCCCCCTAGGTAGCTGCCACGTGGCAGCTTTGCCGTCTGCTGGTTGATGGCAAAGCTCTTTGTCGTCTACCAGCAGACGGCAAAGAGCCTGTATAGCCCCTGTTTTTTATGTTTTTTCTTAAATTCATTCAATTTCACAGAATTTCACAGATATATATATATATACAAATTTTGAAAATACTTTCAACAAGCATACCAACACATATCCAACAACAAGTTTCGAACAACATATCCAACAACAAGTTTCCAACAACATATCCAACAACAAAGTTCATCGTACAAAATCAAAACAAAAAGGATGCAGGCAGGGGAGGCTGACAAGGAGGGCAGCAGAGCCATCCTGGCAACCTGCATCAGACATGTAGTGCAGTAAGCAAATTGGACATAAGAAGTGATCAAATTCAAGAGGAAGAAAACTAACATTCTGGTTAACTCCAGCCAATTAGGCTGGTTAGTAAATAAGTACTGCCTCCATCCCAAAATAAGTGTCGCTGATTTAGGAGTGGCTTTTTTTACCCCGAAACACAGAACAATATTTACATATGTACAAAAGGCAAGCCACCAACTTTGGGTGGATTCAAGTGAAACTAAAATAGAAGGAATGTATCAAATACAAAAAGGTTCTAATGAAGAGAGTCTACGAAGGCAGCAATAAAAGGTCTGCGAGACTCTTTGGCTCTATATGTAATAAGAGAGAAGTCCTCCTTGAAACAAGCCTCTCAGGAGATAAGGCTTGGAGTAATTCTTCTAAAATAATCATGAGATGGCAGTTTCAAGGAGATGCTCCTTGAACAGGCCTCCCAGGAGTGGCTATTGACACGTTACAAAGCAATAACTTAGAGATAATAATTTCAGCTACTGGTAGCAGAACAAACGAGTTGTTATGAGTTTGTAGAGTAGAATTTTGGATTAGGCAATGGCATGACCCATTCTACCATGGGGCAAACAAAAGGCATCAACAAGCATGATGCAACCTTTTCAGGTTGCCTAAACTTTTTGCCACGAAAGCATTGCGCTAAGAAACAGGTCAATATAATCCTAAGATATTTGCAAACTAATCTTCTTAGTGCGCTGTCAAGAACAACACACCAAAAGAATCTGAAGATTGTTTGTAATTGCATATAATAGCGAAAACACTGGATGAGCAGACCATGGGATCAACTGATGATTGGTACATCAAGAAAAGGAAAATCATCCTACACTGATGGCTGTTGAACATCTATCAACGGTCAAGAAGATATAAAGTGAAGGAGCATCAAGATAGCAAGTTGAGGAAATATCATACATCTCATGGTGAATAGAAAACAGCAGGCATGGCATAAGATGTACAGCATATTCATCTCATAGCCAAAGAGAAATTCAATCATTTAATAATCCAGAGCTAACATCAACTTCAGCCAAGGTAGAACCACACCTTCGCCTTCACACGGCAACGGTGGAGAGCTGGACGAAGATGAGACTGACTCGAATCTGAACGTCCGGCAGCCACACGCACAGGAGGCCATCAACCTCGGCCACCAACGGAACCAGCAAAGGGCGAGAGAGCCATGGCCAGGAGGCGTTGACCACAATCGACATGCGCGCTAGAACATCAGAATCTGTAGTGCAGCTAGAACATTAAACTCAAATCGAGTTTGGAGTCTCACAACCGAAGAGCAATATCTAACTTGACTGACACTGGAAGGGCAAAACATGTAATAAACTTGTTCGTCGCGGACGAGACGCCTATAATACATTCAATGGAACCAAAACAGTAAGCTGTTCCATTTATGAATATAAGGAAAGTATGCATCATTCAGGCAGGTTAGCACGAGGCGATGTGTTTGAAAAAACTGAAACATGAAGCCCAACTCGCTTTCACAATAATAAAGCTTCAACCTGCGAGCTGAACTTTCACGAGAGAAATTAAATGTGTTGATGTCTTCTACTCTTGCGTGAATAAAATGGATGCGATTTTTGTGCAAAGTACAGGAATGATATGGATAGTACTCTCTGAATTGAGTTGAATTGGAAAGAAAAAAAAGTACATAAACAGTAACGTGGTAGCTTTGGTGGTATCAACGGGTATTGTTCAGAGAGCTTCGCCACACATATAGTGCAGAATTGTTTAAAAAAAATAGATCTCTGTGAAGCAGGAAGACCAGCCATCCAATTTGGACCCTTTGACACATGACACAATGTTGAAGATTAGCACAGTTTGGGGTTTATGAACAGATATTGTTAATTCAGAGAGCTAGCTTCAACGTAGTTACAGGGGACAAACATGTAGCAGGAAGATGAGATGACAAAATCCAAGTTGGGGCATCGGAGACAACATTCAGCCATCCCCAATTTGGAGCCTTTGACACATGACACATCCCCAATTAATTAATTTGACTAGCAACAGATGTAGAGTAATTGACACATGACCATTGAGTGAGTGGGTGCAAACAACAGGGGAAATGATTCCCTTTTTCTGAATGCAGGCAAATAGCATTACAAGGTGAGTGAATTCTGCAGTAATCCGTATGAGCACAGAAGGCTCCAACTTTTGAGCCACCCACATAATAACATAAGCTACTGCTGCTATTGTTTGATTCGAGCTACAAGAACAAGAGGGAAGGGAGAGATGAGATGGGGAAGGGACCTTCCATTCCATTCCATGGCGCGTGCACTAGCAGCAGCAGGGTCAGAGCAGGCCGCCCGAGAAGACTGTCCCGGCGCGACTGTGGCGCGGGACAAGATCTGGAGCTGGTCGCCGGTCTTGGTCGCTGTCCCTACAGAGAGAGAGAGAGAGACAGAGACGAGACGGGGTCAGAGGGAGAGAGCGCGTAGAAGAAGAGAAGGGGAGGAGGGATCCATGTGGATGTACCCGTACGTTCTTCGGGAGCGGAGGCTTGTGCTGCGGATCTTGTGCTCCAGTAGCGACGAGCTCTGCCCGTTGTGCATCAACGGAGCTTGAACGAAAGGAGACAGGGAGGCGGTGACCTGCGGTGGCTGCCGACGAAGCTTGATACAAATTTAAAGAAGGAGGGCTCACCTTGGATCAGGGATGGCGCGGCCTGGCTCCGGCGGCCACGGTGGTGGAGGAGGGCCGCGGGGAGGGGGGCGGGCGGCGCCGCGGCCTGGCTCCGGTCCGTGCGGTTGGTGGAGGATGGCCGCCGGCTGCTTTTAGGTGTCGTGGTTTTATTGATTTCCGCGTGGAGTTTCCTTGTCACCGTCTTTTTTTTATTTGTCCTCTGTGTAGGTGGCTGCTCCTCGTTGTTTTCGTCTTTCCTCGGGGAGGGTACGAGGTGGCGGAGGGCTGGTCAGGGAGGGGGCGGCACCGCGGCCTGGCCCTGCTGGGAGGTGGTCGGGGGAGGGGCGGGCGCAGGGGCGGGCTGGCGGCGGTGCTGGGCGCGCGGCGTCGGGAACGGTGGGGCTGGGGCGGCGGGTGCGGGTGGGTGAGGTGGGGGAAACAAAGAGGGGAGAGAGAGAGGGGGAGGAGGTGGGGGCAACGGTTTTTTTTTAACCAGAAAAAAAATAGCCCCACCTCTTTCTTTGCCGACTGCCAGCAGATGGCAAAGAATCTTTGCCGTCTGCTGGCAGACGGCAAAGAGGTGGGTTTAGGGTTTTTTTTAACCCGAAAAAAAATAGCGTCACCTCTTTGCCGACTGCCAGCAGATGGCAAAGAGGTGGGTTTAGGGTTTTTTTTAACCCAAAAAAAAATAGCCCCACCTCTTTGCCGACTGCCAGCAGATGGCAAAGAATCTTTGCCGTCCGCTGGCAGTCGGCAAAGAGGTGGGTTTAGGGTTTAGGGTTTTTTTAACCTGAAAAAAATAGACCCACCTCTTTGCCGACTGACAGCAGATGGCAAAGAATCTTTGCCGTCTGCTGGCAGATGGCAAAGAGATGGGGCTGGTGCGCCGTTACAGCGCTGGCGTCCACTGGACCCAACCACCTCTTTGCCGTCTGCCAGCAGATGGCAAATGGCAGACGGCAAAGAATTGGCTGATGGCAATCAGGTTCTTTGCCATCTGTCAGTTCTTTGCAGTTTGTTTTTTGTAAGCAGACGGCAAAGAGCTTCTTTATCGTCCGCTAGCAGACGGCAAAGAGCTGACTGATGGCAAATTCCCTGTTTCTAGTAGTGTTATTCTCATAAAACAACATACACACTCTCTAGCTAAAGCATTTAAATGCAACAACAAATGCGATCAGGATCGCAACTAAGGTAACAATTGATCCAACAACATAATGATACCAAGTCTCACTATCAATGGCATATTTTCTAATCTTTCTAATCTTCAAGCGCATTTTCTCCATCTTGATCTTGTGATCATCGACGACATCGGCAACATACAACTCCAGTTTCATCTTCTCTTCTTCAATTCTTTTCAATTTTTCTTTCAAATACTCGTTTTCTTTTTCAACTAAACTTAACCTCTCGACAAGAGGGTCGGTTGGAATTTCCGGTTCACATACCTCCTAGATAAAAATATCTATGTCAACTTGATGGGCATAATTTGTCATAAACACGAAATGCAACAAATAGTTATAAAAGATAATATACCACATCCGAATCATAAACTGGACGAGGGCCGATGGGGATAGATATCAAAACCATGCCACTATGTATAACAAACAATGTACGGTTAAGAAAATTATACAAGTAACTATATATCTAAATCACAAAAACAAGATTTTTTTTATAAAAAAGATAAGAACAAGAGAGGCTCACCAAGGTGGTGCCGGCGACATGACGGTGCGAGCGATCGACGGTGGTTAATTAGGACGGGGACGGGAAGGCACTAAGTAAACCACACCTACATATGCAAACTAAGAGTTAATTTGAGCTCAAATTGCATATAAATCAAATAAACTAACACATATAATTACTCCCAAACTAAAACCCACAAATCACTATACTTATAGAGCATTGCAAGAGCTAATCTAGCAATGAGAGATGAAAGGACAAAGTTGCTAACCTTTGTGATCACTTGGATGGATGGGGGGCCTTCAAATCTTGACAAATTTTGGGCAAAATGAAGGATGAGCTGGAGCTTTGGGGAAGAACAGAGAGGAGAGGAAAGGGGAAGAACAGAGAGCTCGATCGCGGGCTGGACGAAGGGTTTATATAGGAATATCTTTAGTCCCGGTTCATGACACAAACCGGGACTAATGGTGAGCTTCTAGTCCCTGTTTGTGCCACGAACCGGGGCTAAAGGAACTGGTGGGGCCCCAGCCTAACACCAGCCTGCCACAACCTCTTTAGTCCCGGTTCGTGGCACGAACCGGTACTAGAGGTTCAACAGGAACCGGGACTAATGATGCCCGCCCACCTAGCCGTTGGAACCGGCACTAATGGTCACATTAGTGCCGGTCCGTTTACAAACCGAGACTAATGTATCTCACGTAAAGTAGTTTTTCTACTAGTGATACTTCCAAAGAGATTGTCCATTTTGTACACGAAGTGCATCCAGTTTTTGCCGTAACCCTCTCAACTTTTTAGCACATGCTATGTAGGTGAAATGATGATACCATGCCAACTTTCAACCCTTCCAGAGTTCATTTGTAGTGCTTTTCAATTTCAGGGTCTTTTAGCTCAAAAAAATTAGTAAATGCATGAAAAATAGCAAATGAAGTCAAAAAGGGTTGAAAATTGATGACGTGGCTTTGAATGGTGCATACTGAATGCACAAAAAGTCTGGACTTGAAATAAGTTTTAAAAATGAAATGCCTTTGTAACAGATGAGTTTTCGTCCTAAACCCTGATACTTCGAAAGAGATTGTCCATTTTGTACACAAAGTGCATCCAGTTTTTGCCATAACCCTCTCAACTTTTTAGCACATGCTATATGGGCGAAATGATGATACCATGCCAACTTTCAACCTTTTCAGAGTTCATTTGTAGTGCTTTTCAATTTTAGGGTCGTTTAGCTCAAAAAAATCAGTAAATGCATGAAAAATAGCAAATGAAGTCAAAAAGGGTTGAAAATTGATGAGGTGGCTTTGAATGGTGCATACTAAACGCACAAAAAGTCTGGACTTGAAATAAGTTTTAAAAATGAAATGCCTTTGTAACAGATGAGTTTTCGTCCGAAACCCTGATACTTCGAAAGAGATTGTCCATTTTGTACACAAAGTGCATCCAGTTTTTGCCGTAACCCTAACTTGTTAGCACCTGCTATGTGGGTGAAATGATGATACCATGCCAACTTTCAACCTTTTTAGAGTTCATTTGTAGTGCTTTTCAATTTCAGGGCCGTTTAGCACAAAAAATCAGTAAATGCATGAAAATAGCAAATGAAATCATAAAGGGTTGAAAATTGATGACGTGGCTTTGAATGGCGCATACTGAACACACAAAAAGTCTGGAGTTGAAATAAGTTTTAAAAAATGAAATGCCTTTGTAACAGATGAATTTCAGGGTCATTTCGCTCCAAAAAAAATAGCGAATGAAGTCCTACATAATGCATGAAATAATTTGTTTGTACATAATATTTCTTCGCGTTTCAAATGCCAAAACACATAAGTACCTTAACTATTACAAAGATTCCCTCTGGTTTGTCCGAAGTGGGACTTTCCAGATATATAAGTCCGGAAACTCACTAGAGAAGAAAGTGATGACAGTGAAGCCGGTCACATCCCAGAGTGGGATCTTTGGGTATAAAACTTTTTCTTCGCGTGTGTCCCTTTGCGCCGTAACTGTGGACAATCTTCATCATTTAATTGGATGCTCAGGTCAATATTCACTATGAAGGGAGCAATTTCATGAAAATTTTCATAATCTTCTGACATGTCTGTCTTGTCCTCCACTCCCACGATGTTTCTTTTCCCTGAAAGAACTATGTGGCGCTTTGGCTCATCGTATGATGTATTCGATTCCTTATCTTTTCTTTTTCTTGGCTTGGTAGACATGTCCTTCACATAGAAAATCTGCGCCGCATCATTGGCTAGGACGAATGGTTCGTCTGCGTACGCAAGATTGTTGAGATCCACTGTTGTCATTCCGTACTGCGGGTCTTCCGTTACCCCGCCTCCTGTGAGATTGACCCATTTGCACGGAAATAAAGGGACCTTCAAACCACGTCCATAGTCAAGTTCCCATATCTCCTCTATGTAACCATAATAGGTGTCCTTTGGCCTATTGGTGTTTGCTGCATCAAAGGGGACACCACTGTTTTGGTTGGTGCTCTTTTTATCTTTGGCGATCATGTAAAACGTATTCCCATTTATCTCGTACCCTTTGAAAGTCAATATATTTGAAGATGGTAACTGGGACAGCAAGTACAGCTCATCTTCAACAGCGTCGTCATGCATGAGACGTGTCTGCAACCAACCGGCGAAAGTCCCCGTTTGTTCATGTGTAATCCATTCATCAGACTGCTCCGGGTGTTTGGAGCGTAGAATATTCTTATGTTCCTCGATATACGGAGCCACCAAGGAGGAATTTTGTAGAACTGTGTAGTGTGCTTGCACCCAAGAATGCCCGTCCATTTATATTATTGCTTTCGGTCCTAGCGTGACTTTTCCACCCAGTCTGCCCTCATGCCGCAATTCAGGAACACCAATCGTCTTAAGGTCAGGAATAAAGTCAACACAAAACTCAATGACCTCCTCATTTTCACGGTTATGAACATATTTCTATAAGACTCCCATGAACCTCTCAAAGGGGAACATATCGTGTAGAAATACAGGACCCAGAATGGCAATATCTTCGACTAGGTGAACTAGGACGTGCGTCATGATATTGAAGAAGGATGGTGGGAACACCAACTCGAAACTGACAAGACATTGCACCAAATCATTCTCTAACCTTTGTATGATTTCTGGATCGATTACCTTCTGAGAGATTGCACTGAGGAATGCACATAGCTTCACAATGGCTAATCGAACGTTTTTCGGTAGAAGCCCCCTCAATGCAACCGGAAGCAGTTGCGTCATAATCACGTGGTAGTCATGAGACTTTAGGTTCTGGAACTTTTTCTCTGCCATATTTATTATTCCCTTTTATATTCGACGAGAAGCCAGACGGGACCTTCATACTAAGCAGGCATTCAAAGAAGATTTCCTTCTCTTCTTTGGTAAGAGCATAGCTGGCATGACCCTGATGTATGCTGTCTTTTCCGTGCATACGTTGCTGGTCCTCCAGTGCCTCCGGTGTACCTTTTGTCTTCCCATACACGCCCAAGAAGCCTAGCAGGTTCACGCAAAGATTCTTCATCACGTGCATCACGTCGATTGCAGAGCGGACCTCTAGGTCTTTCCAATAGCGTAGGTCCCAAAATATAGATTTCTTCTTCCACATGGGTGCGCGTCCGTCAGCGTCATTCGGAACAGATTGTCCGCCAGGACCCTTTCCAAAGATTACTTTTAAATCCTTGACCATATCAAGTACATCATCACCAGTATGGTGGCGAGGCTTCTTCCGGTGATCTGCCTCACCTTTGAAATGCTTGCCTTTCTTTCTTACGGGATGCCTTCTCGGAAGAAATTGATGATGTCCCAGGTACACATTCTTCTTACATTTATCCAAATATATACTGTCGGTATCATCTAAACACTGCGTGCATGCGCGGTATCCCTTGTTTGTCTGTCCTAAAAGGTTACTGAGAGCAGGCCAATCATTGATGGTTACAAACAGCAAGGCATGTAGGTCAAATTCCTCCTGTTTGTGCTCATCCCACGCATGTACACCTTTTTCATTCCACAGCTGTAAGAGTTCTTCAACTAATGGCCTTAGGTACACATCAATGTCGTTGCCGGGTTGCTTAGGGCCTTGGATGAGCACTGGCATCATAATGAACTTCCGCTTCATGCACAACCAAGGAGGAAAGTTATAGATACGTAGAGTCACAGGCCAGGTGCTATGATTGCTGCTCTGCTCCCCAAAAGGATAAATGCCATCTGCACTTTGACCAAACCATACGTTCCTTGCGTCATCTGCAAAGTTGTCCCACTTTCTCTCGATTTTTCTCCATTGTGACCAGTCAGCGGGTACTCTCAACTTCCTGTCTTTCTTACGGTCTTCTTTGTGCCATCGCATCAACTTGGCTTGCTCTTTGTTTTGGAACAAACTTTTCAACAGTGGTATTATAGGAGCATACCACATCACCTTGGCAGGAATCTTCTTCCTGGGGCGCTCGCCCTCAACATCACCAGGGTCATCGCGGCTGATCTTATAGCGCAATGCACCGCATACTGGGCATAAATTCAAATCCTCGTACTCACCACGGTAGAGGATGCAGTCATTAGGACATGGATGTATCTTCTGCACCTCTAATCCTAGAGGGAAGACAGCCTTCTTTGCTTCATACGTACTGTCGGGCAATTCGTTGTCCTTTGGAAGCATCTTCTTTAACATTATCAGCAACTTTTCAAATCCTTTGTCAGATACACTATTCTCTGCCTTCCATTGCAGCAATTCCAATGTAGTGCCCAGCTTTTTCTTGTCATCTTCCCAATTTGGGTACAACAATTTCTTATGATCCTCTAACATGCGCTGCAACTTCAGCCTCTCCTTTTCACTTGCGTAGTTTCTCTTTGCATCGGCAATGGCCCGACCAAGATCATCAGCGGGCTCATCTGATGCCTCTTCTTCAGCTTCTTCTCGCATTGCCGGCTCACCTTCTTCCCCCATTGTTGTACCATCGTATTCAGGGAACCCATGGCCAGGACAACTGTCGTCATCCTCTTCTTCTTCATTCTCTTCCATTAGGACCCCTCTTTCTCCGTGCTTGGTCCAACAGTTATAGTCGGACATGAAACCGGACTCAAACAGGTGGATGTGAATGGTTCTTGAGTTACAATTTCGATCATTCTTACAGTCAGCACATGGACAACACATAAAACCACCCGCCCGCTTGTTTGCCTCAGCCGTAAGTAGAAAAGTATGCACGCCATTAATGAACTGGGGAGAGCATCGGTCATCGTACATCCATTGCCTGCTCATCTTCATTACTCAACACTGAAAAGACCAAATTAATACAAGTTCATACATAAAGTTCATACACACTTATTCTCATAAAATAACATACAAACTCTCTAGGTAAAGCATTTAAATGCAACAACAAATGCGATCAAGATCACAACTAAGGTAACAATTGATCCAACAGCATAGTGATACCAAGCCTCTTGATTAATGGCATATTTTTTAAATTTTCTAATCTTTAAGCGCATTGCATCCATCTTGATCTTGTGATCATCGACGACATCGGCAACATACAACTCCAGTTTCATCTTCTCTTCTTCAATTCTTTTCAATTTTTCTTCTAAATACTCATTTTCTTTTTCAACTAAATTTAACTTCTCGACAAGAGGGTCGGTTACAATTTCCGGTTCACATACCTCCTAGATAAAAATATTTATGTCAACTTGATGGGCATAATTGTCATAAACACGAAATGCAACAAATAGTTATAAAAGAGAATATACCATATCCAAATCATAAACCGGACGAGGGCCGACGGGGACGGATATCAAAACCATGTCACTATGTATAACAAACAACGTACAGGTAAGAAAATTATACAAGTAACTATCTAAATCACACAAACATGATTTTTTTTATATAAAAAGGATAAGAACAAGAGGCTCACCAAGGTGGTGCCCGCTACGGGACGGTGCGGGCGATCGACGGTGGTTAGGACGGGGACGGGAAGGCACTAAGTAAACAACACCTACATATGCAAACTAAGAAGTTAATTTGAGCTTAAATTGCATATAAATCAAATAAACTACCACATATAAATACTCCCAAACTAAAACTCACAAATCACTATACTTATAGAGCATTGCAAGAGCTAATCTAGCAATGAGAGATGAAAGAACAAAGTTCCTAACCTTTGTGAACACTTGGATGGATGGGGTGCCTTCAAATCTTGACAAATTTTGGCAAAAATGGAGGATGAGCTCGAGCAAGAGGGGAAGAACAGAGAGGAGAGGAAAGGGGAAGAACAGAGAGCTCGCGGGCTGGACGAAGGGTTTATATAGGAGCATCTTTAGTCCCCGTTCATGACACAAACCGGGACTAAAGGTGAGCCTCTAGTCCCGGTTTGTGTCACGAACCGGGACTAAAGGGGCTCGTGGGGCCCCAGCCTGACACCAGCCTGCCAGCACCCCTTTAGTCCCGGTTTGTGTTACGAACCAGTACTGGAGGTTCGACACGAACCAGGACTAATGATTTCCGCCCCCCTAGCCGTTGGAACCGGCACTAATGGTCACATTAGTACCGGTCCGTTTCCAAACCGGGACTAGTGGGGCTCACGTAAAGTCATTTTTCTATTAGTGGTTGTACCTACGGCAGACGCGCATATACATAGTTTAAACACGCTGGACCTGTGGTCATCTATATAATGAGTTCATATTGCACCCATGGTGTCCCTGCCTAGTTCTACATTGTACTCCAGCCCGCAATGACATTTAATAGGATCAGAAACTCCCTGCAACGAAAGATGTTCAGTTTCTTAATACTGCACATGGCATCATTGAAAGTAACTTGATAACGAAATGATGTTTACGGTTAAGAAACACACTGAACTTACAGGGAAGCTAGCAGTTATGTTGCTCTCGTGCTAAAGGCTCTGCTTACACTGCAAAGCTAATAATTTTTTAATTTGACTAAAACAACAATTGCAACTTCCTAGCAGATCTAGGGCCATAATAGTCTCCAGAAGTAGAATACTTAGCTGATTTCCAAGAGGAGACGTGATCCTTTTACTTTCATATCCGATTGCTTCTTTCCAACATCAGATTCCTGTTTATTTGTTGGTGAGCAACACATGACAGGTTGGATGTTCCTTTGCAATAGGAGGAGGATGGGAAGCGTGGAATACCTTGTCTATGCTCCCTCCTAAGTTGAGCATTTCATATCTCTTCCCTGCAATAATGCAATAGATCAATATTCAGGTGAAGCTATTAACTACAGTATCAAACATGGCTCAATTATTTTCGACGCTGAAAGCATATACAAACTGAGATAGTCTACAACTCCTCAATCAATCAACTTTGCTTTTGAAATAAATTGAGTGCCATATATCTTAAGGGACAAGTACAGGTCAGATAGCAGACCAAAATATCAAGTAGTTAGTTTCCGATGATGGGGGGATAAAATATCAATAAAAAACAGAAGCTTGACACTTTTAGCTTCAAATACAGCTTTAGAAGAAACTGGTGCGACGATCTCAAATGATTCGAGGGAGACCCTCCAACCTTCAAATGAGTTCACTGTCAATGGGTGTGAAAGACCAGATAATAAACTAACGATCTCATGTACCTTCCATCATGCATTTTAGAACATAGTGTTCTCTAAGATATGACTTCAATAGTTATTTTTATTACCAATGCATTAGTCCAAAGAACAAATAAATTACAGAACTATGATAGAGATGCACTGCAAATTATCAATGAATGAAACATTCATCTCTAGGAAAAGAACAGGGGACCTCTGTTAGTGTTGAAGAACTGGACATTCTCGTTCCACAAACCGGCGGCCAGGGGGGCGCTGCCGTAGAGGTTGGGACATCAAGGAGAGGACGGGTAGGCGAGAGCGGAGGGAGAGGAAGGAGGAAATGCAGTGAATGTACAAGCATCAATCGCATGAGAGTACAATAAGCTCACAACAGTTGAAGCTCAAATCCGCAATGCAACTTGACCACGGTGGTAAGGAGATAGAGGTAAACTAATGCTACAATTCCTAAATCAGTATATGTTCCAACAAGTTAGATTTCTTTCAGCGAATCAACTTGAGTGAGTTCAGGTGTGTGCCACATAAAGAACGTTCCGTTCAGATTTAAGGAATCGAAACAGTCAGTCAGTTACTCCTGTAATTCATGCGGCTATAAGCATGCAAATTGCAAAGCTAAACTGTTGTTACGATTTACCCTAATCACAACGAGTATCTGTACAAATAGACAACCAGTTTAACTACACTTCAGTTAACTGAAAGTCTGAAACCTCTCTGGTGTGTTTCAGTTAACTGAAAAACAACTCAAGTTCAGGTTTTGTAACATGGCACAGATCCTAGAGATAGATGCTTCCCAAGGCAGAAGGCAAAATCTGACTCCACATTGCACGCAAGAACCGATCCTATTGATGTCAACGCTGACGCCAAGGATTAGTGGCAGTCGTCGACCGGATCCAATCAATATGAACAGGCGCGAGCAACGACCATGATGAATGAATCCAACACAGCACAATGGAGGGAGGGATGGGAGCGAGGGGAAGGAAGGAAATAGACCTCGGCGCGGGAGGTGTCGAGGGGCACACTGGCGCTGGAGTCGATGGCGGCGGCGAGCACGGCGTCGTTGCAGACTGACTGGCTGCCGATGCAGCGCCTCCGACCACTTCATCTTCCCGTTCTTGCCATCACCCCGACTCCCCGGTCCTCTGTTAGATGGGCATAAAGAATGGTGGTGGGCGGTGGAGATGAAGACCGTCGCATCGGGGAAGGTCATGTCCATGGCAGCTGGTCGCGTGAGGGAAGGGAACGCGTGGGAGGGGAACGAGCGGCAAGGGGAGACAGCCTGTTTGGCAAACTAACAGAAGAGGAATGGGAGTTTAACTCTAATTCCCTTTCCCCATCTCAGTTACCTGCCCTCCCCCAGGTAATAGATATGTGGGACTTCTACACGTGAATTCCCCTTGCACTTCCCTGTTGAATTTCCATTCAACCTAAGCAAACAAAGGAATAAAACTCTCTATGCCTCAAACTCCCATTCCCTCTCTACAATTCCACCGAACCAAACACGCTGCCTGGGGGCATACTGATGATGGAAGGGAATAGATTGCTTCTATTGGAAGAAAGGATACGTAGATATTTTTACTTGGGGAGGTGTTACCTGGTGCTGGTATTTTTTCATCGACACAATAAAATCGCCCGTGGACTAGCCCAGCGAGCGCCATTCAAGGGACGGTTATTGTGTTTGATTGCTTTTATAATCCTGGGTGAGAGTGTTTCTTGGTAAGCTTAATTTATGGACAAGCAATTTCAACTAGGGGCCAACTAGTGCCAGTCGACCACGATAATGCGTGCACGAATCACACACTTCAAACAACTCCAATCACATGGCAGAGAACCAGTCCTACATACTTTTTTTTTCGAATTAGCTGTTACTACGTACTAGTACTTGGAAGCAGTCAAATAAGCGAAGGGCCAGAGTCAGCCAATGCGACGGGCGTGTTTAGCGGAAGCTGTTGCAGGAAGCAATCAATTGACAAACCAATCCAATAAATCATATATGGGCGATACTAGTAGATTGGACGGCTACTATATATGCTTCTAATCCAAATGGTTCAGGACTAGTTTGATGGGAGGCAAAAGGTCAGCAGCGCCGCCCTCCTTTTCTTAACAGCGACCTGCCAACAAAAGGACCAGAAAATGCCAATTTCTGCTGCAGAATCGTGGCGACGATTGCTGTGGGCAGCTCTCCTCGTCGCTCCGCTAGCCGCTGCGCTCTACCAGTTCCCTATCCAAATCCTAAAGCCCCGCGCCCCGGAGCCGAAGGCCGCGCCCGCCACCGCCGCCATGGACGCCGGCGCCGAGCTGGAGCTGGAGTACGATGTGCCAGGCGTCCTGCGCGTGCACAAGAGCGGCCGCGTCGAGCGCTTCGACGGCGTCGAAACCGTCCCGCCCTGCCCCTCCGGGGACCCCGCAAACGGTGTCGCTTCCAAGGACGTCGTCCTTGACCCCGCGGCCAACCTCTCCGCCCGCCTATACCTCCCCTCCGCAATCGCCGCGGACCCCGGGAAGAAATTCCCCGTCGTCATCTTCTTCCACGGCGGTGCGTTCTTCCTCCACACCGCCGCCTCCCCGCTCCACCACAGGTACTGCGCCTCCCTCGCCGCCGCGGTCCCCGCCGTCGTCGTCTCTGTTGACTACCGTCTCGCCCCGGAGCACCCCATCCCGGCCGCCTACGACGACGCTTTCGCGGCCCTCAAGGCGGTCGTCAGCGCGTGCCGTCCCGACGGCGCCGAGCGCTGGCTCGCCGCGCACGGCGACGCCTCCCGCGTCGTCCTCGCCGGCGACAGCGCCGGCGCCAACATGGCGCACGCCACGGCGATACGGCTGGGGAAGAAGCGCATCGACGGCTACGGCGACAAGATCAGCGGCGTGGCGCTCCTGAACCCCTACTTCTGGGGGAAAGAGCCAGTGGGCGGGGAGCCCACCGACGCCGGGTACCGCGGCGGCTTCGAGCGCGCGTGGGAGGTCATCTCCAGTGGCAAGTTCGGCCACGACCACCCGTACATCAACCCGTTGGCGTCACCGGAGGAGTGGAGGCAGCTCGGGAGCGGCCGCGTGCTGGTCACCACGGCAGAACACTGCTGGTTCGTGGAGCGGGCGCGTGCGTACGCGGAGGGGATCAAGGCGTGCGGGTGGGACGGCGAGCTCCAGTTCCACGAGACCAAGGGCGAGGCGCATGTCTACTTCTTGCCCAAGCACGACTCCGACACAGCCGTCCAGGAGCTCGCCATGGTGGCGGATTTCGTCAGGCGCTGTTGAGATTTCGCTTCTTCGCTCGGTGAATGATTCAGCAGCAAAGGAGCACACAGATTGTGTTGTATTTCATGTTTTTTCTTCTGTTATAAATTTGTGAAGTTCACAAGACTGGTTGATCAATATTTCTTTTGACTTACAACTAACATGAAGAGAAAATATTTGCCCGGCTCAGGTGAGGGAGGGGCGAGGGCGATGACGCCGGAGTGTCTTCGGTTGAAATATGAGGTTGGGCCCATCTAACAGTTTTAGAAAATCTACAACGACCCATTTGGGTTATATGGCAATAGGTGTGGTGGGAAGTTTAGCCCGGAGAAGTGTTGGACCTCCTTGTAATCTTCCACATGCTATTGGAGAGTCAGAAGAGAAATGGTTCCCACGCGCTCCTCCGCTGCACGCCTTGCCATGATGCGTCGCGCCACGGGAATGAGCGGAGCCGAGCTCACACCTATGCGTTTATTTTTTCCGGTCAGGAACTGAGAGTCCTTAGCAGAAGAGCCACGATTAACGCTAGACACGAGCCGAGCCGAGTTTGAACCGAGTTAGGCTTTGGCTCGCCCGTGAGCGAGCTGGCTCAGCTCGGCTCGGTTGGTGAACGAGCCTACTTCTAGTGGCTCGGCTCGTCTTGCCTCTTACTCGGTCCAGCCCGAGCGGCTCGTGTGAGTGAGTGCCGGTGTGTATGTTCAGTGTGCATGGGAGTGGTCGGAGTGTGCGTGCGCGTCGCCGGCCGACGCTGGTGAAGTGTGGGAGCATGTGTGTGCGTGCAAAGTCTCCTCCGCGTGGCCGGCTGCCGCGGTCATTGTCAGGAGAGGAGGGCTTGGACTGGAGGTCATACCCGTTTTTGCCGGGGACAGTGGCATGCTCGACAAGGAATCACGGGAGCGACGAACGGCGGCGTCTGACCCAGCAGCGAACAGGCACGTACCCCGTCGGAGTCGACGGCTATCCATCCAGCATCGTGTGCGGCGAGGAGGACGATGTCGGGTGGTGGCCACTGGCTGGACAGCGGCGGCCCGGCAAGGCGCAAACCCTTAGCAGCGGCGGATGCATTCTCTCGCTAGGGGAGGCACATGCGAGTCTGGATGCTTTGTAGTGGGCATGGGCTGCTCATGTAGGCTGCTATGTCTAGGCAATGGGCTGAAAATTATCAAGCGAAAATTAATTGGGCTGCGAAATGCTACTTCTTGAGTTTGTGTTGGTTTTTCCCTTGAAGAGGAAAGGGTGATGCAACAAAGTAGATATAAGTATTTCCCTCAGTTTGAGAACCAAGGTATCAATTAGGCAGGAGGAACACATAAGTCAGCAATAGTTGCACCTACACAAACAAACAAATACTTGCACCCAACGCGATAAAGGGATTATCAATCCCTTCACGGTTACTTGTAAGGATGATATCTGATAGAGACACGTATAAAAGATAAATAAAAGTACAAAACAAAGTAAAAGTAAATAAATTGCAGCAAGATATTTTTGGATTTTGGCTTTATAGATCAGAAAATAATATGATAAAAATAGACCCGGGGGTCATAGTTTTCACTAGAGGCTTCTCACTTGAAAGAACACATACGGTGGGTAAACAAATTACTGTTAAGCAATTTATAGAAAACCGCAAAGTTATGGCGATATCTAAGGCAATGATCATGAATATAGGCATCACGTTCATGACAAGTAGACCGACTCTTGCCTGCATCTACTACTATTACTCTACACATCGACCGCTATCCAGCATGCATCTAGTGTATTAAGTTAATAAGCATGGAGTAACGCCTTAAGCAAGATGACATGATGTAGAGGGATAGATCCAATCAATATGGTATATACCTCATCTTTTTATTCTTAATGGCAACAATACAAATACGTGCTTCGCTACCCCTTCTGTCACTGGGTGAGGACATCGAAAGATTGAACCCAAAACAAAGCACCTCTCCCATTGCAAGATAAATCAATCGAGTTGGCCAAATCAAATCAATAGATCGCAGAGAAATATAAAACTATCTTAATCATGCATAAAAGAGTTCAGAGAAGACTCAAATTATATTCATAGATAATCTGATCATAAATCCACAATTCATCGGATCTCAACCAGCGCACCGCAAAAGAAGATTACATGGAATAGAACCTCAAGAACATCGAGGAGAACGTTGTATTGAAGATCAAAGAAAGAGAAGAAGCCATCTAGCTACTAGCTATGGACCCGTAGGTCTGTGGTAAACTACTCACACAGCATCGGAAGGGCAGCAAGGATCATGTAGGGGCCCTTCGTGATCGAATCCCCCTCCGACATAGTACCGGAACAGGTCTCCAGATGAGATCTCACGAGGACAGAAACTTGCGGCGGCGGAAAAGTATTTTTGGTGTGCCCTCTGGTATACGGAGAATATATGGGTATTTATGGATCTGGAATTAGGGTTAGGGGAGTCACGAGGGGCCCACAAGCTTGGGGGGCACCCCCCTAGGACGCGCCTCCCGAGCTTGTGGCTCCTCCGTGGCCCTTCTAGCCTCCTCCCAAAGCTTCCTAGGTGTCTTCTGGTCCAAGAAAATTCGTCAAAAAATTTCGTTCCGTTTGGTATTGATTTTCTATAAAGACAAAAATAAGAAAAAAAACAGCAACTGGCACTGGGACTAGGTTAATATGTTAGTCCCAAAAGATGATATAAAATAGCGTAATAATGCATATAAAACATCCAAGATGGATAATATAAAAGCATGAAACAATCAAAAATTATAGATATGTTGGAGACGTATCAAGCATCCCCAAGCTTAATTCCTGCTCCTCCTCGAGTAGGTAAATGATAAAAACAGAATTTATGATGTGCAATGCTACCTAACATATTTATCATGTAATCTTTCTTTATTGTGGCATGAATATTCAGATCCATAAGATTCAAAACAAAAGTTTAATGTTGACCTAAAAACAATAATACTTCAAGCATACTAATAAAGCAATCGTGTCTTCTCAAAATATTATGGCTAAAGTAAGTTATCCCTACCAAATCATATAATCTTGTCATGCTCTATCTTCATAACACAAAGTATTTATTATGCTCAACCCCGATGACAAGCCAAGCAATTGGTTCATACTTTTAACGCTCTCAAGCTTTTTCAACTCTCACGCAATACATGAGCGTGAGCCATGGATATAGCACTATAGGTCGAATAGAATATGATGGTGGAGGTTGTGTGGAGAAGACAAAAAGGAGAAAGTCTCACATTGACGAGGCTAATCAATAGGCTATGGAGATGCCCATTAATTGATGTCAATGCAAGGAGTAGGGATTGCCATGCAACGGATGCACTAGAGCTATAAGTGTATGAAAGCTCAAAAGAAAACTATGTAGGTGTGCATCCAACTCGCTCGCTCAAGAAGACCTAGGGCAATTTGAGGAAGCCCATCATTAGAATATACAAGCCAAGTTCTATAATTAAAAATTCCCACTAGTAATGTATGAAAGTGACGAAATAGGAGACTCTCTATCATGAAGAACATGGTGCTACTTTGAAGCACGAGTGTGGAAAAGGATAGTAACATTGTCCCTTCTCTCTTTTTCTCTCTTATTTATTTTTTTCCTCTTTTTTATTTTGAGCTCTTTGGCATCTTTTTTTGTATATTTTGGGCTCTTTGGCCTCTTTTTTATTTGAAGTCTGGAGTCTCATCCCGATTTGTGGGGGAATCATAGTCTCGATCATCCTTTTCTCACATGCGACAATGCTCTAATAATGATGATCATCACACTTTTATTTCCTTACAACTCAAGAATTACAACTCGATACTAGAACAAAAATATGACTCTATATGAATGCCTCTGGCGGTGTACCAAGATGTGCAATGATCTAGCATGACATGTATGAAAAATATGAACGGTGGCCAAGCCACGAATACTATGTCAACTATATGATCATGCAAAGCAATATGACAATGATGGTATGTGTCATAATAAAACGGAACGATGGAAGTTGCATGGAAATATATTTCAGAATGGCTATGGTAATGCCATAATAGGTTGGTATGGTGGCTGTTTTGAGGAAGATATAAGGTGGCTTATGTGTGAAAGAGCGTATCATATCACGGGATTTGGATGCACCGGCGAAGTTTGCACCAACTCTCAAGGTGAGAAAGGGCAATGCACGGTACCGAAGAGGCTAGCAATGGTGGAAGGGTGAGAGTGCGTATAATCCATGGACTCAACATTAGTCATAAAGAACTCACATACTTATTGCAAAAGTTTATTAGCCATTGAAGCAAAGTACTAATACGCATGCTCCTAGGGGGATAGATTGGTAGGAAAAGACCATCGCTCGTCCCCGACCGCCACTCATAAGGAAGACAATAAAAAATAAATCATGCTCCAACTTCATCACATAACGAGAGACCATAAGTGCATGCTTCGGGAATCACAAACCTTAACATAAATATTCTTACTAATCTACAATTACTCACTAGCATGACTCTAATATGACCATCTTTATATCTCAAAACAAATGCAAGGAATCAAACTTCTCGTATATTCAATGATCTTCTTGAAAGTTTTTATTATATCCCTCTTGAATAACCATAATATTAGGACTAAATTCATAACCTAAGCAAATTGCCATACTATTTTTAAGACTCTCAAAATAATATAAGTGAAGCATGAGAGTTCATCAATTTCTTCAAAATAAAACCACCGCCGTGCTCTAAAAAAGATATAAGTGAAGCACTAGAGCAACTACCTAGCTCAAAAGATATAAGTGAAGCACATAGAGTATTCTAATAAATTCATGATTAATATATGTCCCTCTCAAAAGGTGTGTACAGCAAGGACAATTGTGGCAAACTAAAAAGCAAAGACTCATATAATACAAGACGCTCCAAGCAAAACACATATCATGTGGTGAATAAAAATATAGCCTCAAGTAATTTACCGATGGATTGGAGACAAAAGAGGGGATGTCATCCGAGGCATCCCCAAGCTTAGATTCTTGGTTGTCCTTGAATATTACCATGTGGTGCCTTGGGTATTGATACGTCTCCAACATATCTATAATTTTTGATTGTTCCATGCTATTATATTATCTGTTTGGATGTTTTATATGCATTAATATGCTATTTTATATTATTTTGGGGACTGACCTATTAACCTAGAGCCCAGTGCCAGTTTCTATTTTTTCCTTGTTTTTGAGTTTTACAGAAAAGTAATATCAAACGGAGTCCAAACGGAATAAAACTTTCGCGATGATTTTTCTTGGACCAGAAGACACCTACGTAACTTGGAGAGAGGGCCAGAAGAGTCCCGAGGAGGCCACAAGCCTGCAGGGCACGCCCTAGGGGGGCGCCCTGAGGGCTTGTGGGCCCCTTGGAGGTCCTCCAACCCTAATTCCACCTCTATAAATTCCAAAATATTCCCCAAACATCAGAAGGGTCCACCAAAATACTTTTCCGCTGCCGTAAGCCTCTGTTCCCGTGAGATCCCATCTTGGGGCCTTTTCCGGCGATCTGCCGGACGGAGCTTCAATCACAGAGGGCACCTACATCAACCTTGCTGCCCTTCCGATGAAGCGTGAGTAGTTTACCACAGACCTACGGGTCCATAGCTAGTAGCTAGATGGCTTCTTCTCTCTCTTTGATCTTCAATACAATGTTCTCCTCGATGTTCTTGGAGATCTATTCGATGTAATTCTTTTTTGCGGTGTGTTTGTGGAGATCCGATGAATTGTGGATTTACGATCAGATTATATATGAATATTATTTGAGTCTTCTCTGAACTCTTTTATGCATGATTAAGATATCTTTGTATTTCTCTTCGAACTATCGGTTTGGTTTGGCTAACTAGATTGGTTTTCTTGCAATGGGAGAGGTGCTTAGTTTTGGGTTCAATCCTGCGGTGTCCTCACCCAGTGACAGAAGGGGTAGCAAGGCACGTATTGTATTGTTGCCATCAAGGATAAAAAGATGGGCTTTATATTATATTGCTTGAGTTTATCCCTCTACATCATGTCATCTTACTTAAGGCGTTACTCTGTTCTTATGAACTTAATACTCTAGATGCATGCTGGTGAGTGGTCGATGTGTGGAGTAATAGTAGTAGATGCAAGCACGAGTCGGTCTACTTGTCACAGACATGATGCCTATATTCATGATCATTGCCTTAGATATTGTCATAACTTTGCACTTTTCTATCAATTGCTCAACAGTAATTTATTTACCCACCGTGTGATATCTTCAAGAGAGAAGCCTCTAGTGAAACCTATGGCCCCCGGGTCTATTTTCCATCATATATTTTCAGATCTATAAACCAAAAAACCAAAAAATACCTTGCTGCAATTTATTTATATTTACTTTAGTTTGCTCTTTTATTTATCTTTTATACCTATCTCTATTAGATCTCACTCTTGTTCGTGACCTTGAAGGGTTTGACAACCCCTTTTTCGCGTTGTGTGTAAGTGTTTGTTATTTTGTGCAGGTGCATAGATTGTAGACTTGCTTGTGCCTCCAAATGGATTGATACCTTGGTTCTTAACTGAGGGAAATACTTATCTCTACTTTGCTGCATCACCCTTTCCTCTTGAAGGGAAAAATCAATGCAAACTCAAGAAGTAGCAGGAAGAATTTCTGGCACCGTTGTCGGGGAGGTTCTACATCATGCCTACCAAGTACATATCATAGACTCTCATCTCTTGCATTACATAATTTTCCATTTGCCTCTCGTTTTCTTCTCCCCCACTTCTAAAATGTTTTCACAAAAAAAACAAAAATATTTGCCTTTTTATTCGCCCTTCTTTCGTTCGTCTGTTCGTTTGCTTTTTTGTTTGCTCGTGTGCTAGATTGCTTGCCTTGTCATGATGTCTCAAGAAAATACCAAATTGTGTGACTTTTCCAATACTAATAATAATGATTTTATTAGTACTCCGATTGCTCCCGCCACTAGTGCGGAATCTTATGAAATCAATGCCGCTTTGTTGAATCTTGTTATGAAAGAACAATTTTCTGGCCTTCCTAGTGAAGATTCCGGATCCCATCTAAATACTTTCGTTGAGTTGTGTGATATGCAAAAGAAAAAAGATGTGGATAATGATATTCTTAAATTGAAGCTATTTCCGTTCTCACTACGAGATCGTGCTAAAACTTGGTTTTCATCTTTGCCTAAAAATAGTATTGATTCATGGAATAAGTGTAAAGATGCTTTGATTTCCAAGTATTTTCCTCCCGCTAAGATCATCTCCCTTAGGAACGATATAATGAATTTTAAGTAACTTGATCATGAACATGTTGCACAATCTTTGGAGAGGATGAAATTGATGATAAAAATTGCCCTACTCATGGTTTAAGTTTATGGATGATCATACAAAAATTTTATGCCGGATTGAATTTTGCATCTAGAAATCTTTTAGATTCCACCGCGGGAGGTACTTCTATGGAAATTACATTAGGAGAAGCTAATAAACTCCTAGATAATATTATGGCAAATTACTCTCAATGGCATACCGAAAGACCTTCTACTAGTAAAAAAGTGCATGCAATTGAAGGAATTAATACTTTCAGTGGAAAGATGGATGAACTTATGAATTTTTTTGCTAGTAAGAGTGCTCCTATTGATCCTAATGATATGCGTTTGTCCAATTTGATTGAGAATAATAATGAATCTATGGATGTGAATTTTGTTGGTAGGAACAATTTTGGTAATAACACTTATAGAGGTAATTTCAACCCTAGGCCGTTTCCTAGTAATTCCTCTAATAATTATGGTAAGTCCTACAAAAATTCTTATGAAAATTATAATAAATTACCCTCTTATCTTGAGAATAATATTAAAGATTTCATTAATTCTCAAAATAATCTCAATGCTATGATAGAAGAAAAATTGCTTAAGATTGATGATTTGGCTAGGAACGTTGATAAGATTTCTCTTGAGATTGATTCTTTGAAGATGAGATGTATGCCACCCAAGCATAATATTAATGAATCCCTAAAATCTATTAAAATTTCTATGGATGAATGTAAAGAAAGAACCGCTAGGATGTGTGCTAAGTGAGATTGGTTTGTAAAAGCATGTTCTTCTATTTCTTGTGAAAATAATGATGAAGATCTTAAAGTGATTGGTGTGACCCCTATTGAATCTTTGTTTGCTAATATAAATCTTGATAAATATGGCCCTGGATATGAGTCAACTTTAGCTAGAAGGCGTCCCAATAATTTGGAGTTCAAAGATCTTAAGGAAAAATTTGATAAAAGTGGGATTGGAGAGGTCAAAACTTTAAGTAGCGATAAACCCACTCTTTTGGATTTCAAGGACTTTAATTATGATAATTGTTCTTTCATAGATTGTATTTCCTGTTGCAATCCATGTTAAATTCACCTCATGCTTACAATCAACATAAAGCTTTTACTAAACATATCTTTGATGCTATGATGAAATCTTTTGAAGGAAAACTTGAGTTGGAAGTTTCTATCCCTAGAAAGCTTTATGATGAGTGGTAAACTACTATTAGGATTAAAATTAAAGATTATAAGTGCAATGCTTTGTGTGATATGGGTGCTAGCGTTTCCACTATTCCAAAAACTTTATGTGATGTGCTAGGTTTCCATAAATTTGATGATTGTTCTTTGAATTTGCATCTAGCGGATTCCACTATTAAGAAACCTACGGGAAGGATTAATAATGTTCTTATTGTTACAAATAGGAATTATGTGCCCGTAGATTTTATTGTGCTTGTTATAGATTGCAATCCTACATGTCCTATTATTCTTGGTAGACCTTTCCTTAGAACGATGGGTGCAATTATTGATATGAAAGAAGGAAACATTAGATTTCAATTTCCGTTAAGGAAGGGAATGGAACACTTTCCAAGAAAGAAAATTAAGTTGCCATATGAATCTATTATGAGGGCTACCTATGGTTTCCATACCAAAGATGACAATACCTAGATCTATGTTTTATGCCTAGCTAGGGGCGTTAAACAATAGCGCTTGTTGGGAGGCAACCCAATTTTATTTTTATGTTTTTCAATAAATACACATTATTACCTCTGTAGTAATTGTGTTTTGGATGTTTTATATGCATTAATATGTTATTTTATATTATTTTTGGGACTAACCTATTAACCTAGAGCCCAGTGCTAGTTTCTGTTTTTTCCTTGTTTTTGAGTTTTACAGAAAAGGAATATCAAATGGAGTCCAAACGGAATAAAACTTTTGCGATGATTTTTCTTGGACCAGAAGACACCTACGTAACTTGGAGAGAGGGCCAGAAGAGTCCCGAGGAGGCCACAAGCCTGCAGGGCGTGCCCTAGGGGGGAGGCGCCCTGAGGGCTTGTGGGCCCCTCGGAGGTCCTCCAACCCTAATTCCACCTCTGTAAATTCCAAAATATTCCCCAAACATCAGAAGCGTCCACCAAAATAATTTTCCGCTGCCGCAAGCCTCTGTTCCCGTGAGATCCCATCTTGGGGCCTTTTCCGGCGATCTACCGGAGGGGGATTCGATCACGGAGGGCCTCTACATCAACCTTGCTGCCCTTTCGATGATGAATGAGTAGTTTACCACAGACCTATGGGTTCATAGCTAGTAGCTAGATGGCTTCTTCTCTCTCTTTGATCTTCAATACAATGTTCTCCTCGATGTTCTTGGAGATCTATTCGATGTAATACTTTTTTGCTGTGTGTTTGTTGAGATCCGATGAATTGTGGATTTATGATCAGATTATCTATGAATATTATTTGAGTCTTCTCTGAACTCTTTTATGCATGATTAAGATATCTTTGTATTTCTCTTCAAACTATCGGTTTGGTTTGGCCAACTAGATTGGTTTTTCTTGCAATGGGAGAGGTGCTTAGTTTTGGGTTCAATCTTGCGGTGTCCTCACCCAGTGACAGAAGGGTTAACGAGGCACGTATTGTATTATTTCCATCAAGGATAAAAAGATGGGGTTTATATCATATTGCTTGAGTTTATCCCTCTACATCATGTCATTTTACTTAAGGCGTTACTCCGTTCTTATGAACTTAATACTCTACATGCATGCTGGATAGTTGTCGATGTGTGGAGTAATAGTAGTAGATGCAGGCAGGAGTCGGTCTACTTGTCACGAACGGATGCCTATATTCATGATCATTGCCTTTGATATCATCATAACTTTGCGCTTTTCTATCATTTGCTCAACAGTAATTTGTTTACCCATCATATGCTATCTTCAAGAGAGAAGCCTATAGTGAAACCTATGGCCCCAGGGTCTATTTTCCATCATATATTTTTAGATCTATAAACCAAAAATCCCAAAAATACCTTGCTGCAATTTATTTATATTTACTTTAGTTTGCTCTTTTATTTATCTTTTATACCTATCTCTATTAGATCTCACTCTTGTTCGTGACCTTGAAGGGATTGACAACCCCTTTTTCACGTTGTGTGCAAGTGTTTGTTAGTTTGGGCAGGTGCATAGATTGGAGACTTGCTTGCGCCTCCTACTGGATTGATACCTTGGTTCTTAACTGAGGGAAATACTTATCTCTAGTTTGCTTCATCAGCCTTTCCTCTTCAAGGGAAAATCAACACAAGCTCAAGAATTAGCAGGCATCCCCAAGCTTAGGCTCTTGCCACTCCTTATTCCGTAGTCCATCGAAACTTCAACAAAAACATGAAAACTTCACAACACAAAACTCAACAAAAAACTCGTGAGATCCGTTAGTATGATAAAACAAATCTCCAATTTCAGGTACTGTTGTAAACTCATTCCAATTTTATATTTGCATTATATCTACTGTATTCTAACTTCTCCATTGTTCATACCCCCCGATACTACCCATAGATCCATCAAAATAAGCAAACAACACATCAAAAACAGATGCTGTCAAAAACAAAACAGTCTGTAAGGACCCGAATTATAGTCATACTTCTGTAACTCCAAAATTCTGAAAAATTAGGACAGCAGATTCAATTCATATATCAGTCTTTTGTAAAAAGTTCAGAGTTTTTCCATGTTCCAGAAAATTTTAACAATTCTGCTACTCGACACAAAAGTTTGTATTTTTCAGCAAAATCAAATCAATGATCTTCCAAAGCATCCCAAAGGTCTTACTTGGCTCAAACACTAATTGAAACATTAAAACAAAATCATAACAGAGGTATAATTGCATATACTCATAAAAACAGAAAATAAAAATATTGGGTTGTCTCCCAACAAGCACTTTTCTTTAAAGCCTTTTAGCTAGGCATTGATAATTTTAATGATGCTCACATGAAAGACAAAAAATTGAAGGAGAAAGATGGCATCATATAGCATGTGAAAAACAAGTTTATGTCTAAGATAATTCCTATGCATAGGCATTTTATAGGGAAACGTTTTATCAAGACAAGCAAAAACTAGCATATGCAAGGAAGAAGAAAGAAACAATAGCAATCTCAACATAACGAGAGGTAATTTAGTAACATGAAAATTTCTACAAGCTTATTTCCCTCTCTCATTATAATTACATGTGGGATCATATTCAAATTCAATAAGATAGCTCTCACATAACATATTCTCTACGTGATCCACATGCATGCAAAGTTGACACTCTTCCAAAATAGTGGGATTATCATCAAATAAAGTCATGACCTCGCCAAGCCCACTTTTATCAAAAATTTCATAAGGTTGAACATTCTCCAAATATGTGGGATTATTTTTACCTAGAGTTAACACTCTTTCGAACCCACTTTCAATATTATCGCAAACATATTCATCATGAGGCTTAAATAAATTTTCAAGATCATAAGAAGCATTAATAACCCAATTATGATCATTGAAATAAGTAATGCTCATAACAAAATCATAATCTCCAAGTTTGGGGTTTGGCATATCATTAACACAATTGACATTAATAGAATTTATAGTAAAATCATTGCAATCATGCTTTTCATTGAAGGGACTATCAAGTGTGGGTGCAATAGCAATAATTTAAAGTTTAACATAAGGAACTATAGCAAGTGCATCACCATAAGCATTATTAATATTCGCATCATGGCCATAAGAATAGCAAGCATCACAATCATTAGGAGGGATATTTCAATCAAACAACGGAATCATAATTATCTATAGATTCATGCATATCATTATTTTCTTCCAAAGCAGCGGACATTCTCTCAATAAATTATTTAACATAGGCATTGTGAGCATAGTTTTCATAGCAACATTTAAGTATGTCAAAAAAATTAGATTTGTAGAGAGTAATATCATACTTTTCAATCAAAGAAGCAACTTCATAAGCACCCTTAAAAGCAACAAATTCTTTAATTTGTTCGATACCATATTAACTATAAACACCTTTGGCATAAGAAGATTGGATTTCATTATCATTAAACTCCATAGGTAGGGAAGGTGTTTTTTAGATTTCTCCGAGCAACAAGTAAAATCATAAATTTCACATAGATTCCAAGCATAGCATAGCAGACAATTTACTTGATTCCATAAGAGTCCCCCTGTTTGAGACAAACGGGGATGCACAAAATGAGCATGCTCATCTAATGATTTTCCCTCAACTAAACTAGTTGGGGTTTCAGCACGAGCACATTTGGATCGAAGATGATCCAAGTAGAAAACTTTAAGTGGATCCATATAAATAGATTTTTAGTAGGCAAACATGCAAGCAAATAGAAGGCACATGTCAACACAAGCAAAGATAGTAAACGGAAAAGCGAACAGAAAGAAGGCAAATAAAAAGGAAAATATTTTTTTGTTTTTCAGAAAATGTTTTAGAAGTGGGGGAGAGGAAAACAAGAGGCAAATGGCGAATAATGTAAATGCAAGAGATGAGAGTTTATGATGGGTACTTGATAGGCTTGATGTAGATCCTCCCCGGCAACGGCGCCAGAAAATCTTCCTGCTACTTCTTGAGCTTGCGTTGGTTTTTCCCTTGAAGAGGAAAGGGTGATGCAGCAAAGTAGAGATAAGTATTTCCCTCAGTTTGAGAACCAAGTTATCAATCCAGTAGGAGGAACAAAAAAGTCACCAATAGTTGCACCTACACAAACAAACAAATACTTGCACCCAACGCGATAAAGGGGCTGTCAATCCCTTCACGGTTACTTGCATGGATGAGATCTAATAGGGATAAGTATAAAAGATAAATAAAAGTGCAAAACAAAGTAAAAGTAAATAAATTGCAGCAATGTATTTTTTGATTTTTTTTATAGATCTGAAAATAATATGATAAAAATACATCCGGGGGCCATAGTTTTCGCTAGAGGCTTCTCTCTTGAAAGAACACATACGGTGGGTAAACAAATTACTGTTGAGCAATTGATAAAAAAGCACAAAGTTATGACGATATCTAAGGCAATGATAATGAATATAGGCATCACGTCCGTGACAAGTAGACTGACTCCGGCCTACATCTACTACTATTACTCCACACATCGACCGCTATCCAGCACGCATCTAGTATATTAAGTTAACAAGAACGGAGTAACGCCTTAAGCAAGATGACATGATGTAGAGGGGTAGATCCAATCAATATGGTATAAACCCCATCTTTTTAACCTTAATGGCAACAATATTGATATGTGTGTCGCTACCCCTTCTGTCACTGGGTGAGGACACCGCAAGTTTAACCAAAAACAAAGCACCTCTCCTGTTGCAAGATAAACCAATCTAGTTGGCCAAACCAAATCAATACACCAGAGAGAAATACAAAGCTAACTTAATCATGCATAAAAGAGTTTAGAGAAGACTCAAATAATATTCATAGATAATCTGATCATAAATCCACAATTCATCGGATCTCAACAAATGCACCACAAAAGAAGATTACATTGAATAAAACTCCAAGAACATCGAGGAGAACATTGTATTGAAGATCAAAGAGAGAGAAGAAGCCATCTAGATACTAGCTATGGACTCGTAGGTTTGTGGTAAAACACATCATTGGAATGGCAGCAAGGTTGATGTAGAGTCCCTCCATGATCGAATTCCCCTCCGACAGAGTACCGGAACAGGTCTTCGGATGGGATCTCATGAGGACAGAAACTTGCAGCGGCGGAAAAGTATTTTTGGTGTGCCCTCTGGTATACAGGTTGTGTATTTATGGAGCTGGAATTAGGGTTAGGGGAGCCACGAGGGGCCGACAAGCTTGGGGGCGCGCCGTCCGAGTTTGTGGCTCCTCCGTGGCCTTTCTGGCCTCCTCCCGAAGCTTCCTAGGTGTCTTCTGGTCGAAGAAAAATCCTCAAAAAGTTTGTTTCGTTTGGACTCCATTTGGTGTAGATTTCCTCTAAAAGACAAAAAGAAGGAAAAAAACAGCAACCAACACTAGGCACTAGGTTAATAGGTTAGTCCCAAAAAAATGATATAAAATAGCATAATAATGCATATAAAACATCCAAGATGGATAATATAATTGCATGGAACAATAAAAAATTATAGATACATTGGAGACGCATCATGAAACGAGCCACCGAGCTGGACCGAGCGGAAACCGGCACGTCTCGATCGTCGAATGGGCCTAAATTTGCTAGCTCTGCTCGGCCTATTTTCTTGTCGGGCCGAGCTGAGTCGGGCCGAGCTGAAGCGAGTTTCGGGCTGAGCCGAAAAGCTCGCTCGAGAGTCCAGTCCTAGTCACGATCTGAGACGTCGGATCGTGGGCTATTACCGACTAAGACATGGGTCCAGCTAATGTCTCTCCATGTGGCCGCTTCTATATATTGGAGCTGCTGGCTAACCCTAGCCATCACGAAATATATCACATCTACCTCCACGCCCACTGCTGTTGCTGCTACCGCCGATGATCCCATCCCGTTCACCGCGTACACGGTTGGCGGGAGAGCAGTCCCGTTCACTCCGTACACTATTAACGGGAGAGCAGGCCTCCGAAAGCCCACCTCTCCTAATCCTGTATGGGAGAGGAGCGATTAGGTTTTTGGGGAGCGCCTCCTACGGGATTGCTCGCCGCTGTTTGTCCATGTCATCTGCATCGTCATCATGTCCATCACCAACAATGCCGATCGTGCCGCCGGCGAGAATCTTGAAGCCAATAACAAGGCCACCGAGGAGACCGCTTCCACCACCGTCGCAGCTTCTGCTTGGCCTATTGGAGGGTATAACACATTTATCCCTTTCAAATTTATTTCTATCTTAGTAGTACTAGCCATGTGCGTAGATCTTTCTACTGTATGCATAGTACATGCTTATCTGCATCATAATCAGTAAGTCGTTAATTCTTTCAATGCCATGATGATGATTATTTCTTGGATTAAATTAATCAAAAAATTGCCTATTTACTCAGCAATCCAAAAAAAACTAATTTGTGTAGGAATGTTTTGAATCAAGGTTTTGCTCCTGCATTGAAACTGGCCCTGTTTACGGGGTCGTACTTTATACGTTGGCAGACCAAAACCATCTTATGGCTCACGGCCATGAACGTGTTCTGGGTCTCCGGTAATACTCCCACAGGACCGATCACTCCTGAATAGGGGAAGGCATTGAGGGAAGCCATAATCATCTTTGTTGGAGCAGTTCTAAGAGTGATCGGAGATAAGTTGGTGGACGCATATTTACATATGTGGGTTGCCAAGGACTTGTGGGAGGTGCTCAAATATAAATTTGGCTCCACTGATGCTGGGAGCAAGATGTATGTCATCGAGCAATTCCACGATTACAAAATAGTCGAGAACTGTTTTGTATTAGGACAAGCTCATGAGATAAAATGCATCGCTAAGGAACTTGAGCTTCTTAAGTGTGATTTACCTGGCAAATTTGTCATGGGGAAGAATATCGCTAAGCTCCCTAATTCGTGGAGAAACTTTTCTACCACTCTGAAACATCACAGGCGTGAATTCTCAGTAGAGGATGTCATTGTCCATATGAGTGTTGAGCAAAATTTCTGGGCAAATGACTCACACGGAAAAGGGGCCGAAGGAACTTCTGTCGCCAATATGGTGCATTAGAGGAACTTCAATTCCCATAGAATACCAACTTTAAGAAGAACGGTAAGAAGACCTTCAAGAAGAACAAGAAGGAAGATGGCTGCTTTCACTACTGCAGGACGCTGCTAATGCGACACTACGATCAGAGACCCTTTGATGAAACTGTGTGCGATGCATTAATAGCAAACGGTGATGTAAAAAAACCGTAAAAAAAGATGCAAAACATTTTCGATGGCGGATACATCAAACATGGTTTAGATTTTAGTTGCGTGTGCGATGCTGGGCATACGGTTCAGTCCAATCAACTGTTTGCGATGAGGCAGAAGAACAGAAACGGGCAGCCAGATGAAGGTGTGTGTGATATACGGCAGACAGTTCACTCGGATGAACTGTTTGGTATTAGGCAACACAAAAGAAACGGTCAGCCAGGTGAAGGTGTGTGCGATATACGGCATATAGTTCACTCGGATGAACTATTTGCGTTGAGCCAAGAGAACGTAAACGGTTCAACTTAACAAGATGTGTGTGATACGCGGCAAACAGGTCTGTAATCGGAAATGTGTGGGAAGACCGATAACAACACAGACGATTCTTGTTAACAAGCCGTGTGTGTTGTGAGCAAACGATTGCTGGTATACAATTGTCAGTGATTGATAAAATCATCACCGACGGGTTCCATTGTTTAGTCCGTGTGCAATATGATTTTCACTGTCCGCACAACATCTACACTACAAAAAAAATACACTTCCGTGATGATACGTCTTTGTCACAGTAGGTCACGTTTTCTGTCATGCATGTACATCCATGATGATTTTATGACAGAATCAAGATAGTCATACCTGTGCTGTCGTAGAAGTGTTCCATGACATTACCAAAATTATCATCATGGAAGTGTCCACTTCCATGATGATAAATCGCGCGTCATAGAAGTGCTTTTGTCAAGGGTAACCGACACGTGGCATCCACCGTAACGGGCGCCGTTAAGCTATCCGGTCCGGTTTTGGATCCGATAACCCGCTAACAGCCACGACCAATGGCAATTTTCCACGTGTAAAATTCTCATTGACCGACGAAACCATGTGTCAGCTCCGCGTTGGCACAGATGTCAACCGTCCATTGGACAAGAATCGCCAATGAAACATTGACACATGGGACGGCCCAATAGAGGCCCATATAGGTTTAAAAGCCGACCTAGGAACAAGCCCACAAGATTTTGTCAGATCTAATGGGCCGGCCCGTTAACAGCCTAACATTTTCTGGACCAAATTACGGCCCACATCAGATATGGGCCGTTAAAGGACTGCAATATTCTGGGCCAGTTTACGGCCCATATCAGATCCGGCCCGTTAACAACCTGCAATAGTTTGGGCCAAATTACGGTCCATACCGGATCTGGCCCGTTAACTGACTTTCATTTCTTGGGCAAAATTACGGCCCATAACAGATTCGGCCCTTTAACAGCTACTGTGCCATCGGGCCCATTGGGTGCCTGATTTTCTCTTCGTCCTATTAATGGCCTGTTTAACAGTTCGGCCCGATATTAGTTTCGGCCTGTCAGCGGCCCTGTCTACATATGGGCCTCTTTCAGCCTGGTTTCGCTTTTGGCCATTTAAAGGCCCGAGTTGCACCTAGGACAAATTTTGGTCCGTAGTTACTTTCGGCCTCTTAACGGCCCGTAGTCTTCGTGGATACATTCTAGCCCAAACTGCCTATCGGCCCGTTAAAGGCCCTTGAGAGTGTTGGCCCTAATTTTGGCCCATTATACATCCGGCCTGCTTCCCGCCCATCATGTAATTGGGTCAGCCAAGGCCCAAAAACATTTCAGCCTGTTAATGGACCGTCACACCAATGGGCCGTTGTATATTACAGTGTGCTGTCGGCCCGTGAATTGTTCGCCACAATTAAGGCTCAATCTAGTTCTCAACCTGTTAAAAGCCAATTTAATTTTCTGGCCCAATTAAGGCCAGTGGTTTACTCAGACTTTTAAAGGCCCGAAACTAATAGTGGGCCAGATTAAGACTAGACCTAACTAATGGCCCAAGATGATTGTAGGCCCATGGTTTGGCCCGTACTAGCGATTGGCGACCGACCAGTTTTAGTAGCGAAATTATTTTTTATAAACCTACCCTATTGGCTCATTGCGCTCCGATCGAAGATTATGACCTTTTCTCAGTGCGACGAAATAAACAGCAAATAAATTACAGCATCGTGATGAAGAATAAACCTAGACTATACAACAAAGAAATTACAACATATTACATCCCCTGGGCATCAAAGTTCGCCGCCAGTGATAATAAAGGGCAACCAGACAGCAGATTCCATAAACTGCCAGGTCGCCACCAGTGGAAGTAAACAGGCCGACAAAATAATAGACAGAATCGACAGCACTTCAACACAGTTCAAGAAAGGTTAGCCCGGCCCAGGAGCTGCAGTGCAAGCAGCTTAGCAACCTAATGAGACTGTGCTTGTTTGACGCTTATATCCACTAACTTAAGTTGCATAGCATGAATAGAAGTCCTGTACTTATGGTTAATCTTGCATAGAGATTGGAGTTCCAGTCGGATTTGAGCGGAAGCATGTCTTTCTGCTTGAATTTCAGACTGAAGAAGTCGAACAGATTCAAGCGGCGACTTCATCGAGCTTGTGTCACTGAGTAAGTTCGACACTACATCAAGACATGACTTTGTGGTTGTATTCCTACCCTCAAGATGCGTTGCCTTCTTCTCTGGAATATATGTTAGAGGGACAAACAATGGGTTCGTCTCACTATCATTGTGGAAGTTCTTCCTACCATCAGTGCTGTCACCCTGAAAGAGAAACAAGTAGGTAGATAACAGGTTTTGCACGTATAAGCATTAGCGCTGTCAATTCATCTCATTTCTTTGTTAGAAATAAAGAGACACGGTTTAAAATAGCATTAACATAATAGGCATTGTTCATAGTTAAGACGGCAGGAAATGGCATTGTGCAGGAGCGGCCAGCTTCACCATACCACTGGATTACAGATCAAGAACACAAGCATACATGTAGTGCTAAACAATGTATAAGCATGAATGGTGAGTGTACTGTCAATTTATACCATTTCAGATTGGCAGATAAAGAGACATGATTTAAATAACATTAATATAATATGGCATTGTTCATAGTTGAGACATAGCAGGATATGACATTATGCTGGAGTTGGTAGTTTCACCACACCACTGGATTACAGATCAGGAACACAAGCATACACACAGTGCTAAAGAAGATAACTTGCTATGTTTAGTTTAATTTACATGGTATGAATAAGGAACTAGGTTGTACAACTAAAGACTGAAATTGAGAAGGACAAACTTATGTTTATGGACTTCTTCGTTATAAACTTTTAACAAACAATTTGATGCAGATGACAAAAATAAACAGCATTTGCACTCATAGCTATCCAAATATACACAACAAAGTTTGAAGGCTCGAGGAGGACAAATTTACATTAGGAGTGAAGACCGGCTCTATAAAGCCCTTGACCATATTGATGGGGGGGGCAATTCAAGAAGTTTACCACACACTCTTCTTCAAGAGCATTGCCTTTATTCTACATTTTGTTAAGAGTAAATATAGATGTGAAAATATAGGAACAAATGGCGATTATTTAACCTAAGATGCAGAGTACAAATGTAAATACAGCATACAGGCAAATGACACTGACAAGAGCAATGCAGAGCTAAACTTCTTCAGTAACATTAGTTTTATTCAATATTTTCGCAAGAGTAAATGTAGAGCTGATGTGTAGAAAATGGAGGGCAAGGGAAAATAAGCTACAAACTGTACATGAAGAACTAGCTGACAATATAAGTACAGTGATGAAGGACAGCAGATACTTACAAGAACAATGCAGAACTAAATTTCTTCATAAGCATTGGGTTTATTCTACATTAATGTAAGCATTAATATAGATCTGATAATTTGGAGCGAACAGTGGATAAGCAGGCTATAATGCACAATGATGTCACATAATCCACCAGGTATGAATGTAATACAGCAATAGGACAATAGGTACTCACAAGAGCAAAGCAGCGACCAGCATAGTTGCGATATCCTAGGTTTTGCGGCGCTGGTTCTATCGCCAATATACGTGGGGTGCTATCTGATTTCTCCGGTAGCACCACCTTTTTCAAGGACTTTGCTTGTACTCCTTCAGGTTCTGCAATCACCCTCTTCCTTTTGGATGTCTAAAACACAAGAACAACATTTGAATGGAAAAACATGGTATGATTACAAATGGAATAGGTATTGATAATGGATGGGCATGGCATCTTCACATATATCATGAGTAAACTAAGTAGATGGCGGTGCAACGAAGCAAAAGAAATGCAAGACACCTTATGCAAGATATGTGCAACCAATAAAACCTTGCCAAATTAGAACAGGCACCTTATTGGGTGAACAGGATAGGCCATCTTCCTTTGACTCCTTGAGCTCAGAATAGTCATTAGGATCATATTCTAAATACGAATCTATAGGTCGGGAGCATGTGGGTTTCATTGCATCCACAATGGACCTCAATCCCTTGATGCCAAGTGTGTTACCCATTGAACTGTTCCGCAATATCCTTCTGATGTGCACATTCTTATATTCATTGTGATTAATCCAATATCTGAAAAGCTTGAAAACATAAATAGTAGTGAGATTATTTTTGTAATGCAGAGGATATTGTAATATAATAGGGGCTCCCTGTAAACCCTTGTGTGCTATCACTGGATTCTGATGAGAGAGCCCATGTGTGCTGTAATATGGTGAGTAGATTAATATAATCTGGCACAACTGCACAAAAAAATAGGCTCCCTGTTGGGAGCTCCAGATGTAAGGATAGTTGGCAGATGATAGGTTCATAATATACCGTATAGAAAGTTTATTGCCAAACCATGATAACGAGAGCACACAGCCACTAGGCAGATCGTAGTGTAGATAATAGGGGTACACCATAACCACCATAAATAAATCAGGAAAGCGGAACTGGCTGGAAAATACAGGGTTTTGCCGCTACTAATATGCAGCCAATCGATCACCTACAGGCCAGCTCTATTCTTCTGAAGGCGCACAGCTGTTACTATCAGTCTAGTCTATCAAAGACCGCGCGGCTCCCACCATTTCTGGGATATTATGGCAAACCAACTTGAAGTGTGAAATCATGTAGCAGAACCGGCCCAATAGAGTTGTCGACTGCAGATGTCCCTGCTCCCCTTCCTGACAAGGAACATACTGTACTTACTAAAGAAGAACAGAAGTGGAACATGTTAAAGAATAGAAGGGGAAGCATATTATTGAGATTCCCCTTCTTTCTATACAATGTTGGTTGCCTGCCCATGATGAATCAGAGCGGCCAAAGAAATGCCATTCCATGATGTCTCTCTATATGTGGCCACATGCATTTGGAAACTCAAGTTGGAGCATTAGCTAACCAATTAAATGTGTGTCTGTTAGCTAATGTGAGTATCATATCACATTCGTATTTGAAGAACCTTAGGATGTATGATTGGTGTGTTATTTAGCTTTAAAGGGTGGACAACTGCTAGTAGGACACAAAGCACCTATGCAGATCATAGTGTAGATATAATGGGAAAACCCTAAGCATCAGGAGTAAAATTAGGAAAGTGGAACTTGCTGGAATATAGGTGCTAGTATTGCCGGTATGGCTAGAAAGGCTTCGGATACCAGCTCTCTACAACTGAAGGCGTAGTACTGTTACTATCAGTCTAACTCTCAAAGGCGACACATACAACCGAATATGAAGAGTTGAAAGCGTCCATGACAATCGACATGAAGACCAGCACGAAGAGTTGAAAGCGTCCATGACAAGCGACCGAATAGACCTGTACACTTCAAATGTCCCTGCTCCTCTTCACTACAAAGAACATATTGTACAACTATTATACTCCCTATGTTCCTAAATACAAGTCTTTGTAGAGATTCCACTATGGATCACATACGAATGTATACAGATACATTTTAGGGTGTAGATTCACTAATTTTGCTTCGTATGTAGTCCATGGAGGAATCTCTACAAAGACTTATATTTAGGTACGGAGAGAGTACTTACAAAAGAAGAACAAAAGAGGAGCATGTTAAAGAAGAGTAAGCAGATTTTGGATAATAAAATGTTGGTTGGCCACACATGATGAACCAGAGCGCATTAAGAACGCAACTCCTTGCTGTCCTTCGATATGTGACGCATGTGCTTTTCGAAAGTAAAGTAGGAACATTAGCTGACCAACTAAACATTCTCTGTTTTAGTACATGTCAGCATCATATCAGATTCGTATTTGAGCAACTAAGTTTGGAATTATGAGTGGCATGTTGTTTAGCTTGATGGGTTGAGGGGCACTGCTTGCACCTACATCTCGAAGCACCTACGATAATGGTACTGTATATATGGCAATGTCTACATGCAAGTCGCCTGACTTTCCTCATTTGGGTCAGTCGACCATTTCAGGCGGTTGGATGAAGATCCTACGTCTCCTAACCCTTCTTCTTCCTCGCCTCTTATTCTTCCCCTAAAGACCACCGCACGGGCCTTCGGCCGAACCACCGGCCCCCGCCCTCCCCTGAACTACCCACCACCTCCTATCTTCCGCTGCCCCCGGCATCCCTCTAGCTAACCCCACCCCCCCCACCCGCATCGAGTTTTGCCTCCTGCGAGGCCCCACCATAGCCCGACGATAGCCCCCCACAACCACGGTCCCCACCCGAAACCCTAAGATAGATAATGGGGCAGCCCTCCGGCTAACCCCTTCCTTCCCTCTGGCAAACTCCCAAAAATGGACTGACCCCAATTTGAAATTCAGTCGATTATCATTTAAGCAAATGTGGAATATAAAAGGGGAAAACCATAAGCATTACGAGTATAGTGGTGCGCGTGCCATGGCGGATCTGAAGGTGCAAACCGGACAAAGGCAACTTCGCAACCAATGTTTGGTTTCAACTAACAAGTAAGATTCTAAGTGATGGACACGAAATCATAGTAAAGCAGTGGCGATCTATTTTCTTGCTGAGATAAATAACTTGAGCAGATATGAAAGAGTACCGCCTCTGGTGTGGCTCAGTGTAAGCATCTGCTGAGGCGTTGAGGGTGCTGCGGTAGCGATGGCTGTCGGCGGCATGGAAGCAGATCTAGGAGGGCAGACGGTAGCGGCGAGGGAAATATCCCGGAGTGGTGGACGAGACGGTCGTACGAGCGGCCTCGGCAAGGTGGACGACGGCGCGGATGAAGCGAGAGGACGTGATGCAAGGATCCTGGTCTGAAGTCGTGGATGAGAGAGGTCGATCTCTTGTAATGGACGACAGTGTCGGGGTATCAGCTCCGGCATGGTGGAGGAGGACGGCGGTGGATGGGGTGGCGGACGGAGGAGAGTGTGGTCAAAAGGATGTTTTGGCACCCACGGAGTACGAATGGGGAAATGGAGGGAGAGAGGAAGGGGGGAACCATGTCTTTAGGGCGCGCTTGTCTCAAATGCGAGGAAATTTACAAACTTAGCCCCCGTTTAAAATTTCCTACATCACAACAATATTAGTCGTTTGGGGATAGGACGGTAATCTCGCATACACCGAATATTTGCCGACGGAGATTTCGGCCGAGGAGAGTTTGTTTTGGCACCCACCGTGTATGAATCGGGGAGGGAAGTGAGAGGTGATTTCGGCCGAGGAGAAACTATGTTTTGGCGCCCACCGTGTATGAATCCGGGGAGGTGAGAGGCGGAGGCGGTTATGTCACGTTTGAGTGAAATTACAAGTCTACCCCTATCAAAACCTATAGAAATCGAGCCGATAGGCTTTGCGTGTCAAGGATAGGCTATAATTTCCATCTCGTAGATTTTGGTTTCCGGCGGTTACTGCGAGTTTCCCCTCTTCGTTCAATTTTTTGCAGAGAAAGAGTGCACGTTTACCGTGCCAACTCAATTCGAATCTAGTTTGTATTTTTTTTTCGGGCATGATCCATTTTGTATTCGAATACAAATCTATATACATCATTTTTTATATTTAATTTCAAAAGCACAACACCCTTTATACATAAATATGGTTTACAAATGGCATGATCTCAGATTCATAAGGCTGGATCCATCTTAATTTGTATTTTCAAATATTTGAAACCACTTTATGTTGAAATCCAATGTATGCATTCCTCGCTAACTATCTCCAATTAATGTTTGTTTCATGCGGGTTTTTTTTTACTTCTCAAACACGTATAATGTGTTTGACACACGCAACATATAGTGTAATCCTGTTTAAACATTAATTGCATATAAACCATGCATTGTCTCTAATTAAAGAATCTATGGATCACTAATATTGATAAACTATATAACATTACACGTGTCCCAAAATTCAAATGAATATGCATGTTTGATAGACCAATTTTCGTTATGATATTATCGATGTCATGATCTCTAGTTTAAATATTTGAATCCCTTTAATCAAGATATTCATCTCATATAGCTATCATTCATGCTTGTATATCTCTCTAGACCTATACGCCTTCATCATCTCTCAGGTATCTCTCGTGCTACTTGTATGTCGACAATGATCTTTTGTCTTCGTAACACACTGACGGTAATCTCTCCCTCAACATTTTCTCTATTGCTCTCTATGTATATATCGCACCCTGCTATGTGTCTCTAACTATGATTCTCCCTGTGAAATCTCTTTCTCTCACACAAACACAAACTTCATCTCCCGGGGCTCATTTCTCTCTACTATTCCCCTGTGTGCCACTCGCACACCCCCTCTCACACAGAGATGTCTTGCGCTCCTTAGGTATGAGAAGCTGTGACTTTCCCTCTTAAATATCTCTTTCTCACACACAAACACAAACTCTATCTCCCAGGGTCTCATATCTCTCCATCATTCCCTTGTATGTCGCTCACACACACTCTCTCTCCCTAGAGATATCTCGCGTTCCCTGATATGTCTCTCTAGCTATCACTCTCCTTGTGAAATATCTTTCTCTCTCGCAAACACAAAACTCCGTCTCTCGGGATCTCATTCCTCTCTAATATTTGTTTATATGTGACTCACATGCACCCTCTCTCTATCTCTCTCACACCCACACACATAACTCAGCCTTCTGATCCACTCGACTCTTATCTCTAACACACACACTAGCTAGCCGATCTCCCTCTAGCTAGCATCTTTATCTTTCTATTTATCTGTTTCTCCATCAACCTTCTTTCTCGCCCTCACTCTTGCTTCCTATCACGCACACTATATATGTTTCTCTCTACATGCAGTTATGCGCCCTTTTTTATCTTTCTCTCACACACACATAACTTCACCTCTCTGAACCACTCGGCGGTCATCTCTAACACACAAACTAGCCAATGTCCCTCTAGCTAGCATCACTATCTCTCTATATATCTGCAATTTCTCCGTCAACCTTTCTTTCTCGCACGCACTCTTGCTTCCTATCACGCACATTATATCTGTCTCTCTATACATGCATCTATAGGTTGATCTCTTTTACACAATCGTTGTCTCTCGCTCTCTCTACTCGCCATAGATGCATGCTCCAGCCCACACCACTATCTCTTAAAGACAAAAACACATGCTCAATTATCAGGCCTTCTTCCCTCCACTCTCACATGCATGCATATTGTCATACCGATCCGTCTCTCCCATGTCGTTGATCTTATGACTTATGTCTTCTTTCTTTTATCTCGAACATGCGCGCGCGCACACACACACACATCCCACGTATACATGTATACCTCTCGCACATGCATGTTCAAGGTCTCATATGTCTCCATACGTAGTTAATTACCCTCAGCCCTAACCCCACATCGAATCGTTCTCTTCTTGTGTGCATATGACTTCCGCCTGGATGGGTCTCTTCTCTAAAACACACACTTACACTTAACAATCTCCTTCTAGCTACCCCCTCTCTCACTCTTCCCCTATATCCTCGAAACCAATAAGACCATCCCTTCGTTTAATTCCCGCCTACATGCACCATCGATATATAGTAGTCTTCCTCGGTGTCTCTCGAACAAACACATTATCTCGATGTCGACGCGCACACGCCTTCTCTTCCCTCTTTATGGGCCTCTTCTCTCTCGCACCCCCCTCGTTGGTGGCCTCTGCCATACACATCACCTCTCTACGATGAAACCACACACACTTAAATTACTTTCGCCACCGAAGACTCCGCTTCACACACACACACACACACACACACACACACACACACACACACATTAAGACTCCATCTCACACACACATGCTCTAGGTGGAGCATTTGTTCCTACCACCCTTCGTGCAACCATACCCGTATGATAAACAATCACCTTAATTTACTTATATAACATGGACAAATTCCACTTTATTTTAGTAGTTAGCAAAGTTCTCATAATTATATAACGCAAATCATGAGCAGGAAGGGACATTTTTTTTACACAACCACATTAACATGGCCACGTAAATCACAAGCTAAAGTGTAATACCATTATACTTATATCCCAATGCAAAAGGTGGAGTACATGTCCGAACAGTAGAGTCGCACACACGCACTCTGTCTCAGAATCTCACACACATACCAGTTACGTGACGCCCCCTAAGCAGACCCGTATGTTACAATTTGTGTACCCGTGGGTACACGTGATGGTGCGCATTTATTTAAGCCAGACGGCGAACCCAAACAGTGGCTACATTCATTCCCCTCCCGCCGCCTCTTCTCTGGTGGCCGTCGCCCGATAGCCATGGCCCGGCCAAAGGTAACGACATATGCCATGCTCTCGCCGGAGCGGCGCTTTGACCTGGAGGCGGCGCAAAGCCCGGATTGCAGCCGCCCTGCCTCTGGAGTCTCGACTAGCCGGAGCCGGACGAGGAGGCATTGGAGGAGGAGCAGCACGCGGAGCCGGAGGAGGAGAATGACGACGCGGGCGAAGCGGAGTCGGAGGAGGACGATGATTTCCATTATACTCAGACTTAAAGGACTTTGAGTTTCACGCCACATTTATTTCATAGAGATAAAGAAAGGAAATTTTAGTGGTCATGCATGCATCTATTTGTGCTAGCACTCCAATATAAGGGTTGACCGGTCGCTTCCCGTGGACGTGCGCGGGCGGTGGAAGTGGAAGGAGAAGGGAAGCGGGCTGTGGAGTACGCCAGTTGCAGCACGAGCTCCAAGGAACGTTTGTGCCAAACAATGCATAGTAGTATAGTATATTCCAGCGGAGTATGAATTGGCCTTTAGGTTGCGTGTGGATGACATGGCTACAACATGCAGGCTACAGTTCGACAGCTTACCTCTCCGCTTCACACGGTTTGGTCACGCAAGATTTGCATGCAAGCATGTCACGCACATACTTGTCGAAGGCGTGCTCGAAAAAGGGCGACCAGGTCTGCTAGTCTGCGTTGTCCATGCGCCCGGAAAACAACTAATCCCAGTCGCTGTAAATGTCGTGCGTGCTTTAATTCCGGGCTAGTGGATGGACGCGAATGTGCTGTACAACGAACCGCCCGCCAGCTCCCTAATCTCTATCTCTACTCTTATATTAATAATAATCTATCTATCTATCTATCTATCTATCTACTCTTATAAAAAATAGAGTTGGTGATGATGGTGTGCCTGCCATCCTGCAATATGGGCCGTCCGATTTATATCTGATGGATAGGAAGGAAACTATGGCAATTTTGCAAAAAAGATACCCACGCCCATCTCCACATTTGCAACTAAGGCCTTCCCTCGTTCATCTTTTTCTCTCACAAGATAAACTACTCATACAAATGCATCTTGATGTTACGTGCAACGCACGGGCATCTTGCTAGTAATAAATAATAAAAAATATAAAAATATAAAAAACTAAGTTGGTGATATGGTGTGCGTGCCATCCTGCAATATAGACCGTCCAATCTATATATGACGGATAGAAAGCAAACTATGGCAATTTTGCAAAAAGATACCCGCACCCATCTCCACATTTGCATATAAGGCCTTCTCTAGTTCATCTTCGTCTCCCACATCTTATTGCCATGTCATCTTATAACATTTCAGTACATGTCTCTTTGCACTCCAGGAGCAGGAGTAGTTCTTTCCTTCTTTTTTTGATTGATTGGGATAGTCATCTACGCAACTTTATAATGCCAGTTGTATAAACTGTAAAGGACTTAACATTTTCAATTCCGTGTAGTACTAGCTAGGTAGCCATAATCCCATCAAACAAAACTACTCCTACTTTAATTAATGTACATGGCCCAGGTAACACTCTCAAATTGTTTGTCGTCGCCCGTGCCGCAACTTGTCTATATATTGCTTCTGTTCCCCCTCATAGAAATAAGCAATATAAAGTATTTTATTTTAATCTGTATCCCCTACTTACGTCACCTTATTATACTGCATGGACCATAATCATGCACGTCAGCATGTATCCAGGTTTGAGATGCCAGGTGTACCAGATGGACAGCGGCGTGTTCGACCCCTGTAATGCTACCTGGGTGCGGATGAACACACTTGAAGAGTACTCGATTTTCATCGGGGACAACTACCCCATAGTGCAAACGGTGCCACCTTCCGTGCACGACGCCGACGGCCTGCCGTTCATGAAGAACGGGTGCGTTTTCATTGCGCACCGACGGATTCATATCTTGAATGCCCCTATCCGTGATCTATGTCGCTTCAGTTTGGATGAGTCTCCATCGTAGGGAGCCACACTTAAGAAGCTGCGATATATGGACTCCCGTTGCCCACCGTTATGGATCGTTCCATCTATGAAGAACACGTGGGACTGGAACTACGAGATGGACATGTACCCAGGGATGTACGAACCTGAGTAATGTAGTGCCGTAAGTGAAGTAGAAAGGCTCAAATAGTATGAACAAGCATGGCATATAGGCATTTGTCTTTTACTACCACTAAATGTTCTACGTGCAATGCACGGTGATACTATGATGTAGTGCCTAAGTACTCTACTACTATATTAATTGGAGGCACATATTAGGTTTTATATTTGTTTACGTGTATGGCCCGAGACCTTCCAACTAGACGCGTCTTTCTCTTCGGGTCGCACTTTGTATCATTCATACTACTAGTACTACGTGTGGTCTCCAACCTAGAAGTGGAAGAAGTGGAGACGCTCTACCATGTTGTTCATGTCCCACTCCTTTCGGTGACGTGTGGGACATCCAGCACGTGCCTTGTTTGGCACTCCTTCGTCGTAAGAGTTGAAACGCTAGCTTTCATCAAAAATAAAAAATAAATATAAATCAGCAGTGATACTATAAAACGCGGTTTCCTTGCTCCTCGATATCAGAAAGAATACTTCTGTTCGCCGACATGTGGGACATCGACCATCCTGGTCCACTTGCCATGCACGCAGAACTCCAAGGGAGAGTCACCCCGGCCGTCGCGCCGTAGTAATAATGATTAATGAGCCATCAAATCACAGGCCCAACCTTTCCCACTGTAAAGTTGCTCGGACGAAGGAACCATCATGACTTCGTTGAATTCCGCTTCTTGAAGAAAACTACTGTACCAACAATACTCCTAGCTACAGTAGTACTGTACTCCAGCGGAGGCCTCCTTTGGTTCATAGGATAGGAATTTTATAGGAATATCAAAATCATAGGAAGTGAGATGACATGCATCTCAATTCCTATAGAGAAAGAGATGCCATTTGATGCATAGGATAGAAATTTTTCCATTGAGTCTAGGCTAATGTACTGGTAATTTGCTCTAAAAACTACAGTAGTAACTAGTACTGGTACATGCTCGTAATTAATTGAACAGACGTACGGGTGACACAGACACACACGCTAACTACTAGTACTATTCTTTCTCACATGCTGGCCAGATGCCATCATTCTCCATCCCGGCTTTGTCGGTGACACCCCACCATGCTTGGATCTCCACCGAGCTCTCCGCAGCAGCGCGTGTCTTCTCTTCTTTCTTGCGGTGGCGGGCCTCTCTTTTCTTGAGTGCTTTCTGCCTTTTCCACTCCCTCTGTGTGGCTTTGGCCGCCTTTTGCTCTACCGCCCATTTGGTCTTGGCAACTTCAAAGTCCGCCCACGTAGGTGTGAGGTCGCGAGCGGCGATGAACTCGGCACGGCGGGATGCCATCGCTTCCCTACCATTTTGTGTGTGGTCATGGGCGGCGATGAACTCGGCGCGACGGAATGCCATCACTTCCTTACCGGTTAGTGTGCGGCGCGGTGGCATGAACGACGCTTGGTGAGAGCTTTGGGGCAGAGTGGCCGGACAACCGTATAGTACATTGGTTTGTCAAGAGCTCAACGACAGACGACAAAGGAAATTTGGATTCCCCTTCAATCCTGGTCATTTATTACCGAGTAAAATGCATTGGCGGTCATCGAACTTGTCTTGATAGCTCACTTTTATCATTGTACTTAAGAATACGATCAATACGGTCATTATATACGAGATATGGTGATTATACGGTCCCTATCATCACACACGTGTAGCTGTAGCTGGGAGTTGATGTTTCTTCACCTCCGTCCTGGTTGATGCATGTAACTACAAATAATATCACTAGAAACTATGTTTATTAGTAAGGTACACGTGCATTGCACGCATGAGATTTGGCAACCAAATTATGAATAAATACCACACTATAGCATGTAAGCTTTGAGTCATATATGCATGATGTAGATGTTCGTTAATTCTTATAGTGGTAGTAAATTTCTACAAAATGCACATAATGGCCTAAATATGGTAAATGAACCCAGAGAAGTGCCAAATTTGAACATGGTGCTTTGTAGGGTGTATGTTGATCGTAGAAAAAAAAGTGAACTGCCACATTAATTGAGTACTTTTGCAAACTACAAAAACAATATACCACCACACCAGCGACTGACCGCCCTGGCCTACTGAAACCCCTTCCATCGCTAGCGTGTGCTTCCCGCCTAAAACGGTCACCGTTTCTCTAGAACATCAATGCCGCATTCATGCCCGACGCGACCTCTCACTTGTGCCGGCATTGCAGCAGCGCGACGGCCGAGAGAGCGCCACCTGAGCGGCATCCCAGTGCAAGCGACTGCTCCGCGTTAATGACACCACGGCCATCCATCCGTCCGCCGCCCACATTAATGACACGCGGCTGCCGATGAACCTACTCCATCACCAACCGTCCATCCGTCTGCCGTGGCTCATTGCCATTCGCCCGCTATATTAACTTCAGCCCCAGCCCCCAGCCATAGCCAAAGACCCACAGTCATTCTCCTCTGGTCCCTTCCTTCTGTCGCCACCACTCCAACCATGGCCTCCTCATGCTCCAAAGCTCTCTTGGACATACTATCGTAGGAGCGGACAAAGGACATCGCCGGCTCCGCTCCGGGCGCGCTCCAAAGCTCTCTTGGACGTACCGTCGCAGGAGCAGACAAAGGACATTGCCGGCTCCCCCCCGGCCGCCCTCCGCCGCCATGACCACAAAGCTGGCGCGCGTGCGTGGGCGCAGCCGGCAGCGAGGGAGAGTAGTACATGGTAGGTCACCACCGCTCTGGTCCCAAGAAGGCCGCCGCTCCTCCACTCAGTCGACGCCAAGCTTGGTGGGGTAAACATTGGCGGCCGAATAGCCGCTTGACGGCGACGTGGAGTCGGAAATCTTTAGAACCTTGTGCTCCGGAGGAGGAGGTTATCGAGGTGGAGCTAGACAAATCCAAGGTGGATGAGGAGGAGGCAAAGGCAATAGCCGGAGCGTCAGTTCTCGGGGCTCATGGCCGGACATGGTGGTCGGGCACCGGCGATCGTTTAGATTCGGTTTACAATAGGTTTTAGTATGGTTTGTGCGAAATATGTAATGAATTTCGTCCAGTTTATAGGAAAAGTTTCCAAAATGTAATGAATTTCATCCGGTTAATTTGAAATTTGCTTTATTTGCACGAATTTCATCCGGTTATTTCGTATAGTTATCGAAAGGTATGCGGGCAGCATTGTATGGCATCCTCTGGCATCAGTGTCCTCGAACAGATGCCGGTGTAAATTTGTGGGTAAGGCTGGAAATGCCCTAACTATCATGCTATAATCGCTAACAGTGCTCCATTATTTCGCAGGGAAGAGTTATCCCTCGATCAAAATCAGACCCTACGTGTTTCGCACTCCTCCCACGTAAGAGTGGAGACGCTTGCTTACATAAAAATGGAGCAAGTGGACTGCACTGTAGCACGTCATATCACTCAAACACACTAGGCCAAACTAGCCCACTTAATGATGACCCACAAGTGTAGGGGATGTACCGTAGTCCTTTCGATAAGTAAGAGTGTCGAACCCAACAAGGAGCAGAAGGAAATGACAAGTGGTTTTCAGCAAGGTATTCTCTGCAAGCACTGAAATTATCGATACCAGATAGTTGTGTGATAAGATATTTCGTACCGGGTAACAAGCAATGAAACTAAACAAGGTGCAGCAAGGTGGCCCAATCCTTTTTGTAGCAAAGGACAAGCCTGGACAAACTCTTATATAAAGCAAAGTGCTCCCGAGGACACATGGGAATTGTTGTCAAGTTAGTTTTTATCATGCTCATATGATTCGCGTTCGTTACTTTGATAATTTGATATGTGGGTGGACCGGTGCTTGGGTGCTGCCCTTCCTTGGACAAGCCTCCGACTTATGATTAACCCCTCTCACAAGCATCCGCAACTACAAAAGAAGTATTAAGGTAAACCTAATCATAGCATGAAACATATGGATCCAAATCAGCCCCTTAAGAAGCAACGCATAAACTAGGGTTTAAGCTTCTGTCACTCTAGAAACCCATCATCTACTTATTACTTCCCAATGCCTTCCTCTAGGCCCAAATAATGGTGAAGTGTCATGTAGTCGACGTTCACATAACACCACTAGAGGAGAGACAACATACATCTCATCAAAATATCGAACGAATACCAAATTCACATGATTACTTATAACAAGACTTCTCCCATGTCCTCAGGAACAAATGTAACTACTCATAAAGCATAATCATAATCAAGATCAGAGGAGTATTAATTATCATTAAGGATCTGAAAATATAATCTTCCATCGGATAAACCAACTAGCATCAACTACAAGGAGTAATCAACACTACTAGCAACCCACAGGTACCAATCTGAGGTTTTGGGACCAAGATCAAATACAAGAGATGAACTAGGATTTGAGAGGAGATGGTGCTGGTGAAGATGTTGATGGAGATTGACCCTCCCTTGATGAGAGGATCGATGGTGATGACGATGACGATGATTTCCCCCTCCCGGAGGGATGTTTCCCCGGCAGAATAGCTCCGCCGGAGCCCTAGATTGGTTCTGCCCAGGTTCCACCTCGAGACGGCAGCGCTTCGTCCCGAAAGCTTCTTATGATTTTTTCTACTGTAAAAGACACTATATAGCCAAAGATGGGCACCGGAGGCCTGCCAGGGGGCCCACAAGGTCGGGGGGGGCGCCCAGGGGGGTAGGGCGCGCCCTCCACCCTTGTGGCTGGCTGGTGGCCCTCCTCTGGTTCTTTCTTCACCCAATATTTTTTATATATTCCAAAAATAAGATCCGTGAAGTTTCAGGACTTTTGGAGTTGTGCAGAATAGGTCTTTAATATTTGCTCCTTTTTCAGTCCAGAATTCCAGCTGCCGGCATTCTCCCTCTGCATGTAAACCTTGTAAAATAAGAGATAAAAGGCATAAGTATTGTGCCATAATGTGTAATAACAGCCCATAATGCAATAAATATTGATATAAAAGCATGATGCAAAATGGACGTATCAACTCCCCCAAGCCTAGACCTCGCTTGTCCTCAAGCGAAAAGCCGATATCGATAAATATGTCCACATGTTTAGAGATAGAGGTGTTGATAAAATAAAATAAGGACATGAGGGCATCATGATCATCTTTAGAACAGCAACATATATTGTAACATCCCAAATTTTTAATTTGGAATGTTATGCATTAGATCATCATTGCATATCATATTTTAATGCATTTTGTTTTGCGATCCTCGAAATCCTGAGCAACTCAAGGACCACGGAGAGAGTTGGGGATTTCGTTTATTTCTCATATTTGAATTTTCTCAAATTTGAAAAAAAAAGAGGATCAATTTGATTTAATATTTTTCTCTCCAAATTATTTCCAACATTTAAAATAAAATGAGAGGAGATAATATACCTCCAACAGTATGATAAAAATGTTGGAAAATTTGTTTTGAAAAAAAATGGTTTATTGGAATTTTTCAGAAAAATGTTTTTTTTTCGTTTTTTTTTGCCTCTGAAAATAGTCCATCTGTTGGATTTATTTTTCGATCGTTTTGATATATATTTCCTATATAAAATATTTTTTATTTCTCCCCTTTTTATTTTTTTCGGATTTAAAAAAAAAAAACGCCCGACTGGGCCAAAGGCCCAGCCGAGCTCGGCCCTCTTCTTCTCCGTATCGAGCACGAGCTCGTGCTCGTACAGGAAGCCGCCGCCGCTCCGATCTGCCCCTTCCCCAAGCCTCCCTTCCCTCCCTTCTTAAATAGGGCACCACCCCTCCTCCTCCACCTCACCCCGTCCCAAGCTGCCCCGAGCACCCCTCCCCGTGCGCGCCCGCCGAGCCAGGAGCTCGAGCCGCCGTCGCCGCCGCTCGCCAGGCCGCCGGGTCGTCCCCGCCGCCGCCACCACTCGCCGTCCCTCCGCCCCGCCGCCCCGGTTCCGTTCCGGCCATCCCGAGCCTCGCCGGAGCTCGAGCCGGCCGAATTTAGCCGCTGATCCCGTCGGTTTCTTTTTTTTTTTCAATTTTGAGGTAAAAAAAAACCGATTTTTTTTATCGTTCGTTTTTCCCGTTTTAGCTATCTAGCGGACGTTCGTCCGTACGTTCGTTTTAACGATCGCTATCATTGGTTACCGCACGACAGCGAACGATCGTTCGTTAGCCTGTTCGTCAGTTTTTCCTTTTCGCAATATTTTCGATCGCGATTCCTGATCCGATTTTCGTTTTAGTATACTTTTCGCTCGTTTGTCGGAATCAGGCGTATCAAGCGCCTAGATCTTCGTCTCGAAGCCCTCTTTCTGTTTAACCAACTTAAACAAGTTTTTTGCTACTGTAAAATTTGAATTTAGTCCAGATTAGTAATCAAAGCTTGTTTCTTTCGCAGTTTGAGTTTCGTTGCTTTGTTTGATTTGATTCTTTTTGCAAACCAGAGTTCTTCAGTTGAACTTTCGGTTAGGTCTTCTTATCTGGGTTTTACCCGTGCATCTTCGCTTGATTACTTAGTTGCTATTGTTTGTTTGCGATAGAGTACCCGGAGTGCGAAGCGTGCACTACGAGTCTTTAGGATTTGCAGATCGTCAGCAAGGCAAGTACACCTTGATCATACTTCTTCGTTACCCAGTTTTTATGCATTAGTTTCGACCCTCAAATATTGCATGATTAGGATGTGATTAACTTGTGGGTACTGGGAAGTAGATGATGAGGTAGAACCTATTGCCTTTTTTTTAATAACAAACCCTTGGGAGTTACTTCTACGCTATGCTTATGTTGCCATGCTATGCTCGTAGACGTGGATTGGGTTTTGAGTGTATCCATGTCAGATGTGAGATTTTTTTTAATGGTTCAACTTAAGGTGGCAACTTTAATACACATCTGGGTGGATTGCTTGTTTGGGCACCTGGGGATATACCAGTGTTGTCCTAGGAGATCCCGGGGATATACCGTGTGATCCTCCTACGGTCCGCCACCCAGGCTCAAAGGGATCATAAGATTATTCATGCTAGAAACTTCCGTGTGCAGCCACAAGCTATTATGGGCTCTAGCATAGTTGAGTATGTTACATGACCTCTTTCAGTGGTAGGCTAGCAGATGTTGGGGAAAGTAGGTGTAACTGTCTACCCAGAGTAAAGAGTAAATGTTTCTGAAAGACTGTGTCTCGGTCATCCGTTTCTCAAACACCATGTAGTGCGAGAAATCCAATGGAGGAGATCGAGTCTTGTGGGGAAAAGTGCACAAACCTCTGCAGAGTGTACAAACTAATCATGATTAGCCGTGTCCCCGGTTATGGACATCTTGAGTATCTGGTTCTTGGATCATCATATTGAATCCCATCACTCTAAATTAATTTGTTGGGATTAATGATTACTTTTAATTGGAATTGAGAGGGGGTTTTACCTTCTCAATGTTCAACAACCACCATGATAGCTAAATAAAATATATTCCTTTGTTGTAGGGAAAAATTGGCTTTTCGCAAAACAGTATAACCCTAGAGCTTTTCCACCAGCCAAATATGCATGTAGTATTAGCAATTATTCTGTTCATTGCTCTACTGTGTTATATTGCCAGCATATTCCATGTGCTGACCCGTTTCGGGCTGCAACGTATCATGTTGCAGACTTTTCAGACGAAGAGTAAGGTGCGCTAGGTCGTTGTCGTGCACTCAGCTATGCCGTTGGAGTTGATGGACTCACCTTATCTTCCAAGCCTTCCGCTGTTATCTTATTTAGATGGCCTTAAGCCATATTTATTGTAATCAGTTCTCTTTTGAGACATTCGATGTAATAAGTGTGTGATTGCTACTCTGTTATAAATCCCTCAAGTACTGTGTGTGTCAGCATTTAGTATTGGGAACCGTTGTGATGTGTACACGGATCACAAGAGCTTGAGTATATTTTCACTCAGCAGGAGCGAACCTCAGGCAGAGGAGCTAGGTTGGAACTTATAAAGGATTATGATATGAAGTTGCTTATCATCCAGGAAAGGCCAATGTCGTAGCAGACGCTTTGAGCCGAAGAGTTATGTCAAAACCCTCAAGCAGGAGGTTTCCAGGGGGTTTATCCGAAGATCTCAGGGAGTTTCGTTTTGGGGATAGTCCCTAGAGGTTTTGTCGCAGTTATGGAAGTTCAGTCAACATATTGGAAGGATTCGAGAAGCTCAGAAAGATGACAAAGAATTGCCAGAATAAAAGGATAGAATGCGCAAAGGAAAAGCCAAAGGTTTTCGTGAAGATGAGCACGCACACCTTATGGTTTGAGGACCGTGTGTATGTACCCAATAATGCCGAGATCAGGAAGTTGATACTAAAAGGAGGCTCAGACTCGCCATACCGATACACCCGGAAACACCAAGATGTATTTGGATTAAAAGAGCGTTTCTGGTGGAGGGTATGAAGAGGGTATTGCTAGTATGTAGCCGTATGTGATGTATGTCAGAGAGTGAAGGCCAGAGCATCAGAAGCCCGCAGGATTGCTACAGCCTATGCCAATTACCGAATGGAAGTGGGATAAACTTGGCATGGATTTCATCACCGGATTACCCAGGACCCGATCAGGATATGATTCTATCTGGGTAGTAGTGGATCGTTTGACAAAGTAGCCACTTTATTCCAGTGAAAACCACATATACAAGTGCGAAGTTGGCCAAGATATATATGACCAGGATCGTATGTCTGAACGGAGTTCCGAGGACCATCGTATCAGATAGAGGAACCAGTTTACTTCAAAGTTTTGGCGCCAGCTGCACCGACTCTGGGTACCAGGCTAGAAGTTTAGTACAGCTTTTCATCCGCAGATAGATGACATACCGAGAGAGTCAATAGATCCTGAGGACATGTTAAGAGCTGTTGCGCTAGATTATGGATCTAGTTGGGATGACAATTGCCCTACGCGGAGTTCTCTACAACAACAGTTACCAAGCAGTTTTGAAGATGGCACCTTCGAGGCTTTGCATGGAAGGAGGTGCAGAACACCGTTGATGTGGGATGAAGTTGGAGACCGCGATTTGTTTGGACCGGATTTGATTAAGGATCGAAGAGAAGGTTAAGTGATTCGAGATAGACTGAAAGTAGCCCAGTCCGAAGAAGAGTATGCAGATTCAAAACGTAAGGAGGTAACCTATGAATTGGAGACAGGCATATCTACGAGTATCACCCTTATGAGGAGTGAAACGTTTTGGAGTTTAAGGGAAGTTAGCCCCGAGGTTTGTAGGACCGTATCGTGTTGTGGAACGGATGGAGAAGTTGCCTACAGTTGGAGTTACCCGAAGGACTGTCAGGAGTTCATGATGTGTTTCACGTTCCCAGTTAAAGAAGTGCCATGCGGAGAGATGGCTGATATTCCTCTAAGAGATACAGTGCCCCTGGAGCAATTTCAGTTGGAAAGTGACCTAATACGAGGAGAAACCCGTCAAGATTCTCGAGTTTGCCAGCCGAGTTACACGCAACCAAGTTATCAAGTTTTGCAAATTTCAGTGGAGCCACCATACGAGGATGAAGCACCTGGGAGCGCGAAGAAGACCTCCGGAAGGAACCACCCACACCTGTTTTCTAGCCAACACCGAATCTCGAGGGCGAGATTCATCTTAAGGGGGGTAGGTTTGTAACATCCCAATTTTTAATTGGAATGTTATGCATTAGATCATATTGCCTATCATATTTTTAATGCATTTTGTTTTGCGATCCTCGAAATCCTGAGCAACTCAAGGACCACGGAGAGAGTTGGGGATTTCGTTATTTCTCAATTTGAATTTTCTCAAATTTGAAAAAAAAAGAGGATCAATGATTAATATTTTTCTCTCCAAATTATTTCCAACATTTAAAATAAAAGAGAGGAGATAATATGACTCTCCAAAAGTATGATAAAATGTTGGAAAATTTGTTTTGGAAAAAAAAGGTTTATTGGAATTTTCAGAAAAATGTTTTTTTTTTGTTTTTTTTTTGCCTCTGAAAAATAGTCCATCTTGTTGGATTAATTTTCTGATCGTTTTGATATATATAGTCCTATATAAAATATTTTTTATTTCTCCCCTTTTTATTTTTTTCGGATTTAAAAAAAAAAAACGCCCGACTGGGCCAAAGGCCCAGCCGAGCTCGGGCCATCTTTTCTCCGTATCGAGCACGAGCTCGTGCTCGTACAGGAAGCCGCCGCCGCTCCGATCTGCCCCTTCCCCAAGCCTTCCCTTCCCCTCCCTTCTATAAATAGGGCACACCCCCTCCTCCTCCACACCCCGTCCCGAGTGCCCCGAGCACCCCTGCCCGTGCGCGCCCGCCGAGCCAGGAGCTCGAGCCGCCGTCGCCGCCGCTCGCCCAGGCCGCCGCTGGTCGTCCCCCGCCGCCGCCACCACTCGCCGTCCCTCCGCCCGCCGCCCCGGTTTCCGTTCCCGGCCATCCGAGCCTCGCCGGAGCTCGAGCGGCCGAATTTAGCCGCTGATGCCGTTGGGTTTTTTTTTTTTCAATTTTGAGGTAAAAAAAACCGATTTTTTTTATCGGGTGGTTTTCCCGGTTTAGCTATCTAGCGGACGTTCGTCCGTACGTTCGTTTTAACGATCGCTATTCTTGGTTAACCGCCGACAGCGAACGATCGTTGTTAGCCTGTTCGTCAGTTTTTCTTTTTCGCAATTATTTTCGATCGCGATTCCTGATCCGATTTTCGTTTTAGTACACTTTTCGCTCGTTTGTCGGAATCAGGCGATTCAAGCGCCTAGATCTTCGTCTCGAAGCCCTCTTTCTGTTTAACCAACTTAAACAAGTTTTTGCTACTGTAAAATTTGATTTAGTCAGATTAGTAATCAAAGCTTGTTTCTTTCGCAGTTTGAGTTTCGTTGCTTGTTTGTTTGATTCTTTTTGCAAACCAGAGTTCTTCAGTTGAACTTTCTGGTTAGGTCTTCTTATCTGGGTTTTACCCTGCATCTTCTTGATTACTTATGTATGCTATGTTTGTTTGCGATAGAGTACCCGGAGTGCGAAGCGTGCTACTACGAGTCTTTAGGATTTGCAGATCGTCAGCAAGGCGGATGACACTTGAACACAGAGATTCGATCCATTCGGGTCGGGTCGCTACAAAGATGGTATCAGAGCACACGCTGACTGTAGGACACGACCACTAAGAAAAGCCATAGGTCACTCTTCTCTACTCATTTCTGACTTCTCTCCATCTTCTATTCTCTAGGATGGCGGACTCAAGGAACAAGTTTACACAACCGGATGAAGACACACCTTTTGGACGACACTTGAAGGAAGTCACTAGGTACCTGAACATCGGAATACCAAGCTTCACCGGGACCTACACCACCACTGTACCAGAAGGGGAGCGTTGGATGATTCGAGTTCAAATTCCAGGAAGGACATTCACGCCAGTTACGGAGCCCATAGAGTTTTCCTTTGATGCACCAACCTGGAGTCTAGGAAAGAGCATGGCAGCCCACATCGCCATGGGACGCATCGGTGAAGTGTATCACAAGGATCTTAAGGACACAATCTACCAGTTATGTGGGCGCCGAGATGAGCAATGGGAGATGATCAGCACCCGGAGGGACAGGTCCATTGCAGCTTTCATCCAGGAGTTAAACCAGCACATTCGTCGACAGGAGAACCAGATGTGTGCAAGCATGATAGATTTGAAGAAGGTGATGACCAGGAACATGGAGCTAGAAGAGGAACTCAAGTCTACACGCGATGGATACGAGGAGGAAATCGCAATACTAGTGGAAAAGAATGACGACCTGACAAGGAAGCTAGGAGTATTCATGGGAGACCCCGCGCCCGGAGAAGAAGACGACGAACCTGAGGAAATTCGATCTGAAGACTACATCATCATCGACGACACCGGCTCCGACCCCGACAGTAGTGATGATGATTATGAAGACGAAGCTGGAGCGGATATCATGGAGTCTTCCACCGATCAAAATTTCTAGATGACCACCATATTATCATTAGTATTTTTCCCCATGTAAATAGTAATAGTCCGAGCACTTTTGTAACGGTAGTTAGATCGATTGTATGCTCTTGCTTGAATTGAGTGGTGTGTTATGAATGTGTTTGTCTCATGTGCATATGGGTAGTGCCTTCTCACTAGACCTTACCCTATTCTAATCTCTTCCCTCTAAACCCATCAGATGCCATTGATCATTGGAAGTCATGTTTTCCCCTCAGACCTGATAGTTTTGAAGTCACAAGGATTGGTTGTGATACTAGGCATGGATTGGCTATCGATGTATGGAGGAAACATCGATTGCGCCAGTAAGTCAATTCTGCTCACCACCCCGGAGGGAAAGAGGATCAAGTATGTATCCAGGCATGCGACAAGGAGAACCCAAATAAATTCCCTCTCAGGAGTTGTTCAGGAGGAAGTGCCAGTAGTGAAGGATTACCCAGATGTAATTCCAGAGGAGTTACCAGGCATGCCGCCGGATCGAGACATTGAATTCTTGATAGAGTTGTTGCCAGGCACCGGACCAATATCAAAGAGACCATACCGGATGCCCGCAAATGATCTGGAGGAGATTAAGAAGCAGATCAAGGAATTATTGGAGAAAGGTTACATTCGACGAAGTTCATCACCGTGGGGAGCCCCAGTGCTCTTAGTTGAGAAGAAGGATGGATCCTTGAGAATGGTTGTTGATTATCGCGCATTGAATGAAGTGACGATTAAGAACAAGTACCCACTGCCAATGATTAATGATTTGTTTGATCAGTTGCAAGGAGCTAAAGTGTTCTCCAAGATCGATCTGAGATCAGGGTATCACCAGCTGAAGATCCGAGAACAGGATATACCTAAGACAGCCTTCACCACCCGGTATGGGCTATATGAGTACACAGTTATGTCATTTGGATTGACTAATGCCCCTGCCTATTTCATGAGTATGATGAACAAGGTGTTCATGGAGTTCTTGGATAAGTTTGTCGTGGTGTTCATTGATGATACCTTGATATACTCAAAGAATGAAGAGGAGCACAAGGAGCATCTGCGTTTAGTTCTCGAGAAGCTCAGGGAACATCAGTTGTATGCCAAGTTCAGCAAATGTGAGTTTTGGTTGAAGGAAGTTGGATTTCTTGGACATGTTATATCGGGCGAAGGTATAGCAGTAGACCCCACTAAGGTTCAGTCTGTCACTGAGTGGTTGGCACCCACCTCAGTGGGGGAGATCCGCAGTTTTCTTGGACTTGCAGGATATTATCGGAGATTTATCGAGAATTTTTCTAAGATTGCGAAACCTATGACGGAGTTACTGAAGAAGGACACTAAGTTCAAATGGACAGATGAATGTGAGGCAAGTTTTCAGGAACTGAAGAAACGTTTGGTTACAACCCCAGTTCTGATTCTGCCAGATATACGCAAGGATTTCCAAGTGTATTGCGACGCTTCTCGCTTAGGACTGGGAGGAGTACTTATGCAGGAAGGAAGAGTTGTTTCATATGCCTCACGTCAGCTTCGGCCGCATGAGTCGAATTATGCCACGCATGACTTGGAGTTAGCAGCTGTAGTTCATGCACTTAAGACTTGGAGACATTTTCTTATTGGGAACCGTTGTGATGTGTACACGGATCACAAGAGCTTGAAGTATATTTTCACTCAGAAGGAGCTGAACCTCAGGCAGAGGAGATGGTTGGAACTTATAAAGGATTATGATATGAAGTTGCATTATCATCCAGGAAAGGCCAATGTCGTAGCAGACGCTTTGAGCCGGAAGAGTTATGTCAATACCCTCAAAAGCGGAGGTTTACCAAGGGGGTTATCCGAAGATCTCAGGGAGTTTCGTTTGGGGATAGTCCCTAGAGGTTTTGTCGCAGTTATGGAAGTTCAGTCAACATTATTGGGAAGGATTCGAGAAGCTCAGAAAGATGACAAAGAAATTGCCGAGATAAAGGATAGAATGCGCAAAGGAAAAGCCAAAGGTTTTCGTGAAGATGAGCACGACACCTTATGGTTTGAGGACCGTGTGTATGTACCCAATAATGCCGAGATCAGGAAGTTGATACTACAGGAGGCTCATGACTCGCCATACTCGATACACCCCGGAAACACCAAGATGTATTTGGATTTAAAAGAGCGTTTCTGGTGGACGGGTATGAAGAGGGATATTGCTGAGTATGTAGCCGTATGTGATGTATGTCAGAGAGTGAAGGCAGAGCATCAGAAGCCCGCAGGATTGCTACAGCCTATGCCAATACCCGAATGGAAGTGGGATAAACTTGGCATGGATTTCATCACCGGATTACCCAGGACCCGATCAGGATATGATTCTATCTGGGTAGTAGTGGATCGTTTGACCAAAGTAGCTCACTTTATTCCAGTGAAAACCACATATACAAGTGCGAAGTTGGCCAAGATATATATGACCAGGATCGTATGTCTGCACGGAGTTCCGAGGACCATCGTATCAGATAGAGGAACCCAGTTTACTTCAAAGTTTTGGCGCCAGCTGCACCAGACTCTGGGTACCAGGCTAGAGTTTAGTACAGCTTTTCATCCGCAGATAGATGGACAGACCGAGAGAGTCAATCAGATCCTGGAGGACATGTTAAGAGCTTGTGCGCTAGATTATGGATCTAGTTGGGATGACAATTTGCCCTACGCGGAGTTCTCATACAACAACAGCTACCAAGCCAGTTTGAAGATGGCACCTTTCGAGGCTTTGTATGGAAGGAGGTGCAGAACACCGTTGATGTGGGATGAAGTTGGAGACCGTCAGTTGTTTGGACCGGATTTGATTAAGGAATCCGAAGAGAAGGTTAAGCTGATTCGAGATAGACTGAAAGTAGCCCAGTCCAGACAGAAGAGTTATGCAGATTCAAAACGTAAGGAGGTAACCTATGAAATTGGAGACAGAGCATATCTACGAGTATCACCCTTATGAGGAGTGAAACGTTTTGGAGTTAAAGGGAAGTTAGCCCCGAGGTTTGTAGGACCGTATCGTGTTGTGGAACGGATGGGAGAAGTTGCCTACAAGTTGGAGTTACCCGAAGGACTGTCAGGAGTTCATGATGTGTTTCACGTTTCCCAGTTAAAGAAGTGCCATGCGGAGATGGCTGATATTTCTCTAAGAGATACAGTGCCCCTGGAAGCAATTCAGTTGGAAAGTGACCTAACCTACGAGGAGAAACCCGTCAAGATTCTCGAGTTTGCCAGCCGAGTTACACGCAACAAAGTTATCAAGTTTTGCAAATTTCAGTGGAGCCACCATACCGAGGATGAAGCCACCTGGGAGCGCGAAGAAGACCTCCGGAAGGACCACCCACACCTGTTTTCTAGCCAACCCGAATCTCGAGGGCGAGATTCATCTTAAGGGGGGTAGGTTTGTAACATCCCAAATTTTTAATTTGGAATGTTATGCATTAGATCATCATTGCATATCATATTTTAATGCATTTTGTTTTGCGATCCTCGAAATCCTGAGCAACTCAAGGACCACGGAGAGAGTTGGGGATTTCGTTTATTTCTCATATTTGAATTTTCTCAAATTTGAAAAAAAAAGAGGATCAATTTGATTTAATATTTTTCTCTCCAAATTATTTCCAACATTTAAAATAAAATGAGAGGAGATAATATGACTCTCCAAAAGTATGATAAAAATGTTGGAAAATTTGTTTTGAGAAAAAAAATGGTTTATTGGAATTTTTCAGAAAAATGTTTTTTTTTTGTTTTTATTTTGCCTCTGAAAAATAGTCCATCTTGTTGGATTTATTTTTCTGATCGTTTTGATATATATATGTCCTATATAAAATATTTTTTATTTCTCCCCTTTTTATTTTTTTTCGGATTTAAAAAAAAAAACGCCCGACTGGGCCAAAGGCCCAGCCGAGCTCGGGCCATCTTCTTCTCCGTATCGAGCACGAGCTCGTGCTCGTACAGGAAGCCGCCGCCGCTCCGATCTGCCCCTTCCCCAAGCCTTCCCTTCCCCTCCCTTCTATAAATAGGGCACCACCCCCTCCTCCTCCACCTCACCCCGTCCCGAGCTGCCCCGAGCACCCCTGCCCCGTGCGCGCCCGCCGAGCCAGGAGCTCGAGCCGCCGTCGCCGCCGCTCGCCCAGGCCGCCGCTGGTCGTCCCCGCCGCCGCCACCACTCGCCGTCCCTCCGCCCCGCCGCCCCGGTTCCGTTCCCGGCCATCCCGAGCCTCGCCGGAGCTCGAGCCGGCCGAATTTAGCCGCTGATCGCCGTTGGGTTTTTTTTTTTCAATTTTGAGGTAAAAAAAACCGATTTTTTTTGATCGGTTTGGTTTTCCCGGTTTAGCTATCTAGCGGACGTTCGTCCGTACGTTCGTTTTAACGATCGCTATTCGTTGGTTAACCGCAGACAGCGAACGATCGTTCGTTAGCCTGTTCGTCAGTTTTTCTTTTTCGCAATTATTTTCGATCGCGATTCCTGATCCGATTTTCGTTTTAGTATAACTTTTCGCTCGTTTGTCGGAATCAGGCGATTCAAGCGCCTAGATCTTCGTCTCGAAGCCCTCTTTCTGTTTAACCAACTTAAACAAGTTTTTGCTACTGTAAAATTTGACTTTAGTCCAGATTAGTAATCAAAGCTTGTTTCTTTCGCAGTTTGAGTTTCGTTGCTTTGTTTGATTTTATTCTTTTTGCAAACCAGAGTTCTTCAGTTGAACTTTCTGGTTAGGTCTTCTTATCTGGGTTTTACCCGTGCATCTTCACTTGATTACTTATGTATGCTATTGTTTGTTTGCGATAGAGTACCCGGAGTGCGAAGCGTGCTACTACGAGTCTTTAGGATTTGCAGATCGTCAGCAAGGCAAGTAACACATTGATCATACTTCTTCGTTACCCAGTTTTTATGCATTAGTTTCGACCCTCAAATATTGCATGATTAGGATGTGATTAACTTGTGGGTACTGGGAAGTAGATGATGAGGTAGAACCTATTGCCTTTTTTTTAATAACAAACCCTTGGGAGTTACTTCTACGCTATGCTTATGTTGCCATGCTATGCTCGTAGACGTGGATTGGGTTTTGAGTGTATCCATGTCAGATGTGAGATTTTTTTTAATGGTTCAACTTAAGGTGGCAACTTTAATACACATCTGGGTGGATTGCTTGTTTGGGCACCTGGGGATATACCAGTGTTGTCCTAGGAGATCCCGGGGATATACCGTGTGATCCTCCTACGGTCCGCCACCCAGGCTCAAAGGGATCATAAGATTATTCATGCTAGAAACTTCCGTGTGCAGCCACAAGCTATTATGGGCTCTAGCATAGTTGAGTATGTTACATGACCTCTTTCAGTGGTAGGCTAGCAGATGTAGGGGAAAGTAGGTGTAACTGTCTACCTAGAGTAAAGAGTAAATGTTTCTGAAAGACTGTGTCTCGGTCATCCGTTTCTCAAACACCATGTAGTGCGAGAAATCCAACGGAGGAGATCGAGTCTTGTGGGGAAAAGTGCACAAACCTCTGCAGAGTGTACAAACTAGTCATGATTAGCCGTGTCCCCGGTTATGGACATCTTGAGTATCTGGTTCTTGGATTATCATATTGAATCCCATCACTCTAAATTAATTTGTTGGGATTAATGATTACTTTTAATTGGGATTGAGAGGGGGTTTTACCTTCTCAATGTTCAACAACCACCATGATAGCTAAATAAAATATATTCCTTTGTTGTAGGGAAAAATTGGCTTTTCGCAAAACAGTATAACCCTAGAGCTTTTCCACCAGCCAAATATGCATGTAGTATTAGCAATTATTCTGTTCATTGCTCTACTGTGTTATATTGCCAGCATATTCCATGTGCTGACCCGTTTCGGGCTGCAACGTATCATGTTGCAGACTTTTCAGACGAAGAGTAAGGTGCGCTAGGTCGTTGTCGTGCACTCAGCTATGCCGTTGGAGTTGATGGACTCACCTTATCTTCCAAGCCTTCCGCTGTTATCTTATTTAGATGGCCTTAAGCCATATTTATTGTAATCAGTTCTCTTGTGAGACATTCGATGTAATAAGTGTGTGATTGCTACTCTGTTATAAATCCCTCAAGTACTGTGTGTGTGTCAGCATTACCGATCCAGGGATGACACTTGAACACAGAGATTCGATCCATTCGGGTCGGGTCGCTACATATATTGTCATATAATTTTCTTATGCCAAAGTAACAATTCATTCACAAGGTAAAGTATGAATCAGAAACTTAATTGAAAACTAACAAACTATGATCTCAATCATTGAAGCAATTGCAATTTATCGTAACATCGGGAAGAGTCAATATAAGTGCTTTTCAGCAAGTCCACATACTCAACTATCATTTAGTCTTTCACAATTGCTAACACTCACGCGATACTTATGGGTACAAAGTTTCAATCGGACACAGAGAAAGATAGGGGCTTATAGTTTCGCCTCCCAACCTTTTACCTAAAGGGTAATGTCAACAATAATACTTTATGAAAACCTACATCCGAGTGGATATATATATCTGGATCTTTCTCCAACACATAGTGCTTACCAACAGGAAAAAGTGTAAAAAGGAAAGGTGAAGATCACCATGACTCTTGTATAAGGGTAGAAGATAAAAGATAGGCCCTTCGCAGAGGGAAGCAGAGGTTGTCATGTGCTTTTATGGTTGGATGCACAAAATCTTAATGCAAAAGAACGTCACTTTATATTGCCGCTTGTGATAAAGACCTTTATTATGCAGTCCGTCGCTTTTATTTCTTCCATATCACAAGTTCGTATAAAGCTTATTTTCTTCACACTAATAGATCATAAATATTTAGAGATCAATTTTTATTGCTTGCACCAATGAAAACTTACTTGAAGGATCTTACTCAATCCATAGGTAGGTATGGTGGACTCTTATGGCAAAACTGGGTTTAGGGATGTTTGGAAGCACAAGTAGTATCTCTACTTGGTGCAAAGAATTTGGCTAGCATGAGAGGAAAAGACAAGCTCAACATGTTGGAGGATCCATGACAATATAACTTCTATTCGGATATAAGCAAACATAACCTATTATGTTGTCTTCCTTGTCCAACATCAACCTTTTAGCATGTAATATTTTTATGAGTGCTCACAATTATAAAAGATGTCCAAGATAGTATATTTATATGTGAAACCTCTCTTTCTTTATTACTTCCTATTAATTGCAACAATGACCAAAACTATGTTTGTTAACTCCCAACAAATTTTATTCATCATACTCTTTATATGTGAAGTCATTACTCTCCATAAGATCAATATATTATCTTTTTATTTCTTTTTATTCCTTTCTTTTATTTATATTCCCTCAAGATCATAGCAAGAAAACAAAGCCCTCAACTCAAAACTACTCTTTGTTTTATAACTCGAGGACTTGATTACATGGATAGAGATCGAAGCAAAACTCAAAGCTAGATCATACTAAAAACTTTATTCTACTAGATCAAGATATAACCAAAAGGATCAAACTAAGAAGAACGATAAAGATAAAGATAAAGTGTGATGGTGATACGATACCTGGGCACTCCCCCAAGCTTGGCAGTTGCCAAGGGGAGTGCCCATACCCATGTATTTAGATCTCTGTCTTTGGAGGTGATGATGTGATGTTTTTGGCGATGATGCCCCTTAAGATGCGATTCTCCTCCTCGAGCTTATTCTTTTGCTGATTAAGATCCATTATCTCCTTGCGAAGTTTTCCCGTGATAGCTAGAGATCCAATGACCCAAGGATGTTTCATAGCTGCAGGAGAAAAACTAACACTCTTCTTCATATTTTCATAAGAAAGAAATCTAGCATTGGGAGGAATAACCGAATTTGGTATTGCTGAGCTCTGAAGTTCCTCCAGCATGAATCTGGTTTGAAGACGAGAGGTAACTTCTTGATCCTCCTCCATGGCATCCACTCTTTTCAAGTCAGCCTCCATCTCTTCCTCCGTTGCTGGCCCAAAGTGGTTAGCATCACTGTATGCTCTTAGGCCTGGTGCCGGGTGAGATACCCGACTCTCCCCGACCGACTCTTGCGAAGACATCTTGCTCCAAGTCTGCTGCAGAAACAACTCAAAACAAAGACAGAAGATTTTGTCGAGGTACGGTGGTCAAAACTTTCGGGAGAATATATAATGAATTTTCACCGACCAAAAGAAGTATCGTGCAAGAAAACGGAGTCTGGAAGGCACACAAGGTGGGCACAAGGTCGGGGGGCGCGCCCAGGGGGGGAGGGCGTGCCCTCCACCCTTGTGGTTGCCTCGTGTCTCCTTCGGGCTACTTTTAATTTTCCTAATTTTTTAAATATTCCAAAACGGAGAAAATTTATCATTGGAAACGTTTTGGAGTCGGTTTACTTACCGTACCACATACCTATTCCTTTTCGGAGTCTGAAAAGTTCTGGAAAGTGTCTCTTATGTACTCCTCCAATGTTACGGTATTAATTATATTGGTCTCAACATTTATGGGAGTACCTGAGATATAATGTTTGATTCTTTGACCATTTACCACCTTCGGATTTGTGCCTTCGGCGTTGTTGATTTTTATGGCACCGGAACGATAGACCTCCTCGATAATGTAAGGGCCTTCCCATTTAGAGAGAAGCTTTCCTGCCAAAAATCTTAAACGAGAGTTGTATAGAAAAACATGATCACCTACATTAAACTCACGCTTTTGTATCCATTTGTCATGCCATCTTTTAACTTTTTCTTTAAACAACTTGGCATTCTTATAGGCTTGGGTTCTCCATTCATCAAGTGAGCTAATATCAAATAACCTCTTCTCACCGGCAAGTTTGAAATCATAATTGAGCTCTTTAATACCCCAATATGCCTTATGTTCTAGCTCAAGAGGTAAGTGACATGCTTTTCCATAAACCATTTTATATGGAGACATACCCATAGGATTCTTATAAGCAGTTCTATAAGCCCACAAAGCATCATCAAGTTTCTTAGACCAATTCTTTCTAGATCTATTAACAGTCTTTTGCAAAATCAATTTGATCTCTCTGTTACTCAATTCTACTTGACCACTAGACTGAGGATGATAAGGAGAAGCAATTCTATGGTTAACATCATACTTAGCAAGCATTTTACGGAAAGCACCATGAATAAAATGTGAACCACCATCAGTCATTAAATATCTAGGGACTCCAAACCTCGGAAAAATAACTTCTTTAAGCATCTTAATAGAAGTGTTATGATCAACACTACTAGTTGGAATAGCTTCTACCCACTTAGAAACGTAATCAACAGCAACTAAAATATGTGTATACCCATTAGAGGAAGGAAAAGGTCCGATATAATCAAAGCCCCAAACATCAAATGGTTCAATAACAAGTGAATAATTCATAGGCATTTCCTGACATCTACTAATATTACCAATTCTCTGGCATTCATCACATGACAAGACAAACTTACGAGCATCCTTAAAGAGAGTGGGCCAATAGAATCCAGATTGCAATACCTTGTGTGAAGTTCTATCTCCAGTGTGGTGTCCTCCGTAAGACTCGGAGTGGCACTTGCGTAGGATCTGTTCCTGTTCATGCTCAGGTACACAATGTCTAATAACACCATCTACTCCTTCTTTATAAAGGTGTGGATCATCCCAAAAGTAATGTCTTAAGTCAAAGAAAAACTTTTTCTTTTGTTGGTATGTGAAACTAGGTGGTATAAATTTAGCAACAATATAATTAGCATAATCAGCATACCATGGCGCATTACGAGAAGCATTTATGACATTTAATTGTTCATCAGGAAAGCTATCATCAATAGGTAGTGGGTCATCAAGAACATTTTCTAACCTAGACAAGTTGTCTGCAACGGGGTTCTCAGCTCCCTTTCTATCAATAATATGCAAATCAAATTCTTGTAGCAAGAGAACCCATCTAATAAGTCTAGGTTTAGCATCTTTCTTTTCCATAATGTATTTAATAGCAGCATGATCAGTGTGAACAGTTACTTTGGAATCAACAATATAAGGTCTGAACGTATCACATGCAAATACAACTGCTAAAAATTCTTTTTCAGTGGTATCATAATTTCTCTGGGCACTGTCTAGAGTTTTACTAGCATACTGGATAACATTTAATTTCTTATCAACTCTTTATCCTAGAACAGCACCAACAGCATAATCACTAGCATCACAAATAATTTCAAAAGGTAAGTTCCAATCAGGTGGCTGAACAATAGGTGCGGAAATCAAGGCTTTCTTAAGTATTTCAAATGCTTCTACACAATCATCATCAAAATCAAAAGGAATATCTTTTTGTAAGAGATTGGTGAGAGGCCTAGAAATTTTAGAGAAGTCTTTAATAAACCTCCGATAGAAACCAGCATGACCAAGGAAACTTCTTATAACTTTGATATCTTTAGGACACGGCATCTTTTCAATAGCGTCTACTTTAGCTTTATCAACTTCAATACCTCTTTTAGAAATTTTATGTCCCAAGACAATACCTTCATTAACCATAAAGTGGCACTTCTCCCAATTCAAGAAAGATTAGTTTCTTCACATCTCCGCAAGACTCGATCAAGGTTGCTTAAGCAATCATCAAAAGAAGTTCCGTAAACGGAGAAATCATCCATGAAAACCTCAACAATCTTTTCACAAAAATCAGAGAATATAGCCATCATACTTCTTTGAAAGGTAGCAGGTGCATTGCATAAACCAAAAGGCATACATTTATAAGCAAAGGTACCTAAAGGGCAAGTAAAAGTGGTTTTCTCTTGATCTTCTTTTGACACAGGTATTTGAGAGAAACCAGAATAACCATCTAGAAAGCAAAAATGAGTATGTTTGGATAGTCTTTCTAGCATTTGATCAATAAAAGGTAGAGGGAAATGATCTTTTCTAGTAGCTTTATTCAATTTGCGGAAATCAATTACCATTCTATAACCTGTAACAATTCTTTGAGGGATCAATTCATTCTTATCATTTGGAACAACAGTAATACCTCCCTTCTTTGGGACACAATGAACAGGACTTACCCATTGACTATCAGCAATAGGATAAATTATACCTGCCTCCAGGAGCTTTAGTATTTCATTTCTTACCAGTTCTTTCATCTTAGGATTTAACCGTCGTTGATGATCAACAACTGGTCTAGCATTAATTTTGTGCTGACATAGAGTGGGACTAATGCCCTTAAGATCATCAAGAGTATATCCAATAGCGGCACGGTGCTTCTTTAGAGTTTTCAATAGTTTCTTTTCTTCATGTTCTGAAAGGTTAGCACTAATAATAACAGGATATATCTTCTTTTCATCAAGATAAGCATATTTCAGAGTATCAGGTAATTGTTTAAGCTCAAACACGGGATCACCCTTAGGTGGAGGAGGATCTCCAAGGATTTCAACAGGCAAATTGTGTTTCAAAATAGGTCCCTGATTAAAGAATACTTCATCTATTTCCCTTCTTTCATTCATAGACATATCATTTTCATGGTCTAGCAAATATTGTTCTAAGGGATCATTAGGAGGCACAGCAATAGAAGCAAGACCAATAATTTCATCCTTACTAGGAAGTTCTTTATCATCGGATTGTCTACGAAATTTAGAGAAGTTAAAATCATGAGACATATCCCCTAGACCGACAGTAACAATATCTTTCTCGCAGTCTATCCTAGCATTAACAGTATTCAAGAAGGGTCTACCAAATATAATGGGACAACAATTATCTTGTGGGGAACCAAGAACAAGAAAATCAGTAGGATATTTTATCTTCCCAAACAAGACTTCAACATCTCTAACAATCCCAATCGGTGATATAGTATCTCTATTAGCAAGCTTAATAGTAACATCAATATCCTCTATCTCAGCAGGTGCAATGTCATTCATAATTTCTTTATATAAGGAATAAGGAATTGCACTCACACTAGCACCCACATCACACAAGCCATGATAACAATGATCTCCTATCTTAACAGAAACAATAGGCATGCCAACAACAGGTCTATGTTTATCATTACTATCGGGTTTAGCAATTCTAGCAGCTTCATCACAGAAATAAATAACATGCCCATCAATATTATCAACCAAGAGATCTTTAATCATAGCAATACTAGGTTCAACTTTAATTTGTTCAGAGGGTGTATATGTTTTAGTATTACTTTTACAAACCACAGTTGAAGCTTTAGCATGATCCTTTATTCTAACAGGGAATGGTGGCTTCTCAATATAAGCAGTGGGAACAATAGGATCAACATAATAAATAATAGTTTCTTCTTCAACTTTAATAGGTTCTACTACTTTAACTTCAATGGGGGGATGATATTTAAACCACTTATCCTTAGGGAGATCAACATGAGTAGCAAAGGATTCACAGAAAGAAGCTACTATCTCAGAGTCAAGTCCATATTTAGTGCTAAAATCATGAAAAGCATCGATATCCATAAAAGATTTAACACAATCGAACTTAAGGTTTATACCTGACTCTTTGCCTTCGTCGAGGTCCCAATCTTCAGAGTTGCCCTTAATTCTTTCCAATAAATCCCATTTGAATCCAATATCGTTCTTCATATAGGAACCAGCACAAGAAGTATTGAGCATGGATCGATCATTATGAGAAAGCCGAGCATAAATTTTTTGAATAATAATTTCTCTTGAGAGCTCATGATTGGGGCATGAATATAACATTAACTTAAGCCTCCCCCACACTTGAGCGATACTTTATCCTTCATGAGGCCAATAATTATAAATATAATTCCGATCACGATGAACCAGATGCATAGGAGAAAACTTCTAATGAAATTCCAATTTCAATCGGTTGTAGTTCCATGATCCAATATCATCCAATAGCCTATACCATGTTAATGCCTTCTCCTTCAAAGATAAAGGGAAGACCTTCTTCTTGACTTCATCCTCGGGCAAACCTGCAAGCTTAAATAATCCACAAACTTCATCCACATAGATTAGATGCATGTCAGGATGTAATGTTCCATCTCCTGTGTAAGGATGAGCTAGCAGATTCTCTATCATACCCGAAGGAATTTCATAATAAATATTTTCAGTAGGTGTAGTAGGTTGAGGAGCAACTAATTGTGGTTCCGGTCGAGGTGAAGATACCCCGAACAAACCCCTCAAAGGATTATCTTCCATAGTAACAAGTGACAGTAAATTTTAGCACACTATATAAATGTTCCCTTACCAAATTCCACTTACCAAAGGCGCTTCACTCCCCGGCAACGGCACCAGAAAAGATTCTTGATGACCCACAAGTGTAGGGGATCTATCGTAGTCCTTTCGATAAGTAAGAGTGTCGAACCCAACGAGGAGCAGAAGGAAATGACAAGTGATTTTCAGCAAGGTATTCTCTGCAAGCACTGAAATTATCGGTAACAGATAGTTGTGTGATAAGATATTTTGTAGCGGGTAACAAGCAATGAAAGTAAACAAGATGCAGCAAGGTGGCCCAATCCTTTTTGTAGCAAAGGACAAGCCTGGACGAACTCTTATATAAAGCAAAGTACTCCCGAGGACACATGGGAATTGTTGTCAAGTTAGTTTTCATCATGCTCTTATGATTCGCGTTCGTTACTTTGATAATTTGATATGTGGGTGGACCGGTGCTTGGGTGCTGCCCTTCCTTGGACAAGCCTCCCACTTATGATTAACCCCTCTCGCAAGCATCCGCAACTACGAAAGAAGTATTAAGGTAAACCTAACCATAGCATGAAACATATGGATCCAAATCAGCCCCTTACGAAGCAATGCATAAACTAGGGTTTAAGCTTCTGTCGCTCTAGCAACCCGTCATCTACTTATTACTTCCCAATGCATTCATCTAGGCCCAAATAATGGTGAAGTGTCATGTAGTCGACGTTCACATAACACCACTAGAGGAGAGACAACATACATCTCATCAAAATATCGAACGAATACCAAATTCACATGATTACTTATAACAAGACTTCTCCCATGTCCTCAGGAACAAACGCAACTACTCACAAAGCATAATCATAATCAAGATCAGAGGAGTATTAATTATCATTAAGGATCTGAAAATATAATCTTCCACCTGATAAACCAACTAGCATCAACTACAAGGAGTAATCAACACTACTAGCAATTCACAGGTACCAATCTGAGGTTTTGGGACCAAGATCGAATACAAGAGATGAACTAGGGTTTGAGAGGAGATGGTGCTGGTGAAGATGTTGATGGAGATTGACCCTTCCTCGATGAGAGGATCGATGGTGATGACGATGACGAACATTTCCCCCTCCCGGAGGGATGTTTCCCCGGCAGAACAGCTCCGCCGAAGCCCTAGATTGGTTCTGCCCAGGTTCCGCCTCGAGACGGCGCCGCTTCATCCCGAAAGCTTCTTCTGATTTTTTCTAGGGTAAAAGACACCATATAGCAAAAGATGGGCACCGGAGGCCTGCCAGGGGGCCCACAAGGTCGGGGGGCTCGCCCTCCACCCTTGTGGCTGGCTGGTGGCCCCCCTCTCGTTCTTTCTTCGCCCAATATTTTTTATATATTCCAAAAGTAAGCTCCGTGAAGTTTCAGGAATTTTGGAGTTGTGCAGAATAGGTCTCTAATATTTGCTCCTTTTTCAGTCCAGAATTCTAGCTGCCAGCATTCTCCCTCTTCATGTAAACCTTGTAAAATAAGAGAGAAAAGGCATAAGTAATGTGCCATAATGTGTAATAACAGCCCATAATGCAATAAATATTGATATAAAAGCATGATGCAAAATGGACGTATCACCTAACGCGCGGGAAAGCCCCGCCCTCGTCATTTTGTTCTGGATTTCTACCGATCAATCACACCAAAATGTTACACTTTGCAAGTTCAAAAGGAAAATGCGGCACACTTAAAGCACGCCTGTCGCGTTCGCGTCGCACCCTCGACAGTCCGGCTCGCATGCCGCTCACCAAAGGGGACACCCGTTGTCTTGCATTTTCACTGACATGTGGGACTGCAATTGAATAAATCATCGATAGCCGAAATCTAATCGCTCGGCGGGCGTCGGCTGAGAAGAGAGAGATGGGGGAGGGAGAAGAGATCGCCCGCCCGCCGCGCACGGACTCCGGACCACTTCCAAGCCCGCTTCTGACCGCCCTGGCCCACCAGAAAACCCCTCCCCCCTCCCGCGAGAGCTCCCCCCTCAGGCGCCAGCTGCCCGCATTCATAGCAAGTACAATACTGAGCTATAAGCCCGCTTATGTGGAGGAGAGAGGCATTGAAAAAGTGAAGGAGTGGGCTCTGCAAGAGCCCATCTCTACACGTGCTCCTAGGTATAAAAAACTAATTCTAAAAAAAAGGTATAAAAAACAATTGTGCCTAAAAAAAGAAGGTAGAAAACATTTGAGAGGTAATAGATACAGAGAAAGTGAGAAAAAGTTGTAACCTTATAGCCAACCTTATAGTTAACACTATGGTACATGAGGAAGGAGGGAGTTGTGCACATGACATGTTCACTGGGCTGCCGTGTTTCACACTCCTCCGTTGTAACAATGGAGACAATAGCTTTCATCAAAAATAAACAATGAATACTCCTTGATCGTCCTCGATATCGGAAAGAATACTTTCATTCACCGACATGTGGAACGTCGACCATCCTGGTCCACTTGCCATGCACAAAATTATCCTGGTCCACCCTGGTCATAGCGCAGGCCCAACCTTTCCCACTGTAAGTTGGTCGGACGAACGAACCATCATGACTTCGTTGAATTCCGCTTCTTCAAGAAAACTTACTGTACCCGCAATACTGCTACCACACGCGAAGACTGGACGACACTGTAGCACGTCATATCATTGAAACCCACTAGGCCAAACTAGCCCGCCTAGGATTTGTACGTCTATGTACTGCTATGATTTTGTGTTCTCAAAAAATATGCTTTGTCAATCTAACGATTAGGAGTAGAAAGAAACAGAGGCCTCCTTTGGTTCATAGGATAGGAATTTTATAGAAATAGGAAAATCATAGGAAGTAAGATGACATGCATCTCAATTCCTATAGAGAAAGAGATGTTATTTGGTGCATAGGATAGGAATTTTTCCATTGAGTCTAGGCTAATTTTTTTCCTCCAAAATATGAAGGATTGATTCCTATCCTACATAGGAATAGGAATCCATTCCTATAAACCAAAGGGCTTCAAAGGAATTTTTCCTTTGCAAATCCTATCCTATAGAGTTCATACAAAATTCCTACAAACCAAAGGAGGCCGGAGGGTCTTTCTCTCTCTCTAGATCTCTCTCCATCCCATAACCCCTCTAGCACACCTACACACTCTCTGTAGCCACTCCGAAAGTACGACATCACTACACATTCACGCTTCCAACAAAAAAATTACACATTGATGCATGTTACAAGTACGTGCCAATTTTGCTGGCTATTAATGTGAATGTATCCGTGAACCAACGCTTTGTGTTAGATGTGAATATAATGTATAATTGTCGACTATTGGCTGATCGATCTCTAAGCCTACAATTTTAGGAGCTTGGGCTATTGGCCGATAGACGACAGATCAGACCTATAAGCGTACCACGAGCTCATCAGCCCCAATGTTTCTCTTCGGTGAGTGTTTGCAAGTACTTTAGCTCGCGTAGTACCTAGCCTACTAACACCAAGAATCATCAAACAAGCCCAGCTGATATGATAAACAGTTCAAAATTACATCTAAGCATGCCATATATTACATCAAAAGCTAGTGAGGATACATCTGTTTCCATAACTTGGAGAGGGTTCGCATGATTCACTATTAAACAAAAGTAGTAAGTACAGCCCACACAAGACAACGCACTAGGCCTAAGATTGTTTGATAACACGCATCGTTCTGCTAACTAAACACAATGCAAACTACCTTGAAGGATTAGCGCGACCAACTATTTCTTGTCATCGGTCTCTCGGGCAATGACCACAGCATGGACAACGGCATGGGAATCGATCTCTGGGGCGATGTCCACAGGACGGACCGCGACATCGGAATCGATCTCTGGGGTGCTGTCCATAGGACTGACAGCGGCATCGGAATCGATCTCTGGGGCGATGTCCACAGGACGGACACCGGCATCGGAATCGATCTCCGGGGCGATGTCCACAGGACGGACCGCGACATCGGAATCATCAAGGACGTCCACCGGCACCTGCACAACCCTAACATATTAGCAAGCACATTGCAAATAATCAAAAACCTCAACTATGGTAAGCCATTTTTTTTACCTTGAGCAGCTCACTGAGGGATCCCATCCCTCCGGGGGGCATCGCCTTGCCAGGGAAATACTGTTTCTCAATGGCGACTATCTCCTCAAACTCGACCTTGAGCCTCTCATAGGTGGCCATTAGAGTTTCTGGGGTAGGCACGGTCGGCCCCTTGCTATTCTTCTAGCTTTCTTGGAGGAGTTCGTCTGCCAACGTTGTCAACTCTTTGGCCAGTGCTTGTTTCTTGGAGTTCTTCGTCTCCACGGGTTGGCCCGCTAACATGGCCAACTCGTTGGTCGGTGCTCGCTTCCTGGAGATCTCTGTCTCGAGTGGGTTGTCCGCCGGCAACTCTTTGCCTAGTGCTCTTGGATCCATCAATAAACTAACAAACAAAAAGCAATCGAAAGGAAACCACAATCGCAATGAAAACGGGAAAAGAATAGGCAGTGAGAATCGGTCGGTGCTTCGCAAAAGAAGATTCTTGGAATGAAAATATAGTAGCATCACTGATTCGCCCACCTTTCCTTCGTCGGTACAGAAGAAAAATGGCAGAAGTGAGTAGCCTGGAGTGAGGTTTTCTTCAAGAAAGGGGAGAAAGGGCTTCAACGAGTGTTCCAGTGAAATGATGGTTGTTTCGTCTAGTCCAACTTCGAGGCCACTTTACCACTGCTGGTAAAGGTGTGGGTTTTGTGATATGACGGGTCATGACAGCCACACCGGGGTGACTGGTGAGTCTCGACTGTAGCACCTCGCTATGATTTGGTGGATGGCAGGCGGGCCCGGATGCTTGATGTCCCGCATGTAATAGAGTGGCTAGTCATATAAGTAGTTTGGACGACAGACGAGGAGCTTCGTCCTGGTTTATTGGTCCTTGGTCCCTATGATAACCTATGCCAAAATTTGACTCTAAATTTAACTAACCAAATGTTCATGCATGTCACAAAAAATTACATCATTGAAAACTATGATCAAACACGAATCCAAGGATATAATTTTTGTTAACATGCACTAACATTTTGCCAGTTAAATCTTTGGTCAAAATTTAGCACAAATTACAAAGGGGCCCAATAAAGATTATACTCTCACATTTTGTTTTGAGGATACTCCCACCTAGAAAATATAAATAATAATGCATGTTGGTGCAGCTCATGTTTCCGATAATTTTAGCCGTGGGCTTGTTTACAATTTTTACGAGGCGGTGGTTGTTCACTTAATGGAGGGTCTAGTACCAGACTTGAATGATACAAAGTGCGACCTGGCACACCGTAACACCACTTGGAATAAGCGGGTAGCTATCTCAAAAAACAATCAACAACTAAAAAAACGGCGACCTCGCACATACACAATTTTAAACGATTGTTTTGATGGAGTGAAAAAAGAAAACTACCCCACTATACGTATATATATAGGCAGGAGCCTCCGCGCTTGCTTGCTAGGGTTGCTCTATTCACACACTCTCATCCTCTCGAGATCTAAACAAGATAGCGGTGGTAACACTGTCTTTCTATCCTCACCGCTTGTTACAGATCTGGACATATCCCCTTCCGCCAGTGAAGGGGAGGAGGGGCAGCGTTTAGGCCGTCGTCGACAGCGAGAGAGGAGACCCACTACCTGCCGCACCGTTATCTTTGGCCGAGCGTCGGCGCAGGAGGTCCTCCGATCCCTTCGTCGCTGCCCTAGTGTGGGCGGATCCGTCCTCCCGCCGCCCACCTATCCACACCCTGACGACCTTCAGGTATATCTTCCTTCGAAACCGGCCTAGCTCTACTTCCCTAGCTTGCAACATCGCTGCATGTGCATCATTTTCTACCTCTCAGCCCCCCTCATAGCTAGGCTCGATCGGATGGTCCAATGTCACCTAATTTTTTTTCTATTGTTAGAGGTAAAGCTACTTCATGGAGTCGAATCTTGTACTTGGTTCAAACAAGAAATAAAGGGGGGAAATTTATTGTGTACATCGGACTTGGTACAAACAGGAAAGAAAGGGGGTGAAAGTAGTACAGATTGGTCATCCAACCGGTCTCTTAGTCGAAAAGGGAAATATAGGGGAAACGTTGTACATAGTGGTATGACCAGGACTAGATTTGCTATCCACACATAGGAATAGGCGGCTAGAGTGAACAAAAATGGGACCAACCCAGATATGTTTCTTGGATGTTTGATTCTCGGGGCAACAAACTCTGAATCACCACTTTATGCCCCGGTTTAGGTACATGGTGCTGGACTGCTGGTGCACCCACTGTCCCATGCCCTTATAGCAAATATTTTGTTGTTCTTAATCTAATGCCCTGGTAAAATGAAGCCATGCCACTGTTATAAGCCATGACAAGTTTAACCAATTGTTTTTGCCATTAATTGTTTGAGACTCTGACTGTTTCCTTTGTAGCTTTTTGTGTAAACAGGGATATCCATTTCACCTCGTTGCTATTGCGACCTTTTGGTGCACTGCACAAAACACTTCTTAAAAGAAGTGACTTTTGTGCTGTTTAACTGGAATGTCAGAAGGGAACCGTTGGTTCATTTCGGTGGAACTACACAAAGGGAGATCTGTGTTCCAATCTTCATCCTCCATATTGGCACCATAACCTTCCTTTAGGTAAGAATGATATTTAATGCATGTGTTCACCTCTATTTTGTGACTGCCATGAGAAAATAATGCTATTGTTTACTAGTACACTTGTACTCCCTCACTGATAAAACCAATTCTGAAATAGAAGGCCAATCATGTACTTTGTTTCACCAACTAGTGAGGATAAAGCAAAACAGACCATGAAGAGGAAGACGAAGAAGAAGAAGAAGAAGGAGGAAATGAAGAAGATCACACGTTGGTACCGTCCTATGTTATCCTGACATCTTGCTAGTGGTATTGTATTGTTGTGTTGCTACTAGTCTTACTTGGAAGACTAGCAAGATGCCCGTGCGTTGCACGTAACATCAAGATGCATTTGTATGAGTAGTTTATCTTGTGAGAGAAAAGGGTGAACGAGGGAAGGCCTTATTTGCAAATGTGGAGAGGGGTGTGGGTATCTTTTTGCAAAATTGCCATAGTTTCCTTCCTATCCGTTAGATATAAATCGGACGGCCTATATTGCAGGATGGCAAGCACACCATCATCACCAACTCTGTTTTTTATAAGAGTAGACAAGTATAGATAGATAGAGAAATGCAGCAGAGTAGTACTTGGCTTGACGACACATCATACTAATTAACTGGATTCTGGATGCATGTGTGACCCAGCTCTACACGATCAACAGTGCCAAGGTGATCTTGCTGAAGCCGAGGCCTCGGTCGGGGCCATTCAAGGGCTCCGGCAACTCCCTTACATGTGAGACGATCGTCCAGGAGGCCTTCCACTTCTGTTGTCTCTCCTGTAAGGTCACTTAATTAATTAAGAGTACTTAAGTAGCACTAATTTATTGCTACCTAATTTTCCTGTCGGAGTTAAACAAATTCTTTAGTAGCACCCTATGCTAAATCATGTACGTGTGTATGTGTGTCTGTGGAGGTAAATCATGTGGGGGAGCAGGGAGGGATTCTTGGTAGTGTCATGACATAATAATGCTATTGTTTTGCATGTCAATTTATTGCCACTGGTTCAATGATGCAATGTTTTGCGTATTGTCCATCATGAATTTGATGCTATTGTTAAAGTAATATGCTAATGTCTTTATATCCTTTCTCACTAAGCTAATGAAGGTTTCACCTTGTTCCTACTTGTGCAAACAGGGATCATGTTGTGCCAATCGTACATTTTAGTGGAACTGCACAAGAGAATACAATGAACTGTATCCTAGCCAGTGCTTTAACTCTGCTGGAAGTTCTTGATAATCTTTCGATATAATCTCACCACTGGTAAACAAGAGTGATGTCAACCATACATTTGAAGTGCACAAAAATATATACTATTGAATGATTCCATTGAGCACTTTATTATCTCTTCTGGGAATACTTGAATAAGCTTTTTTGCTCAGGTTGGTACCGGCCTAAGGCCTTCATCCATATTAGTTTGCTGTCATCTCTATTTGTACCATGCTACTGTGTTGCTAGCACTACTGCAGGATGCTGCTAATGCGACACTACGATCAGAGACCCTTTGACGAAACTATGTGCGATGCATTAATCGCAAACGGTGATGTAAAATAACCGTAAAAAAAGATGCAAAACGTTTGCGATGGCAGAGCCATCAAACACGGTTCCGATTTTAGTTGCGTGTGCGATGCAGGGCATACGGTTCAGTTCAATTAACTGTTTGCGATGAGGAAGAAGAACAGAAACGGGCAGCCAGATGAAGGCGTGTGCGATATAAGGCATACAGTTCACTCGGATGAACTGTTTGTGATGGGGCGAAACATCAGAAACGGGCAGCCAGATGAAGGTGTGTGTGATATACGGCATATAGTTCACTCGGATGAACTATTTGTGATTAGGGAACACAAAAGAAACGGTCAGCCAGATCAAGGTGTGTGCGATATACAGCATACGGTTCATTCCGATAAACTGTTTGTGTTGAGCCAAGAGAACAGAAACGTTTCACATAAACAAGATGTGTCTAATACGCGGCAAACATCCAATTACATAGGTGGCTAGTACACACATGACATTTGCACACACCAAAGTAAACAATTACATGCATAATTAACTAGGATAAACGATCATCTGGTCATCATCTACTTCTTGTGCTAGCTCGATGTTCCTTCTATGCTAAGTTTCCATTAATTGATGGCGTTTTATGAACACGCCACCATTTCCCGCCATTTCCTTACCTGTTTCCCGCCACCCAGCGATATTGCGCAAAAACCTAGGCGGCGCACGACGCACGGAGGCAACAAGCGCAGCCTGTAGCACATCCACCTTTTCCAAGCATGCCAACCCACCAAAGCGCCGCCTCTGCCATCAACCTCGTCGACGAGGAAAACGAGAAGGCGCCACGGCCCGTCGAGGCCGAGGCGCTCCCCAGCAACGCAATGGATGACGCCATGATGCTCGTCATCGCCAGGGTTGAGCAGACCCTTGGCGCATGGCGCTTCAGCGCCGCGGATCAAGATAGGCATGTCAGCGCCGAGAGGCTGTAGCTCACCGCACAACATGATCGATGGTGCGCCGCAGAGCGAGCTAGGCACGTCCGCGCCGATAGGCCGCGGCTCGTTGCACGGCGAGACCATTGGAGCACCACAGAGCGAGAGGCACGGCGCGCCGCATAGCAAGAGTGGATCCATCGGTGCTTGCCTGCTGTCGACAGGGCATCGCAGCTGGGTACACATCCCATCAGTACCCCCATTCCTCGCCAGGAGTGGGCAGAGGCCCTCTGCTCCGTACTTGCACTAGAGGCCGGCCGCGCCGTACTTGCACCGGACGCCCGCCGTGCCGTTCGCATGGGTCGCGTCGTTCACCTTGTCTGCGGCCCGCTCGATGCCAATGTGCTGGTCGGTAGGCTCGACCGCCTCCTTGGCCCAGGTGTCCACCTGGGCGCAGTGGAGGAACATGGCCGTCACATCCTGGAGCTGGTGATCTCCGATGAAATATCCAACTTGGAGCTCGAGATCGCGCTCCAGATATACCGCGAGCATGTCGACCGCTTGGACGAACGCCTGCACGAGTTCAGGCAGAGCCAAGAGCTACCGTAGGCAAGGGCTAGTCATGGTCTCATGGACGCATTTTATTTTGTTCAGTCGTTTCGACGTGGATCGCTATGTATTCATAGCAATCATAATATTGCTCTGTTTCAATGTGTGTACTCTGTTTTCCGTTCTTATATGTTCCATTTCAATGTGTGTATACACTTTCCATTCTGTATATGTGGATGATAACAGCTAGATACAAATTAGTATACAAAAACAAATAGAAAATGGAATTCATAATATATATATATATATATATTAATTGTTCATTAGTTCATCACAGAATAGATATAATATCGTCATATATACGTGATGATACTTAACTACTAGGTACAATGCATAAAATTGAAAACGAACAATACTAAAACTAATAATCCCTCCTGGGGGCAGTATTCCGGCAGCCCCTCACCAGCAGCTCCCTGGTGCGCGGCGTCTTCCAAGCGCGGAGGCAGTACTCCGCCTCCTCCGCCTCGCAACGCTTGACGTACCGATCTGCCTCTTGCTGGCGAAGTGCGCGAACGATCTTGCCATTTCTTTGGGCGCCCACCAGAGCTCCTCGTCGGTGGCACGCTGGAGTTATCGGCCCACCTCCATGCAGCGATGAGGCATCTAGTGCCTTTGACCTACCTCGCAAAGTAGCCGCCTTCGTACACCTCCTCCGCACGACGACGCGCCCGCCCCCAAAGCTCCACCGCCTCCTTTTTCCAGGCGGCATCACGGGCTTCGCAGGCCTCCCGGAACCTGGCTTCCTCCTCCGCCATCTCCTTCTTGAATGCCACTTGCCTGGCTTTCTCAGCCGGCGGCAGCGACTTCCACAGGCAAAGATTGTACTGGCCCCAAAACCAATCCAAAGTTGGGGGGTCCAGCGCAACCTCGTCCGGCGGCGCGTAGGGGTCCTCCTCGTTGCTGCTCTTCGACTGAGCGTCCACGGGGGGCGGCGACTCCTCGTGGGCGCGTGGGCAGATCGGCGGCGCCATGGCAGAGATTTGAGAGAGAGAGAGAGAGGGCGAGCGAGGGGAGGATGTAGATGAGAATGCAGGCGGGACGACATGAGCAAGGTAGTATTTATTGGTGGCCGGAATCTAGATCGACGGGAACAGTACACACGCCGGTCGCCATAATTTACGAGTACTGTAGTTTGAATTACACACGATTCCCGCAGCAAAATCCGTGTGTGAACTTAATAGCTGACGGTTTCCAATACAGAACCGTGTCTGATTAATAACCCCCGCCACTCACCTTCCAAACTTTGAGGAGCAAAATAGAGTGCCAATCGTGTGTGGGCCGGTTGTCTTGCCAGATCTTTACATTTTCTTTTTTGAACACCAGATATTTACATCGTCTGATGATTTTTTAACTCGCACACAAGTACACAAAAATATGATTTTACAAAACGTTATGGTTAGCCGTTGCTTGTAGATGTAGTTCAAATTTGAATTACGATCATTAAATGTCTAGAAAATCACTTAAATGTCTTTAAAAGGTCAAATGACCCCCAAAATTTTCCAAATTTTCATATGACAGTTGTATTAGTGCACGTTAAATGTAGAAAAAAATTGAAGGCCATAAGAGGAAGCTATCTCATCTTCGTCATCAAACATACATTGTTCCCTCTCGGAACCACGAGCCTTCTAATGCGTTGCTCCGGTTTGTGAGGGGTGTGTGTCCAAACTTTCGTCAAACAGGCCAATTTTTTTACCACATCATCTTGGTGGCATGACATTACATCAAGCAAGGTTTCATGTTTTGCTGATCATTTTTTAATTTTTTGGAATTAAAATGCCATGGCACTCCATGCATGTGTCCATGCCTTGACACCAATATGTTTAAAAATTCCTTCTAATTTACTGCACATGGAATTAACCGCACACAAGTACACAAATATAATTTTTCAAACCATTATGGTTAGCCGTTGCATGTAGATGGAGTTCAAATTTGAATTACGGTCATTAAATGGCTAGAAAATCAGTTAAATCTCTTTAAAAGGTCAAATGACCCCTAGGATTTTCCAAATTTTCATATTACAGTTGTATTAGTGCATGTTAAACGTAGAAAAAATTTGAAGGCCGTAAGAGGAAGCTATCTCCCGTTCGTCATCAAACATGCATTATTCCCTCTCGGAACCACGAGCCTTCTAGTGAGTTGCTCCGGTTTGTGAGGGGTGTTTGTCCAAACTTTCGTCAAACAGGCCAATTTTTTTACCACATCATCTTGGTGGCATGACATTACATCAAGCAAGGTTTCATGTTTTTCTGATTATTTTTTAATTTTTTGGAATTAAAATGCCATGGCACTCCATGCATGTGTCCATGCCGTGAGACCATTATGTTTGAAAATTCCTTCCAATTTACTACACATGGAATTAACTCGCACACAAGTACACAAATATTATTTTTCTAACCGTTATGGTTAGCTGTTGCATGTAGATGTAGTTCAAATTTGAATTACGGTCATTAAATGGCTAGAAAATCACTTAAATGTCTTTAAAATGTCAAATGACCCCTGAAAATTTCCAAATTTTCACATGACAGTTGTATTAGTGCATGTTAAATGTAGAAAAAAATTGAAGTCCGTAAGGGGAAGCTATCTCTCGTTCATCCTCAAACATGCATTGTTCCCTCTCGGAACCACGAGCCTTCTAGTGAGTTGCTTCGGTTTGTGAGGGGTGTGTGTCCAAACTTTCATCAAACATGCCATCACATCAAGCAAGGTTTCATGTGTTTCTGATCTTTTTTTAATTTTTTGGAATTTAAATGCCATGGCACTCCATGCTTAATTGTGTCATAGCCGTTAGACCAATATGTTTGAAAATTCCTTCCAATTTACTGCACATGGAATTAAGTCGCACACAAGTACACAAAATATGACTTTTCAAACCCTTATGGTTAGCTGTTGCATGTGCATGTAGTTCAAATTTGAATTATTGTCATTAAATGGCTAGAAAATCACTTAAATGTCTTAAAAGGTCAAATGACCCTGAAATTTTCCAAAATTTGACATGACAATTGTATTAGTACTACAAATTTTCTCGTACATTTAAAACACCATCCGTTTCCACTTTACTACAAATTCGTCTTTCACAGCTAATAAAAAATATCAACAACATCACACACAGTTTTTTCTGGGAACCGTTTGCGATGAAAATTCCTGGGTCTATTTAAGTCTTCCTCCTTAAGCTTCGCCGGCTCGTCAGCTCCAATGCCGGGTACCCCCGAATCCATGAATCCCGATCCCCATTCCCGCAACCCCTTCTTGCAAAGATAACACCGTGGAAACGCTTCGTGAAGGCCCGTACGATGGCCACGTCCTCCCCGAGCGCCGCTGCCTGCGCCGAGAGCACGACCGCCTACGCCGAGAGTGCCGCCGCATCCGCATTGAGCGTGGCCGCATCCGCCGAGAGGGCGTCTGCGACAGCCGATAGGGCAGCTGCAGTAGCCGAGACAGCTGCAGCTGCTGCTGCGACGGCGGCTGCAAACGCCGAGAGCGCTCGAGCTGCCGTCCGTGCCGCCGATGTCACCCTGCCGCAGGTCGAGGCCATCCACGCCAAGATCGAGGACGCACACGCCAAGATATTCCAGGCCACCTCGGAATCCAGCATGCAACCCACGTCCGAAAAGGCGGCGGTGGCCATGGAGCACCTGCTTCCTCATGAGATCGCCGAGCAGGAGCTGGAGATGCAGGAGGCGGCAGAGATCGAGGAGCGCCAGGAGGAGGAGTTGCGCGTGGCCAAGGTCGAGGAAGAGAAGAGTCTGTCCGTCGAGGAATCGGCGGTGGAGTACCAACGCAAGCTCTGGTGCAGCCACTACTACGAGTACTACAACCTTGAGGGCGGCGCCGAGGACGAGGACAAGGACACGGTCGACTTCAGCAGGGGGGACACGGAGTCCACCAACGGCGGCATGTCGCCAGGACAAGTCATTGAAGTCTCATCTCACACTGGCGATGCATAGGCCGGCGCGGCGGTGGATTTGTTAAAATTATGCGTACTTAGGCTTTGTTTTTAATGCTGGTCTTTTGTTAGAGCAATGTTTAGGTCAACTGGCTCTGTTTAATTACTAAAATTGCTCGATTTAGTAAGTCTGGTCTGTGTGCTGTACGCTCTTTTGTGTGCCCAAATTAGCAAGCGATGTTAAATTATGCAATGACGTACCCGGGGAAACTTCCACCAAAATTTGAATTATCAAACTCATCCCATGCGCATAAAGCAGAAGAATCGTTTGCGATGCACACAATCGTTCAAAGTGAATGATTTCCGGCGGCATCGCGCGCAAAGTTTCCCTCCACATTTCAAAAAATTTGGCCTACCGCCGAAATATCTACCCCCGCACCCCCTCTTCCCCACCCCCTTTTCTCCCCGACCACAAGTGACATTTCCCCTGTTTCCTCCTTCCTTCCTAAGCTATAGCCACTTCCTCGCTTGCTTCCTCTCTCTCGCCGTCTCACATCCTACCGCCGGGGTCGCCATTGTCTTCTTTAATGACCTCTCCAGCGGTTCCTCCTCCGACGACGACTCCTTCACCACCCGGGTATGCCTCTCTTCTCTCTCTCGGGCTATGACTTGGAATGAAAGATTTTAACCCGGTGGTCGATTTGAGTCATTTCTTCCTCTTGTAGCTCCCTAGCACCATCAGTTGCAACGAATGGAGCGGGGTGGCTGAAGATCTGTCTGCTCGTTGTCACCATCAATCTCCATGCATGAAGCTAGTTGGGTTTGAATCTGTGGACAGTGGGAGGAAGTTTCTGGCATGTGTAGAGAAGGTTAGACCCTCTTTCGTTGTTACAAATCATTTGTTAGATGTGATTCAGACACTGTCACGGTCCCAACCCATTCATACCACACCTTCAACCAAACGCATACTAAGACAGTGTCACAGTTTGTACCTAGTATCTACAAATGTTGCCATCTCATCAGCGGTGCCATTAGAAAATTATTTAGCACCGCTTCAGTAGTTTGTGCAACCAACTTTGGTCCACACATCCGAGCAGCCAAGCAGTAAAATACTAAATCTTTATGGCACGAAGGAACTGGGCATCAGAGCAACTAGGTGCTCCAGAGTCCGGGTCCCTGATTTTTTTCCGCTGCATCGGCTCGCCAGTGCAGGGCACCGGTGCGAGATTTAGAAACAGTTGTCTTTACACTGGTTTTGGCATACATAGTGGATGGCCTTAGTGCTATTAGTTCTATGTTACTAAATGTGTGCATGTACACACCTGTTAGTATCAATTTGCTGTCATCCAAACACTGTCGCTATGCTGTTGCAGTTATATTTACCTTCCTCATAAAATGTTCAATTTGTTATTTATAGTACATGAGTAAGAACTTATAGCGTTGTTGTAGTTAATTATAGCTTCTGATGTTTCAGAATTTGGTTGTTGTCTCAGTAGTAATTAATTCATTTGCACATTGATCTTTTTGAGAAGATATGTCATAATTAACCTGTTTCTTCGGTTTTTCAAAATAAGTATTGGTGATTTTCTATGTTGCTATAAACCTATTTCTCCTACAATTGTTACTAATCTAGTTTTAAATATTATAGGATGAACGAAAGTGTTCTTACTTGGAGTGGGTTGATCAAGAGTGGCCACAGTCTTTGAAGATGTGCCTAGCAAAGCTCTGGAGCATGTATGAGGAAGAGAACAGAGGTAGGCTTAGAGAAAGAGTTGTCAATGCTGAAGAATATTTGAAGATGCGGGATAAAAAGAGGAAGGTGGATAATGAGCTCAGATTTTTTTAAATCAGACTTTGCTAAGATGGTGTTGGTGAAGGAGGAGGCACTTTCCCAGTTGGCCAGTGCAAAACAGGTTCTTACTGAACTAAAAGCAGAGGTGGATAAGACGAGCCTGGATGATCTCGATTAGGGAAATGAATATATTGTTCTTATAAAGCTGAACTAGCTATATGCTGTATTGTGCTGTTTTCAGGTAGCTATCGTACTGTGATGTTAAAATATATTTATGTGCCTGATATGAAATTGGCAAACAGTTGTTCGATATGAAATGTGAATTTGCGTAATACTGGAATTATTAATTGTAAACTAATAAACCTGCTAAATGGGTCATGGAACTTTGCAAACGGTTCTAGCAGTAAAAGCGCTTGTGATGGATAGCCCAATGCCACACAGTTTTCTTCATCAAATCGTGTGTGATGTAGTTGAATAAAAGCAAACGGTTAACCAAGGCAGAGCGTGTGTGATAGTTACACCTATCACACACGAGCCTATACATAAAGCTGTGAGGGATGTACATACGTTCAGAAACGTTTTCCCTGGATTGACTGTGTGGGATGTACATACGAACGGAAACGTTTTCCCTAGATTGACTATGTGGGATGTACATAAGAACGGAAATGTATTCCTTGGATTGACTGTGTGGAATGTACATAACAAACAGAAATGTTTGTTTGGGACTGACTGTGCGGGATGTACATACGAACGAAAACGATTGGCTTTCGATGCCTCGCCCGATCGCACACGAGCTCATTTTGCCCCAGCCTTTGTGCCAGGAGGGCCTATCCCCGACGGTTTTTGGGTCATGTGGGAAGGACCCCCCTATCGCCCACACTCACCTGGCGACGGTTCCAAATGCCCTCGCGGAAAGGGGTTAAAAACCGTTTGTATAGCACCTCGATGTACCAGTGTACTGTCATGAGAAACTCCTTTATCTTTGCACGTTAAAGTTTTGCAACCTATGATACATGGCAATGCTTTGAGTGTTGAGCTAATTGGCACTGATTAAATAAACTAATACCTCTCTTTAAGCAAGACTACTATGTTGCTAACTTTACCCATTAAGACAATGAGGGTGATTCTATTTGTTAGTGTATGTTTCATCAACTAGTCCCACTATTATAGTAATCTCACTCTCTCAATATATGTGCCACAGGGATGCTCGATTTTGGTGGAACTGCACAAAAACTTTGGGTGCTTCATTGCCTCGACTGCTTTCTTCCTTTCCTGTCAGTCGCTTATCTCGGCTTCCAGTCAAAGGAAATAGTATTTGATATGCTACACCACACAGGTTGGTACCGGTCTTTATCCTGATTATTGTGCTTGTCATATGTATTAGTAATTTGGTATTGTGCTACTATTTGCCGATTTCATAAAGGAGTAACTTGGAGCCTGAACTCGCAGGCAAATCATTACATTGGGCCATTTTAGTAGAACTGCACAAAAAGATCAGATGAACAGATACTTATGCTGCTGCTATGTACTCTAAAGTTCACTCAGACAAGCATCGATGTTCACAAGAAGAAGTGCCAGAGTGAACGCCAACAATATTGCTTGGCGCATATCCCAGAAAAACGTAGTCCAGTCTTTGGTCCCAACTTGTGCCTTTTGGTTATCGGCACATATGGTAGCGAACTGTATGGCATGGAGTCTAAAGATTCCAGACAGGTTGGTTGACGCGTATATTCATCTGGCACTTAATCAGTCTGCACGCCAGGGATGCTCCATTTCAGTTGAACTGCACAAAAAATTTGGGTGGTTCATTTTATATATCGCCTCCTTTCTTGTCTGCAATATAGAATTTTGGCAAGCTACAGGACCAAGATGAGCCAGTAAACTAGTTGGATGAAAGTAGTGGCCAAGTTGCTCAAACCTCCCTCGGCATCGAGGCCACTATCTCGAGGATAAACCTACAAGCAAAGTTTAGATTGTCTGTGCTGCCTCTTATGTACTCAAAAGTTTACTCGTACAAGCATTAATTTTAGCAAGAAGTACCACTGAGTGAACACCATTTACCAATCAGTACCCTAGGTAATTAAAGTTTGTCCATGGATGATATTGGCTGTGATCTCAATCATTTGGATGCATAAACATGCTGAACATGTGTATATCTGAATCTTTTTGTGAATTATGTATGAATATTGTCTTGTGATCTATCAATTATTTGGATGCATAGACATGCTGAACTTGTGTATATATGAATCTTTTGAGTTGTTGATTGTGAATGTTGGCTATGAATATGAACGTGTCCTGTGAACCTGAGTTTGATATGAATGTTTACCTTTTCTGTTGTACTTGTGTGTGAACTTGTTAGAATGTCTATTGTGGGATTGTGACGCGTGAGTGTCAACGGCACACCTTCTTCCCGAGAAGAATTGCACCTGCTTGTTAGGGTAGCAACGACGCATCAGCTCTTTTTTATCTTTTTGCTCTGTCTTCCCCCCTCCCCCGCTCAACCCCCGCCGTAATGTTTTCGGCATCAAAACAAACATAGTACTGCGTTGTTTTTGGGCCTTGATGAAAAATCAAGTGCTGCTTTCTGTAGGTTGGCCCGCCCTGCAAATGGGCTGCTGGTCCACCATGGACTGGGAGGCTAAAAATACAAGTTGTATGGTGTAGAGGCAAGTAAAAAAAAACGCCATCGAGAACCATCCACTGGAAAAAAAAATCGCGTCTGATGTGCTTCTTCATTCGCGCCGCCGGCCCCCTCTTTAATCCAGTTCGCTCCATTCCCCAACCGGCAACACATGAAGGAACTTTATTTCCCCCTCGCGCTACCATGGGAATGAAGAAGCGCGACATCGAATCCAACACCGGCGATGGCTGCTTGTCCAAGTGATTTTCAGATAAGAAACTGCATGTTTCAGAGGCAGAGCATTTAAATCAACACGCATTTTTCAAACATGGATTACAGAATGTTGAAAATTTTATTCATGGTAAAAAATGGAACTAACAACAAGTTAACATCATGCTGATCAACATTCATGTATAGCATATCTTCATACGATGCAAAGTCAAAAAGATATGCTATTTTCAAAATGGCAAGACAATGTTGAGTGTGCGAAAAACTGGGTAAACCAGAGACGAAATTTTGGCAAGTGTTAGATATTTTTCAACTGCACTAGTTGGAATCGAACCCGGGCAGTACAGCTTTTGGGTGAGAGGGCTGCAGCCACTGGGCTAGTGCGGTATGTTCGAAAGAATGAAGGCGTCTTCCCCGGCTCCGGTTCTTTCCCATCCATGTGCGCTCGCCGTGGCGCCGCCGTATGCCGTTGTCAACATGCTTAACAAACGAGAGGAATCCGGAGAGGACTGTACGCCGAGAGGCTGACAGTGGGGACCCACCAGGTCCAAGCCGTAAGCAAGCAAGTGCCTCATTGGAAAAAAAGCTCCCTCCTAATTGTATATTGACGTTGGGGCCCACGGGTTTTTCAACTTAGTCAATAAACGAAATAAATTTCCAACGATGACTGTCATCAGGGAGCTTTTTTTTAGGGGTATCGGGGATTTTTTGTTGTTGCGGGAAAGGGGTATCTGGTATCTAGCTGGTATCATTTTTTTCAGAGGGCGAACAAGTATCAGCTAGGCCTAGGTTTTGTTTTTTAACATGCGTAGCCCACGACATACCGAGACAGTGGTTTCAACTTATTTTTTGAGGTCCATCATGTGCGTACCGGCCTATGGGCCTCCCAGCATAGGTTTTACTTTTTCTTAAATATCGGCAACCCAATGTATTTTTTTAATAAAATGCAGATCTCTGTTATATTTATATATATATAAGAATAATAATGCAGTGTCCAATTTATGTTTTCCCTTCTAACCACATTATATATATTTATATTATTACTATTATCGTATATTTAATAGAGACTTATATATACATTATAAAAACATCCCACGTCTTATTAACTTATAAAAGTAAATGTTTAACAGAAGTTGGCAAGGAAAATCCTGGTTGTTTTTGACTCACAGGCAAGGAAAATCCTAGTGATTGCGTACAAAAATTTGCGAAGATTTTAAGGACCAATGTAATAATAACGCGCTCATTTTTCTTTTGAGCAATAACTCGCTAATTTGTTAATTTTATATATAATAAAATGTGTAGCTCCGGTTTATTTTTTGATATTAATTGCTCCTTCTAACCTAACATTAAATATAGAACAAGCCCAGCTAATTCGTGTATTTCAAGAAAGTGCAAATGGGCTGGGATTTCTTAGAAAATATTAAATGGGCCACATTGACGCGAAATTATTTGTTCACCCAGCCCAGCAAATGGACTGTAAATTCTAGAAAACATGGGTTAAATATATGCCACATTTTTGCAGGCTGACATGTGGGCCAATAGGTCGAAGCCTACGCAAGGCGTTGTCAACTTAGTCAACAAATGATTCTGACATCCATAGCCATTGGATTTATATCCAACGGCCAGCATGCACCTTCAATCTCTCGTCTTCTTCCTCCAGCGTCACCGGGATAGCCTACTCCGGCCTCCGGCGGCTAGCGGCTCTGCTTAGCACGCATCGCTGCAAAGCGCTACCCCACCACCGGCCAGGTAATCCCTCCACCCCTCCACAACTCCTGTTATTCTCCACCGACTGCAGCTCCACGCCGCACTAGAACCAGTTATATAACCCTTGTACTCCTCTCAATCTGCGACTCCACTGCCACGTCTTCCCATCTCTGGGTCGTTCCCGTCCGGGGCCTCGCCGTCGTCCACCGCCTTGCTGCGCTCGGCGCGGCATGGTCAACAAACGAGAGGCATCAGAAGAGGACTATACGTGGAGAGCCTGATAGCTGGGACCCACGAGGTCCATGGTCGCATGCAAGGAAAGTTCCTCCTTATTAAGCTGAAAATAAATGTTTCCTCCCCCTGACAGCTGGGACCCACCGGCTGTATCTTCGCACGAAAGGAAGTGCCTCCTTGTTATGCGAAAAAACTATTCCTCTCGATGACAGCTGGGACCCGGCAGATTTGGTGGCTAACTTGTGGGCCTACTAAGCTGACGCGTACGCTGGGCTTTTGTCAACTTAATCAACAAATGATTCTAGCAGCTGGACCGTTGGATGTTAATCCAACAGCCGTGCTGCTTCTTCAACCTCTGTTCTTGCTCATGTCAAGTTTCCCACTCCTCTCCATCTGCGACTCCACTGCCGTGTCTTCCCCATCTCCGGGTCGTTCCAGTCTGGGGCCTAGCCGTCGTCCACCGGCCTTGGTGTGCTCAGCACGGTGTGGTCAACGTAGTCAACAAACGAGAGTCATCGGAAGATGACTGTACGTGAGAGGCTGACAGTGGGGACGCACCATGCCCATGGACGCATGCATGCAACTGCATCCTTTTTACCCTAAAAAATAATGTTTTCTCCCCCTGATCGCTCGGACCCACCAGCTACATCTTCGCACGCAAGGAAGTGCATCCTTATTACGGGCAAAAAAATAATTCCTCTCCCTGACAGCTGGGACCCAGCAGCTATATCTTCGCATGCAAGGAAGTGCGTCCTTATCCTCCCTAACTGTTGGGACCCACCCGGTCGAAGTGTATGTAGCATTGTCTGTCTTGTCGCGAACGTGTACGTACATACTGGTCGATCGGTCGCTCTGCAACGATGAACCGTGGCCGAGTAAGTAGCGGCACATGTCATAGTAGAGCCCCCCACGTAGCAGTTCAGGTTGTCCTGTCTAAACCGTATAGACGTACATACAGCCACACGCCAAAAAAATACGGTCACGTACGTACTTACGAGCGGGGTCTCAAAACGTGTGCTCGCGCATACGGACGGCCAGGGCTCTTGTACATGAAGAGGCAACGGACGGCAGCAATGGCGTCCTGTTCATCGGCAGCTAACCGGCTGGGTCGGAACGGAGGAAATAGCGCCGTGTTCACCGGGAGCCAAGTGACTAGGTCGGAACGCGTCCTGTTCATCGGGAGCGAAGCCACTGGGTTGGAATGGGTCGTGTTCAACGGGAGCCAACTGGCTTGGACGGAACAACTGAAACGGGGTCTTGCGTACTGCAAAAGGAAGAAAAACGGCCTTCTGTTCGACCGCGTACGGTCGAAACGGGGTCCTGTTCATCGAGAAGGGTCTGGCGTACCGCACAACGGAGGAAACGGACTTGTGTTCGAGTGCCTATGGTCGAAACGGGGTGCTATTGATCGGGAGGGGTGTGGTGTACCGCAAAACGAAGGAAACGAACTTGTGTTGGAGCGCCTATGATCGAAACGGGTGTCCTGTTCATCGGGAGGGGTGTGGCGTACGGCAAAATGGGACTCCATGGGCTACTATTCATCCATCGTCTACTGCCTCGCTCCAGCCTCCACGGGCTACTGTGCATCCATCGTCGACTTCCTCCAGCCTCCATCTGCTACTGTTCATCCACCCGTCGACTTCTTCCTGCCTCCACTAGCTACTGTTCATCCATGGGGTCATGTTCATCCAGCCTCCACAGGCTACTATTCAACCAGCCCTCCACGGGGTCCTGTTCATCCAGCCTCCACCGGCTCCTGTTCAACTAGCCCTCCACACGGGGTCCTGTTCAACCAGCCCTCCACGGGGTCCCTCCACCGGCTACTGTTCATCCACCCCCACCAGCTCCTCGATTGGGGTCCTGTTCATCCAGCGGCAACGGCCTCTACTACCACGGGGTCCTGTTCATCCAACCCCCACTGGGAACTGTTCATCCAACTCCAACCACGTACGTCTCGACTCGTTCAACCAACCCCCACGTTCACTGTTCATCAAGTGTCAGTAGGTTCGATCGGCTTCAGTAAGCAGCAGCAGCAGCAGCGATCGATCGCTCGGGTTCAGTTATCGATCGCACGGATTCAGTAACGTAGCTAGTGCAATCGCTCGGGTTTAGTAAGCAAACGCCTCGCTCGGGTTCAGTTAGAGCCCAACGCCTCGCACACACACGCGCGTACGTGTACGAGAGAAACGCGCAATCCCTCCGTGCATCACTCGGCCCAGACCACCCACCGTAACCGGGAACTCCCCGAAATATTCCTCGCCTTCGCTTCTACCTAGATTTTTTCCGTCATGGACGGCCCAAAGAATGTCATGCAGGTGCGACCCCGGCCCGCCCAGGACGAAAAGCCCATTTTCTGTCATGATTTTTTGTCATAGAAGTAGGAGCCCACGACATCTATGATGATACCGGGTTTTGTCACAATTATCGTCATAGAAGTGTCATAAGCATGACAGAAAAAAAATTCGTTCGGCCCAAAATGTCACGGATGTGTCTTTTTTTTGTAATGCTACGCTCTGTCTACAGATCATCAATATATATACTTAAAAAGACAGCATTGCATAACCAAATTAAGCATACAATTACACAAGTGACTGCACACATAATATTTTCACACACCAAAGTAAGCAATTACATGCATACTAAAATAGGAGAAACGGGGATCTAATCATCTACTTCTTGTTGCGACGACGCTTGTCATTGCTCTGCTTTCGGCTGGATCCCTGGCCGTTTTGGGGAAGGAGGCACTTCCTCATGTCAACGATCCGCCTGTACATCACGTAGCTCATGTACGCCTCCTTGGCCGCATACACGACATGAGCTTTGTTGAGTTTCTCCATCCAGGCCGAGTGCCAGGCACGCTTGTCCTTATTGCAGGAATCCTTCATGTCCCTGTAGTAGAGATTGATGATGGCCTCGGCGGGGTGAACTAGTGAGTCCTTCTCATGCTCGTTGCTGCCCCATATCTTGTATTGGACCTGGATGTCGACATGATTCTAGCAGGCGATATCCGAATTCTTGAGCACCTTTACGTCGTTGGTGATGTCCACCATAGCGAACATGTAGTGTGGGCTGTTGACAAATCTGGCGAAACACTCGCAAGGCCTTGTGGCCAGGCAGTAGTGGTAGACGAGGACATGATTGTGCACGCACATCTGGGCGGCGGCAACCTTGGGACGAGACCCGGCACGAGTGCGGGTGTACTCGAGGTCGAACCCGACCACCTTGTACTTCTCCTCAGCAAGCAACAGCTCCATGATGTGGATATAGTGCTCCACCCAGACCGGGTTGTTGGTGTACACCACCGAGAGCTCCATGAACCTTCTGTGGGTGTCCACCATGGCATGCATGGTGAACTGCTGCTCGTCGTTGACAGCCGCTCAGAGCGCCATTGGAGCCGCGCAGGATACCCTCTAAGAATTTGTCGTGCTTGGTGTGCTTCTTGCAATGGTGGGGCGCGATCGAAAGATTGAAGAGACACAAGGGTTAAATGGCCGCTGTAATAAATGGAGGCCAACTGGCCTGTATCGTCACGTCTTGTCACCGCGTTCATAGCGGAGGATTCTAGTTCACGCTTGACAACACCGCACGCGTTTCGTTTGACCACGCGTGGGCTCGAAGAGGCGCCAAATGTATCGTCGGTGAGCCTGTTCCCGCGTTACCACGCAGTTTACCGCGCAAGCTTCCTGTCCGGCTAGTTTGGCCACGCGTCGGCTAGAAGAGGGACAAATCATGGTTGTTTATTGGCAAAAAGCTTTGTAAAAACAAAGTGTGTGGAATGACTTCGATCGTAAGTTTACCCGTGGGTGATAAGGTCAAAGTTACACAGAAGGGTGATGATGGACACTCGAGTGCGATAATTAATTTTGCGCTCTACTGGGCACACGGTTGAAGAAACCAACTGTGTGCAATAATGTCGAAGATCATAGTCGAGTTAGCTATACAGATCGTGTGCTATGAGATCGACAAGGTAAACACATTCGAGAATGGTTAATAAAATCTAAGTCCATAGCATATTAAGGTCAAAATAGTGCTACCAATATACGAGTCTCATACGATGCCATTTCAATGATTGTACCACAAAAGCTCGAAATATTACAAGGTTCAAATTCCAGAGTTATATGGCTCAAATTCGAAGATTACAAAGTTCACACTAGTAGGGAAATGCTTATAGGTAAGACATCAGTAGTAGCGCTGGGAAAAAGCAAGCGCTGCTGCTAGTTAGCAGGAGCGCTGTTTCTAGGGCAGCGATACTAGTAACTCTTTCGCAGTAGCGCTGGAAAACAAAAAGGCGCTACTACTAAGTGGGACCAGACGAGGCCACCGACGCTAGCTGTAGTAGCAGCGCTGTCCAGAATACAGCGCTACTTCTAAGATTTTAGCAGTAGCTCTTTATTTTATTGAACCGCTACTGCAAATGGGCCCCACTTAATAGTAGCGCTTTCCAGGAAAAGCGCTACTACTAAGTACCATAGCAGCAGCGCTTTCTGTGAAACAGCGCTACTGCTAGTTGCGGCTGGTGCCACCTTTCCACCCCCCCCTCTCCCCCTCCTCCCCCCCTTTGCCCTCTCCCCCCCTCCTTTCTCCCCTCTCCACCATTGTTGCCCTTCTTCTCTCTTCCTCCTACCTCTCTTCTCTCCCCATTAATGCCCCCCCTCCACCATAACTCTCCTCCATAAATGGCCTTGTCATCTCTCTCTTCCTCCTACCTCTCTTGTCTCCCCATTAATGCCCCCCTCCACCATAACTCCCTCTTCATTAGTTAGCTAGAGTCATCTCTCCTCCCCGACAACTAGATCTAGCTAGCTATTTAGCCATCCACACTTTTGATCCCTATAGGTAGCGAAAGGCCTCATCTAACCGTGCTCGGTCAGTCTCGGGAGATATATAGGACTACAACAAAACAAACTTTAAGTAACACAATAATGTAACAGATTGAAAAATGTGTGACAAGGAAATTACTGTAACACATCATTTTGTGTCAAACAACAGTCAGTAACACATACTATATAAGGCCTCAAAATGTGTTACATTGATATTGTGATAGTAACATATAAATATGTGTTGGTCGAATGTGTTACATAGATTTTGACATGGTAACATATAAATATGTGTTACGTAGATCAACTAGTAACACATAATCATGTTTGATACATAGTGTTACAATCTCTATTATAGGGGGAACTAGAAAAACTAAAATCAACTGCATATATAGATCACAAATACGTTGACACATAGGGCCCATGCGTCAACATGATTTTTTTTATATGTTTTGTTTTGGTAAATAGTGTTTTCATTCTTTGGTAATATGGTAGGAAAAAACAATACAGTTTGGTTGGTAAATACCAGACTATGTTTCGGTACGACTATAGTGAATATCATATTAATCATATTTTTACGTGAATTTTAGGATGACTCAGCAACCATAAATGCGAAATGCACACTTTGAAATGATCATATGAAATTAAGTATTTGATGTCAATACTCACAAGAGTGGAAGACCAACATCAAACAAGAGCTTAAAGTTGAACATAGTTTTAAGAACCGGACCGGCGGTCTGACCGGAAAAAAGGGAACCAAGGCCTTGTCCAGGTTTTTAAGTATGTTGGCCTTTTAGGGAAAAACTAGTAAATTATAAAAAAATTGTGTGCAACTAGGAATAGGACCATTGACCCTGAGCCGCCGCATGCCCAATAGCCCAATACAAATTGGGCTTGCAATTTCTGATCAGGTGGGGGCGAACTAGAAAGAGGCAGATCCTATTTGACGCCCGTAGCTTTGGGAACTCCTATTCGGCCCTCGCAGGGAAGAAAAAACCACAATAATATACTTACTAGAAAATATACGGGAGAACTAGGAATCAAACTCTTCACATAAGAAAGAGTAAACAATGCCAGAACCACCACACCAAGCTGCCAAGCTGGTCCACTTTAAGAAACGAGACCTATTTGACCCTTCTGGAGATATATTATAAACCCTTACCGCAACAAAGAGATATATTATATACCAAGAATTCATTATTTGAAAAGCAATTCACAAAAAAAATTTAAAAAAAAACCATGAATTGTGAAAAAAATCAAAAATAGAAAAAGTTCTTAAAAATGGAAAAAAATCATCAGATTCGAAAAAAGGTTCATCCATTTGGAAAAAAGTGCACTGAGATTAAAAAAGTTCATTGAATCTGAAAATAAATTCATCGATTTTGAAAAAAGTTAATGGATTTTGTAAAACAATTCATCAATTTGAAAAAAGTTCATCAAATATGAAAAAAAGTTCATGGATTGTGAAAAAATGTTCATCAATTTAGAAAAAGTTAATCGAATTACAAAAAAAGTTCATCGATTGGAAGAAACGTTCACGTATTTGCAAAAATCATCGAACCAGGAAAAAAAAAGGAAAAAGGGAAAAACGCTTTTAAGAGATGAAAAGTAAAATATTGCCGGCTCCCAGCTGGGTGGCGTCGTGGTTACACCAGCGTACCCTTAGGAGCGAAGTCGCTAGTTCGATTCTCAATTGTGGCAATTTTTTATTTTTTGTGAATTAAGACATACGAAAACAAATGTTAGATGGGCTGGCCCATTTCTGGGGCGCATCAGGCGCCAGTTTGCAAAAATACTAGTAACGGGCGTTTGAAGCGTCAAATAGTGTCTTCCGAAGCTTGAGCTGCCCACAGTTTGGGCCGGCCCAGGGCCGCTACGCGGTCCATTTTTTTTTCCGTTTCTATTTATTTTATTTTTCTTTTTCCTTTTTTCTTTTCTTTCTTTTTTATTTCCTTTTTCGTGTCTTATACAATGTTCATTGCGTGTATTAGAAATTGTTCAGTGAATATACAAATGTTCACTGTATTTTTTGAATTTGTTCTGTGTATATTACCACACAAAAAATTCAATATGTATTCAGGAATTGTTCAACATATTTTAAAAAATGTTCAATGCGTATTAAAAAATTGTTCAATGCATATATTCATATTTTTTTCAAATATGTTCATCATATATTAAAAAAAGTTCATCATGTGTTATTGAAAACGTTCGTCGTACATTAATAAAATGTTCAACGGATTTTTACGAATTGTTCAATGTGTATTTTTTGATAATTTTCAAAATAAGTTTGATACTTCAACTATCGTGTTGTGACTCTATCAATCGAACTCATCAGCTGCGCCTGCCCATTCGCCCCTCCCTTCGGGCAAGGCTCGACCATTGCCGCCCTCGGGCGGCAAATAGGAGCACTCATATAAAGAGTCACAAGACCCACCACACACCTCAGCGACTGCGTCTGGCAGGCTACGCGAGGCATCGCTCTCCTTCTCCTGGCGTGAGGCACATGATCGAACTAGAGAAAAAAACCAGATCGAGAGCAGGTTGCTTAAAAAACAGATTGAGAGAAGGTATCGAAGGGAGAGGAGAGCATCAAATCGATGGGAGCCACGTGTTTAAAGAGAGATCGAGGGGAAGAGAGAAAAGGAATGGAAGGTCACGCGCCTTACCAGACAGGGAGCCACGGTGTCTGGTTCTCCGCTTGAGTCTCCCTCCTATCCGATGGTTATTTTTATAAGAACACTTGGTTCGATCTTTTTTTATTCGATTGCGTGGATATGGTTCATGGAGCTAAGACAACTACCCAGGCCTTCGGTTCTGGTTTTTCCCAGTCCAACCGCCGGTATGGGTCCTTTTCTTTCAAGCTAAGGCATAATGTAATGGTGTGGTGGTTGCTTGTCCCATACTCGCGATGTCTGCGTATCTCCACGTTCATGGACTCGGTTGACCGGTGTAAAGTCAATTGGTTAACATCCTGGGCAGAATTACAATGCTTTTCTTTAACCAACCATCGAGATCGTAGGTTTACTTTTTTGGTGTAGCTAAGATACCCTCCCCTTATTCTCTATCACCATGGAGGTGGAGGGAAGAAGGAAACTAGATTGATGTGCTAGCATCTCAGATCTGCCGTTACAACACCATCGGTGGTCAGTCCCACCTGACGCATCTCGTCGTCGCAACTTTGTAGCACCACCGCATGTGGTCTCAGCACCTATCGAAAGTCACCGGCCTTGATGGTCACAACATGCTCCCGAGCCATTCGCAGCTTCTATCATTGTTAGTTGTAGCTTTCTCCCACACCAGGCGAAGCTTCTATGGGCAGCCGTGTGGGAATGACGTGATCTTGGTCGAGGCGATCGATCAGGAGCGAGATCGGTTGGTTGAATTACAATGTGTTTCTTTAACCAACCATCGAGGTCGGAGGTTTCCTTTTTCTGGTACAACTGCAAGGACGGTCGGTTTTTCAAAACTGTGGGTGTAGTTCGGATACCCTCCCCTTATTCTCTGCCGCCATGGAGGTGGAAGGAAGGAGGGGACTAGATTGATGTGCCAGCCTCTTGGATATGTCATCACAACATCATCGGCGGTAGCTCGCTGCTGACGCATATTGTCGTCGCCACTTTGTAGCACCACCAATTGCGCTCTTAGCACCCATCAAAAAGTCACCGGTCTCGCTGGTCACAACATGTTCCGGGGCAGGTCGCAACTTCTAGCATTATCAGTCGCAGTTTTCTCCCACGCATGTCGTAGCTTCCATGGGAAGTCGTGTGGGAATGACATGATCTTGGTCAAGGCGACCGATCAGTAGCGAGATCTATCAACTGATAGCCGATGTTCATGACAACACCATCGCGTCCATCGTCCCAACATCTGGGAACTCCCGATCACAACATCCTCCAAGGCCCATCGCAGCTTCAAGCTCAATGCTTTTTTATATCAACTAGTTGGACGAGGAAAACCGTGCTATAGGTTATTTAGCACATGTTACGTAAATCAATTTTATAAAGTCCTTACTATTTAGATACGTAAATTAATTTTATAAAGTCCTTACTATTTAGATGTATCTAGTTTCCCTTTCAATCAATAATAAATAAATATAAAATATACTCTAATTTTTCATGCCAAAAACACTTTTTTGGAAAAATTTCATGACAAACAAATAAATATACGTAACAATGTCGCGGTTCTTCGGAAATAATTTCCGTCCAGTTCTCCTTGGATAAAAAAAATAGATCCAAATTTTCCTCTAGTTTTCGATGGTGAAAAATTAAGTCTGGCGCAAAAGCTCTAATTTTCGCGCTTACTTTTCCCTCCAATTAACTAGAAAACGCTAAATAAATTGGGTCTCAAACCCATCTACCCCGCCCAGCACCCATTCGGCGTCTACCACCGTCGCCGCACTCCAAAGCACAGCACGTCCGCCGCCCCTTCAGCGCCCCAGCGCGGCCGCCACCTGCAACCCCCCCACCCTCACCCCGTATCGATCTGCCGCTTCCTCGACCTGCCTCGGCACCGCTTCCTCGATCTGCCTCGCTGCCGCTTCCTCGATCTGCCTTGCCGCCGTTTGGATAGTTGCGGCGACGGCTTCGTCGGTCTTCAGCTCCGGCATCTACATCCTGAATCCTAGGGGAGCATGATCTCGTGGCTGGTATGGATCTGAACGCCCACCCCTTCCTTGATCTGTCTGCTATGAATTCTCTGAGGTGCATGCTAGGTGAAACACCACTATACCGATGCAGGGGCGGAGACAGGGAGGGGCTATCACGGTTCAGACCCCTGCCAATGGCTTGCCCCCCTCAACGATTTGTAGCAAAGAGTGTGTACTGTATATGCCTAATGGCCGCAGCTAATTGCATAATTAGCCCATACGTACACAAATAATTAAACCATCACTGATGTAGAAAGCCCCATAAACCATGTACGGTTGTTACTGACTATAATTTTGCGATGGGCCAGTTCCGAATCCATCAATGAGGTCGATCCATTGATATGTACCTACGTTACATTGTATCCCTATGAACGACGAGAGTAGATTTTTTATTTTGTAAATTAAGACCTTAAACTGGTTAATTAATATTTCATATAAAACAGTAAAGTAGTCTAGTAATTATGTGTCCTTTTATATATAGTAGTCAAAGATGAAACGAAAGACATGAACAACTAATGTGGTAAATTATTTTTCAAACCAATTGCTTCAACTTCGAGCTGCAACATTCTTGCGGAGAATTGTCATTTTTTTTTAGTTCTAGACAATAATTTTATGCTTTATCATCGACATTATCATAAGACTTAATATACTGTAATATTCTGTCTTTTACGCCAGGAATAGTGTTTCGCCTCCCTCATGTTCAAATCTTGGGTCAACCGATGCAAGCTTTTTGGAGTTCCCTTGATTGAAGGATTGCTTTTGTTAATCTCAAACTCAGATGGACTTCCGTTTTCCCTTCTGTTTAGGGAAGCATCCAACATCATCAGGACTTCTACTTATCTGAGTCTCTAGCTTCTTCGAAGATTTTGACATCTCACCCATCTTTAAATTGTTTGTTATATTTGCATTAGAATCAATTTTCAGTGTCCCTGATGTAGTGATGATTTTATATCTCCCTGAATAGTTGGTGGAATTGCAGCTGCGCATACACTTGATGTAGCAATATCATGGCGAACATCCACACTAATATTGTTTGTTGGCACACTGTGTCCACCTTGGCTGCTGCTTCTTGAACGACTTATTGGGATGGCACATGAGGCAACATGTTGCTGCTCTCCTATCACCTAGTGCTTAACAGAATCTTATCCGTCGCTTGAATATTGCCAAGTTTGCATAATCTGTACAGTTCTAATTTAAACCTGCCCTGAATCCATATGTGTGGCTAGACCCATGGTCTTGTACCTCCTCTCTCTATTTTAGTTATGATATGCTGATAGTGCATTGACATGCTACTGTGTACTTCTCTGCCCTCTCCATTCACATGTTTCTTGTGGTAGGTTTCATCGGTTCTGGGACCCAAATTCCTCAGGGGACTTCCACAACTTGTATTGCTTGATTTCCCTGTCCGAGACTATAATCTTGTCCTAGGTGGATTCTCCTTTCTCCTTCCCTCATTTATCTGCTACGAATTCATATCTATTGGCAAATTAAATTGTCCTTGTTATGTCATTAGTTAACTTGTCTTTACTTGTAATGGTTTTTATTGACATTTTTATATATATCTACTATGGCGATGGGCATGTTGATCATATACCTACACTATGAAGATGCAAATCAGGAAGCCAATTTTTTTACAAATATCCATGATGAGGCGTGATGTCTCGTATTATGACTTAATCTTGATGATCGAGGAAGTTGGCTTTCAGGCAATTGACTTTCTGTACTATGCGGAGAAAAACCGTGTAGGTAGCCCCTACTTAGTTCACATTTATGATCAAGATCTTGTGATGAAAATGTTGTCTGACCCTGATATTGTGAAAGATGTCCATCTGTATGTGTCCAAGGAGAAGGTCTTGAGTTTTGAAGGTGCAGCTTTCTGTAGCTTTAAGATATGTATATCGTTCCATCTAATATTATTGTCTGTTGGTAGGTGAGGGAAACGAGGGATCTTACAGGTGAATTTTTTTCAATACTTATCCAGCAGGGGACTAGAACTCTACACCCACACCCAGCTCGCTCAAAAAAAAGGCACACTTCTTCCATCAAGGTAAAGATCCGCGAAGGGGCATGGTTTACTGCACCCAAATTCCCCACGCAAACCACATTATCATGCCTTCTTCAAAAATGGATTTTGTTACAAATTTTACTCAATGCCATATGCAAGTAAAGGATAAATTTAACCAAGCATTAGCAAGTGAGGTGACCTTGGGCATCAGACATCGATGCCGGGTCCAGTTTATTTAGTTTTTTGGGGCACATATACTGGGCTGACACTAAAAGAGCTCATATTGTTCATGCAAATTATATTAAAATTGATGTCGAATGCTAATATTGATCATAATATAGGTTGCTTCCAAAGTAGTATTCGGAGTACTAATCCAAGAACTAAGGCTGGTGGTATTGAGTTAGGTGCTGAATTTGCACTTGTGTGCATAGATCAACCTATTCTTGAAAATGAGGAGTTGGTAAGGGAAGTTTCTGGTTGCAAGACAATTGGTGAGGCTTTCTCTTCAGGATACTTAATTGCCTGGCCTTCAGCTTTTGAAAGTTAAAATATTCTCGTCCACATTCTGAAACCATATTTGTGTACATTTAATCACATATATCTAAGGTGAATTTTCTTTTATAGATTCAAGAGAAGGGTAATTGAGTTGCAGCTGAATTCTTGGATCAAGAAGCAAATAAAATTTGAAGATTTTAGCTACCAATAGTCGTAGTTTACATACATAGATTGAAAAATGTAATATCATCCACAAGATCTTTTTCTTTCGTCGAATTGATACAAATGCTATGGAGTAATATTCTCCATAGTTGTGTTTTCTACGCTCAAAATGGTATGAATGATATCTTTATTGTAATGTATATGTATCATACACTCTTGTATATTCGTAATAAATAGCTCATTTTTGAATTTCTATATGTGTTGTGCTTCAATTTCTATATCATTTTGATGTTGCGAAGCATAATAAAAAATGATTAACTATTTTTGCAATTGCATTGATTTGTTAAATAAATTTATATTCCGTAAAATAGTATTGAATTTTGTGGTTAATAATAAAAAACAAATACATTAATTATGTTACTTATTGATATAGTAGTGTTACCGATGGTGTTACTATAGTTACAAATTTTGTTACTAGAGTAGTTGACAACTATAAATTAGTGTTACAATATTTGGATATTATGTTACTAGTTGTGTTCCGATGCTAAAAAAATGTGTTACTAGTTGTGTTACTATACTTACAAAAACATGTTACCACCAATGTTCTACGTCTATGAAAATATGTTACTATCGGTGTTACTATAATTACAAAAATGTGTTACCAATGTGTTTGGTAACACATAATACACATGTTACTACAATGTAATTGTAACACAATTTTAAATATATGGTAACAATTACTATGTGTGACAGTTGACACTAGTTAGTAACACGGACTAATGGAACACATTTCAAATTGTGTTACTACATGGCCTAGTAACACACTTTTGGCCCTGTAGTAACACAAGACGGTGTTACCAAAGCTCTGTCCTGTTGTAGAGGTGAGTAAAAAGTTGTTCATTTCAAGAATGGGAATATGTGTGTGAATGGGAATATGTGTGTTTGGGATATGGAGAGATTTGTGCGAGTGACATGCCCCCGAGTTGCTTATATTTTGCCGAAATGTCGATTTATTTCCGTTTCGGTGAATTTCGAGCAAACTCGATATGTCCTATTTTTAGGCAAGGTCATGCCAATTTTTTTATATGACTTTGATGCATGCATGCATTTTGTTTATAACCCTTTTGCTTGTTATCCCGTGCAGTCGGTCATGAAGGTGAGTGGATGGAACGTGCAGCGATACATGCAATCCGCGATGATGGACATGTATGCAAATAATCGGACTAGGATTAGATGTCCGTGTACAAAATGCAAAGAAGGAGTCCTTTTGGACCCTTTTGATCGTGGCAGTTTGAAGGCGCACCTGCTGATGAATGGTTTCATGGATGGCTATACTCGGTGGATAAGTGAAGAAGATGATGATGATGAGGACATGGGGCTAGACGAAGAGATTACCGATCGACACGAAGAAGATGGCGCCGGATATGGCGGCGGGAAAGAGTCCGGAAATGACGGCGGCGGAGAAGATTCCGGACACGGCGAAGAAGAGTCCAAACATGGCGGAGAAGAGGCGGCGGTCATGCCGCAGTCTTCGACGCTACTAAGTGAAGTCATGCAGGACCCTCATGTTCGAGAACTCCTTCGCAAGAGTACGACTAGCGAGAGAGCTGCTTCTAGAGAGGAGGCCAAGCTGGCGCAACTTGAAGTAGACTCGAAGACTCCATTGTATGAAGGTTGCGATCCCGAGGTGACCCGCTTGAGTTTCATGCTCAAACTTCTAAAGACGAAGGCCAAAAAGAAATGGACAGACAAAAGCCTCGATGAGCATTTGAAGTATCTACATAATAAAGTTCTTCCCGCGGGGAACCTGTGTTCTACTAGTGTCGAGGAAGCCAAGAAAATGGTTTGCCCTTTGATTTGCCGCACATTAGGTGCCACGCATGCATCCTGTCCAGTGTGCAATGCTTCTCGATACAAGAAGGCAGGAAAGAAAGCTCCTCAGAAAGTTGTATGGTACTTTCCGATCACTCCCCGTCTGCAGTGGTATTTCGTAGATCCTAAGGAAGCAAAGCTAATGCGCTGGCACACGGAGAGGAAGAAGCCCGAGGATGGAGATGATCCGAAGCTGAGACACCTCGTAGATGGTAGCCAGTGGAGAGCATTCAACGCCGTATATGGATTTGCTGCAGAAGATCCAATGAACATCGTGCTTGGTGCGAGTACCGATGGCATGAATCCGTTTGTAAACCAGAACACCAACCACATCACATGGCCCGTCTTTGTATGGATGTACAACCTCCCCCCATGGAAGTGCATGAAGACAAAGTACATACACATGAGCATGCTGATTCAAGGGCCGAAACAACCAGAAAATAATATTAACCTATATATGGGGCTTCTGAAAGAGGAGCTAGACACATTATGGAAAACACCGGCATGGACATGGGACGCCAGCAAAGGAGAGTATTTCCATATGAGAGCCGTGCTGATGACGATGGTGCACGACTATCTCGGTTACAGGTACACCTCAGGCCAGGTGTGCCACGGATACTGCGGATGCACGAGGTGCATGGATGATACAACGTCTCAGCAGCTTACGTCAATGAAAGATGGCGGGTCCGGGAAAATCGTGTACATGGGGCATCGTAGATGGCTCGAGAAGGATGACCCGTGGAGAAAGTGTGGAGATCTATTCAATGGGCTGGCTGAGCATCGAGGACCTCCACGTAAGAGGAGTGGCGCCAAAATCAACGAGCTATTGAAAAACTGGGAACAGTGCCCCGCGCCGGGAAAGATGAAAAAGGCGCCGGAGCTGCTGCTTAATGTATGGAAAACGAGGTCTGTTTTCTGGGACTTGGAGTACTAGCCCAATCATGACACGCCTCATTGCCTTGATCAAATGCATATCACGAAGAATGTCCTCGAGAGCTTGCTTGGCACACTGATGAACATGCCGGAGAAGACCAAGGATGGGCCGAAGGCAAGGAAAGACTTGGAAGATTTGAAGATCAGGAAAGATCTCCACCGTAAAAAGTCGACGAAGGAGACAGAGACGGAGAAGGGGGAAAGGGGCAGAAAAGTCAACAAGAAGGAGGAGAATTATTGCACCCCTTCTTGCTTCACCTTAAGTGCGAAGGAGATCGAACAATTCATCAAGTGCCTTATGGGAATCAAAGTCAGTTCCGGTTACTGTGGGAAGATAAGCAGATTTCTAGACACCAAGAAGAAAAGGTTCAGCGGGATGAAGTCTCATGACTGTCACGTGATGATGACGCAGATACTCCCGGTTGCCATTAGAGGGATAATGGACAAGCACGTCCGTGACACGCTTACTGGTCTCTGCAACTTCTTCGACGTTATCTCTCGAAAGTCCATAAGTGTGAAGCAGCTCCGAAGGCTACAGGAAGAGATCATTGTCATACTATGTGAGCTTGAGATGTACTTCCCGCCCGCGTTCTTTGACGTCATGGTGCATCTGTGTGTCCACATCGTGGACGACATCATCGACCTCGGGCCGACATTCCTTCACAGCATGATGCCGTTCGAGAGGATGAATGGGGTCATCAAAGGATTTGTTCCTAACATGTCCCGTCCCGATGGGAGCATCGTCTAGGGGTATCTGACGCATGAGTGCATCTCCTTTTGCGAGAATTATATAGGCGTCAGAGACCCTGTTGTTGGTTTTCCCGTCAAGAAGCACGATGGGAGGCTCGAAGGAGATGGTCACAACAACGGCCAGAGGGAATTGCACGTGGACTACTCGGATCGACGGAACGACTTTGACAGGGCTAACATAGTAGTGCTACAACACCTAGATGTGGTAGATGATTATGTGGCACGGCACAAAGAAACCATCGCAAAGAAGTACCATGATAAGGGGATGCTCAAGACGGACGACGAAGTTACCGTAGAGCACAATGCCACTTTCTTGCGTTGGTTCAAAGAGCAAGTTCTTGAAAATCCCCCGGAAGAGGGCAGTTCGGACGGATTGCTCATACACGCCTTAGCACATGGCCCCGCGCCCAAACTTCCGACCTATCAGTCATACGATATCAATGCGTACACGTTCTACACGGAGGCCAAAGACATGGACAATGATTACCAGAACTCCAGGGTGACAATTGAATGCGTGACCGATGCCAACGGCATAACTGAAAGAATCTACGGAAGGGTCGAAGAGATCCAGGAGCTTTTCTATGCTGGAATACACCATGCGATGATGTTCCGTGTCAGATGGGCTAAGGACGCCGTCAGAGAAAACAAGTATTTCACTACCATGTCTATACCCGATGCGAAGAGCACTACCGTGAATGTTAACATCATCGCCAAAAATGAGCCATGGGTACACGCTAAGCACGTGACACAATGCTTCTTCATAACCGACCCGACCAATCCCAGCCGTGTTGTCATGAGGAGAGGCAAAAGGAGCATCGTCGGAATGGATGGAGTTGCCAACGAGGAAGACTAAGACCAATATGGCAAACCGATGAGGGAAGATGACGATGACGATGAAGCATACATGAAAAGAAGGATCAATACTACATTACCTAAGAAAGATCGTACTCCATGGTTCCGGAAAAGTCACAAGGAGGGGCTCAATTATTCGGCAATGAACAAGAAAGGGAAGAAGCTCAATGTGAAACATCGTCGACGCAGCTGAGAAACCATCATTTATATATATGTATCTATTTTGTGTACGCACTTAAGTAACCGTTATCGGTCAACTGATATGTTACCACCACATGCATGGTTCCGGTGATATTCGCGCAGTGTGGGAGGGAGACGTCGTCGTCGGGAGAAAAACAAAAACAAAAGGGAGAAAGCAATAGAAAAGAAAAAGTAAAGTAAAAAGAAAAGAAAAGGAAAATAATAAAAAGAAAAGAAAACTAAAAACTAGAAAAGGAAAATAATAAAAAGAAAAGAAAACATATCAGTTGTGCTGGATTATGAACCAGCGCTATAGCAAATTGATGTTATATGATTTTGAAATGTTGGTTGAATGTCGAAGAATATCCGAGTGGCGTATGTTTTCCCGGAATGTTGATTCATTTCCGTTCCGGCAAATTTCAGGCGCTCCATATGTCCACTTTTTAGCAAAGGTCATGCCAAAATTTTCCGTGATTTTTGGCATGACTTGTGCTAGAAACTAGAACATATGGAGTGCCCGGGATTTGCCGGGGGGAATGAATCAACATTCCGACCAAACATAGGCCCCTTTTTTCTCTTCATTATATCTTTTATTTACAATTGTTGAATAGGAAACATGTTTAGCCACGCCGAAGCCGGGGGTTCTGTTCGCCTCGAAGAAGACCCCATCGAGGCAGCAAATCACTATTTCGATTACTTGGACGAACACCAGACAGGGGTGCATGGTGGCGGCAGTGGCACCAACCCGGACACCGACGCCGACACTGGCACCGACACCACCTCCGAGACCGGCAACGATGCTGTCGTAGCCGGTAAAGCACTGAAGCAGAAGAGGACACAAAGACCAAACGAGCTCGGCATCGGACAAATTGTGGTCACGGAGATGCACCCCAAGAAATTAGAGCCAACGGAGCCGGAGGAAGCGCGCTCGTGCTGTGGTAATCCACTAGGATGCATCCTCAGGGAATTAAACCGCCAACATCAACGACGAGAAGTTGAAGAAGATACCACATATGGAGCACATGCTCCTAAAGAAGTTGCACAATAGGTTCCCGTTCCCCGGCCGGGATGAAAGCAAACATCCGTGGGACGACGATGCCATGACAAAGATAAACAGCAAGGCGATGGTGACGTTCACCAATGACTTGTCCTCCTAGAAAGTTCGGTTGAAAAAAGCGATTGCGAAGAATGAACCGTGGTCCAAGATTCATGCTGACAATCCGTCACTAAAGGAAGAGGACTTTGAAAAGTTCAAGGAGACTTGCGCTAAAGAAGAAGTCAAGGCAAGGTCGGAGAAAATGAAGGCGCTCCAGGCCAGGAACACGCCACCCCAGCGCCTCGGAAGCCGTGGTTACGAGGGGAAGAGGCACGTATGGGCCAAGGAGGACGCCGAACGTGAAAGTCACGGAATCCCAGACCCCTTGGCGGAGTTCACTGACCCGGTGGAGCGTGACTGGATCAGCGCCCGGTATAAGTGGGACCGCGTCAAAAAGATCTTTTACACGGACCCGAACACGAGTGAGTTCATGAGACTTCTGGTAATTGTTATATTACCACATTGTCATATTAGCTTCCAATCAATTCGACTACAAGTTTTGTCACATTATTAGTAAACCATCCATGTTCCTTTTGCAGAAAGAGCAGCACCAAAAGGCAGCCGAAAGCGACGAGTCATCACAGTCGTCGGCGAGGTCCAAGTGGGACACCCCATTCAACCGGGCCCTAAACATACTGAAAAAGGTCCCGGAGGACAAATCGCCGTCCTATGGACGTGTGCGCAGCGTCGGAGATGGCACCTCGTGGAAGACGTGCTACCGCGAGGAGCCAGAGAAAAGAAGGAAGAGACGGTTGGTCGTCACTCAGCAGACCATCGACGAGAAGGTCACGATTGCGGTCAATAAGACCAAAGCTGAGACCAAACAAGAGTTGCTCAGGGTAGTCAATGCAGCGGTCAGTGACGCAGTGGCCAGCTTGATTCCGGCAATTTTCGATTGGTTGAAGAGCAATCCCAATAAAGGGCCAGAGGACTTTCCCCTTCCCAGCTTTGTCAGGAGCAATTCGGTGAACATCACAGCACCAGCACCTACTCAAGCAACCACAAAAGGTCCCGCTCCTATTCATAGCAGCCCGACCTCCGTCTCTGGCATGCTCGGTGGGCCTTCATCTATGGCTGAGCTCGACGCCCTCACTGTAATTACGCGTCATACCCTTTTCACCAGCATGTCTATAGTCTTCCGTTTCAGTTGCCTTTCGGATGTTTGACGTCGCAGACATGTCTTCTTCATAGGCCAACGATACCCCGTGCACCCTACTCTATGACATCAAGGGCCAGAAGGTGGCTGTGGGAAAGGAAACAATCGTGAAGCCGAAGGACCACATGTTCCACAACCGAGAGATGCCCGATGGCGTCTTCAAGGTTAACGTGGCCAGTGTCTTAGCGGGCTTCGAGGATTTGCCTCCTCCGGTACCAGTCGATGACGAGGAGACCCCTAAGCGGCTTGGCGCATGCAAGAGCTGGTTCTTGCCTTGGCTGAAGACTCTTCTTCGTGTCGAGGCGCCCAGTATCACACCAACAACAGCTTCTCAAGAAGGTATGAACACCACCCCACCTACCAAATTACCTGCACCTGTCGTGGCGGGTGATAGCGGACGACGCGAGGGAGAGCCTCCATTAGTGCCAGATGACGTCGCCCTCGTTGTCGAAGAAGCAAATGCTGATGATGACATGGAGGAGGATGATGATGACCCAGGCAAGTATTTCAATACCGCCTATGATGATGGAGGATTGATGGCTCAGGACGACGAAGACTCAGGCTATGAGCATGGAGATGATGACTTGATGCTGCCTGATTTGCCGGAGCCGGAACGTCCTAAGGCAGAATGCAAAAAGTCTCTCTTCAAGCGATCCTCGCAGGAGACGCCTCCAGATGCCGCCTCTACCCAGCAACAACCCAAGGGCCGTCCAATGCTTAGCCCGACGACACTGGGGGTGGTGGTTAGGGAAGGTATGGTGGGCTCACTACAGCCACCCGCCAAGAAGCAAAGGAGGAGACCGGACAGGAAAGGCCCTAAAGGCGCCAGAGCTGCTTCAAGCAGCCAGCCGCCTCTGAAGCCCCGGGTGGTAGACAGAATACCTGTCGAAGGTGCGAAGCATTTCCATGTTGCCGGCGGCCCGATCTTACGTGCCAAAGCGCTAGAGCACATACTGAACAATGATCTAAGGAGACTCCATGAAGATGTGCTGGCCAGAGAGAAAAGCCTTCTCATCACGGAAAAACCAGGATACCCGCTTTACGCGGCTCAGGTGCTAGGTGGGAAGTTGTACGTCGAGAGCTGGCCCGGGAATTAGTTCATCCTGCGATTTGACTACATCTACGACATGTTCCACATGACCAAGCTGGATTTCCAATTCATCCGCATGTATGCGCTGTATCTCAACTACTTCATCAGGATCGAGAACATAAAATATATCTACATCGCGGACCCATACTATATGCACGAGAGCTTCTTGGCAGTCTGCAAAGAGCACCGTGACTATACGAGCAAGTACATCGGTGACTTCATGATCGCTAATAAGGACAAGGAAGCGATTCTCCTGCCTTATCATCCCACGTAAGTCATCTGCGCATATCCTTTCATAAGTGTTAATCATTCCTTTGCAAGCATGGAGGCTAATTTGAGGTGTACTTAATTTGCCTAGGGGGGAGGGGGCGCCATCCTCATCATTCTGTACCCAGAATACTCCCATGCTAAGTACTTGGACTCATCGAAGAAAATCAAGAAAAAGGATTACACGCACATAAACAGTGTTCTGATAGTGCCCTGTTAACCTTCAGCCTGTCTGGTGGATATATCAAGGTGAAAAAGTACAGGAAGAATGGGCTGGTTTTCAGCCATAAGACCGACTTCTGCTGCATCCAGGAACCGCACACCAGTAAGGCTGATGGATTCTACCTCATGCATCACCTGCTCGAGTACAAAAGGGATAATCAATGCCTTCACATGTCAGCTACTACCAATGATGCCGAGATTGTCAACTGGGACACAAGCATAGGAAAGACACCGGATCATCGAATCCGAGCTGAGTTTTATCACGTACAGTGTGAACTTGCCCAAGTGATCATGAAGCAGGTCCTCGAACCAACAGGGATGTTCTACCATGGGCCAATCACGCGGGATGATGTCCGAGCACTGCTACTCGCTCAGCGTCTAGACCTGAAGCCTTTCAAGAAGCTCGGGTGCTTCCTCCTTGACTATGAAGATTGGACCGCCGACATGGAGGACTGATTGTCGATGACAATGTGTCACTACTGTCTTTCTATCGCAAAACTTTGAATTTATGCATGGTGAAACTATGTGATGTAATTAAACCGCGTGGTCTTGAACTAGCGTAGATCGCTCTAGTTAATTAGTTTGGGTATGAGGAACTTCGTCATTTATGTTTACTATAGGTTGCTTGTATTTTGCTAATTATGCCTCTTTGTTTTCTTAAGTACATTATGTTGTATATTATCATTCAATTCATCAACTAACGATGCAGGTACATAGATCAGAGATGGCGAAGGACTGCTACGCCATGTTCGTTGGGAGGGTTCCAGCAGTCTACGACCACTGGCCAGACGCTCAGGCCCAGGTGGACAAGTACCCAGGTGCTAGCCACAGAGGGTTCGACAGCAGAGCCGAAGCGGAAAGTAGTTACTTGAGGTGGACGCTCCGGCAAGAGTGGGGGCAGAACCGCCGGTGCCTCAAGTACAACATAGTCACGGTCTTGCTCATGCTGATCGCTCTTCTCTTCTACATCATGGTTTAGATAGAGATGATGAAACTTGTGTGTGTGCCATGACCATGAAGTTGCACTTATTCAAGACATGACATGACTTGTGTATCGCTATTTTCAAGATGTGATGATATTTGTGTTGAATGATGATGATGATGATGATGATGATGATGATATGACGAGACTACTGTATGTGTATGATATGATGAGAATAGTGTATGTTTAGTATGATCTGATGAAACTGCTGTATAGAGCCTGTACAAATACATCACAAATACATAGAGGGGGTATAAATCTGTGAAAGCAGGAATAATAGCAGTATCGCTGGAAAGCATCTAGCAGTAGCGCTAGATTAGCAGCAGCGCTTTCTTTGTTCAAGCGCTACAGATAGTTATCAGTAGTGCTGGTCAAGGCAGCGCTACTACTAACCATACTTACCAGTAGCGCTGGTCAGGGCAGCGCTACTGCTACAACTTAGCTGTAGCGCATTAGCAGTAGCGCTGGACCCAGTGCGACTCCTATATGTATTTCAAGCGCTACTAGTAGCCTTTCTCCTAGTAGTGTCAAACTGATATTAGAAATAAAATTCAGCTCATCAGCTGCAAATGCTCGCGCTGATCCGCTGAACATGGATATAAGAGAGGTTCAAACGAAATATTACCACTTGTAAGGCTGGTTTCGAAACCTCATAATTTTTGCAAAGGGGTCAGCCACTTAGAATTCATGTATGGGGTTGACACGATGACTTCCGATTACTCTGTCATCTGAAGTTCCAAAATGAAATTCAACATTTTTGGAGCCTATTCCATTCTGCCGCAGCCGCCGGCGCTGATCAACAAACCATTCATTTTTGTGAAATAAATGTAGGGCAAACCTCATTACCTTCAGCACCCTTGCTCTGACAACAAAGAACCTGGCGAATATAATCTCCGATAAGGTCCCTCAGTAGGATCGAGTTCAAAGTAATTTCTGAGAGATGTAGATCTAGGCATTCGATGTGATTGTTATATTGTATCACATTATCCACCACCGGGCCTAATCTTATCTGCAAAAGAAGAAAACATGTTAGTGCCTACATGCAGTTTTGAACACTACTACAGGCCTATTTGGTTTGCAGGATTTGTAAAATGCACTAACGTGCCATCTTTGATCCGACATGATTAACATGGGCATTTGATTACAATCTAGAAAAATGTAGCCTTCTTCACAAGATGTTGGAGTGGATGAAAAGTTCCCTAAGAAAACTAGTACAGATGAATCCAAAGGAGAAATGCTTATGGATTGTAACCATATGGATCAAGCAACCAATATGGGGGGGAAACATGTATGTACTAAAATCCTCCAAAAATCCTTTAGAAATCGTAGTACATTGTCATTCTAAACCTGGAAAAAGGTGTCACAAATTGAACTCCCTTATGGTTAACATTTAACAGGAAAGGAACATCACCTCGATATATAGCTTCTCGGGGCACGGAAAGCATCTCAGGAAACTGACAACTTGGTCCAGGTTGGGGCCGATAGATTCTAGTGCCAAGACCTTCACTGTGCGCAGTTTCGGGGTCAAGCTTGTCGGAATCATTTTTTGGATGACAGACGAACATACATCTTCAAAATTAGAAATAATGTTAATTTCTAGAAGGAGAGGTAGAAGGCGGCTGTTGTACCTGAACGGGTGTGGATCCAATAACAAGTTCAGCGTATTTGTCAGACGAGTAGCCCACCATTGTCAATTTCGGCGCATAAATGACATTGATTCTTGTTGGACCTTCTTGATCAACTACAAGTAATCTCTCAAGTGAAGGTGTGTCCTCAATGACCATACCGTGGTACACATCTTGTTATGTCTTCTTGCAGCACCAGCAACACTCATATATAATCCGAAGAGTCATGGAGGTGATGTGGAAGCTACTCAACCCATTGATCGCCTGAAGACAAAGGTACTCGAGTGCAGTAAAGCCATGGAGCAAGCGCTCCATGTCACCGTTTGGGAGGCAGACGGCGACGAGCTTGAGGTGCTTCACCCGTGGTAGAATAAGAGCGGGCGCGTCATTAAGGGGGGGAATGGCAGTTTCTGAACTTGGCAATGCGCAGCGTGGGCGCGAGGCGGAGCGCAAACGTTGGCAGCAAGCGCATATGCCCATCATGAAAAGTGAGCTCCTTGAGCTGATCTAGGGCGGGGGATCGGAACCATTCATCAAGCTTGGCTCGGTCCTTGCCGTTGGAACGGAACTTGCCCATGCTAAGGCCTCTGGTTGTGCCAGGGTGACTGCCGAGGATCTGGGAGAACGCATCCAAGCTTTTGCGATAGTCATGGTAGAGCTCGTGGGTGTTGATGAGGTCGAGAGGGGTGGAGTTCCATAGGGGGCGCCACCGCCATGAAAGGACGGTTGTTCACGCCCCATATTTGATTGGGAGGAGGGAGATGATGACTATCAACATTTCATTGGGGAGGCTGCTGATGAAGTCTAGGCCTGCTAGAGTCGCTTGCGGTTCTTGCTCGACCCACCTCCGCTTGTTGGCAGCCCCGTTCTCCACCTCCGAAGTCTCCTCATCAGCGGCGCTTTCTGATAGAAGTGGGAGTACAGGGAACATTTAGTGGAAATAGGGCAATAGAATAGCGTATTGGTAACTAGAAGTTAGTAGGTAGGAATAGAGTAAGAAAATGGAATAACAATTGGTTTCTTAAATACTACACAATTCCTTTGATATTGCTGGGTAAGTCAACATGCAGATACTTGAAAAGAACACTTACTTTGAACAAAGTATGGACGGATGATATCGTCGGGGAAGTTAGCATATATCTCATGACCAGGCTCTTTTATGTGCAGTGCAATTTTAGTGCCAGCTTTCAGTACATAAAACTTAGAAATTTCTGTCCAAAGGCCCTTGGCAAAATAGGAGTGACCACATTCATCAAGTCTTATAGAAGCAACGATTGTAAATCCATGGTTTGTGTTCAGTATGACATCCCTGCATTCTTGATTTATGTACAGGGAAAGATTGTGTACTACACATTCTGTTGCATAGTATGGGACGCGCTGCAGAAAATGGTAGGATTGTTAAGGAATATGGTAACATGCAATTATGGGCAAAATTGAAAGAACTATACAACAGTTGAAATCAAACGACAAAAATCTATAATTAAACAGATAGGGTAACCATGATGTCATGGAAATATGAGAGTAATCGAAAGAACAATACATCATTAATTTGCCTAATATAGAAAGAAGAGGAAAAAAATCCCCTTTGACGTATATGCTGCATGTAGCACCTTTTATCCAAATGAGCAAAATATAGTATATGTTCAGGAAAGTAGGCCATGCCAACTGATTTAGGGTGAGATTGAACATACCGCGCGCATCCTCAAGTCATCTGGTACGGTGAGATGGAACTCCATGGCTGTCTGGCCGAGGCTGCAAAGTCCTGATGTGTCCGTGCACTGTACACTCTATGAATGAAAGAAAATCCTCAAATCAGCTTGAATAAAAATGAATTCACAGCGATTTTGGCCGGGTGATTAAAGGAGGCAGATGAACTGGGAAAAGAGATGAGATAATATCTCATTAAATTAGTTACCTTGTTGTCCATGAGAAAAAACCCTCAATACAACGGATTCCCCAACCGGGCGGAGTTGGGTCGACCGCGAGCAGCATCGAGAAAGTCGATGGCAATAGGCGGTGGCAAGCGGAAGTGGCGAAATGCGGTGGGGTTTGCCGGCAGCCTGGCGGCGGCGACAGGCGTCGAGCTAAGTGGTTGCCGCGACGATAGGCGGTGCCATGCATAGACGCGGAGGAGCTTGTGCAGGTGTGAATGGGGACCGGAGGGGGTGGCGGGCGGGGTGAGGATTTTTGTGACGTGGGGATGGTGAGGGTTTTCTTTTTTATTTTTTCAATTGGGTGGTGAGGTTTTTATGTCCCACAAAGATTTTCGGAGGCAACGGTTTGCTAGAGCCAACCGTGTCTGATGGACGTAACAGGGAAAATGAAAGTCATTGCACACGGTTCCAATTTTAGGAACCGTGTGTGGTTGACGTACTACCTCCGTCCTGGTTTATTGGTCCCCTTTGTAATTTGTGCCAAATTTTAATCAAAGATTTAACTAACAAATGTTTATGCATGTCACCAAAAATAATAACATTGAACACTATGTTCAAATATGCATCCAACGATATAATTTTTGCTGACCTGCACTAACATTTTGTCAGTTAAATCTTTGGTCAAAATTTAACACAAATTACAAAGAGGAACAATAAACCAGGACGAAGGTAGATTCCATCAACTGAACTGATTGCATCCATATCCCACATTTAGACATACGTAAACATAGATTAAACATACTTAGACATAGATAATAAGTCGTACACAAGCATAGTTCAACCATAAGTACATAGTTCAACCATCATTAAGCATACTCAAGCGCATTTATAATTAAGACGCTACATAGCCATACATAGTTTGATCCCACATCTCATCTCATCTGCCGCCACGATCCTGAAGCTTCTCCAGGTACACGGCGTACGCGGCGTGCGCTACCGTGCGAGAATACTTCTGCTTGAAGGAGCCAACGGCTCATCCTCTTGCATGCGCCAGAACACTTTGATACGCGTCATGAAGCTTTTGGTTGCAAAATGGGCATCGATAGCCGCCGTCGCAGGTCCTAATATGCCTGTTATGCATTCCCGCATAAAGCTCCCTGAGGATTTGCCTCTTGTACCTCCTCTGGCCATCTTCATCCGCGCTGTCGACATCGTCAGACAGCACCTATACATATAGTAAAAAAATATGGCGTCAAATTTGGAATAAAGACTAATCTCTAGCGAACATTTGGCAGCTACCAAAATTTGACATCAAATCAATGTTTACATGCCGTAAAGTAGGATTAGGAATTTATGGCTATTTTTTTAGACATATTTAGAGATTATGGTTTGATTTTTAAGCACAATCGTCTATGTACAGACCAATCTTGAAGAAAATAATGGCACCAACATATATGTAGGTCATTCAAAATCAATTGTCAGGACCTGGCTAGGAATTATTAGCACGAACACTAACCCTAGTCAGATTATTAGCAGAAATCATTTGCACAGATGAAACAACTAATCACTTATCACTTGTACCATTCAAACAATCAATACACTACACGGATCTAACGAAACTTACTCGATTTCATGGATTCAGAGAACATAACCATAGGATTTCTATTCCAAAAAGGGGGAGGCAGGAGTAAGCAGAGAAACCCTAGGATGTATTTGACACATAAATGGGTATAGATGACTAACCGGTTGTCCGTCGTCATCGGAGTCATCACCGGAGTGGTCGTCGGAGTTGTCGCCGGAGTCATCGCCCGAGTCGTCACAGGTGTCGGTGTGGACCTCCGGCTCCGGCAGAAGCACGACGCCGTCGATGATGTCAGGGTGCAGCGATACATCGCCTGCGGTGACGGCAACCTCTGTCTCCATCTCCATGCCATGCTCTGGTGCTTTAGCAGCCCCGGTGTCGCCACTCCCTCTGATGGAGCGCTTCGGCGGCATCCTCATAAACTGACTACTTTGAGGACTGAGAGCGGCGTCGAGGATGCAAGCGGAGAGAGAGGATTGTGTGTGTGGCGAGGATGGGGGGTGAGGCCGCTCGGGTGCGCCATTAATATGGAGTAGTGGGAGAGAGGCGGGCGGCGGTCAAACTGCTGGCTCGCCTCCCGGTGAGCCTGCGCACCTGACAACTGGCATGCCTACCGTCATTTCACACAGCTACTCGCACGCCTCCCGATGACACTGCGCAGCGAGCATGCCTCCCGTCAATTCACACACCTGCACGCACGCCTCCCGGTCTGCCTGCGCGGCGGACTGCTCGCATGCGTACCGTCAACTCACGCCTGCTCACACGGCACACGGGTCGCGTGGCGGCACATATATTGTTTTTCTATTTTTATGATTAATGCTGCCGCTTTATTTCTTAACCGAAGCATGGCACGTATCCATTGTTGGTCTAACGCCCACGGTTCGAATAAATAATCCGTTTGCGATATTGGTTCCCAATTATTAATAATCTCCCGTTTGTAAGAAGATAAAGATTATATCAAAACTGGTCTCAAATTTGACAAAAAATGTACAATGCCACTTTGTATTGGTGTCCATATGACAACATGATAAGTTTCATGAATTTCAAATAAGTTTTGGATGTAGTAGAATTTGAAAATCAAGATTCTTAATGTTTGAAATTTCTTGCACGGGGAGTAAACATGCACCCAGTGAGACACATGTGTTTTTCCAATCCATTTAGGTGCAGTGTCACGTGTGCATGTAGCTCAAATTTCATTTTTGCACATTATACCCCTAGAAAATCAATCAATGTACTAAAACATCTTAATGATCAAACGTCCCTCCTTTGGTAACATATGTTCACCGCAGGAAAATTTAACATGCATCATAGTTGCGGTGGATGCGCGGTGTGTGTGTGTATGTGTGTGTGTGTCTACGTCTAGGGGTGGGGGGTGGCTGGCAGTACACTACGAGTCATGAGCCATCGTGTGGGTTGGCCGTTTTGTGAGGGACGTGCCACATCAGAGTCTTGAATTCGTTATTTAAAACATCACACAACCCTTTTATACATACATGTTTTGGCCACATGCAGTCGGTGGTTGTCCTACACGACACTCACTCGCGTGTGACGCTTTCTGTGAGGCCGCGAGGTCGTCGTCCATCACTTTGACCAACAGCCGGCAGAGAGGTTAATTTTACCAGCAAGGTAGAATCTTTTTTGTTTGTGTTATGCTGGGAGTATATAGTACGCGTCGAAGAGGTGGGAGGGACTAGCATATATACTATACGTACGCGTTCGTGAACAAGTACACCTCACTCAGTGTCGGGACTTTTTGGTTTCCGAGGCACGTGCCACATCCCTCTTTGGGCCACATGCATGCAGGCGGTGGTTATCCTAGGACACTCACGTGTGACGCTTCCATCTGTGGGCCCGCGAGGTCATCGTTGATGCATGCATCACTTTGACCTACATCGGGAGAGGTTAATTAATTTCACCATCAAGGACGATTCTTTTTGGGTTGTATTACTGTAGGAGCATATAGTATGCGTCGAAGAGGGGGAAGGGGACCATCATATGTAGTACGCTTCATGAACCTTGCTCTCTGTGGGGAATTTACGGCTTTCGAGGCATGTGCCACATCAAAGTTGTGCATTTTGGGTATTCAACATATGTTTGGCCCACATGCAAAGCGATGGTGGTTGTCCTCTCTCACCCACTCACGCGGTTATCAGCGATATCGATGCTTTCCATCTGTGGGCCCGCTTGGTCCATCACTACTTTGTTTGACAACAAGAGAGGTTAATTTGACTTAGAAGGGGATTATTTTTTTGTTTGTAATACGATATATATATAGGTCATGCTCTGGGATGACATGATACAGTTTGAGCACACACATGCATGTGTACACATGAATCCCTCCCATCGAGTCGAAGTGGCTAATACCACGACACGTCATGAACCGATCTCGCTCTGTGTGGGGACTATATGATTTTCGACGCACATGCCACATCAATGTTGTGAATGGTATTCAAACATGCATGCACGCATCACCTCCATACATATGAATGTAGTGGTTGTCTTCGAATGGTACACTCCCTCGCATGGTTATCGGCGATCAACCTATATATTCGTGGGCCTGCGTGGACATCCATGATCACTTTGACCGACAAAAGATAGGTTACCATGGTGGATTCTTCCTTTGGTTCGTGTTATCGTAGTATAGGTCATGGTGAGATTCAGACCTAATTAAGTTTGAGTGCATACTATGCACGCATGCATGCATGAATCCCCATCATCGGCTCGAAGTGTGGTGTGACATACATATGCATCGTCAACTAACCCTCGTTCCGTGTGGGGATTTCTGGTTCGAAAGCATGGTGCCACATCAATGTTTTTCCATTGTGTATTCAAACATCAACACCTCTCCATACATATGTTTGGGCCACACGCAGGCAGTGGTTGTCTTCGGGGACTAGCTACTTGCGTGATTATTGGTGAGCTAGCCCATCTCTGGGGTCGCATGGACAGCCATCACATTAACCAACAACAAGAGAGAGGTTGTACGACCGAGGTGGATTATTCTTGGTCCGTTTTACGATAAATCTTGGTGAGATGCCCTCTCCGGCCTGCCGACTAAAAGTGTGCATGTGTGTGTGTGTGTGATGGGGGGCTGCTACTTCACACTTTGCTAGGTGAACCTCCGTGGGGGGGATGCGTTCATAGCTTAGGATTCCCCTCCTGCCGACACGAGGGGGGCAAGCAATATCGTGCCCTTTGCGAGAGAGGTGCCACATCGAAGTAGCATTTGGTATTTGAACATCAAACCACCCTTTTCATCATATATTTGGTCCACATGTAAGTGTGTTCGTGTTCTGACCCTTTCCCGCATCATTTTCGCCAAATTTATGAACATTAGATAAGTCAGATGACGCAACAGACACGGTTCACTCACACTAAATGTGTGCCACGCCGGTGCCCCTGTCACGCACATCTGCACAGTACATTGGGCTCCATGAGGCTTCCCCTCTCAAAAATATCTACCCACCCTGCAGGTTTTTTCTCTTTGATAACACACGATTATTATGTTTCGACCGTGTGTGATGTTTGTTGTCCCGCTCCCGCCTGCATCCCTCGAAAATATCTGCCCGCCCTGACGGTTTTCTGTTTCATAACACACGGTTGTTATTTCCTGACCGTGTGCGATGCACCATCATCCAAATTTCCAATAGCCCCGGCATTAAACTCCAGCGTTTGACTCCCGCGTAGTAAAATTTTCAGTAGCCGCGTCATTTCCTCAAACACACCCCCCGCCCCCCTCCACACACACACACACCAAAACCTCCTCGGGCGCGCGCGTGCGCGCACACACACACATGCCCCCCCCACCACAACCCCTCCCTCGCTCGAAACCCTAGCAAAGTCACCGCCGCCGCAAGGACTCCATTGTCAACATCTGCCGGTTTGCCCGTGCAGCTTACCCATCGATCTCCATACCCAGGCTGCCCTGAGTTTCTTAGATGACGCCTGCCAAATGCCCCTTTTCCCACAGATCCGCATCCCCATCCCCATCCCCCACTCCAGAGCGTCGCAGCCTAAGCCCGGCTACGCTTCCCGTGGAGCTCGAGGAGCGACTGGCCCAAAAGAGGTGTATCGTGGTCTCTTCGCCCGACGTCGCCGAGGTGGCCGCCGAGGAAGCTGATGACCATTACTAGCCGCAGGCACTCAATCAGCGGGCTAAAGTATGCGGTTATGCCGCGGACGCCGGCTACGACATCAAGGTCATCGACAGCGACGGCCTGATGCGGGCTATGTCATAGGTTAAGTGGCCCACCCCCAACTCCTTGGGTTCAGCCGCCCTGCCACTGATCTCCTATGGCTTGCTGTCAAGAATTTGCCATCCTACATTGCCATCAAGCCCCTTTAGTCATTTCTGAAGGACACGTTCTGCGCCGCTGGCTTGGGATCAACAGCTTCCAAGTCAGAACTCATCAACGGCGACCACGAGGAGGGCACCCTCTCTGGCTCTTCCAAGGGGAAAGAGCCCGTCTGCGACATCAGGGAGGGCACCCTATAGCCGTGCTCTTCCAAGGGGAAGGAGCCCATCTGCGACAACATGGAGTGCATCCAGGGTCCATGCTCTTCCAACGGGAACGAGCCCATTTGTGACAAGTGAGGAAACCCATGATTTGTTTTGCCGTGCCCCTTCACAGGGGAGAACCCATGATTTGTTTTGTTGAGTCCCTTTTGTAGTGTAGTGAGAATATGTCTAGTTTTAAATGCTATTTTTGGTTGTTTGCAGTATGCCTTGTTTATTTCAGTTGTTCATAATGTGATGCTCTATATGTGCAACTATTTACTATGCAGTACATTTTCATCAATCCAGTTTTAAACATACCGATAGGAATGCATATATTTGCTTGCTGTTAAGCCTGTTATAGCTAGCATATGCCTCTTTTAAAGTTTTTTGATTGTTCGGTTGTTTGCAGTTATCATATGTCCAGTTTCAAATGCTATCTTTGGTTGTTCGTAGTATGCCTTGTTTATTCCAGTTATCCACAACGTGATGTTCTACGTATGCAAGTATGCACTGTGCAGTTCAATTTCAACAATACCACTATGAATGACTATATTTGGTTGCTGCATCTTGTAGTTAACATGCCTTTCCATTTTTATTTAACAATAACCAGTGTACTTAGACCGGCACAATACCAGTTTGAATGACTATGTTTGCTTGTTGTTAAATGTTAGGCCTGTTGCAGTTAACACACCTTTCCACTTGTTTTGCTTTACTAGCGTGCTTAAACTCGCACACTGAAGCTATCTTTTGCAGATTATTTTGTCTGCCATGGATATATTTGGTTGATGTTTAGCCTGTTGTGCTTAACATGTCTCTCGATGTACGACTGTTGTTTTCCATCGAGGTTTGTTTCATCCCATGGCTTATATATACTCACTGTTCAGGATATCGGTAGCTGGTACCATATAGGCCAGGGGCTGATAAGGGACTAATCGGTGAATCGGACTTTTAACTAAATATACCTATAACCCATTTATCGCAAGGTTAATTAGGGTCATATGTAATATATCTGAGGATACATAGCAACATGCACTGTACTTAATGTCTAAATATGCAATCCTAAGCTACATAGCAACAAGGAAGAGTGTTACCTTAATGTTCTGATGATGTCTAGATATACGTAGAAGAGCGGCAGCAGCAACAACAACAACAACACTGCCCTGTTTGGATACTCAACTTAGCTAGAGGTTAGAGTTAGTTTCTAGCTCATGACTAACCCTGAACTAACTCTAGCCAAAGAGGTGTTTGGATGACAGGGTTAGATTGACAATAAATGCACTAGGAGAACTAGCTCCAATTAGCACCTCTTGGGTGGGATAGTTTTTTTGGGTGGGTTAGATGCGACTAGCTCAAACTAGCCCTCATGTTTGGATATACTTTAGGGCTATTTGAGCCCAAACTAGCTCAAACTAACTCTAACCCATGGATACAACAGCAGTTAATCAACCGATAATTTGTAAAAATGCAATAAACTCCCTCCGGCCCATAATATAAGATGTTAATTCATCTAATATGTGAGTATATTGGATGTTATAAGATATTATAAAAGAGTGTTGTACTACATCATTGTGCAATTGCTGTTTAGCTTCTAATATTAACTTGGTGCTTTTAGGTACATATGTCATTGGTAAAGATCCGCGCTTCGACCCTTTCTGCGTATGGGGCAATGAGATATCGATGAACCAGCATCAAGTGAGGAAGCTGATAAAGATTGTTAGTAAAATGGGTCAAAAGATGGCAATTAAACTATTTGTTTACACCTTATCCAAGACAACAACGAACCGCAGGATGGTAAGTAAGAACTCTGCAGCCTTCTTTTTACTGCCCATAATGAGTTGTGTTAGATGACAATTTCTGAATCTTTTTCCTTTGAAGTGGTTCCCAAAGCAGTTTACTCAAGATTACCTCTCAAACTACATGATTGGTGTGCATGCAAAGGTTAAAGTATTTCTACCAGATCACGATGATTATCTAGATGTTTTCATGAAGACTGTGAAGGATGGGCGGTCGGCCATCACAAGGGGTTGGACTAGAGTCGTGCGTGCCTTTTGGATGGAGGAGGGCGCAATATGGGCATTCCGATTCACCTTGTTCAGCAACCAAAATGTATTTCGCCTCTTTCTTTACCATCTTTAATAGTACAAGTATACAACTATGGTTCATCATTCTTTATTTGGTGCTTCTGTAATTCTTGAACATATGTACCTATGAATCGAATAATGCATTGGTTGTTTGAACCTGATGGATATGAATAAAGCTATAGCATACATTCAAATTCAAATCCGGTACAATTTGAAATAGTAGCAATTAAATTATGGTGAAATTACGCTCTGCAGGTCGTTACGGCGCACATGGTCGGTAAAACACAAATGTTTGTGATATACACCATAATCTGACACAGTTCACAGAGAGGAAACGTGTGCAAACATGCACACAATTGCCGTTTTCAAAGCGTGTGCGATGTTAGACAATATCACAAACGGTGCGGGCAAACTAAACGTTTGTGATAGTTGCCTTATCGTACACGATTTGCAACCATGAACTGTTTCTGATGTTGTACGCATCGTAAATGTTGCACCATAGAATAGTGTTTGCGATAGTTGTCATGTACGACGATGTTACGACGGTTCGACGTTTCGTAATCCTATCCGACACTCGTACGATGATTAGCTAATCTTATTAATTAGTTATCGCATACGGTTCGAGAAAAGTGAATGTGTGTGATTGTCTGCTTATCATACACGTTCTATAATCGTGAACCGTTTGTGATGGGCCGTGCATCGTAAACGTAGCACCACATAATACCGACTACGATGGCAATGTGGTCACAAATGAGTTGCAAGGATGCAGCGTTTGGGTGGCTCCCTATCCCCGACGGTTTTTGGGTCGTGTGGGAAGGACACCCCTATCGCAGTCACTCACTTGGTGACGGTTCCAAATGCTGTCGCGGAAAGGGTTTAAAAACCATTTGTATAGCACCTCGCTGTACCAGTGTTTACTTGTGGTTTGGAGGAACATTGGGCCAACAAGTGTCCAAAAAATTACAAAAACCCAGGACAGGACTCCAAGTCTGCCAATATGATTGTGGGCAACAATGAGAGTGGTGCATCTGGTACGGTAATTTATTTGCTGTATTTTCAGTTTGCCTGTCCACAGATTGATGGGTGAACACTGTTCAGAAACACAGTAGAAAACAAAAAATTGCGCGCCTAAGCACACCCAAGATCAATATGAAGATGCATTACGGGTTGGGATCACGATAATTACCGTCATCGAGTTGCAGAAGAAGAACGTGTCGGTCTAGATCGTACTTGGAGTCCCTCAAACCATCGATGAACGATCCCACGAACTGTCCATGAACAGTCCCTCGAACCAAAGACTGAAAGTACGACCTCTCTACTTGGCTACAAGCATGTAACCTTCATAATCCGGTAGCGCTTCGCTGTCTAGAGCTAATCATCATTGGATAATTGGAGGGAAGTGATTAGAACTACACTGAACCTCTAATTAGTCAACCAGGACCAACTACAACTTGAACTAGAAGAACTAGAGGAGGCTCCAAAACTTGTGTTTTAGAAAAGGGCCAAAACCTCCACTATATATAGGTTAGAGGGGGGAGGCGACAACCAAGAGGAGGGGAAGGACTCCCCTCCCCTTGCACCGGGCAAGGAGGGAAGACATTGCACCTCATGGCCTTTTAAGGCCCGTTGATATTTAAATTAATATAAAGGCCTTTTTATAATTACTAAGCCCTTTTAGATATAATTTATCATCACCAAAAACATTTTCCACCTATATATTAATTATATCTAATATCCGATATTGCTGGATAAACTCCAAAACCCTTCCGGTGACCCCGAAAAGCATCTGGATCCTCTCAAAACTATTTCGAATATTTATGAAACAATTTCACAAATATATTCTCATCACTCCTGTCCCAATAATACTTAGCATATTTTGATTGCCTTAAGTTTGTGACCCCATAGGTTCGGTAATTCATAGACATGAGCGAAACCGTTCGTTCAATGACCGACAGCGTAACCATGGAATGGCCGACAGCGGAACCGTGGACGTCCATATCGATCCCTATGAGCACACGAATGATATCTGAGTGAACCTTTGGTTATCACATCATGTTCCTTTTTCTTCGCGATACTTCACAAAACCAAGGATGTATAGGTATTCTCATGAGTCATTACCATGCTCACTATACCGTTAACCTCGTTACCGGTTTTCCTCTTCTTTCTCGTTGTCGTGTTCCGGCATCCCGTGACATAGTCACCTGTGTCTGTCTAGACGATGATAGATGTCATCACACCAAGAGGGCCCTAATAATATCTCTCTATCGTTGGAGGGGGAAATCCCACTCTTGAGCTATCTAGTCCCTTTTCAAACTAGTCGATTCAATATGATCGTTCATCAAACGTCATAATATCAATGTTGTTTTTGGACTATCATTTAACACTTAACGGTATCCTAACATCCGGAAAACATGATCACCAACAACACTGGAGCTAGTCCTACAGGCAAGACTAGGAACCTTTTATTTAACCGTTTATCATTTCACACGTGCATATGAGTTTTCCACTGAATCGCATATTCCAGGACCATAGTAGTTATAGCATGGAATATAAACTCCTTAATCATGAATACAGAAATATAATAATACAAAAATTATTGCCTCTAAGGCATATTTCCAACAGTCTCCCACTTGCACTAGAGTCAATAATCATGCTTTCTCTAACACCCATGGCTCTCTGGTGTTTTTCATGCTTTGCCAGTGGTAGAGCCTTCGTCACCGGATATGATACTCTTCAAATCCTAATGTTATTTGTGTCGATAATATCAGGTTTTTCTATGTAATTCTTATATTACATTAATGGTAGCACTATAGCTCTATATAGTCCATTTTGTAGAAACACTATATCTCCATATAGTCAATTTTCATTTGGAAGCACACCATAGTGTATTAATAAACTTTTATTGATCTAGATTATATTCTATTAAAGACTTCTCAAGCCTCAGTCTATATCATTTGTAAATCAACAATTATGTTTGTTTTCTGAAACTTCAAAATTTTATAGCTCGATAGTTTATTTATATCAGTCATGAAGTTGTCTTGTGTAACCTTTACAACAAACAATTTGTATAACTATTTGCAACAATATCTTCATCTCCTCTATAGACAAGAAGAAGAAACCTTCGTCCAATTGAGGTACTTAACATTTAAGCACCCAGGTGAACCTCTCCAGGATCACTATGGTACTTGCTACTGACAATTAATGTATACGAAACATATGGCTTTGTACATTTTATAGCATACTTGATGGATTCAATCTCTAAAGCAAATTGAACTCCATCCACCCACACATGCTTATCAACTATTTTTCAAGATTGATTTCTATAGAGTGTTACGCTATGTGACATTTTGAGAAAACATTTTATCCTTTTAAACTTCTTTAAAAGTTTGTCACAGTAAATGTCCTAGCACAGTCAGATGTTTTAATCTATCTATATAGATTTTCATCCAATAATTCTAAGTCCCCTTTTAAGAAACATGATTTTAACCTTTTGAACTACTATACTTTATATTATTTCTAATCAAGTGATGTGTCATACATATGTTAGATCAGAAATGCCATAGATCTCCCACTATACTTCTTGTATCCACAAGCTTCTTGATAAAGTTTAAATTCTCCAATTACTTCATCAAATCCCAGCTACTTGATATTTTATATCAAATCATACACATGGCTTGAAATATTTATATCATTCCAGTATTCCTCACAAAACCTTTGTTGTATCTTATATACATCTTATTTGAAATCCTTGATACGTCTCCAACGTATCTATAATTGTTGATTATTCCATGCTATTATAGTATCAATCTTGGATGTTTTATATGCAATTATATATCATTTTTGGGACTAACCTATTAACTTGGTGCCTAGTGCCAGTTGTTGTCTTTTGCTTGTTTTTGGCTTTTCAGGAAATTAATATCAAACAGAGTCCAAATGAAGAAAAAACTTTGGACTAATTTTTTCTGGACCAGAAGGGACCCTAGAAGGTTCGAGAAAAGAACTAACGAGCCACGAGGGAGCGATAAGCTCGCTAGGCGCACACTAGGGGGGAGCCCACAGGCTTGTGGGCCCCTCGTGGCACCTCTTGACCTAATTCCATCTCTATAAATTCCAAAATATTGCCAATACATCAGAGAGTCACACAAAATACTTTTTCCGCCGCCGCAATTTTCTGTTCTTCCGCGATCTCATATGAAGGCCTTTTCTGGTACTCTGCCGGAGGGGGAATCGATCATGAAGGGCTTCTACATCAACCTTGTTTCCCTTCATATGATGTGTAAGTAGTTTACCACAGACCTACGGGTCCATATCTAGTAGCTAGATGACTTCTTATCTCTCTTTGATCTTCAATACAACGTTCTCCTTGACGTTCTTGGAGATCTATTCGATGTAACCTTCTTTTGCGGTGTGTTTTGTTGGGATCCGCTGAATTATTGGTTTATAATCAGATTATTCATGAATATTAATTGAGTCTTCTCTAAAAATTTTTATTCATGATTATTATAGCTTTGTATTTCTTTCCGATCTATCCATTTGCTTTGGACAACTAGATTGATTTATCTTGCAATATGAGAGATGCTTTGTGATGGGTTATATCTTGCAATGCTCAATCCCAGTGACAGAAGGGGACATGACACATATTTGTATTTCGCCATTAAGGGGAAAACGACGGGGTTTGTTCATATTGCTTGAGTTTACTTTGTCTACACACTACTGGGATCAGCTTCTTTGCCGTCTGCCATGGCGGACGGCAAAGGCATACATGCCGGACGGCATAATGATTTGCCGTCAGCCAGCGGACGGCAAACAGTCCGGCTGAACGAGTGCCAGCAAATGCCTACTTTGCCGTCTGCTTCTTGGAAACAGACAGCAAAGTATTGTGCCGTCCGCCGTCGGAGGCTAGCAGACGGCAAAGATCATGGACGGCAGTGGGGTGGGCTGAGAGCCGTTAGGGGGTTAACGGCGCTCTTTGCCGTCTGCTGGCAGACGGCAAAGAGCTCAGCTCGACCAGCACTGAGAAGCTGCCACGTGGCCAGCTATGCCGTCCGCCAGCAGACGGCAAAGATGTTTGAATCTTTGTCGTCTGCTGGCGGACGACATAGCTGGCCCTGTTTACCAGTCCTATTTGGTCACTTTGCCGTCCGCTAGTGGACGGCAAAGATTCAAACCTCTTTGCCGTCCGCTGGCAGACAGCAAAGTGACCAAAATAGGCAACCAATGTTCCCAGTTTCTATAGGTGGCTGCCACGTGTCCTCTTTGCCGTCCGCTAGCAGACGGCAAAGAGGCTATATATCCCCTGTTTTTATTTGAATCCATTTAATTTGACAGGATTTCACACACAGATATACATGCATACATATCCAACATATCCAACAACATATAACAGCATGTCCAACAACATATTTCATCAAATCCAACATATATATCCAACAACATAGTTCAACAAAGTCCAACATATCCATATATACATACATAACCAGAAACAAGTTTCCAACAACATATCCATATAGACATACATATCCAAACAAGTTTTCATAAACAAAAGGAAGCACCAGAAGAATAGTACACTCCATGAATCCAAGCTTCCTCATGTAAAGCAAATCTGCAAATTGGGAAAGATGTAAGTTAGAAGAAGAAGAAGAAAACTAGCTTGAAGAAAAGGAAGAGGAGGAAAAGAAGAAGAAGAAGAATTTATCTTCTCTTTCTTTCTCTCCTCTCCTATTATTTATCTTCTTATTTTCTAACTAATGTAGGAAAAAATGCCATTTTTGGGCTAAGGTAGGTAAAAATGCTAAGTGTGTAGGTCAATTTAGAGCTAAGCTAGGCAAATAGGTCATTTTGGAGCTAACATAGGTTAAATGGATCATATTGGAGCTAACCTAGCTAAACTTGGTCATTTTTGAGCTAACCTAGCTAATTATGCCATTTTTGACCTAACTAAGCTTATTGTGTCATTTTAGAGGAGAACAAGCTAAGTATATGACATTTGTGAGGTTAGCAAGGTTATTATGCCATTTACGAATAAAAACAAGTAAGAGGAGGAAAAGAAGAAGAAGAAGAAGAATAATAAGAAAAGAAGAAGAAGAAGAACTTCTTCTTCTTCTTCTTCCTTTCTTCCTATTCCTTCTTTCCTTCCTCTTCCTTGATTTTCTTCATCTTATTATGTCATTTGTGGACTAAATAGGCTAAATTATGTCAACAATGGACTAAACAGGCTAAATAAGAAGAAAAATACCATTATCACGGAGGTGTAGGAATGGTTGTGGCTGCGCCAGTGGCAGACGAAGGTGAAGGACCGGTCGGGGTTCCGCCATTGGAAGACGCAGAATGATTGGTCGATGCTTGTCGGGAGCCATGCTGCACAAAAGATCATTTCCAATAATGTCTCGTTAGCATGATGCAAACTAAAATGTGAATACTAGTAACTAACGACCATTCAAATCAAACTCACCGTGGTCGCCGGAGCAATCTGGGGCATCGGCGAAGGGGGCTGACCGTTTTTCTCGCACATGGTCTGCACATTTGGTTCTCACGAGTCAGTCATATTAGTTAGTAATGCGAACATTACATGCATGATTTGGCTAATATGCACGAGAAACGTACCACGATGAGCTCATATAGGGCCCGGTTAGACGCCTCATTCCGGTTCCACTCCTCCTCCAACAGCTTTGCCGTCCTCTCCTCCAACTCCCTCTCCCTCTCCGCCACCTCCCTTTTTGCCTCCTCCAAAAGCGCCTGGGTGTTCAATCTCTCTTTCTCAACCAAGGCCTGCAACACACCACTCCTCGTTAGCATTGTAATCATCGACGGACGCACATGCAATGTAATGGAGGAAAGGTGAGAGAGTCCGTATAACTAACCGCCATGGCGAGCTCTGCGGGCCATGCACGAGGCGTTATCTCAGGATCAGAGCTACTCTGGCGCTTCTTGATCTGCGGGAGAGTCCTAGGACAACGTATTAGTCCATCACCAATGGCTACGGAGCCATGGGACCTCCCGCCACCAAATATCATCACCAGCTCTGTATCAAAAGGATCCTGGCTCGGGTTAAAGTCCTTCCCTTTCCTCGCCTTCCCCTCGTCTCTGTACTTCACAAGCTTGTGGTGGGAGGAGATGTTGGTGAAGCTCTCTGGATGATCTAGGTCAGACTCCGTGAATGGGTTGGCCTTCTTGTACGGGGCCATATGGGCCATGCCATAGAGGTCGAACAGATTTGGCACAGGCTTCTTGTGGTGGTGCGCCTGAGAGAGAGGAACAAAATATTAGTTAAGGGCTCAAGCTAGCATGAAGAATGATATTGCTATGTAAATAGGTCATTTTGGAGCTAAGTAAGGTTATTATGTCATTTTCGAGGAAAATAAGCTAAGTTTAGGTCATTTTCGAGGTAACCAAGATTATTATGCCATTTTGACCAAAGTATGCTAATTATGTCATTATTGAGCTATCCAAGGTAGTTATGCCATTTTTTAGCTAACTAAAGCATATTTAGGGATTCTATAGAGCTATCTAAGGTTATTATGTCATTTTAGAGCTAATTATGTCATGAATGAACAAGCTAGATTATTTAGGTCGTTATTGAGCTATCGAAGGTAGTTATGCCATTTTTAACTAACTAAAGCATATTAAGTCGTTTTTATAGAGCTATCTAAGGTTATTATGTCATTTTAGAGATATATGTCATAAATGAACTAGCTAAGATTAGTTTAGGTCATTATTTAGCTATCCTAAGTAGTTATGCCATTTTTTAACTAACTAAAGCATATTTAGTTATTTTATAGAGCTATCTAAGGTTATTATGTCATTTTAGAGCTCATTATGTTATAAATGAACTATCCAAGGTAGTTATGCCATTTCTTAACTAACTAAGCATATTAAGTCATTTTGGAAGGGATAAATGCTAGCATGAAGAATGAAACATGTAGCAAACCACATACCCTGTTATCCCCGTACTCAAACAGGTTGGAGCTTCCTTGATGGTGTGGCACACCTTCCATTTGGTCGTGCTTATCCTTGGCCCTATGGTGTTTGACTAGCCATTGGGGAGAGCACCACGCATCCACCAACGCCTCCCAACAGTCCATCTTATCCACACACCATCTCGGGGGCACCTAAGTGAGTCAAGAGAAATTTCAGCGCTACGCCTACGAATCAAATCAAGAAAACTAAGTTCAAGGCCTTAAGAATAGGTAATTACCTGCATGTACTTCTCCTTACTCAGAAACTTGCCGCGATACTTCTTCTTGGCCCTCCTAATACCCTTCGAGGCGTAGTAGTCTCGAACGGCCTGCACCCGAGCCTCGTGCCGTAAGTTCTGAAGTAGGCGCTTGCACTCGGTTTCGACAACCATAGACGCGGCCTCCTGCTCTCCCTCTGAAACCCTGTAGAAGGTCTGCATTCAAACAAGACAACACTGATTAGTACAATCACTAGGTAGTGTTGATTTTTAATTCTGTAAAGGAGAAATTACCCAAAACCGATGGAACACAATGTCGGCCACCGTCTCGCACAAGACCGGCGACCATCTCCTCCGACGGGGCCAGGGCAACCGAGTACAGCTCCCAATTCAGTGCTAGCTGTGGAACCTGACCCTCACCGGGCAACGTGACCCACCCAGGGAAGTGCTCCCGGCAAAGCACGCCAAGGACCTGGTTGGGCCTGCAGACACCACGGGGGTGTACCCAGCCCCTGCAGTATGACAAGGCCAGCGCATTAGATCACTACTAGGAAAAGGGCTATAGCTAATATGGACATTAATGGCGCACCACATATGTGGTGCGCCACTGCTATATAGCAGTGGCGCACCATGTGTAGGTGCGCCATTAGTGTCCATATCACTAATGGCGCACCACACCCACGGTGCGCCACTACTAACAATTTTTTTTTCCAAAACTAGTAATGGCGCACCACGGCATAGTGCGCCATTACTAGTTTTAACTAGTAATGGCGCACCACACACTCAGTGCGCCACTACTAACAAATTTTTTTTTACTTTTTTTTTGAAAACTAGTAATGGCGCACGCGGGTATAGTGCGCCATTACTAGTTCAAACTAGTAATGGCGCACCACAACCACGGTGCGCCACTACTAACAATTATTTTTTTTATTTTTTTTGCAAAACTAGTAATGGCGCACCACGTAACAAGTGCGCCATTAGTAACCAGGGTTACTAATGGCGCATTGTTAGGTGGTGCGGCATTGGTAACCTGAGAGCAGCTAGATATTTTGGACAGCCACCTACCACACTCACTTTCCCCACTTCATTCTCTCCACCTCCTCCTCCAAGCTTGTCTCGGCTGCCTCCTCCTCCTCACCTCATTTGCACCATAGATTCACCCAAATTAAGTGGTTAAATTTCCTTTTTTTGATAGGTAAGTAAGGGGAAAGCTTTCTTTATGTTGTAGATCTACTTTTTTCTCCCTCCAACAACATGCACATGCACTTTTTATGGCCTAGATCTACGTATGTTTGTGGTGTTGCATATGTTTGTGTTTGCAGGTACTGGTATTTGAAATGCGATAGTTGCCAATATTTTGCCGGAATGTTGATTCATTTCCGTTTCGGCGAGAATTTGGCACTATGCATTCTTTTTGGTCCTATTTTTAGGCAAAGTCATGCCAAATTTTTTTTTGGTTCTAAAATATCGTTTTGCTCTACCCCGCAGGCGACCATGGTCCGCACGATGACCAAAGGCATCGTGAATAGGTTTTTGAGCTCTGCAAAGGCCGAGATGCTTCAAAAGAACGAGACGGAGATAAGATGTTCGTGTCGAAGATGCAAGCTGAAGAGCCTTATGCACCCGGACTCCGTACAGGTGCGGGACCACCTGCTCTTGCGTGGTTTCATGGATGGCTATCGGTGGCAAGGTGATGAAGATGATTATGAAGTCGTCCATGGGGGCCGGGCAAGAAATGAGGAAGGGCAGCAAGACAACCGCGGCGAGGGCGGGCGAGAAGACGAAGAATCTCCAGGACATGATCACGAAGTAGATGCAGTACACAGTCATCATGTAGAAGATGCCGGACATGATGATGAGGAAGATCAAGACGAAGGGCATGATCATGAAGCTGAAGATGCCAGAGCAGACGACGATGGACCATCGATGGGCTGGGTGCAGGACCCTCATATTCAAGAGCTGCTTCTCAAGCAGACGGATAACGCAAGAGCTGCCGCCCGAGAGAAAGCCAAGCTGGATCAACTGGAGATAGACACGGTTACTCCTTTGTATGAAGGATGCAGGCCCGAGGATACCCGCCTAAAAGTAACGCTCATGGCTCTGGAGATGAAGGTAAAACACAAAATGACCGACGCATGCTTCGACGAGAACATGTCATTCTGGCACGAACGTCTTCCCAAGGGGAACAAGTGCCCGACCAGTTTCGAGGAGGCGAAGAAAATCGTGTGTCCTCTGGATTTACCGCACGTGAAATACCATGTGTGCATGAACGATTACATCATTTATCGGGACGAGCACGCGGAGTCTACCATATGTCCGGTGTGCGGCGTCACTCGATACAAGAAGAGGAAGAAAGCTCCTCAAAAAGTGGTGTGGTACTTTCCGATCACTCCTCGTCTGCAGCGGTATTTCGCAGACCCTAAGGCAGCAAAGCTCCTGCGTTGGCACGCGGATAGGGAGGAGAAGAAGCGAGAAGATGATGGAAATGATCCGGAGATAAATAAAAAAGACAAGATGCTGAGTCACCCTAAGGATGCGAGCCAGTGGCAAGCGTTGAACTTCGAACACCCAGAATTTGGGAACGATCCAAGGAACATCGTGTTGGGCGCGAGCACTGATGGAGTCAATCCGTTTGGCACCCAGAGAAGCACACATAGCACCTGGCCTATGTTTGTGTGGATGTACAACCTTCCCCCCTGGAAGTGCATGAAGAGGAAGTACATTCACATGAGTATGCTAATTGAAGGGCCGAAACAACCAGGGAACGACATCAATCTGTATCTGGGGCTGCTGAAAGAGGAGCTAGACACGCTGTGGAAAACGCCAGCCAATACGTGGGACGCCGCAGAGAAAGAATATTACCCTATGAGAGCCGCACTGCTCACGACGGTGCAAGACTATCTCGGTTACGGATATGTCGCGGGGCAGGTGGTCCACGGATTTCGTGCATGCGTCAGGTGCATGGATGACACAACGTATCGCCAGCTAGATAGAGATCTCGGGTCTTCGAAAATCGTGTTCATGGGACATCGAAGGTGGCTTCGCGACGATGACTCATGGAGAAAACTTAAGGATATGTTCGATGGTGAAACCGAACCCCGAAGACGCCCGCGTACGAGGAGCGGCGAGGAAATAGACGAGCTGTTGAAAAATTGGAAAGAGTGCCCACCGCCGGGAAAGAAGCGAAAGGCGCCAGAGCCACTGGTAAAGGTATGGAAAACGAGGTCGGTTTTCTGGGACTTGCCGTACTGGAAGATCCTCCGTGTGCCTCACAACCTTGATGTCATGCATATCACGAAGAACATGTGCGAGAGTCTGCTTGGTACCCTGCTCAACATGCCAGAGAGGACCAAAGATGGGTCGAAAGCAAGGGCGGACTGGAAATCAATGGGCATCAGGGAGGAGCTTCACGCTAATGATGATGATGATGATGATGAGGCGAAGGACACGGAAAGTCGTCGCAAAGGCAAAAAGGCCAAGAAGATCGAAAATGACTGCCCTCCCGCGTGCTTCACTCTAAGTCAGGAGGAGATCGAGCAGTTTTTCACCTGCCTAGTACGAGTAAAACTTCCTTACGGTTACGCGGGGAAGATAAGCAGATACCTAGACTCAGCGAAGCAGAAGTTCAGCGGGATGAAGTCTCACAACTGTCACGTGCTGATGACGCAGATACTTCTAGTTGCAATCCGTGGGATCATGGACGCGCACGTCCGTGAAACGCTATTTGGCCTATGCAACTTTTTCGACGTCATCTCTCGGAAGTCGGGTGGCGTGAGGCAATTCAGAAGGCTACAGGAAGAGATCGTGGTGATACTATGCGAGCTTGAGATGTACTTCCCGCCCGCATTCTTCGACGTTATGGTGCATCTACTGGTCCATATCATGGAGGATATCATCCAACTCGGGCCGACGTTCCTGCACAGCATGATGCCGTTCGAAAGGATGAATGGTGTCATCAAAGGATACGTTCACAACATGTCACGTCCAGAGGGAAGCATAGCCAGGGCCTTTCTGACCAAAGAGTGCATCTCCTACTGCACGAATTATCTAGGCATCGAGAACCCCGTTGGTCTGCCCGTCAACAGGCACCTCGGCAGGCTCGCTGGATGGGGTCACCGCGAGGGTCGCCGCGAAATGCATGTCGACTTCGAGGGTCGACTCGCCGACTTTGAAAGAGCAAACCTAGTCACGCTACAACACATAGACGTGGTCGATCCTTGGGTAGTAGAGCACAAAACCTTTATTGAGAAGACGAACAATGACCGAGGCCAACAGTGGACGGACGGAGATATAATCAAAGAGCACAACTCATGTTTCACGCGTTGGTTCAAGGAGAAGCTTCTGTCGTACCCTTTACATGAGGATTCTTCCGCGGAAGAAAAACTCATATTCGCCTTGTCACAGGGCGCCGAGCACAACCTGATGACCTATGAGGCGTACGATATCAACGGCTACACATTCTACACCGAGGAAAAGGACATGAAGAGCGATGGTTATCAGAACTCCGGGGTAACGATGGAATCCTACACCGGTAACGACAAGGATAGATACTATGGAAGGATCGAGGAGATCTGGGAGCTGAGCTACGCTGGAGAGAAGGTCCCGATGTTCCGTGTCAGATGGGCCAAGAGCGTCCTAAAAGAAGACCGGTATTTCACCACCATGGTTATACCCAAAGCCAAATCCAAGACCGCGGGCGCAAACGTCACCGCGAAAAATGAGCCATGGGTACTGGCTTCCCAAGTGGACCAATGCTTCTTCATTACCGACCCGTCAAAGCCCAGTCGTGTTGTCGTGAGGAGAGGCAAAAGGAAGATCATCGGAATGGATGGAGTCGCCAATGAGCAAGACTTCGACAAGTACGGCGACCCGAAGATGGAACATGACGACGATGATGAAGTGCCATACACCACAAGAAGAAGCAGGACCATCCTACCTAAAGGACGTCCGTTCAAGAGAAGAACTCTATTTGCGAAAAAGAAGGGCAAGAAGATTGTGAAAAGATAGCTAGCTAAGATCGATTGTATTTAAATTGTAGTCTTCATTTCTCGATTGTATTTCGACATATTGAAATGATATTTCTTCTGTTCTAGTCCTCATGAATATTTATTTATGTTTATTCTGGTATACCAATTTTTATTTGATGATATTTTTTGAACTCATGAATATTTTTAAATTTCATGGGCACGTTTTGAATTCATGAATATTTTTTCAAATTTGATGATATTTTTTCATATTCATAAATGTTTTACCAATTCACAAATGAATGCAATTAAAAATCCAAAAAAAATTTGATGATATTTTTTCATATTCATAAATATTTTCAAATAACAAATTTGATGATATTTTTTCACATTCATAAATGTTTTCAAATTTGATCGTCATTTTCTAAAAAATTATTAGATGCAACTAAAAATAATAATAAAAAGTTAGTAATGGCGCACCAGGAGAAGGTGCGCCATTGCTATCAAGGTACTTATGGCGCACCCCTAGGAGGTGCGCCATTACTAACCTTCCCCCCTCTATGTAGGTGTTCTGTCCATCTCGCTGTCCCTCCCTCGCGAGATCCCCCTCGCCCCCCGCACCCTCTCCACTGCCGCCGACGACCCCCCGCACCCGACGACCCCTGCGCCCGCTCCGCCGTCGGAGTCGCCGCCGGAGCACTAGGAGGAGGAGGCCCGCGTCCACCAGGAGAGGAGGCCCGAGCACCTCGCGACCTCCCCGCTGTCTATCCCCGCCTCCCCCAAGCTCGCCGTCTCCGCCCTCCGTCGTCTCCGCTCCGGCCACCACCTCATCGTGGTCAGGTAATCTTCATTGCCCTCCTCCCTCTATCTCTCTTCTCCTCTCTTCCTCCTCTCCTCCCTCCCGGCCATGCCCTCTTCTTCTCTCTTTTGCTAGGTTTAGGTCAAATCCCTCTCGAATTTAGGTCAAATTAGGTTCAAAAAATTGCTAATTTTGGTCAAATTAGCAAGTCAGGAGGCCGCCGGCTTGTGGCTAACTCTTCAGGCAGCTCCCAACCAGTAAGCATATTAATCTCTACATACACAACAACTCTACATAAATGTACACACATATTCAATTTGATTATCTTCTGATTTTTTTGAATTTCATCATATTGAATTAATTACTCATAGCAATGTCTATATATATGCACATCACGAATATGCATCTAATAACAATGCAACCCCCTTGCATCATTTCATGCCCTTTTCGAAAAAAAATCCCCTTGCATGCTGCATATCTTTTTTAATTGACAAATTACATAGTTTTGCAAGTGCACATATGCCAACAAAGCTGCCTTAGATTGGATTTAATTTATAATTTTCAAGCTGCAGTGTGGAGCTCTAGTACTTAACTACTCTTCTTGCCATGCTTTGCAGAGGTAGAGAGCCCATTTTGCCTCAGATACCAAAGAGCTACCTAAGAATCAGGTATAATTTGATTGCATTTTTTATTTCTTTTGTACCCCTTTCTCCATAGAGTACAAATAATATTAATGCGCAACATTGTTATCGGTGCACATATGTGTATGTATATGTAGCTCTCCTGGTTCAAAAAATCCTCTGTTTTGGGTGAATATAAGTCATCTATTAAGACTAGTAAATATAAGTCCTCTGTTTCTAATCTGTTTCATCCTCTACTCTTTAGAATGACTGCAACTTAATATCTCTTGCATAGTGAAGTTGGGTGTTGTGGGGTTGCAGCGGGGCGGGGGTGGGATAATGATTTTGCAGGTACCCCGAGAGGCCCTTGAGTTTGCCGGAATGTTGATTAACTTCCGTTCCGGCAAATTCGGGTACTCCATATGTCCTATTTTCAGCAAAGGTCATGCTGAAATTTTCCGTGAATTTTAGCATGACTTTGCTAAAAATAGGACATATGGGGTACTTGCGACTAATGCAGTTAATTTGCTGTTCTTATGGAATAAATAATAGATGTTTAACTGAAACCATTTACTGTAGGACTTGCAAGCAGCTGTGCTTGCAAGCAGTAGCCCTTCTCTCTTCTTCTCATTTCTCTCATCTCAAGCAGTTAAAAACTTTATTTAATTAAAACTACTCCACACAAAATTAAATGAAACTTTTCAACCAAAAATGATCATATATATATGGAGTAAAGTTTCAGTATAGTTTCAAGCACAGTAAAGTTTCAATAATGTTATGGAGTACTGAATTTTGGAATTTTGGTTCTCTGTAATTTTGCAATATTGCTTGCAGTTAGTATTGCTTTAATCTGTGAAAATTGGAGTATCATTATTGCTTGCTCTGTAGTGCATTTTTGCTAGGGACCTGATACTCCATAGTGGTGCATTTTTACTGCAACCTAAACTGGAGTAAACTAGAGTATGACCTGATACATTTAAGCCATTTGCTAGCACTTCTTGACTAAGACAATTCCTAACAATTTCTGTAGATTTCCAAAATTGTTCCTTGACAATTATTGGCAACTAGCTATATGACACCATGTTTACTACAACCTAAACTGGAGTAAACTAGAGTAGGACCTGATACATTTAAGCCATGACACCATGTTTCCCTCCAACCAATGCACAATAGCCTAAAGCAGATCTTCTGTCATCAAGACAACTCGCCCAATCAGCATCGCAATAACCATCCATATTAAGATGGCCATTCTTCTTAAACCCCTTCCCAGGACTGCATCTTAGATACGGCAAAATAGGCTATACTGCATCCATATGTCCACTCCTAGGATCAAGCATGTATCTGTCTACCACACTTGCGGCATAGGCAATGCCAGGTCTTATATGCCTTAAGTATAGGAGTCCCCCAACAAATCTGGCATCTCTTAGTACATTATAAGAGATTTGCAGATTCCAAGGTAGATTCTATAGTTACAAACAAGTAAGCATGAAATAGGAATGTAAATATGTGCACCTGATTCAAGTAAAAGAAGATTAATGTTGCATATTCCAATAAAAATGTGATAAAGAGAGCACCACCTATATATATATTGAGTATTGATTCAGCATCACATGCTTTTTTGGAGATTGATATAGCAAAAATATTTGTAGAAGAAGATCAGGGGTACCTAGGCAATATCACAAAACATCTCTCAATTGATCCCAAAACACCTAGGCAATATCACAAACATCTCTCAATTGTTCCTTGACAATAACCAACTTTTTGGCGACATTCCTTGAGAATTAGGTTATTTGGTCAACTTAGAGATCTTGTTCCTTGACAATAATCATCTTTTTGACCAAACTTTTTTCCTATTTAGAGCGAAACATGGCCCACAACGATGAGCCCGGCGGTTCGGGCAAGGCATTCTGGGAGCTGTCCCAGGAGATGGAGGAAGAACCTCACCGCTATGAGGACGCCACGGAAGACACCAATCCCGACTACACAACCCCTAGTGGCGTCGGGGATGACACCACTGATGGTGCTGCCGAGGATGCCACCACTGATGATGGCAGCCAACCGAAGAGGCAACGGAAGGACCGGCGCCCGAACATGCTCGGCACCGTCAAGGAGGAATTTACTGAAGTGTCCTCCAGTGGGCATCCAACGGCGCCCAAAGAATTAGTCAAGGGGTACTCGGGACAACTCGGGTGCATTCTCCGGAGCATTGTCTCGATCAACACCGAGAACCTAAGGCATCGTGACCAAGGGAATTTGCGCAACCTCCTCTTCACGAAGCTGCATGAACGATACAAGTTCCCCGGTGAGTTCGCAAACACACGCCTCTCAGGGAATAAAGTGAACAGTGCCGCCCTCACGAAGATGAGCATGGCCCTGGCTACTTGGAGAGCCGCGGTGAAGAGAGGGATTCTAAGAGGTGATAGTTATGAGAAGATCAAGGAGAAAAATCCTTCGATCAGCGAAGCTGACTACCTGGAGTTCAAGATCAAGTGCGAGAGCAACGCATCCAAGGAATCAAGTCAGTGGGGGAAAGATATGCGGGACTTGAACTTAGGGGTCCACACACTCGGTCCCAGCGGTTACAGAGTGGCGGAACCTATATGGGACAAGGAGGACGCGGAGCGTGCTGAGCAAGGCCTACCGCCCCGCTTCGATAAATACCATGACAAGTAGACCAGGAACTATGTCAAGGCCCGGTACAAGGTGGACCCAGTAACAAAGGAGCTTACCACGGATGCGAAGACCAAGGCTCTTGAGCTTGTTCTGGTAAGGAATACACCCCCGCGTAATTAGCTCCATATGGTTGCATTCTAATTAATGAAGCCAAATTTCTAAATGGTTCACGTTCCTTCCGCAGGACACTGAAAGCAGTAGCGCGGGGTCGTCTCAGAGCTCCCCTTGGGACACCACTTTAAATAGGGCGTTGAACGTAATGAAACACAAGGATAAGTTCAGTAAGCCGTCATCAGCTGGTCGTGTGGCCGGCAAAGGCTTGTCCATGAAATGGTCAGAATACTATAACGCTGGGCGAAAGGAGAGACAGACGGCTAGCTCGGAAAGCCAGGAGCGCGAGGTTCAAGAACTCAAGGCACAAGTGGCGCGGATTCCGGAGATAGTCGAAGAGCAAGTGCGAGACCAACTGGGAGCGACGATCACCGCCATTGTGCCTACCTTGATTGAGGGGCTGCAGGCGTGGATTGCGGGCGGCCAACAGGGGCCGCCCCCGATTCCCAGCTTCACGGGCAGTAACTCGCACAACGCGCCGGCGGCGGCATTGGTGTCTCCGGCGGAGGCGGCATTGGTGTCTCCGGCGTCGGCGCCGGCATTGGAGCTTAATGCACCCGGGTGTGGGAAGAATACGCCGGCCGGCACCTCGGTAGCAAGCGGCCCCTCCGTCACTTGCATGCCCGCCGTTGGCGATGCCTCAACATTAGCCGAGCTCGACGCCATCACGGTAACTAAGCCTCTCGGCCGATGACTTCATCTCCTTGCCTTTACTGGGCATCCCTGATGCCCTACATGTTTTCGCAGGGTGCCGCCGACGTTCCATGCACTCTCCTGCACTTCGTGGACGGCGAGTTGATTGATGTCGCGAAGGCCAGAATCATTCAACCGGGCTACCGCGTGTTCCACGGTAATCCGATGCCACCAACCGTGTATAGGGTTCAACTGGTTCGGGTGCTGCGGGGCTGCGATGACTTGTTACCTCCGTATCGACCCCCTGGGGCCGACGAAGATGATGTGATGACCCTCAGCGCCTGCATAAGCTGGTCCATGCTTTGGCCGAAGAGCCAGATTCGTTTGGGGGCAGGGGACACCACCCCATAGACAACACCGCCAGTCTTGCCGGCGCCAAGCCACGGCAAGACCGCCGCAACGCTACCGCCGTCAGCTGATCCGGACATGCATATGGCACAGGATCCGGACGATGACGACAGTACATTTACCAACGTCGATAAGTACTTCAACGAACATGGGTACGATGACGAATTCTTGGGGCCTCCTTCTCAAGAACCCAACCCTGCAAAAGACGATCGCAATCTAGCTGGTACCGCGGAGAAACCCAATTGCAACAGGCATCGTCTGCCGTTCAGTTCTCAGGAGATGCCTCCAGCTGCCGCCTTCACCGAGCCTCAGATAGCCGAGGTGCGAAATATTATCAGCCCCAACACACTCAAGAAGGTGGTCTCTGAGCAGAACTCGATCCCATTACAGCAGAAGAAGTAGAAGGGACAGAAAAGAAAGAATAACAAGGGTGCGAGCCAGCCGGCACCGAGTACGATCCGTGCTCAGGACGGGCCACCTTCACCTAAGGATATCTCGAGAAGGGTGCATGTGGCGGGTAGGCTGATGCTACCGACTAATCTGCTCAATGCTGCAACCGGTGCTATGCGAAGTCTGCATGACAGTGTTCTTTCTTTGGAGAAGCAGCGTCTCTCCGAGAATGATGTGGCATACCCGGTTTTCGTGGCCAAGGTGCCAGAGGGCAAGGGCTTTGTCGATAGCACCATCGGGGGTATGATCGTCCTGCGGTTTGATGACATCTTCACTATGTTTAACCTTTATCCGCTGCACTACACCTTCATTCGGCTATTTTCACTGAGTATGGAGATGCGGATCATTAGAGACAAGACCCCAGACATCGTGATAGTCGACCCCTTCTACATGCGTGCCAAGATCTTGGGCAGCGCTGGGGACCGGCAAGTCGCGAGTTCATACCTCGAAGGCGTCATTCTGGCAAACCCAGATAAGGATAACTTCCTCGTGCCTTACTTTCCCGAGTAAGTCATCCCCTCACCACCTCGTAACATATGATTTCTTAGATTTTGATCATTCTTTTTTTTTCTAACATTCCGTGTTTTGTGCAGTGACACACATTGCACACTCATCCTCGTAAGCCCGAAATATTCCACGGCCACGTATTTCGACTCGAACCGTCAGTCGAAGAAAGACTACATAAATATCAAGAAAGTTCTTGATGAAGCTCTTCTCGGCTATGCCAGATCTGGAGGCACCTTCAGCAGGCCAATTCGTAGGTACGGGAAGCACGTGTTCACCCACAATACGACGTTCCCCTGCGTCAAGCAGCCGCCTGGCGGTCAGAAGGATGCCTACTACGCCCTCCATCACATGCGGGCGATCGTACGGGACCATAATCACCTTCTGCTACCAAATAATCTCAAAGATTGGGCCGCACGCTTGTCGGCAATCCAGGACGCGGACATCAGACAAGAATTCTTTCGCATCCAGTCGGAGTTTGCGGAAATCATCCATAAAGATGTCCTTCGTACCTCGGGGCAGTTCTACCTCAGATATCAACCGTCCAACAGTGAGATAGAAACAACGCTACAAATGCAGGCTGACAATGCCCGCGATTTCATGACCATCACGAAAGACGGCGGCTTCATCCATGCTCCGGTCCCTGAGTCGAGTCGAAAGTAGTGATGCTATGTAGTTCTGAAATATCGATTAGCTCATGTTGTAATTAAACTTTAATGAACTTGTATGTCTCTTTAGTTTGGACAGTCATTCAACTTATATGTAATCGATGCTATTTATTAGTAGGACCATGAATCGTGCTATTAATGTGTTGCTTTTCTCTTCCGATCCTTTTGTTGCATACTTATATATTGCTTATGTATTGTCTGTGAATTGCTGCTAACGTTTTGTTTGTCTAGTGCATAGAGATGCCTTCGTATGTCGTGTACAAGGGTAAGGTTCCCGGAGTCTACGACGACTGGGAGGAGTGTCAGAGACAGGTTCACCGTTTCAGCGGTAACAGTTACAAAGGGTACACCACTAGGGCGGAGGCGGAAGCTAGATACGCGCGCTATCTAGTGGGAGAGAAGAGGGAGCAGAGGAGGAAACAGATGAAGTCCAGTTTCATCGCGATGATGCTCATCATGACCGCAGCTCTCTTCTATGTGATGGTAGTTTAGATGATCAATATCGACTTGTAATGTGAAGACAAACTCGCTACTCGCGGTCTCGAGACTTGTAATGTTCTAACTTTGTTCGGTATTTTGAATTCGGAGACTAATATGATGAATTGTATTCGGAGACTAATCTTCTATTGTTTTCGATAAATCTGTTGTTTATATATTGTGCTGTCTATATTCTATGCAGTAATATATTTTGTAACCTATGCAAATATCAGAAAAGAAAAAAAAATTCCTAATATTCATACTAGTGGTGCACCATACTGCACTTTAGTGGCGCACTGCAATAAACACACTAGTGGCGCATTATCTAGAAGTGCGCCATTAGTAACCCAGAGCACAAGGTAAATATGGCCCCCTAGGAGGCATAGTAATGGCGCACCGTTTGCCATATTAATGGCGCACTGCCAGGTGCGCCACTATTGTCTGGTATACTAATGGCGCACCAGGGGTGCGCCATTATTATTTGTTACTAGTGGCGTGATGATAGTGGCGCACCTATAGTGCGCCATTAATGGCCAAAACTGGTGCGCCACTAACAGGCCTTTTCCTAGTAGTGGATATTAATTTGAAGGAACATGAAGGCAAAAGGTTAAAAAATAGTAAATGCACTTACTTCAACCATTTAGGCGCAATCAACCACCTCTGGTCGGGGGTCGTCGGCACGGGCGGGAGCTTTGTACAGCCACGCTTGTAGACCTTTTTGCCCTTCTCAACCAGCTCGTCGTCGCTGTAGCTATCATCTGAAAAGCTGTCCTCGCTACCATCAGTAGGGCCACTAGCCTCCGGAGTCCCGTGGGACGAAGACTCTGTGACCGGAGTCTTCTGGGACAAAGACTCTGGGACCGGACTCACGTGGGGCGAAAGATCGGCGACACGAGTCTGGTGGACCGAAGGATCGGCGACCCGAGTCTGGTGGGGCGAAGGATCGGTGACCGGAGGCTCATGGACCGGAGTCCGAGACGGGTCCACGTCAGACGGAGCAGTCATGTGGTCGGGTGAATCAGCTAAGGGTGGCGGCGAGGAAGGCGTAGCAGCCTTCCTACCTCTCCCGCTGCCACGTCCACCTCTAGCAGCCTTCTTCGTCCTCCCCCGACCTCTCCCAGCCGAAGAAGAAGCGCCCGCCGCAACTGTCTGCATACTGTCTAGCAGCGCTCTCCGGAGGGGCTGTGCTGGAATAATGGAACCACCCCTCCCAGTAGCGCTCGCAGGAGGTTCGGGGCGCTCTGGACCCTTGCCCACCATCCTGTCAACACATGCAATGACAAAAAGTAAACGAATTTAGTACAACATAAAAAATTTGAATACCGGACATGAACATAATAATATGTATATAATTTAAGTGTATCATCATCATGAACATAATAAAAAATTGAATACCTCACATTACTAATATTACTCTGAATCGTCTATATATGCTCCGGGATCATTAAATGCGTCATCATCATCACTATCAGTGACGTGCTCATCATCATCATCAATAAATGCATCAACATGTGGAAGGCCTCCTTTACATAATCGTTCTAGCATTGACAGGTCATCTGCAGCAGTAACTTCTTCTTGTTCCGGCTCTTCTTGTTCCGGCTCAGGGGTGAAGTCGGATTCACTATCGTTGTCTACTTTAATGTTCTGGGGAGGAGTAGAGCGGTTCTTGAAACGATTTTTGGAAAGACGTGTTTGTTGGAAGAATTCTCCTTAGTCATATGTGTCTTGGTTAATGTGAGGTTTATAATCCTCTTCATTGGGGGGAGGTGGTCTAACACATGGCGGCACTTCATAAACGACATCCCAACCACTGAGATTTGGATCACTTTGACAGGCCCACGGTAGATAGAAAACTTAGGTTGCCTGTTGAGCCGTAATATAGACATCGGGAACATCCAAATGGGTGCTTTGTTTGATTTCGACTAGCCCTATATGTTCATGAGTCCTTCTAGTCTCCCTCGGCTGGAACCAATAACATCTGAAGACTACGACGTTTGGTGGGTTTTCACCATAGAATTGAAGTTCATAAATTGCTTCAACTCTTCCATAATACTCGATATCTCCTTCGCCGATAGCAGAGACACAACAATTTGTAGACTTTCGGTCGGCCATAGATAGCTCTTTGCCATAGGTACGAAAGCGATACCCGTTGATGTCGTATTTGTCAAATGAACGGACCTTATAGTCAAAACCATTAGCTACTTGTCTCAATTCGGCATCCATAATCTCTGAATTAGCCTACAAGTTTAATACGAAAGGATTGTTGCATTAGTCACAAATTAGCCAAAGAAATGAAATGGTCTAATGGAAATTACCGTTTTTTTAACCAAGAGATGAAACCGGGATATTCGCCTTCTTGCTTTGCCAGAAGCTCATACTCTTCGACAGAATCCTTTTGGATCACCGCTCCATACGAGAATATGGCGACGTATTGACTGCATCAAATATCCAAGAATAAGAGCAGTTCAAAGGAATTTGAAGTTGCGAAACAATGTACCGAGATCTTACTCGATGTACGGCCGCACTTCTTATAGGTTGTTGAAGAGATACAGCGAAATGGTCCGCCATTCTTCAACATCCAACGATACTGGTTTCCAACCACTGGCTGGTGCGAGATTCCCTTTGAATAGGCTGAGGTTGGATCGACCCTTTTTAGGGTCGTCAGCATTGTACCGAGGCTTCGGATTATGCAAATGACGATTTTTGGCTTCGTAGTGTGCTGTCACGAAGTTTGCCGCCTCCTCAGTGATGAATGCCTCGGCCATCGATGCTTCAATTCTACGTTTATTTTTACATTTTGCTCGAAGCGTCTTCTGCATCCTCTCAGTTGAGTAGCACCAACGATTTTGCACGGGCCCCCCCAATCGTGCCTCGGTCGGGAGATGCAAAATCAAGTGTTGCATTGGATTAAAGAAGCTTGGCGGAAAGATCATCTCTAACTTGCAGCTCAACTCCAGCGCCAACTGTTCCATTTCTTCTAGGAGGCCAGGCGGTAGTTCTTTCACACAAAGTACATGGAAGAAATAGCTCAGCTCTGCCAGTACTAGCCATTCATCCTCAGGGATGAAGCCACACAACATCACCGGCATTATCCGCTCAATCCATATGTGCCAATCATGACTTTTTAGACCAAATATTTTCAATTTTTCAGGACTCGCTCCCCTCTTTAGATTTGCTGCATACCCATCGGGGAACATCAACTGCATTTTCACCCACAAAATAATTTCCTTCATAGCTGGCCTTCCAAGATTGAACCATGCCTTTGGCTTCGTCCCGTTCCGCTTTCCTTTCGGTTCTTGCATGTTTTGTAATGGTCTATCACATAGCTCCTCTTGATCGACTCTAGCCTTAGTATTATCCTTTGATTTCCCCTCTATGCCGAACAATGTACCAAAAATGGCTTCGGCGATATTCTTTTCAGTGTGCATCACGTCAATGTTGTGTGGGCAAAGGAGGTCTTTGAACTAAGGCAGATCCCAGAAGCATGTCTTGTGAGTCCAGGCGTGTTCCTTATTATACCCCTTGAAATACCCTGGACGCTCTGGATCTGGCTCGAGAACGTTTAACTGATCTAGGGTCTGTTGGCCTGTCAACGCAGGTGGTGCAGAGTGTTTGACAACTCTACATTTGATGAAGTTCTTCTTGCCTTTCCTAAATTATGGCGAGGATCTAGAAATGGTCTATGCAAGTCGAAGCAAGTATACTTGTGCCCTGCCGTCAGCCAACAAAACTCAAGAGCTCCCTTGCATGTGGGGCACGGGAATCTTCCATGCACACACCAGCCAACGAATAGCGCATACGCCGGCAAGTCATGCGTCGAGTACATGTACCAGGCACGCCTTATGAAGTTCTGTTTGCTAAAGGCGTCGTATGTCTTGAACCCATTATCCCAAGCTTCTTGCAATTAGTCCTTAAGCGGCTGCATGTACACATTCATATTCTTCCCCGGATAGTTGGGCCCTAGAATTATCAACGTCAGGAAAATGTTCTTTCTTTGCATAATCTGCCCGGGAGGGAGATTGAGTGGAATGACAAACACGGGCCAACAACTGTATTGGGCTGCCGTCTTACCAAACACACTGAACCCATCCGTGCTGACGGCGACTCGAGGATGCCTTGGATCTGCCGTTCTTTCCTTATGTAATGCATCGAAGTGCTTCCACGCTTCACCATCTGATGTGTGCACCATCATCACATTCCCATCTGCATCTAGTTCGGTTCTTTTGCCCATTTTGTGCCATGTCATCTGTCTGGCCGTCTCTTTGACCATGAAAAGACGTTGAAGTCTTGGTACGATTGGCATATACCGAAGAACATTAACGGGTATTTTGGTCTGCGTCTTCTCACCCATACCGTTGTCTACCACAACATACCTGGAAGACTTGCAAATGGGACAATAGTTCAAGTCCTCATACTCAAGCCTAAATAAGACACATCCTTTCTCACAGGCATGTATCTTCTCATAGGGCATCTTAAGAGCATGGAGGATTTTGTCTGACTGGTACACGTTTGGAGGTAGCACATGGCCTTTGGGTAGAAATCGTCCGAATACTGTCATCATCGCGTCGTAGCATTCTCTGCCCAAGTTGAATTGAGCCTTCAAAGCCATTATTTGTGAGATGGCATCCAGCTAACAAAGCTCAGTGTGCTCATGGAGAGGACGTTTTGAGGACTCCAACATTTCAGTGAAGGCCTTTGCAGATTCCTCCATCTCCTCGTCCAAGTCCCGAGCATCGTCAAAGTCTTGCACCATGTCTTCCATCCCGGTACCATGCTCGTCGGTGCGACGACGAACCACCTTGGCTCTGGCACGTTGGGCAGACTCACCATGTAATGTCTAGACCCTGTAACCAGGCGTAAAACCAAACTTCTGCAGGTCTTTACTCATTTCAAGCTCGTCCCTCATTTTATAGTTGTCGCACCGGACACAGGGGCACCAGCTTAATTTCTGGCCATTTGCAAATGCGGCTCTAAGCAAACCCCTTTGTTTTTGTTAACCATTCCTCGGTCCAAACTTTCTGACTAGTGTAACCGGTGTACATCCACGCACGATCACTCATATTGATTTCCTACTGGACACACAAGAAATATATACATAATTAAGCAAACCATATCCATCAGTTAATGGAGTTTGTCAGTTTTATTACGTCCATGCAACCTACACGCTAATAGGTAAAGATAGGTCCTAATCCCACCCGAGTATGTGTAGATTGGGTTCGTTTTCCCATGCTCTGCTCCGGATCCGACGCAAAATTTCGGCAGCACCTCCCCGCTGTTCTCCTGATACATGTCTCAGCAATAAGCAGAGAGGATGTGTACCGGGAGAACAACAGGGAGGCACTGACGAAATTCTGCATCGGATCCGGAGCAGAGCATATGGGAAAACAAACCCAATCTACACATACTCGGGCTATCCATGGATAACGTTGGACAATTCGAAAGAATCACGATTATAAATATGCAAATGCATGCATATTTATAGATATAACCCTCTCGAAAGGGAGACGCATAGTGGTTACGCATACTGATGATTGACACCTATAGCTAGCAAGTTTCATCGGCACGAAGACCGGGACAGAGCAAATGAAGGGGGAGGAGATATCATTTGTGCTCACCAACGAACGCAGGGGAGGAGCTCGTCAAACACACAAGGAGGTCGTCAAACAGCACACCCTCACAGCGACGAAACAACTGCACATTTAAATACACCCAATCAACACAAATATATATGATGTTTTGCATAACAAAATCGAAAAATATACGACCTAACTCATAATTCACAAATATATGACCCCGTTGGGGTCGGGGTCGGGGTCGGGGTGTGGTGTGGTGTCAGGGTGTCGGGGTCGATCGGGGTGTCAGGGTGTCGGGGGTCGGGGATGGGGTTTGATCGGGGAAGCTGGGGGGCGGGGGGCCACGCCCTGCCAACCCGGGATGAGGAGGGGGGTAGGGAGCGAGCGGGCGCTGGGGGGGCGAGGGATGATTTGTAGGCCACATGCGAGGGGGTGGACAGGGGGAGTGCACGAGGGGGAGGGGAGGGCGGTAGGGGCCCTTCGGGGTTCACGCCGGGCCTTGTGAGTAGGGCTGGGAGGCTGGTAGGCGGGGTGCGGTAGGCGCGGGGGAGGGAGTGGGTGGGGAAGCGGCACGGGAGGGCGCCGGACCCGCGCCGTTGGTAGGGGATAGGTCGAGGGGTGTGAAGGTTGCAGGTCAACGACGCACTGGACGGGAGGAGGGTGTGAAGGCGATCCGTTGCAGGGTAGCGGGGGAGGAGACAAACAGCGGTGTAGGGGGAGGTACTGGTTTGGGGTGTTAGCGGGTCGCGGGAGTGGAGCGTTGCGCATGGGATGGTGGGGTAGGCGAGCGTTGGGCGTAGGAGTGCACTTGTGAGTGGTTAGGTTGCTTGAAGCGGGAGAATAGAAGAGGGTACGGGTTATGGTGTAGGGTAACGTGACAGGCGGTGCAGATGGAGGAGCTTCGCATGGGAATTCGGGGGAGGGGGGGGGAAGCGGTTGAGAGAGGGTCTGAACCGTCTTGCGCAGGATACACGTAAAGCCAGAGGGGGGGTTACGGGAGGGGGGAGGGTGGCAGAGGTAGGGGTGAGGGGGGTGGGGGAGTGGGTGGGGGTAGGGAGGGGCGGTGGAGGGGGAAGGGGGGGGGTGTAGGGGGGGAAGGGGAGGGTGGGTGGGAGGGGAGGAGGGAGGGAGGAGGAGGGGGGAGGAGGGGGGAAGGGGAGGAGGGGCGAGGAGGAGGAGAAGAAGAGAAGAGGAGGAGGAGGAGGGAAGAAGAAGACGGAAGGAGGGAGGAGGGAGAAGAAGAGGAGAAGAAGAAGAAGAAGAGAAGAAGAAAGAAGAGAAGAGGAGGGAGAGAAGAGGGAGGAGAGGAGGAGGGAGGAGGAGGAGAGGAGGAGGAGGGAGCGGAGGAGGAGGAGGAGAGGAGGAGGCGTCTTCTTCTCTTCTTCTTCTCTTCTGCTCTCTTCTTCTCCTCCTCCTCTTCCTCCCTCCTCCCTCCTTAACTCTTCTTTCTTCTAAACTAAACAAAACTAATCTAAAATAAACTAAACTAAAACTAAAAAAAAACTAAACTAAAACTAAAACATAACTAAAACTAAACTAAACTAAAACTAAAACTATAACTAAACTATAACTAAACAGAAACTAAAATAAAGAAAATAAAAAAAATAAACTAAAAAGGGGGGGGAAGAACTACACTGCAGGGGATCGCCGGTGAGGAGGCGCGGGGCGGCCAGTGGATGGGACGGCGGCCGCTGGAGGAGGCGGCGGCCCGGTGGAGGGGAAGGCCGGACTGCCGCGGCGGGACGGGGCGGGGACGGCGACGCAGGGGAGGGGGCAGGGCGGCTGGACGGCCGCGGCGCGGCTGGCTGACGTGGAAGGGGCGGCGGGGGCGCGGTGGAGGTCGGGGCGCCACAGGGGAGGGGTACGGAGCGAGGGGCGATGGGGCAAGGGGCCGGCGGCGGGTGGTGGGGTGGTGGGGCAAGGGGGGCAGCGGGTGGTCGGGGCGATAGGGCGAAGGGCAGTGGGTGGGCGGGTGGCGGGGCAAGGGGGCGGCAGCGGGTGGTGGGGGCGGCGGCGGGTGGCTGGTGGCGGGGGCGGCGGCGGGTGGCAGTGGTCGTCGGTGAGAGAAGACAGAAACGGGGTGGGGCTCGGCCGTTAGTTAGGTCAACTCTTTGCCGTCCGCGTTCCTTTGCCGTCCGCTTTATTCTCTTTGCCGTCTGCTAGCAGACGGCAAAGAGGGGGGCTGTTAGGTTTTTCCTTAGCAGCTTGTTAGTGGGCCCACCTCTCTCTTTGCCGTCCGCCAGCTGACGACAAAGATTCTTTGCCGTCCGCTAGCAGACGGCAAAGAAGGTCTTTGCCATCAGCCATTTCTTTGCCGTCCGTTTTATGTAAGCGGATGGCAAAGACCTTCTTTGCCGTCAGCCAGCAGACGGCAAAGAATTGGCAGACGGCAAATAAGCTAATTCCAGTAGTGACATCATGTCATCTTGCTTAAGGCGTTACTCCGTTTTCATTAACTTAATACCCTAGATGCATGCTGGACAGGGGTTGATGGATAGAGTAATAGTAGTACATGCAGGCAGGAGTCAGTCTACTTATCTCGGACATGATGCCTATATACATGATCATTGCCTTGAATATCGTCACAACTATGCGCTTTTCTATCAATTGCCCAACAGTAATTTTTTCACCCATCGTACTTTATGTGCTCGAGAGAGAAGCCTCTATTGAAAACTATGGCCCCCCGGGTCTACTTTCACTACTAAGGAAAAGGCTAGCAATAGCGCGGGTTAAACGCCTAGCAATAGCGCGGGTAACCGCGCTACTCGTACGGCGCTGCAGCTAAGTCTTAGCGGTAGCGTGTGTCAACCCGCGCTACTCTATCCATACATAGCAGTAGCGTGTTTTGTATAAGCTCGCTGCTGCTAATAGCTGTAGCGTGGCTATTTAGAGCGCGCTGCTACTAAAGCCTCGCCGTTGCTACGCGCATACCCCGCGCTATTGTAATTATTTTTTGAATTATTTTCTGCAGCATATTTTCTTTGTATTTGTACAGGTTTTATTCAATAGTCTATATCATATCATACACACAATAGTCTCATCATATCATACACATACAAATCTAATCATATTGTACACATACAAATAGTCTCATGAAATCATGTCATCATCATCCAACACAAATGATGTCTCTCGTCACCATCTTGAAATAGCAATACAAGTTATGGCATGTCTCGAATATTTGCAACTACATTGTCATCCATCTAAACAATGATATAGAAGAGAAGAGCTATCACAATAAGTGAGAGCGAAATTATGCAGTACATGAGGCGGCGGTTCTGATTCCTCTCTCGTGCTAGCGTGAACCTCAAGTAACCAGCTTCTAATTCTTGTCTGCTATCGAACCCTTTATGGCTGCCTCCCGAGAACCTCTCCACTTGGGCCTGACACTCGGGCCACTCATCGTACACTCCCAGAACCCTCCCTATGTACATGGCATAGCACTTCTTCGCCATCAAGGATCTATGTACCTGTTAGAGATGCATCTTCATCAAGCGAATCAACAATAATATGCAACATAATATACTTGAGCAACACGAAAAGAAAGAGTTAGCAAATAGATGCAACATATAGTAAACATAATTAATCAACACAGATTCATTGTACCCAAACTAATTAACTAGAGGTACACAGGTCATCGTACCCAAACTAACAAACTAGCATGACGCAAGTTCAGCAGGGACCGTAGACATCACAAAGTTTCATCGCTACAGAAAGTACAAGTTCAACCGACACATCATCATCGGCATCGTCAATCACTGGAAGTTCCATCCATCCAGATCCTCGAGGATGCACCTAGCTTCTTGAACGGCGTCAGGTCCAAACTTTGTAGGCCTATGCGAGTTCGGACATCAGCTCGCGATATAGGGCCATGGTGGAACATCCCCTTCTCTTCAACTACTTCTTTGATGATGATGGTTGCAATGTCCTTCTGGATGCGAAAGAAGTCATCTCTGAGTATATAATCCAGTTCTTCTCCTAAGGATTCTTCCCATTTGCGGATATGATCATTGTTTCTGGTTGTCATGTGAAGTTGTTTGATCCCTTCTGAACTCCATCATGAGATGGAGGAGGTAGAATCCATCATTCTTGCTTGTTGTTAGTTGATGGATGCAGCAGAAGTTGGTTTTATGCGAGAAACCCGGCCTGCTCTTCCTTTGTTTCCTGATCTCGTTCTGGCCACCCCTTATGTTGAAGCCATGGAGAGCATCATTCAGAATATCCATTATGTGGGTGTAGTCCTTCTTCTCGTAGTTTCTGGATGAGTCGAAATACATAGCATGGGAGACTCGTGGGACAAGAATGATAAGGACAGCGTGCCCGTTGTTGCGGGAAAAAAACACCTCAAATTATTCTCTATATGAGCGAAGAAATGATTGAAATGTATGAAAGGGTTGTCCGAGAATGACTTACATTGGATGATAAGACAGGAGAACCATTTCCTTGTTCTTATTTGTTATCATGAAGTATTCGATGTACTCTCTAGCAGCTTTACATTCAAAGTCGCCGAGACTCAAGAAGGACTCATGCATGTAGTATGGATCCGCCACACAGATTTGCGAGATTTGTTCTCTCCTGAAGACGAAGCTCATATGTAGCACAAAAAGGCGGACGATCGTAAAGTCGAGCCGCCTTGTCAGAAACATCTCAAAGTTGCGACCAAACCGCATGAAGAACACCTCCGTGGGCAGTGTGTCGACGTAGCACTTCCCCTCAGGCACACGAACCGCGTAAAGCGGATATCCTAGATCCTACGAGGCGAGAAGGCTTTTCTCAGTCGACAGCACATGGTCGTGCAGTCTCCTGAGATCCCCTGATATGCCCTCCAGCGGTATCGACGATAGGATCGGCTCGCCCGTGACATATCAATTTTTCTTTGCTTTAGGGTCTTATGTTAACCGTGAATTAACTACTGTATACCCCTCCCTATCCTCTACAACTCTACTTGCCTTGTTATTTACTAGGAAAATTGCCCGTGCGTTGCAACGGGAGGAAAAAATGCGCATGCCCATGCCCCGTGCTTCGCTATTGACTAAACAACAATTGCGATAAACCAAGCGGCAGATGATGATGCAACTAAATGAACCAAATGGATAATTAAGTTTATAGGATCGATGGATCAACTAACAATCCGATTCTTTGGGGCGTTAGTTCAAAAACTGGGACAGGAATCCTAGTAAACTAATTGGATGAACAACCTTATCTTTAGATTATCATACTGATAATAAAAAATCGTACACGTAGTGCTTATTTTGAGTTACCGACACCATACAATAAAAATGTGGTATACTTTGTCCGATGACCAGGCATGCATGCTTCTGTCGTGTGTGCTAACCGTGAAGTCCTTGTCGTATAGATGTTCTAACTTTCTATTCTGTTGCGACATATTCTCCATCGCAATTGAATCTTTGCTTAGTTGTTGTGCCTCAATTCACGATTACATGTAATTTGCTCTATTCTAGCTTTGTTTTGTCCTGGCTGCATATTTGCATATTTCTGCCTTTCTCGTGCGCATTTGTTTGCCTTTTGTGTTGGCTTTATATTTGCATATTTTTTTCCTCCCTTGTGTACATTTTTTTTGCAACTGGGTTGAATCTCTAGTTCTTTTGTTTTGCTCAAAGGCTTCTCGTTGATTTTTCAGTTTTTCCGGTTTTTCTTCATGACCATCTGTGCCTACCGCTTCATATCTCGCTTACTTCTTTGTTCCTTTGCAACCATGACTGGAGATTGCGACCCAAATTGCTTACCTTGATGGAAGTTTTGAATAATGTAGGAATTTGTTGTTGATTAAAAAAAGAAATAGATTAGATTCTGCATCATAAATAGAGCATACATAGCTACTCATAAATTAATCTCATTAGCCTGCAGATAAGCATCAAATATGTATTGTTTGTATAGTAATGTTTTACTTCTTCCCGGCAGCCCTTTTTCAAATTGTACAACCATTTTGGCTTGAAGTTTAAGTTTATATTAACCAACTATGATATTCTATCTAAATCCTTTTAGATGATTATCACTACGTAAAGTTAATGCTATCCTACATAGAATTATTAATGTCTTCAAATCATGATAGTAGGATATAACAACTTCTGTAATTACCTTTGTTTAAGAAAGTAAGCTAGTTCACTAAAGTAAGTTACTTTTGTTTAAATGATATTTTTGTACTATGGTATCACTAAATATAGTTTGAAATAAGCATGAGTGAGTTAATTAATAATGATTCATGTGTTGCTAGTGTCCTACAATTTAGGAACCAGAAAAATGTTACGATGTTGTAGATCGCATCGTCGATGCCTAGTGAAAATGCATACCATATCGACAGATTAATTATTGTAATCCCATCAGACAATAATTTTTTTATGCATTCAACATGTCCATATTTAGGGACATTAGGCATGGAATCCTTTTCCTAATCCGGAATAATAGCTTCATTGAGATCAACTAAAGCCTCTATTGCCATGACACGTAAATGTCGTTTTGGCATCAATGGTTTATTATGTTGGAATTTGCTAGTGGGCCATTGGCCCAAAGCCCAACTAAAATTCTGAAATTCTCTTGGCCCATTGATGCATAGCTTGTGAGTGGTGTGAGTGGGACTAAAGTTTAGTCCCACCCCGGAAGTTGAGTGAGACTTGCACCTCTTTATCAGGTGAGCTCTTCTACCACTTGTAAGAGCATGAGAAGAGGAGACCTACACGCGCGCTCCTCCTCCTCGCTCACCTCGCCACGCCTCATCGCACCGCGCCGCGGGTTGCGGGATTGAGCCGAGGACAGAGCTATGCACGTTGTCTATATTTTTGCTGCTCGGGAAAAATTAATGAGTCATTAATTAATAATTAACGAACGCGTTAATTACTGAACCGTTTCCGATTCTTTTGGATCGCGACGACTCGGACATGGGGTTTACACCCACGACCTACCCGGCCCGCATTATATAGTCAGGCAGACGTCTACCCTAGCCGCCGCCGCATCATATGGTTTCGCATCACCGTTCCAGATTATTGCGCCGCCACGCAAGTCTTCTCCATCCCTCCTTTCGGCGTGCACCGGGAGAAGGGACAGCAGGCCTTCGGAACCCCGCCTCTCGTGATCCTGTACGGGAGAGGGGCGATCAGGTTTTTGGGGAGTGCACTCGCGCGACTGCTGGCAGCGATGACTTCGTCGACGATGACTTCTTCCCCGACCTCGGCAACCTCATCCTCAACGACATGGGCGACAACATCAATGCCGGCGGTGCTGCTCCCGCTGCATCGTATGTGATTCTATCCTTCTTGTTCGAGATCGTGGTAGAATTCATGTTTCTAGTATGTGCCCTAGATCTGATTTGTTCATCTACTATGCTAGTTCGCATGATTAGTTTAATCTCTGCTAGAGCTGTCATGATTTATCTTCTGTTTATTCGGATTAAATCTCGTAGTAATTTGCTCATATTTTCAACAATCCAAAAACCTGATTATAGGCAATTTGCTCCGAGTGGTTTTGCTGCGCATCTGAAGCCGCTTACGTTTAAGGGCGTGCAATATAAGAGGTGGCGCACGAGAGCAGTTTACTGGTTTCAGACCATGTACTGCTATGACGCCACCAAGGGCAAGCCTAAGGGCAATCTTGAACCTGCATAGCAGGAAGCTTTTGAGAAGATCGATACCCTCTTTAAAGGCGCCCTTCTGAGTGTTCTGGACGATTCCATTGTGGATTCGTATATGTCATTTGACAATGGCAAGGACATGTGGGCTGCGCTCGAGGCCATGTTTGGGGCCTCGGACGCTGGCAGCGAGTTGTATGCCATGGAGCAATTCTATGACTACAAGATGACTGATGAGCGCTCTGTTGTCCAGCAGGCTCATGAGATACAATCGCTCGCAAAAGAACTTGATTACTTCAAGTGTGTGTTGCTGGAAAAATTTGTTGCCGGAGGCATCATTGCCAAGCTTCCACCTTCATGGAACAATTTTGCTACTTCCCTAAAACACAAGAGACAGGAGTTTTCCGTTTCGAATCTCATTGGTACTCTTGATGTTGAAGAGAAGGCGAGAGCAAAGGACACACGTGCTCGAGTTGCTGAGGGAGCTTCTAGTGCCCACATGGTACAGAAGAAGAACTTCCAGCCCAACAAGTTCAAAAACAACAAGAACAAAACTCAGGGCAAAGGCAAGTTTGATACAAAGAACAAGCCGTCACATTCTACCAACTTCAAGAATAATTCTCATAAGAAGGGGAAGGGACTTTGCCATGTCTGCGGTGATCCTAATCACTGGACTCCGAAGTGTCCTAACCGCTTTGAGGAGCGCGAACATGAGAAGAGCGGCAAGTCCGCTAATGTTGTCATCGGTAATACTGATATGAAGAAATCTGGGTACGGTATTCTTCCTACCGTCCTTTTAGTATTTCAATCTCCTGATTGGTTAATTGACACCGGTGCCAATGTACATGTTTGTGCTGACGCCTCCATGTTTTCTTCTTACCAGGTCACAGGGACTTCTCCCGTGCTGATGGGGAACAGGTCACATGCCATCGTTCGAGGTGTTGGTATGGTCGATCTGAAGTTTACTTCGGGGAAGACCGTGCGTCTGAAGAACGTTCATCATGTGCCGTCCATCAATAAAAATCTCGTTAGCGGTCCCCGTTTATGTCGAGATGGTTTTAAGTTGGTTTTCGAATCCAATAAAGTTGTAATTTCTAAGTATGGACAATTTTGTTGGAAAAGGCTATGAGGGCGGAGGCTTGTTCCGCCTGTCTTTGTCAGATATTTGCACTAAAGTTATTAATAATGTTTGCCACAATAATGAGTCTGATATTTGGCATTCACGACTTTGTCATATTAACTTTGGTTGCATGACGCGGCTAGCCAATATGAATTTAATTTCGAAAATCTCTACTGTCAAAGGCTCCAAGTGCCAAGTATGTGTGCAAGCTAAGCAACCTCGCAAGTCCCACAAGACTGCAGAGGCAAGAGACTTGGCGCCACTAGAGCTTAGACATTCTGATCTTTGCGAGATGAATGGCGTGTTGACAAAAGGTGGAAAGAGATACTTCATGACGTTGATTGATGACTCCACTAGATATTGTTATGTGTATCTTCTGAAATCAAAAGATGAGGCTTTAACTTTCTTCAAAAACTATAAAGCTGAAGCAGAGAACCAACTTGATCAAAAAATTAAACGGCTTAGGTCTAATCGTGGTGGAGAGTATTTTTCCAATGAATTTGATTTTTTTTGTGCGGAACATGGTATAATCCATGAGAGGACGCCTCCCTACTCACCTCAGTCAAATGGGGTAGCCAAAAGAAAGAACCGAACTCTAACTGGTATGGTTAACACCATGTTAGACACATCGGGTCTCTCCAAGGAATGGTGGGGGGAGGCGCTAATGACTGCGTGTCATGTCCTAAACCGAGTTCCCACAAAGCATAAGACCATGACTCCATTTGAGGAATGGGAAAGGAAAAGTTTGAAACTCTCTTACCTACGTACTTGGGGTTGTTTGGCGAAAGTCAATATACCAATTCCCAAGAAGCGCAAGCTTGGACCAAAAACCGTGGATTGTGTTCTTCTGGGCTATGCTTTTCATAGCATTGGTTATAGATTTTTGATAATAAAATCTGAGGTATCCGACATGCATGTTGGTATGATTATGGAGTCGAATGATGCAACTTTCTTTGAGGACATATTTCCTATGAAGGATATGTCAAGTTCATCAAATCAGGAGATACCTACTCCATCTAGTGAGGAATTCGCTGTAATTCCTGAACCCACCATTGCGATGGAACACGTTGAGAATCCTATTGAGGGTGACAATGGAACTCCTGTGAGGAGTAAGAGACAGAGGACTGCAAAGTCCTTTGGTGATGATTTCATTGTGTACCTCGTGGATGACACACCCAGGACTATTTCAGAATCCTATGCATCTCCTGATGCTGACTACTTGAAGGAAGCTGTTCGTAGTGAGATGGATTTCATCTTAGCTAACGGAACCTGGGAGATCACTGACCGTCCTTATGGGTGCAAACCTGTAGGATGTAAGTGGGTGTTCAAGAAGAAGCTTAGACCTGATGGTACGATTGAAAAGTACAAGGCACGGCTTGTGGCTAAGGGTTATACCCAAAAAGAAGGTGAAGACTTCTTTGATACTTACTCACCCGTGGCTAGACTGACCACAATTCGGGTGCTACTATCACTGGCTGCCTCACATGGTCTTCTCGTTCATCAAATGGACGTTAAGACGGCTTTCCTCAATGGAGAGTTGAAGGAGGAAATTTACATGGATCAGCCAGATGGTTTTGTAGTACCTGGTCAGGAAGGAAAGGTGTGCAAGTTATTAAAGTCTTTATATGGCCTTAAACAAGCTCCTAAGGAGTGGCATGAGAAGTTCGAAAGAACATTAACTGCTGCCGGCTTTGTAGTAAACGATGGTGACAAGTGTGTGTACTATCGCCATGGTGGGGGCGAAGGAGTTATTCTTTGCATGTCGATGACACACTGATCTTTGGAACCAAACTTGATCTAATCAAGGAGGTTAAGGATTTCTTATCTCGCTGTTTTGAGATGAAGGATCTAGGAGTAGCTGATGTTATCTTAAACATCAAGCTGTTAAGAGATGAGAATGGTGGGATCACACTGCTTCAGTCTCACTATGTGGAAAAGATCTTGAGTCGTTTTGGGTATAGCGACTGCACGCCTTCTCCAACTCCATATGATGCTAGTGTGTTGCTTCGAAAGAATCAATAGATTGCTAGAGATCAACTGAGGTATTCTCAGATTATTGGCTCGCTTATGTATTTGGCGAGTGCCACGAGGCCTGACATCTCTTTTGCTGTAAGCAAACTGAGTCGGTTTGTGTCAAAACCGGGAGATGATCATTGGCATGCGCTTGAGAGAGATATGCGCTATTTGAAAGGCACTGTGAGCTATGGGATTCACTACACCGGTTATCCGAGGGTACTGGAGGGTTATAGTGACTCAAACTGGATATCTGATGCTGATGAGATTAAGGCCACAAGTGGTTATGTTTTTACACTTGGTGGTGGCGCTATTTCCTGGAAGTCTTGCAAGCAGACCATCTTAATGAGGTCAACTATGGAAGCAGAACTCACAGCATTAAACACTGCCACTGTTGAAGCAGAGCGGCTTCGTGAGCTCTTGATGGACTTACCTATGGTTGAAAAACCAATACCCCCTATCCTGATGAACTGTGATAATCAAACTGTGATCGTCAAGATAAACAGTTCTAAGGACAATATGAAGTCCTCAAGGCATGTGAAGAGGAGACTAAAATCTATCAGAAAATTGAGGAACTCCGGAGTTATTATGTTGGATTATATCCAAACGTCGAAAAACTTGGCAGATCCCTTCACAAATGGTCTATCACGTAATGTGATAGATAATGCATTGATGGAGATGGGTTTGAGACCCACCGCATGAGTTGTCCATAGTGGTAACCCACTCTATGTGATCGGAGATCCCGTGAAGTAGAAGTGGGAGACAAGCTGTTGGTCAGCTGAGAGGAGAGTATCCCTATTTTAATTATCCCACTCCGTGAAGATGCAATACTCTCCTGATCTGTATGGCAGGTTGATATTTATCTTAATAAGTTCCAAGTGGCTTATTTGAGTAAGCAGAGATGTTGTCCTGCAGAGCATCTCCTGAGGAACACACCTATATGAATTTGACTGTAAACATCGCAGTCTGTGAGAATTGGGTGTTCTCTAATAAATTCATGAAAGGCCCTGGAGTATGACGTATACGCTCCACCCGCGGGGAAGCCTTGCTGCAGCCCAGTATCGGTCAAGAATTTGTGTGAAACTAGTCTCGCAGAAAACTTGTAGTTCAAGGCATAGTCCACTATTCAAGTTGTGATCTAGTGTAGCTTAAAACTATAAGTGGAAGTTCAACTTCACAGTCTCCACTAAGCACCGGTATATAAACAATGTTTTGGAACAAAATGATGAGATGTGCCAATGAGACTTTGTGGGGGATTGTTGGAATTTGCCAGTGGGCCTTTGGCCCAAAGCCCAACTAAAATTCTGAAATTCTCTTGGCCCATTCATGCATAGCTTGTGATTGGTGTGAGTGAGACTAAAGTTTAGTCCCACCCCGGAAGTTGAGTGAGACTTGCACCTCTTTATAAGGTGAGCTCTTCTACCACTTGTAAGAGCATGAGAAGAGGAGACCTACACGCGTGCTCCTCCTCCACGCCTCGTCACGACGCGCCACGCCGCGCTGCGGGTTGTGGGATTGAGCCGAGCCGAGGACAGAGCTATGCACGTTGTCTATATTTTTGCTGCTCGGGAAAAATTAATGAGTCATTAATTAATAATTAACGGACGTGTTAATTACTGAACCGTTTCCGATTCTTTTGGATCGCGACGACTCGGACGTGGGGTTTACTCCCACGACCTACCCGGCCCGGATTATATAGTCTGACAGACGTCTACCCTAGCCGCCGCCGCATCATATGGTTTCGCACCACCGTTCCAGATCATTGCACCGCCACGCAAGTCTTCTCCATCCCTCCTTTCGGCGTGCATCGGGAGAAGGGACAGCAGGCCTCCGGAACCCCGCCTCTCGTGATCCTGTACGGGACAGGGGCGATCAGGTTTTTGGGGAGCGCACTCGCGCGACTGCTGGCAGCGACGACTTCGTCGACGACGACTTCGTCGACGACGACTTCTTCCCCGACCTCGACAACCTCATCCTCAACGACATGGGCGACAACATCAACGCCGGCGGTGCTGCTCCCGCTGCACCGTATGTGATTCTATCCTTCTTGTTCGAGGTCGTGGTAGAATTCATGTTTCTAGTATGTGCCCTAGCTGTGATCTGTTCATCTACTATGCTAGTTCGCATGATTAGTTTAATCTCTGCTAGTGCTGTCATGATTTATCTTCTGTTTATTCGGATTAAATCTCGTAGTAATTTGCTCATATTTTCAACATATTATGCACTTGTATGAACCGGGATCAGCTAGAGAAAATTTATTTTATATTTAATTTACTGAATGTGCAAGCACACATGTTTTCGTCGTGTGTGCCTAACCTGTATATATATGTTAGTCCAACATTGTCTAATCCTTATTCATGTATGTATGGTATTTGTTTCTTTTTCAGTTCATGCGCCCTAGTAGCTAGTCAGTATGAGTTCGTGAGGGATATACACAAGAGTCAAATTCAACTTTTTTTTGAGATGAGTCAAATTCGACCTTAAAAAAAGGCAATGTGTGCATAGTTCGGAGAACAAAGACATGCACACTAACACGTCCGCGTGATGGACTCGGAGATTTTTATCAGTGCCTGAAGGATTCAAAATACTAATCTCGCAAAAAAAGGTAAAAAGCTATTAAAAACAGAAACTGTGAACATGTGTCTAGTATAAAAAAAGTGCCAAAAAAAATAGTCACACACGTTGGCCGGTCTAGAAGAAACCAGCAGCCCCGTCGCTGGCGCTCCTCCAGCCTATGGAGTCTCGTTCGCAACCTCACAAAGCCTTATCTCCTCAGTTTTTCTTGCGTGTGGCCAGTTATCCACATCCCGACCTCCCCTGGGACACACCGCCGCTGCCGCCTGCACCCACCACCACTCCCCCGATCCCCGCACCACCCAGCCATGGCGCTGGCTACAGCCCCGCTGCTCGCCTCGCCCGGAATCCCCACTGCCCCGGCCATGGCGCGCGCTACACACCTACGCAACCACCGGGAATCCCCACGACGGGCTCCTCTGCAGAGGAGCTAGCTCCGAGTTGTGCCCTCCAGCACCGACGGGCCAGGGGCGGAGCCAGGAAAATAGTATCAATAGGGCCGAATGATGTTAAAACTGCTTGGGAGGGCCAAGATAATGGAAAACATGCTTTTGACAGGAAATAATCACTAATTTTAGCACTATTCATCAGCAAATTAGCACTACTCTCGTGCTCGTGCAGTTCAACGGCGACCCCACCATCGGTTGGGCGGCCATGGTCATGTGTCGGCGTACGACACCTATGGGATCCGAAGGACCCCTTTACGATTCGACGGGGAGACAGGTATGCACAAAGAGCAGAACCAATGATCAACGCGAAGGGATTTTTACCCAGGTTCGGGCCGCTGATCAGCGTAAAACCCTACTCCTGCTTTAGTTTATCATCAGTGTTTTCGTCCCAGTTCTTGGAGCGCTTGCAATGAACAGTGTGTTCGTGCAGCAGCTATGCATGAAGAATGGGCCGAGAGTGCTCTCTCTAGAGTCCTCCCCCTGTAGCAGTTGCCTTGTGCCTCCTTTTATATGCTCAAAGGGATCACCACAGTGACAAACTGTTCATACGCAAGCTGTAAAGTAGCTACAGGGTTATCATACCTAACCACTGACGGTTTAGGACAAATGCATTTAATGCACCGTGAGGTGTCCGTTTAAGTGTCCTTACTTTCTTGGGAATGGAAAAAGGGGTCATCCCATCAGCACCGCTTAAGCTCGCCTCCACTAGCGCCTTGCCACGCATCCAGAGAGGGGACCAGAATGCCAGGCTGATTGCCGCGCTGGAGCGATGGCACAGTGGCGGAACCTTGCCGGGTGCGAATCTTGCCGGGCTCCGCGGGCTACCCCGGCAAGATCTTGCCGGGAGCCGAGCCTCTGGTCTCCAGTTCTCCTATCTTCTGATCCTTGACTTGAATGTCTCTTTGATAACCTTGGATTAATCTTCAGCTGTTCCCCCGACAAGCCTTGCCGCAGGTATGGCTACAGCTGCCCGTGCACAAGTATGGGGTACTAAAGGCCCAATATTTAGTACAGCGACAGAAGCCCCCGGGTCTAGGCCACACACGAGTGTGAGGCGTTGTTGGGCTAGGCCCAAACAGTGCGCGGACACGCATGACAGGGGTTAACTGCTTGTAATTATTCCGCTTACTGCGTTTCCCCACTACACGCGTTGAATGCGCGACGTGGGAAGCGTGCGCTGAACGGCCGCGGCCGCAGCGTGCTCGTATAGGCGTATTCACATTGGGCAGTAAAAGAGGTAGCCTCGCTCCTTCCCCATAAAAAAGGAATCCGCAGAGGCGCTGCCCATTTACCCCCTCTCCTTTCCAATCTGGAATCCGCCATTACCTTCTCTCTCCCGAGCCCAGAGCAAAACTTCTCCTCGTCCGCTCACCGCTTCCGCACCCGCTCTATCGTCGGCTTCCGCCTTTGCAACCGCTATGCCGCCCAAGGCAAGCAAGGGCAAAGGCTAGGGCAAGGAGACGAAGGCTGATGTCCCGGAGAGCGAGCTGGCGAAGATGCGGAAGAAGTACGTCGTCTTCGCTCCGACGCTCGACGCGAAAGCCTTGAAGAACCGGTACCAGTGCATGTGGGCAAGGAAGACGAAGGCTCACCCCGCGACTCGCGTGGCTCCAGGTTCTTCTTCCAAAGGCGGACCAGATAGATACCCCTTCTTCGCCGCTTATTTTTATTACGGGCTCTGTCCTCCATTCTCCGATTTTTTTATTGACATTATGTACACATACGGCTTCCATCTCCTGGATTTCACGCCGAATGCCGTAACATGCATATCTATGTTTGCTCATTTTTGCGAAAACTTTGCCGGAGTAGTTCCCAACACTGCCCTCTTCAGTCATTACTTTATTCCTCGCATCCAAAAAGGGGAAGCCCTTTCCGGTTCTATCGCCTGGATCCCAAGGGCATGGAACAAGGATATATATCCAGATGGGGTTTACCGTGAGAAGTGGGAAGAATGGCGGTCCGAGTGGTGTTGGATCAAGGAAGTAGATCCCCATCCATTCTGTTCGCCCTGACAGCAGAAGGCGGTCCATTTTGAGGACTGGAGTAATCTCGATGCTCAAGATGACAAGCTCACGATCGCCACCACCAGGATCCTTCGTTTGAAAGCTGCTGGGCTCACAATAGAGATGATTGGCTCTGACTTCCTTCGCCGCCGCATCGCCCCTCTGCAGAATAAGGGGAGACCAGCTTGGGAGTTCCGGAACGCGGCAGACATTATGAGGCTGCGCCCCGGACTAAACAATAACTTGGCAATCATGCAGCTTGGCGCTCTCTGCCACAGGCTATTTTAGCGCGAGGACAAGCATAAGTTGCCGGCGGGAATTATCCCTTTGTGCTAAAACTCCGCCCTGGGGTCAATCATCGCCACAATGCCAATGTTCAACGCCCATGGCCTTGACGCGACTTGGGTCGAGCCATCTGCGGAGCAGGCACAAAAGTTCTTTGACGACTTGTCGGAGAGGGCCATCCGGGAAGAAACAAACCTCGTCCGCACCACCACTGATGAAGAAGTGGCGTATATTGCCACTAGAGTGGAAGAGGCGAATCTTGCCGCGGAGGCCGGCAGCGTCGGCTTCACGGAATGGGAAACCAGCGACGTAGAAGTCATATTGGAAGAGAATCCTGTCGGGGAGGATAAGGTTGCCGGGGAACAGAGCAGCGCAGCCGCCGAGAGCTCATCTGACGGGGATGCAGCTGAAGAACAGCCGCAGGAGGAGCCCCCAGCTCCAAAGAAGGCAAAGCGTGTCCTTCGAAAAGCTACCTCTAGCGTCCCAGCAAACCAACCTTCTTCAAGCAGCGAGGCTCCCGGCAAGAAGGCGGCCGGCAAGGCTGCACCGCGGCAAGGAGTTTGACAGCAACCCTTGCGGCGCACGAGACACACACCTGCGGCAACCACTGGGGCGGCAGGGGCGTCTCACACAACAGCACCGGAGGCTGAGGCGGCTGAGTCACGCCAGCCCCCTGCACCTGCCGCAGCCAAGCGACCTAGGACCCCTCCTCTGCCCCCCATACGGACACTGCAACGGAGGTCGATTTCGACATCTCCGGTTTCAGCCCGGAACGAGAAGAGGAAGAGTAAGTATCCTGCCACAGCCTTTATCCCCCAAATTCTGAATCCGATCGATCTCATTGCCTTCTTTTGTCTTGTCTCTGCAGTGATGCAGAAACTTTGGCGGAAAGGATGGCGAAGAGGGCGAAGACTTCCACGGGCGACGAGCCCCCGACAAGCTCTGCAAGCGTGCCAGAAACTATCATCATCAGCCCAGAGCTTAGCCCTCGACGCAGCCCCTAGCGCAGCCGTCAGCGTGAGTCCACTATTCATTTTCCGCTGGCGGGTGCTGAGGTTTCTACCTTTGCCGCTGATATCTTTGGGCTTGCAGGAGAAGAACAGCAACAGGGAGAGTTATTGGAGGACGCCTCCGTCGCGCCACCTCCGTCAACCACGCCGCCCGCAAGCGCATCTCCGGCAAGAGCTCCTACCGACGAGCCTACCTTGGTGGAGGAGGAGCCGGCAAACAAGGGCACCGGCAACCTTTCCCCGGCAACCAATGTGACTGCTTGCCTCAGAGCACTTGTTATTCTTTCTTTCTTTCTGTTTTCTTGAACTTCAACCTTGATCTTATTTTGTTTCCCTCCTTCGTCCTTCAGAATTCCCTGTGATGGAACACATGGACGTCGACGTTGTCATCGAGGAGACCGCCAGACATGCTGCCGCCGAAGCCGACAAGATCGTTGCTAGCGAGGCCGCCAAGGACGCCACTGTCGAGGCCGGCAGAATTGCTGCTGATGAGGCCGCCAAGGCTGCACAGGAGGAGGCCGCCAAGGAATCTGCTGAGAGGGCCGACAAGGAGGCTAGTGACCGTACTGACGGCATTCCTGCTGCAGGAGCGCCAGGCGCTACACCAACCACAGAGCCCCCAGCCGCCGGCGAGACGATTGTCGAGGACCAACCATCGACATCTGAGGCTCCCTCATCGAGCAAATATCTCAAGGTTGGCGAGAACCTGTTCGTCAACTTGCCGGGGACGGCAAGCATTGGGGCACCGACCGAAGGTGAAAATTTTGATGAAGAAATCATCACCGCTGCCGGGCTCGAGATTGTCGATGAACCAAGCGCTAGCGGCAGCAAATCTAAGGAAGATCGGCTCCTCCAGGCCATGGGCGATAATTTCCGCAAGCTCCAAGCACTCCACCGTGCTCGAAAGGAGAAGGAAGACTCCAGAGCTGCAGTTGTCGAAGCAGCTGAGGCGGATTTCCAGAAACGCATTGGGCAAGTGTAGATCTGGTACGCCGAGGCCCTTCAGGAGTTGACTGCCAGCCGGGAACAAGTGAGCCAAAGCTGGACGGAGCTCCTCTTGAGGCAATCTGACATAGAGAAGGCGCAAGAGGAAGCTGCGCAAAGGGTTGCCGCCGAGGATGCTATCTTCACGGAGCGCCGCATTGGGCTTGATGCTCACGAAGAAGATCTTGCCGCGCGCGAGCAGGCACTTGCTGCCAAACTCCGCGGCAAGGACGAACAAATTGAAAAGCTTGTCGCGTAGCGGACCCAGGAGCTGGAGCAAAGGCACAAGGAGGCGCCCGAAGCTTTAACTGTAGATCACGCCAGCAAGCTCAAGGAAACCATCGATGCCACCGAGGCCACAGAGGCCGCCAAGAACGAGCTGAGCAACAAAGTGAAGAAGCTGGAGGCAGATCTTGAGGAACATAGCAAGGAGCTATCGACGCTCAAAGGTGACAGGGAGAAAACTCTCCACAGCCTGGCGGAGATGCAAATTGCTATATCTGACAAGACCAAGCAGCTCTTTTCAGCCAACGATGCCATTGCCGATCTAAGGCTGAAGCTGACCATGCTGGAAAAGTCTCTTGAGGACGGCAGGGCCCGCGAGAAGGCCCTGAGCAAAAATCTCCAGGATGAGAGGAACTTGCTTAAGAGCGCTGCCACCGCCCAAATTGACTATGAGAAGGGTGTGAAAATCTGGACTGATCGCCTTGTCGACGCTGCGGAGAAGCTCACCGCACAACTGTCAACCATGGGCCGGGATGGCCTGCAAAACTTCAGGTATTCCTCTGAAGAAAGGATATCCCCGAGCGCCAGGCTGACCATGTTCTTCGAAAGCATCATTGATGCTCTGAAGCTGCTCCAGTCCAACCGAGCGACCCAACTGGCCAATAAATCCCGCAAACTTTGTCGGGCCGTCCTCCGCAAGGTACTCATCAAGGTGGTGCATAAGAACCCTGGCGTTGACCTCACCAACGTGCTCGACCGCTTGCCGGAGGATGCAGATCTCAAGGCACTTGAGGAGCTTGTCGCGCCCATCGTTGAGAAGGTAGACTTAATCAAGAGGGTTGAAGGCCAGCGCAGGGACTAGCCATCCCACTTTTCCTTGCTGCCGCCATTCCATGCCAAGGACAATTTAGTCTTAAGTTAGAACTGCGGCAACTATTGATGTAATATAACTTGCTATGATTGAGTATATGCATGCTATTTCCCCTGTCTGATTTCATTCCGTATGGTATACGCCCTACGCTTACTGGAAACTTGCCGGCGCCCAACCTGCCGCGAGCGCCGGGTGCGGGACTTCAGCAGCCTGCTGGAGGTGCAACAGCCGGCAAGACACCTTGGCATTCTTGGTGCAGCCACTTAGACTGTTGAGCGGACTCGAAACAAAATAAGGGCGCAATCAATTACGACAAGGGTTCCTTCGCGTGCAGGTTTTCCATACAAGGGCCGAAATCGTCTAAAGAAAATAGCCTGATAATAAAACTTGAAAAACTTGCACAATGTTTCGCAACTTAGCTTTCTGTCGCTGTACTCTTTCCGACAAGACATCAATTCTGAACATCGCCCATTGGTATCCATACCTTCCTCCCCCCCCGGCAAACTTGCGCGCGAGGGAACCTTCTATCTCTTGAGAAAAAGAAACAAGAGAAAATAGAGATATGGAACCTTGCTGGTTCATTAATGCTTACCGGGAGCAAGTGTCATACAATATCTCAGACAAGCATGCATATATATATAAATATGGAGATCAACAAGAAATGTACAACATTTAAGCTTATTCAACTGCGCACAAGGTCTGCGCCTGGCTTTGTACAAAAGATTACATGCCTTGCCAGCAAGACTTGTACAAAAGGTGGTTGCCGGGAATCCCCGGCAACCGCGCCTCATGGGTAGAACTTGCGAAGATGTTCGATATTCCAAGAATTGCTCACTGGAACGCCATCCTCGGTCTCCAGGCGAACAGCGCCGGGCCTGGTGACTCGCACTACCCGATAAGGGCCTTCCCACTTCGGCGTCAACTTGTTTGAATTCTTGGCGGACAGAATCCGCCGAAGAACAAGGTCACCTTCCTCAAGACTTCGGGCATGAACTTTGCGGCTATGGTAGCGGCGCAAAGCTTGCTGGTAGCGTGCAGCTCGCACAGTAGCCTGAAGACGATCCTCCTCAAGGAGCACAGCGTCATCTTGCTGCAGTTGCTCTTGCTCAAGCTCATCATAAGCGAGCACTCGAGGTGACCCGTATATGAGTTCCGTGGGGAGAACTGCTTCCACTCCGTAAACTAGAGCGAAGGGTGTCTGGCCAGTGGCTCGATTTGGTGTCGTTCTGATTGACCATTGAACCGCCGGCAACTCATCAATCCAGCGCCTTCCGCACTTTTTCAGCTTGTCAAAAGTCCTGGTCTTGAGACCACGCAGCACTTCAGCATTAGCCCTGTCCGCTTGGCCGTTGCTTCTCAGGTGAGCAACTGAGGCAAAACACATTTTGCTGCCAAGGTCCTGGACGTATTGCATGAAGGTGCGGCTTGTGAACTGTGTGCCGTTATCGGTGATGATCCTGTTGGGCACACCGAAACGGCAAACTATTCCTTTAAAGAACTTGACTGCTGATTGTGCTGTCACCTTCCTCACCGCTTCCACCTCCGGCCACTTTGTGAACTTGTCGATTGCAACGTACAAGTACTCAAAGCCCCCAGTAGCATGGGGAAAAGGGCCCAGTATGTCGAGCCCCCAGACCAAAAATGTCCAGGAGAGAGGAATTGTCTCAAGGGCTTGAGCTGGCTGATGCAATTTCTTTGAATGAAACTGGCACACTTCACACTTGGTTACTAGTGCAGTTGCATCTTGCAGAGCAGTGGGCCAAAAGAAACCTTGTCGGAATGCCTTTCCGACAAGCGCTCTTGATCCTATGTCAGAGCCACATATGCCTCCATGTATCTCTGCCAACAGCTCCAGTCCATCCTCCCGAGGATGACACTTCAATTTCACACCGTTCGGTCTCTTCCTGTACAGAACGCCATCGACGAACTGGTACATGCTATACTGATGGGCTACTTTTTCCGCTTGTTCCTGCTATTCAGGGAGTTCCCCTGTCTGAAGGAAATGGACAATGGGCTACGCCCACGTTGGAGCCTGGGGTCGACAACTAGGACTAAAGGCATCTCTTCTACCGGGGGAATGTTTGTCTCGACGGCAAGGGCCTGAGCCTCTGCCGGAGCCTGTCGTTCCCCCGGCAGGCTTGTCGCTGATCCCGGAAACTTCTTTGCCGGTGGCTCCCGGGAGCTCTGCCGGAAAGCACTGACTAGAATTCAACTTCCTTCTCTTCTCTTGCCTCCTTGATGGTGCTACAGATGGCTGAGTTAAATGGAGCACAAAAGTTCCTGGTTCCACAGGTAACTTGAGAGTAGAGCGCTTTGACAGGTCATCAGCAATACTGTTTTCGGCACGAGGAATGTGCTTTGTTTGCAAACCGTCAAAGCGCTCTTCCATTTTTCTCACTTCATCCACATAGGCTTGCATCAATGGACTCTAATAATTTTTGTTGACTTGCCTGACAACAAGCTGCGAATCGCCTCTGATGATGAGCTTTTTGATACCAAGGTCTGCCGCGATCCTAAGACCGGCAAGCAGCCCTTCGTACTCCACAGTGTTGTTTGTCGAGCTCTCCCGGGGAAAATGCATTTGAATTACATACTTGAGGTGCTCTCCGGTGGGTGCGACAAGCAGCACGCCAGCACCGGCGCCTTCCAACGAGAAAGCTCCATCAAAGTACATAATCCATTCTCGATCTGTTTCCTTGCCGGGAAGAGTCGTTTCTTGAATCTCTTCATCTAGCATTGGGGTCCATTCCGCAATGAACTCCGCCAAGGCTCTGCTCTGAATTTTCGAAGTACTTTCAAACTTGAGATCAAAGCTTGACAGTTCAAACGCCCACTCCATTATCCTGTTGGTTGCCTCTGGATTTCGCAAAATCCGCTGCAACGGGAAGCGAGTGACGACGGTAATCTCATGTGCGTGAAAAGAATGGCGCAGCTTCGAGGCCATGAGAAGGCCAAAGAGCAACTTCTACACACCAGAATATCCTGACCTAGCTCCCTGTAAAAGGGAGCTGACAAAATAAACTGGGCGCTGCACCATCTTCTTCTTTTGCATTGATTCCTCTGACTGCGCAGATCCTGTCTTGCTGGCACCAGACCCTGCCGGGGAAGATCCCGGTGCGTCACTTGACTGTCCTGCCGCTGCAGTTGCCTTCTCGTCGGCTTCTCTCTACGCCACTAACGCGGCACTAAGCACTTGATTTGTTGCCGCTAGATACAACAGCAACGGCTCTTGTGGCTTAGGCGCGACTAGCGTCGGCGGAGAGGAGAGGTACCTCTTCAAATCCTGCAGCACTGCCACCTCTTCTGAAGTCCATCTCCTTGGACCTGCCATCTTCAAAATTTTGAAAAAGGGCATGGCGCGCTCAGCGGATTTGGAGATGAACCTGCTTAAGGCAGCAACGCAGCCGGCAAGACGACGTACATCCTTGACGCTTCTTGGCGCTTCAATTTGCTCAATAGCTTTGATCTTGTCGGGATTAGCCTCGATCCCTCGCTGAGATACAAAGAACCCGAGAAGCTTACCGGAAGGAACGCCAAACACACACTTCTCAGGATTGAGCTTTAAATTGATCTTGCGCAGATTTGTAAATGTTTCTTCTAGATCTTGTATGAGCGTCGCTTCATCCTTGGTCTTGACCACTATGTCATCCATGTATGCTTCCATATTTCTATGTAGCTGAGGCTCAAAACCAATTTGGACCGCTCTCGCAAATGTAGAACCAGCACTTTTCAACCCGAAAGGCATTCATATAAAACAATACGTACCACACGGGGTGATATATGCGGTCTTTTCTTCATCTTCTTTTGCCATGAAGATCTGATGATATCCCGAGTAGGCATCAAGGAACGACAGTAGGTCACAACCAGCAGTGGAGTCTGCAATCTGGTCGATGCGCGGCAAGGGGAAAGGATCTTTTGGACAGGCTTTATTGATGTATGTATAATCAATACACAGCCTCCATTTCCCATTCGCCTTGCGTACTACAACCAGATTGGCCAACCACGTTGGGTGAAGCACTCCTCTGACCAAACCTGCCGCTTCTAACTTCCTGATTTCTTCGGCAATGAATTATTGCCGCTCCAAGGCTTGCTTCCTCACCCTCTGCTTGACGGGCCGCGCATGAGGATAGACAGCAAGGTGGTTCTCAATTACCTCCCTGGGAACACCGGGGATGTCAGATGGTTGCCATGCAAACACATCGACATTCGCCCGCGGGAAGGCAATGAGCGCGCTTTCCTATTTGTCATCTAGGGTGGAACTTATGGTGAAAGTTCCTCCCATTCCGTCCTCCTTGACGGGCACCTTCTTGGTCTCTGGTGGAGCAGCCTTGGACTTCTTGTTCTTGCCGGTGGAACTCTCTGGTGCGTCCTCAACGGAAGCGCAGCACTCCGAGGAGGTGCGCTTGCCGGGGTTTGCGCCAGAGATCTTGCCGGTCTTCTTCTTCTTCCCCCGGGAGTTCCAGCGGCAGGAGTAGATGCCTTGATGGCAGGTGCTGCGGCTACCTCCCGGTAGAGTTGGTCGGTGCAGATTAGTGCATCCTTCTTGTCGGAGTGGACAGTGATGCCGCCATGAACTTGGCCAGCGCTGGGCGGCCAAGGATCCCATTGTATGACATCGGGATCTTGGCGACATCGAACACTACCTTCTCTGTCCTATAGTTGAGCTCGCTACCAAATGTTACCGGTAGCGTAATCTTGCCTTTTGGCTGAGTCCTTCCTGGATTGATCCCTTGAAACGTGCCCGTTTCCTCGAGATCTTCATCAGGAATTTGCAGCTTCTTGAGCACGTCCGGTGAGATTAAGTTCAGCCCGGCCCCACCGTCAACTAGCATTTTTGTCACCTTGAGGTTGCGGATTGTTGGTGAGACCAACAACGGCAAGCACCCGACCGCAGTTGTGCGATCAGGGTGATCCTCGGTGTAAAAAAATGATAGGCGTGTTGGACCACTTCAAAGGTTTCTGTGCATCAAACGATGGCTCCGTTGCATTAACCTCACGCACCCACTGTTTAAGTCGGCGGTGAGAAGAACGCAACGAGGCGCCCCCGTCGATACACATGGCCTCTATGGCTTTCTGAAACTCGTGCTCACTGGATTCATCGTCTTCCTCATCATCATCGCCCCCCTCGTCCTTGTCGCGGCCTCGGGCGAGCATCTTCTTTTGTTGCTTAGCCTTGCCGCGGCGGCCTCCTCGGCCACCACGCTTCTTGCCGAATCCCTCAGCACTGTCCTAGGCCTTCTCCTTGTCTTGTCTTTCGTACTCAGCCCTTTGCTTCTCGACAAGCTGCTCAACTTGCTGGCAGTTTTGGAGATCGTGGCCCTTGGTGCGATGGATCTTGCAATACTGTTTGTCGGAGCCTTCCGGCTTGTCGGCAGCCGCCAAGGCCGGACAGGGGGTGCACCCGGCAACTTCCTTGCCGGGATCGTCAACGTTGGCCTTCTTGGCGGTGCCGGGGTTGCCGGATTCCTCGACAGCAAGCACGGCCTTGCCTTTGCGCTTCTTATTCCGCCGCCAGCCTTTCTTTGACGGGGTTACAGCATCTTCATCCTCAGATTCGCCCCTTGCGCGAACACCCTCACCGGGGAGTTTCCTCCCTTCTTCAGCTCGAGCGCACTTGTCGGCCAAAGCATAAATCTCGGTAATACTCCTGACCTTGTTCATCGCCAGCTCTTCACGCATCTTGCGGTTACGCATGTTCTAATGAAACGTGCTAACAACAGCGGCAGGATGAACGTCTGGAATATTATACTGCACCCGGCTAAATCTCTGGATAAATTTGTGCAGGGGCTCGCCCTCCTTTTGACGGAGGAGATGCAAATCACTTTCTTGGCCAGGAGCTTGGTGGCCTCCAACAAAGGCACCAACAAACTGATGGCACAGATCTAACCAAGAAGAAATGGAATTCTCTGGCAGATGCATCAACCACGAACTGACGTTGGGTTTGACCACCAACGGGAAGTAGTTGGCAAGTATCTTGTCATCTCGGCCCCCGGCAGCCTACACCGCAATGGTGTAGATGCTCAGGAAATCCGAGGGGTGAGTCTTGCCGTCATATTTCTCCGGGACCTCTGGATTAAACGTTCGGGAGTTGGGCCACTGGACTCGCCGCAGCTCACGGGTAAACGCTGGACAACCTACCTCATAGGGCAAGTCGCCTGCGTATCCCGGCGAAGGCTTGTCGACAGTAGGCCCTGCGCGTTTATCAGACTGATGACGCGCCTCCCGTCGCCGCTCGATGGTAGTTCGAGCATCCTCTTTGCTTCGTTCCCGAAGAACTTGACGTTGATCGCGGCGCATCCGCGGATCGGACGATGCCGTGGAATCATCATCACGGCCGTTGGTCCGCCGGGTTGACGACTGCCGCTGCTGTCGTGGAGGGGAGTGCACCGTAGTCGCACCACCTCCAGTCTTCTCACCATCGGCTCGCGCCTGATCGATAGACCGCTGCCGTGAGGGCCCCGCTTGCTGCGGCCCATCCTTGTCGATGAAGCCGATGAGGCTCTAGATAGTAGATCGCCACTCCTCCATCTTCTCCGGAGCAGGAGGAAAATCGAGGAGCAACTGCGCACGTGCCAAAGCTTCTGCTGGCGTAGGCGGCGGCGACAGGTGCGAGGTACGTGAGGTGCTCTGACTCCTAACAGTGTTGGAAGGAGCACCATCACGATCACACGACCGCGCGCCACTTCCACCGGCAGTTTGGTGTGCATGCTGGGCCTATGCACCTTGGGATCGATGCACAGAAGTCTTTCCATGGGGACATTCAGAACCACCAACACCACGGCGCTGCTCGTCGCGTGCGACCTGGGAAGGCCGCGATGCTTGCGCCGGCGTGGGAGTCCTAGAAGGTGTCCTCCGATCTCTGGAGTTCGCTGCGCCACCAGTAGGCAGCACAGGTCCATCTCTTGGGTGGCATGGTGACAAAGATGGTGAAGAAACTGACGCGTTGATTACTAGAACAGGTTCGCGCAACCTCGATCCCCCTACCTGGCGCGCCAAAGATGTCGGCGTACGACACCTATGGGATCTAAAGGACCCCTTTACGATTCGGCGGGGAGAGAGGTATGCACAAAGAGCAGAACCAATGATCAACGCGAGGGGATTTTTACCGAGGTTCGGGCCGCTGATCAGCGTAAAACCCTACTCCTTCTTTAGTTTATTATTAGTGTTTTTGTCCCAGTTCTTGGAGCGCTTGCAATGAACAGTGTGTTCGAGCAGCAGCTACACATGCAGAATGGGCTGAGAGTGCTCTCTCTAGAGACCTCCCCCCTGTAGCAGTTGCCTTGGGCCTCCTTTTATATGCTCAAAGGGGTCACCACAGTGGCAAACTGTTCATACGCGAGGTGTAAAGTAGCTACAGGGTTATCATACCTAACAACTGACGGTTTAGGACAAATGCATTTAATGCACCGTGAGGTGTCCGTTTAGGTGTCTTTACTTTCTTGGGGATGGAAAAAGGGGCCATCCCATCAGCACCGCTTAAGCTCGCCTCCACTAGCGCCTTGCCACGCATCCAGAGAGGGGACCAGAATGCCAGGCTGGTCGCCGCGCTGGAGCGATGGCACAGTGGCGGAACCTTGCCGGGCTCCGCGGGCTACCCCGGCAAGATCTTGCCGGGAGCCGAGCCTCTGGTCTCCAGTTCTCCTATCTCCTGATCCTTGGCTTGAATGTGTCTTTGATAACCTTGGATTAATCTTCAGCTGTTCCCCCGACAAGCCTTGCCGCAGGTATGGCTACAGCTGCCCGTGCACAAGTATGGGGTACTAATGGCCCAATATTTAGTACACCGACACCATGCTCATTCATGCTCCAGCTCCGGCCGTCCTCGCACAAGTCCCTTTTCCTCTATATCATACATGCTCCAAGACCGGCTGTCCTCGCGCAAGTCCCTTTTCCTCTGTATCTTCAGATCCCATCCCACCAGACGAACGCCTCCTCCTGGTGCCGCCCTCGTTGACGAAGACCTCTCGTTGACGAGCGCCTCCTCCTGGTGTAGCAGCAGCAAGACCCGCCGCTGGTGAGCTACCTCCTCCCTCCTCCCCTTCTACCACCGGTCTCCTACCACTCCTTACCCTCTCTGCGGGTGTCGCTCTCCATCACCAGCTTCACGGTCCCCATGGCCATCTCCTTGTGTAGCGCAGCCGTCAGCATGGGCAGCTCGATGAGGAACGCCGGCGGCGCCCGCGTGTCCTCGTGGATGGCCAGACCCAGCCGGCCACGGCGGTGCCCCGATGGTGAATCAGTTTAATTAAGGGGCACGGGTAGAATTCTAACTAATGGAGGGGGTTTTGTGAAAAATGAAGCATTTTCTCAGATATCCACTTAAATAGCACTGCGGGTTGAATTATGAGAAACAGAGGGACTTTTCTATAAAAATGACGATGACAAAGTACAACTAGAAGCGATATATGTTTTATTATTATTAGGGAAAGATTTCAAATAAGCATGTGTGAGTTAATTAATGATGACGCATGTGTTGCTAGTGTCCTACAATTTAGGAACGAGAAAAATGTTACGATGTTCTAGATCAGATCGTCGATGCCTAGTGAAAATTCATACCACATCGACAGATTAATTATTGTACTACCATCACACAATAATTTTTTTATGCATTCAACATGTCCATCTTTAGGGACGTCAGGCATGGAATCCTTTTCCTAATCCAGAATAATAGCTTCATTGAGATCAACTAAAGCCTCTATTGACAAGACACGTAAATGTCATTTTAGCATCAATGGTTTATTATGCACTTGTATGAACCGAGATCAGCTAGAGAAAATTTATTTTATATTTAATTTAATGAATGTGCAAGCACACATGTTTTCATCGTGTGTGCCTAACCTGTATATATGTTAGTCCAACATTGTCTAATCCTTATTCATGTATTTATGGTATTTGTTTCTTTTTTAGTTATTGCGCCCTAGTAGCTTAGTCAGTATGAGTTCGTGAGGGATATATACAACAGTCAAATTCAAATTTTTTTAGATGAGTCAAATTCAACCTTAAAAAAAGGCAATGTGTGCATAGTTCGGAGAACAAAGACGTGCACACTAACATGTCTGCGTGATGGACTCGGAGATTTTTACTGAACGATTCAAACTACTAATCACACGCGAACCAACCTATGGTTGGATGGTTAGAGGGATTGTGGTATCCCCAGCCCACCAGGGTTCAAGTCCTGGTGCTCGCATTTATTCCTGGATTTATTTCAGGATTTCCGGCGATGCGCATTCAGTGGGAGGAGACGTTCCCGTCGACGACGAGGCGCCTACAGTGACTTCATAAATTTCAAGATGATACCCGGCTCAGTCTTTCGGAGATGCTCATAGGGGTAGGGTGTGTGTGTTCATTCATAGGGATGAGTGTATACGCGTGTATATGAGCGCTTCTGTTTATACTAATGTTCAAAAAAAAGTACTAATCACGCAAAAAAAGTAAAAACCTATTAAAAACAGAAACTGTGAACATGCGTGCATGCTAGTATAAAAAAGTGCCTAAAAAAGTAGCCACACACGTGGGCTGGTCTAGAAGAAACCAGCAGTCGCGTCGCTAGCACTCCTCCAGCCTATACGAAGTCTTGTTCACAACCTCACAGAGCCTTATCTCCACAGTTGTTCTTTTGTGTCGCCAGTTATCCACATCCCGACCTTCCCTGGGACATGCCGCCTGCACCCACTGCTGCGGCGCACGCCGCCGGATCTCCCTGCTCCCCCGGATCCTTGCACCATCCCGGCCATGGGCGCTTACACACCTGCTGGCTCCCCCCCTCTCGGGAATCCCCGCTCCCACGATCCCTGCACCACCCAGCCATGGCGCTGGCTACAACCCCGCTGCCTAATAACCCACAAGTATAGGGGATCTGTTGTAGCCTCTTTCGATAAGTAAGAGTGTCGAACCCATCAACCCAACGAGGAGCTAAAGGTAGAACAAATATTCCCTCAAGTTCTATCGATCACCGATACAAATGTACGCACACTTAACGTTCGCTTTACCTAGAACAAGTATGAAATTAGAAGTACTTTGTAGGTGTTGTAGGATAGGTTTGCAAGATAATAAAGAGCACGTAAGTAAAAACTAGGGGCTGTTTAGATAAATAAACAAGTTAGTTAGTATAGCGAGTGTGGAAAGGTGGTTGTAGGAGTTGCGGAATTGTCCCTATGCAATTGACTACATTACTATACCGATAACAAGTTTTATGTGGGAGAGGCCACTGCTAGCATGTCATCCCTTAATTGGAATTATATGCACTTATGATTGGAACTATTAGCAAGCATCCGCAACTACTAACGTTCATTAAGGTAAAACTCAACCATAGCATTAAAATATATTGGTCCCCCTCCAATCCCGTATGCATCAATTTCTATGCTAGGCTGAAGCTGCTATCACCCTTGACCTCCAATACATAGTCCTATCAACATACAACTAATGATCCAAACGCGCGCTCATATGATGGGCACAAAAGCACAGCAACATAACCACAAGCAAGTTAAACCAATCATAGCAATTCACCAATCACCGATTGGACAACAAAAATCTACTCAGACATCATAGGATGGCAACACATCATTGGATAATAATATGAAGCATAAAGCACCATGTTCAAGTAGAGGGTACAGCGGGTTGCGGGAGAGTGGACCGCTGAATATAGATGGGGGAAGGTGATGAAGAGGCTGGAGAAGATGACGGAGGTGTTGGTGTAGATCGCCGTTACACGATGATTGCCCCGGCGGCGTTCCGGCGCCACCGGGAGAGAGGGGGAGAGAGCCCCCCTCCTTCTTCTTCTTCCTTGACCTTCCCCTAGATGGGAGAAGGGTTTCCCCTCTGGTCCATGGTCTCCATGGCAGCGGAGGGGCGGGAGCCCCTCCGAGATTGGATCTCTCTCTTTGTTTTCTTCTGTTTCTACGTTCCCAGATTCTGGCCTTTCCCCGTTTCTTAAATTCTCGAAGATCCGTAACTCCGATTGGGCTGAAATTTTAACACGATTTTTATCCGGATATTAGCTTTCTTGCGGCGAAAGAAGGGCACCAACCGCCATACGTGGTGGCACAAGCCTCCCAGGCGCGCCGAGGGTAGGGGGCGCACCGCTAGGGCTTGTGGGGCCCTCGGGCATCGTCTCGCGTTGATTATTTTTCCCAAAACTCACATATATTCCAAAAAAAATCTCCGTAAGTTTTTATCGCGTTTGGACTCCGTTTGATATGGATATTCCGCGAAACAAAAAACATGCAACAAATAGGAACTGGCACTGGGCACTGGATCAATATGTTAGTCCCAAAAATAATATAAAAACTTGCCAAAAGTATATGAAAGTTGTAGAATATTGGCATGAAACAATCAAAAATTATAGATACGATGGAGACGTATCAGCATCCCCAAGCTTAATTCCTACTCGTCCTTGAGTAGGTAAATGATAAAAGAGATAATTTTTTATGTGGAATGCTACCTAGCATAATCTTGATCATATAATCTAATCATGGCATGAATATTAAGACACGAGTGATTCAAAACAATAGTCTATCATTTGACATTAAAACAATAATACTTCAAGCATACTAATAAAGCAACCATGTCTTCTCAAAATAACATGGCCAAAGAAAGTTATCCCTACAAAATTATATAGTTTGGCTATGCTTCATCTTCATCACACAAAGTATTTCATCATGCACAACCCCGATGACAAGCCAAGTAATTGTTTCATACTTTTAATGTTCTCAAGGCTTTTCAACTTTCACGCAATACATGAGCGTGAGCCATGGATATAGCACTATAGGTGGAATAGAATATGATGGCAGAGGTTGTTTGGAGAAGAGAAAAAAGGGGAAAGTCTCACATCAACTAGGCAAATTAATGGGCTATGGAGATGCCCATCAATCGATATCGATGCAAGTGAGTAGGGATTATCATGCAACGGATGCACTAGAGCTATAAGTGTATGAAAACTCAAACTGAAAACTAAGTGGGTGTGCATCCAACTTGCTTGCTCAGGAAGACCTCGGGCATTTGAGGAAGCCCATCATAGTAATATACAAGCCAAGTTCTATAATGAATATTCCCACTAGTATATGAAAGTGATAACTCAAGAGATTCTCTATATGAAGAACATGGTGCTACTCTGAAGCACAAGTGTGGTAAAAGGATAGTAGCATTGCCCCTTCTCTCTTTTTCTCTCATTTTTTTTGGCCCTCTCTTTTTTTTGGCCTCTTTTTTTTATTTTATTTTTTTCGTCCGGAGTCTTATCCCGACTTGTGGGGGACTCATAGTCTCCATCATTCTTTCCTCACTGGGACAATGATCTAATAATGATGATCATAACACTTTTATTTACTTCCAACTCAATATTACAACTCGATATCTAGAACAATATGGCTCTATATGAATGCCTCTGGCAGTGTACGAGGATGTGCAATGATCTGGCATAGCAAAGATATGAAAAAACAGACAAGCCATCAAAATATCATGCTAGCTATCTTATGATCATGCAAAGCAATATGATAATGAATGCTCAAGTCATGTATATGATGACGATGGAAGTTGCATCGCAATATATTTCGGAATGGCTATGGAAATGCCATGATAGGTAGGTATGGTGGCTGTTTTGAGGAAGATATAAGGAGGCTTATGTGTGATAGAGCATATCATATCACGGGGTTTGGATGCACCAGCGAAGTTTGCACCAACTCTCGAGGTGAGAAAGGGCAATGCACGGTACCGAAGAGGCTAGCAATGATGGAAGGGTGAGAGTGGGTATAATCCATGGACTCAACATTAGTCATAAATAACTCACATACTTATTGCAAAAATTTATTAGCTATTTAAACAAAGTACTACACGCATGCTCCTAGGGGATAGATTGGTAGGAAAAGACCATTGCTCGTCCCCGACCGCCACTCATAAGGAAGACAATCAAAAAATAAATCATGCTCCGACTTCATCACATAACGGTTCACCATACATGCATGCTACGGGAATCACAAATCTTAACACAAGTATTTCTATCAATCCACAATTACTCACTAGCATGACTCTAATATCACCATCTTTATATAGCAAAACTATTGCAAGGAATCAAACATATCATATTCAGTGATCTACAAGTTTTATGTTGGATTTTATGACTAACCATGTGAATGACCAATTCCTGTTGATTCTCTAAATAGATATAAGCGAAGCATCACTGGTACAACGAGGTGCTATACAAACAGTTTTTAACCCCTTTCCGCGACGGCGTTCTGAACCGTCGCCTAGTGAGTGACTGCGATAGGGGGGTCCTTTCCACATGACCCAGAAACCATCAGGGATAGGCTCTCCTAGCGCACACGCTCGGCAAAATGAGGTCGTGTGCGACGGGCGAGCGATCCAATACGATTATACAGGCCCAATCGGTTCTGGTCGTAAGTACATCCCACACAGTCAGTCCCAAACAAAAGTTTCCGTTTGTTATGTATATTCCACACAATCAATCCAAGGAATACGTTTCCGTCCTTATGTACATCCCACACAGTCAATCCAGGGAAAACGTTTCCGTTCGTATGTACATCCCACATAGTCAATCCAGGGAAAACGTTTCCGTTCGTATGTACATCCCACACAGTTTTATGTATAGGCTCATGTGTGATAGGTGTAACTATCACACACGCTCTGCCTCGGTTAACCGTTTGCTTTTATTCAACTACATCACACACAATTTGATGAATAAAACTGTGTGGCATTGGGCTATCCATCACAAGCGCTTATACTGCTAGTACCATTTGCAAAGTTCCATGACCCATTTAGCAGATTTATTAGTTTACAATTAATAATTCCAGTATTACGCAAATTCACAGTTCACATCGAACAGCTGTTTGCAAATTTCATATCACACACATAAATATATATTAACATCACAGTACGATAGCTACCTGAAAACAGCACAGTACAACATATAGCTAGTTCAGCTTCATAAGAACAATATTAGAACAATATATTCATTTCCCTAATCGAGATCATCCAGGCTCGTCTTATCCACCTCTGCTTTCAGTTCAGTAAGAACCTGTTTTGCACTGGCCAACTGGGAAAGTGCCTCCTCCTTCGCCAACACCATCTTAGCAAATCTGATTTAAAAAATCTGAGCTCATTCTCCACCTTCCTCTTTTTATCCCGCATCTTCAAATATTCTTCAGTGTTGACAACACTTTTTCTAAGCCTACCTCTGTTCTCTTCCTCATACATGCTTCAGAGCTTTGCTAGGCACATCTTCAAAGACTGTGGCCACTTTTGATCAACCCACTCCAGGTAAGAACACTTCCGTTCATCCTATAATATTTAAAACTAGATCAGTAACAATTGTAGGGGAAATGGGTTTATAGCAACATAGAAAATCACCAATACTTATTTTGAAAAACTGAAGAAACAGGTTAATTATGACATATCTTCTCAAAAAGATCAATGTGCAAATGAATTAATTGCTACTGAGACAACAACCAAATTCTGAAACATCAGAAGCTATAATTAACTACAACAACGCTACAAGTTCTTACTCATGTACTATAAATAAAAAATTGAATATTTTGTGAGGAAGCTAAATATAACTGCAACAGCATAGCGACAGTGTTTGGATGACAGCAAATTGATACTAACAGATGTGTACATGCACAAATTTAGTAACATAGAACTAATAGCACTAAGGCCGTCCACTATGTATGCCAAAACCGGTGTAAAGACAACTGTTGCTACATTTCGCACCGGTGCCCTACACTGGCGAGCTGATGCAGCAGAAAAAAATCAGTGACCCGGACTCTGGAGCACCTAGTTGCTCCGATGCCCAGTTCCTTCATGCCATAAAGATTTAGTATTTTACTGCTTGGCTGCTCGGATGTGTGGACCAAAGTTGTCTGCACAAACTGCTGAAGCGGTGCCAAATAATTTTCTAATGGCACCGCTGATGAGATGGCAACATTTTTAGATACTAGGTACAAACTGTGACACTGTCTTAGGATATGTTTGGTTGAAGGTGTGGTATGAATGGGTTGGGACAGTGACAGTGTCTAAATCACATCTAATAAATGATTTGTAACAATAAAAGTGGGTCTAACCTTCTCTGCATATGCCAGAAACTTCCTCCCACTGTCCATAGATTCAAACGCAACTAGCTTCATGCATGGAGATTGATGGTGACAACGAGCAGACAGATCTTCAGCCACCCCACTCCATTCGTTGCAACTGATGGTCCTAGGGAGCCACAAGAGAAAGAAATGTCTCAAATCGACCACCGGGTTAAAATCCTTCATTCCAAGTCATAACTCGAGAGAGAGAAGAGGGGCATACCAGGGTGGTGAAGGAGTCATCGTCGAAGGAGGAACCACTGGAGAGGTCATTGAAAAAGACCATGGCGACCCCGACGGTAGGATGCGAGACGGCGAGAGCGAGGAAGCAAGCGAGGAAGTGGCTATAGCTTAGGAAGGAAGGAAGGAAGGAGGAAACAGGGGAAATGTGACTTGTGGTCGGGGAGAAAAAGAGGTGGGGAAGGGAGGAGGCGGGGTAGATATTTCGGCAGTAGGCCAAAAATTTTGAAATGTGGAGGGAAACTTTGCGTGCGGTGCCGCCGGACACCATTCACTTTGAACGATTGTGTGCATCGCAAATGATTCTTCTGCTTTACGCGCATGGGATGAGTTTGATAATTCAAATTTTGGTGGAAATTTCCCTGGGTACTGTCCTCATCCACGTCATTGCGTAATTTAACATCACTTGCTAATTTGGGCACACAAAAGAGCGTACAGCACACAGACCACAATTACTGAATCGAGCAATTTTAGTAATTAAACAGAGCCAGTTGACCTAAACATTGCTCTAACAAAAGACCAACATTAAAAACAAAGCCTAAGTATGCATAATTTTAACAAAGCCGCTGCCGTGCCGGCCTATGCATCGCCAGTGTGAGATGAGACGTCGATGACTTGTCCTGGCGACATGCCGCCGTTGGTGGACTCTGCGTCCCCCCTGCTGAAGTCGACCGCGTCCTCGTCCTCAGCGCCACCCTCAAGGTTGTAGTACTCGTAGTAGTGGTTGCGCCAGAGCTCGCGTTGGTACTCCATCGCCGATTCCTCGACGGATATACTCTTCTCTACCTCGACCTCGGCCACGCGCAACTCCTCCTCCCGGCGCTCCTCGATCTCCGCTGCCTCCTGCATCTCCAGGTCCCGCTCGGCGATCTCATGAGGAAGCAGGTGCTCCATGGCCATCGCCGCCATTTCGGACATGGGTTGCATGCTGGATTCCGAGGTGGCCTGGAATATCTTGGCGTGCGTGTCCTCGATCTTGGCGTGGATAGCCTCGACCCGGGCCATGGCGACATCGGCGGCACAGACGGCAGCTTGAGCGCACTCGGCGTTTGCAGCCGCCGTCGCAGCAGCAGCTGCAGCCGTCTCGGCTGCTGCAGCTGCCCTGTCGGCTGCCGCAGACGCCCTCTCGGTGGATGCGGCCGCACTCAATGCTGATGCGGCGGCACTCTCGGCGTAGGCGGCGGCGCTCTCGGTGCAGGCGGCGGTGCTCGGGGAGGACGCGGCCACCGTACGGGCCTTCACGAAGCGTTTCCACGGCGTCATCTTTGCAAGAAGGGGTTGTGAGAATGGGGATCGGGATTCGTGGATTCGAGGGTTGCCGGCACTGGAGTAGACGAGCTGGCGAAGCTTAAGGAGGAAGACTTAAATAGACCCATGAATTTTCATCACAAATGGTTCCTACAAAAAACTGTGTGTGATGTTGATATTTTTTATTAGCTGTGAAAGACGAATTAGGAGTAAAGTGGCAACGGATGGTGCTTTAAATGTACGAGAAAATTTCTAGTACTAATACAACTTTCATGCCTAATTTTGGAAAATTTCAGGGGTCATTTGACATTTTAAGACATTTAAGTGATTTTCTAGCCATTTAATGATCGTAATTCAAATTTGAACTACATGTACATGCAACAGCTAACCATAACGGTTTGAAAAGTCATATTTTGTGTACTTGTGTGTGAGTTAATTCCATGTGCAGTAAATTGCAAGGAATTTTCAAACATATTGGTCTCACGCCCTGGACACATGCATGGAGTGCCATGGCATTTAAATTCCAAAAAATTAAAAAAAGATCAGAAACACATGAAACCTTGCTTGATGTAATGTCACGCCACCAAGATGATGTGGTAAAAAAATTGGCATATTTGACGAAAGTTTGGACACACACCCCTCACAAACCGAAGCAACTCACTAGAAGGCTCGTGGTTCCGAGAGGGAACAATGCATGTTTGATGACGAACGGGAGATAGCTTCCTCTCACGGGCTTCAAAAATTTTCTACAGTTAATGTGCACTAATACAACTGTCGTGTCTAAATTTGGAAAATTTCAGGGGTCATTTGACCTTTTTAAGACATTTAAGTGATTTTTTAGCCATTTAATGACCGTAATCCAAATTTGAACTACATCTACATGCAACGGCTAACCATAACGGTTTGAAAAATCGTATTTGTGTACTTGTGTGCGAGTTAATTCCATGTGTAGTAAATTAAAAGGAATTTTCAAACATATTGGTCTCACGCCCTGGACACATGCATGGAGTGCCATGGCATTTAAATTCCAAAAAATTAAAAAAAGATCAGAAACACATGAAACCTTGCTTGATGTAATGTCATGCCAGCAAGATGATGTGATAAAAAAATTGGCATGTTTGATGAAAGTTTGGACACACACCCCTCACAAACCGGAGCAACTCATCAGAAGGCTCGTGGTTCCGAGAGGGAACAATGCATGTTTGATGACGAACGGGAGATAGCTTCCTCTAACGGCCTTCAAATTTTTTCTACATTTAACGTCCACTAATACAACTGTCATGTGAAAATTTGGAAAATTCTAGGGGTCATTTGACCTTTCAAAGACATTTAAGTGATTTTCTAGCCATTTAATGACCGTAATTCAAATTTGAACTACATCTACATGCAACAGCTATCCATAACGATTTGAAAAATCATATTTGTGTACTTGTGTGCGAGTTAATTCCATGTGCAGTAAATTAGAAGGAATTTTCAAATATATTGGTGTCACGGCATGGACACATGCATGGAGTGCCATGGCATTTTAATTCCAAAAAAATAAAAAAGAGCAGAAAAACATGAAACCTTTCTTGATGTAATGTCATACCACCAAGATGATGTGGTAAAAAAATTGGCCTGTTTGACGAAAGTTTCGACACACACCCCTCATAAACCGGAGCAACTCACTAGAAGGCTCGTGGTTCCGAGAGGGAACAATGCATGTTTGATGACGAACGGAAGATAGCTTCCTCTTACGGCCTTCAAATTTTTTCTACATTTAACGTGCACTAATATAACTATCATGTGAAAATTTGTAAAATTCTAGGGGTCATTTGACCTTTTAAAGACATTTAATTGATTTTCTAGCCATTTAATGAACGTAATTCAAATTTGAACTACATCTACATGCAACAGCTAACCATAATGGTTTAAAAAAAATCATATTTGTGTACTTGTGTGCGAGTTAATTCCATGTGCAGTAAATTAGAAGGAATTTTCAAACGTATTGGTGTCACGGCATGGACACATGCATGGAGTGCCATGGCATTTTAATTCCAAAAAATTAAAAAATGATCAGAAAAATTTGAAACCTTGCTTGATGTAATGTCATGCCACCAAAATGATGGGGTAAAAAAATTGGCCTGTTTGACAAAAGTTTGGACACACCCCTCACAAACCGGAGCAACTCACTAGAAGGCTCGTGGTTCCGAGAGGGAACAATGCATGTTTGATGACGAACGGGAGATAGGTTCCTCTTACGGCCTTCAAATTTTTTCTATATTTAACGTGCACTAATATAACTATCATGTGAAAATTTGGAAAATTCTATGTGTCATTTGACCTTTTAAAGATATTTAAGTGATTTTCAAGCCATTTAATGACCGTAATTCAAATTTTAATTGCATCTACATGCAACAGCTAATCATAATGGTTTGAAAAAAAATCATATTTGTGTACTTGTGTGCGAGTTAATTCCATGTGCAGTAAATTAGAAGGAATTTTCAAACATATTGGTGTTACGGCATGGACAAATGCATGGAGTGCCATGGCATTTTAATTTCAAAAAATTAAAAAATGATCAGAAAAACATGAAACCTTGCTTGATGTAATGTCATGCCACCAAGATGATGTGATAAAATAATTGGCCTGTTTGACGAAAGTTTGGACACACACCCCTCACAAACCGGAGCAACTCACTAGAAGGCTCGTGGTTTCGAGAGGGAACAATGCATGTTTGATGACAAACGGGCGATAGCTTCCTCTTATGGGCTACAAAAAATTTCTACAGTTAACGTGCACTAATACAACTGTCATGTCAAAATTTGAAAAATTTCAGGGGTCAATTGACCTTTTTAAGACATTTAAGTGATTTTCTAGCCACTTAATGACTGTAATCCAAATTTGAACTAGATCCACATGCAGCGGCTAACCATAACAGTTTGAAAAAAAATATTTATGTACTTGTGTGCGAGTTAATTCCATGTGCAGTAAATTACAACGAATTTTCCAAATATTAGTGTCACGGCTTGGACACATGCATGGAGTGCCATGGCATTTAAATTCCAAAAAATTAAAAAAATCATCAGACGATGTAAATATCTGGTAAGACAACCGGCCCCCACACGATTGGCACTCTATTTCGCGCCTCGAGGTTTGGAAGGTGAGTGGCGCAGGTTATTAATCAGACACGGTTCTGTATTGGAAACCGTCAGCTATTAAGTTCACACACGGATTTTGCTACGGGAATCATGTGTAATTCAAACTATAGTACTCGTAAATTCTGGCGACCGGCGTGTGTACTGTTCCCGTCGATCTAGATTCTGGCCGCCAATAAATACTACCTTGCTCACGTCATCCCGCCTGCATTCTCATCTACATCCTCCCCTCGCTCGCCCTCTTTCTCTCTCTCTCTCTCTCTCTCTCTCTCTCTCTCTCTCTCTCTCAAATCTCTGCCATGGCGCCGCCGATCTGCCCACGCGCCGACGAGGAGTCGCCGTCCCCCGAGGACGCTCAGTTGAAGAGCAGCGATGAGGAGGACCCCTACGCGCCGCCGGACGAGGTTGCGCCCGACGCCCCAACTTTGGATTGGTTTTGGGGCCAGTACAATCTTTGTCTGTGGAAGTCACTGCCGCCGGCTGAGAAAGCCAGGCAAGTGGCGTTCAAGAAGGAGATGGCGGAGGAGGAAGCTAGGTACCAGGCGGCCTGTGAAGCTCGTGATGCCGCCTGGGAAAAGGAGGCGGTGGAGCTTTGGGGACGGGCGCGTCGTCGTGCGGAGGAGGTGTACGAAGACGGGTACTTCGCGAGGAAGGTCAAAGGCGCCAGGCGCCTCATCGCTGCGTGGAGGTGGGCCGATAAGCTCTAGTGTGCCACCGACGAGGAGCTCTGGTGGGCGCCCAACGAAATGGCAAGATCGTTCGCGCTCGTCTGCCAGCAAGAGACAGATCGGTACGTCAAGCGCTGCGAGGCGGAGGAGGCGGAGTACTGCCTCCGCGCTGGGAAGACGCCGCACACCAGGGAGCAGCTAGCGAGGGGCTGCCGGAATACTGCCCCCAGGAGGGATTATTAGTTTTAGTATTGTTCATTTTCAATTTTATGCATTGTACCTAGTAGTTAAGTATCGTCACGTATATGTGATGGTATTATATATATTCTGTGATGAACTAATGAACAATTAATATATATATATATATATATATATATATATATTATGAATTCCATTTTCTATCTATTTTTATCTACTAATTTGTATCTAACTGTTATCATCCACATATACAGAATGGAAAGCATATATACACACATTGAAATAGAACATATAAGAATGGAAAACATAGTACACACATTGAAACAGAGCAATATTATGATTGCTGTGAATACATAGCGATCCATGTCGAAACGACTCAACAAAATAAAACACGTCCATGAGACCATGATCAGCAGCCCTTGCCTATGGTAGCTCTTGGCTCTGCCTGAACTCGTGCAGGCGTTCGTCCCAGCGGTCGACACGCTCGCGGTACATCTGGAGCACGATCTCGAGCTCCAAGTTGGCTATTTCATCGGAGATCACCAGCTCGAGGATGCGACGACCATGTTCCTCTACTGCGCCCAAGTGGACACCTGGGCCAAGGAGGCGGTCGAGCCTAGCGACCTCCGCGTTGGCATCAAGCGGGCCGAGGACAAGGCGAACGGGGCGACCCATGCGAACGGTGCGGCGGGCGTCCGGTGCAAGTACGGCGCTGCTGACCTCTGGTGCAAGTACGACGCAGAGGGCCTCTGCCCACTCCTGGCGAGGAATGGGGGTAGTGACGGGATGTCTACCCAGCTACGACGCCCAGTCGACAGCAGGCACCGCCGATGGATCCGCCCTTGCTGTGCGGCGCGCCGCGCCTCTCGCTCTACGGCGCTCCAACGGTCTCGCTGTGCGGTGAGCTACAGCCTATCGGCGCGGACGCGCCTAGCTTGCTCTGCGGCGCGCCATCGATCATGTTGTGCGGCGAGCTGCAGCCTCTCGGCGCTGACATGCCTATCTTGATCCGCGGCGCTGAAGCGCCATGCGCCAAGGATCTACTCAACACTAGCAATGACGCAAATCACGGCGTCGTCCATCGCGTTGTCGGGGAGTGCCTCGGCCTCGACGGGCCGTGCACCTTCTCGTTTTCCTTGTCGACGAGGTTGATGGCATAGGTGGCGCTTTGGTGGGTTGGCATGCTTGGAAAAGGTGGATGTGCTACAGGATGCGCTTGTTGCCTTAGTGCGTCGCGCGCCTCCTAGGTTTATGCGCAATATCGCTGGGTGGCGGGAAACTGGTGAGGAAATGGTGGGAAACGGTGGCGTGTTCATAAAACGCCATCAATTAATGGAAACTTAGCATAGAAGGAACATCGAGCTAGCATAAGAAGTAGATGATGATCAGATGATCATTTATCCTAGTTAATTATGCATGTAATAGTTTACTTTGGTGTGTGGAAATGTCATGTGTGTACTAGCCACCTATGTTATTGGATGTTTGCCGCGTATTACACACATCTTGTTTATGTGAAACGTTTCTGTTCTCTTGGCTCAACACAAACAGTTTATCGGAATGAACTGTATGCCCTCCATTGCACACACCTTGATCTGGCTGAACCATTTCTGTTGCGTTGCCTAATCAAAAACAGTTCATCAGAGTGAACCGTATGCCATTTATCGCACAAACCTTGATCTGGCTGACCGTTTCTTTTGTGTTGCCTAATCACAAACAGTTCATTTGAGTGAACTGTATGCCGTATATCACACACACCTTCATCTGGCTGCCCGTTTCTGTTGTTCTGCCTTATCACAAACAGTTTATCCGAGTGAACTGTATGCCGTATATCACACACGCCTTCATCTGGCTGCCCATTTCTTTTGTTCTGCCTCATCGCAAACAGTTAATTGAACTGAACCTTATGCTCCGCATCGCACACGCAACTAAAATCTGAACTGTGTTTGATGTATCCTTCATCGCAAACGTTTTGCATCTTTTTTGACTGTTTTTTACATCACCGTTTGTGATTAATGCATCGCACAGAGTTTCATCAAAGGGTCTCTGATCGTAGTGTCGCGTTATCAGCATCCTGCAGTAGTGCATGAGAGTTTAATTCTTTCTACAAAAGATATGCCCATGCTCTAACAAATATAAGTGAAGCAACACAGCATTCTACAAATGGCGGTTTTTTTAGTGTAGAGAAACAGGGAATCCAAACTTCAAATGATATAAGTGAAGCACATGAAGCATTCTATAAAGCCATACTCAAAAGATATAAGTGAAGTGCATGAAGCATTCTATAAATCAACTAAGGACTATCTCATACCAGCATGGTGCATAAAAGGAAAAGGAAAAATAAAAACAAAAGACGCTCCAAGAATTTGCACATATCATGTGACGAATAAAAATATAGCTTCAAGTAAAATTACCGATGGTCGTTAGAAGAAAGAGGGGATGCCCTAGGCATCCCCAAGCTTAGTTGCTTGGGAGTCCTTGAATATTACCTTGGGGTGCCTCGGGCATCCCCAAGCTTAGGCTCTTGCCACTCCTTATTCCTTCATTCGTCGTGATCTCACCCAAAACATGAAAACTTCAATCACACAAAACATAACAAAACCCTCGTGCGATCCGTTAGTATAATAAAGTAAATCACCACTTTAAGTACTGTTGTGAACTCATTCCAAATTCATATTAGCATTATATCTACTGTAGTCCAACTTCACCAAGGTTCATACCCCCTGATACTACCCATAGATTCATTAAAATAAGAGAACAATGCATAGAAAACAAAATATGTCAAAAATAGAACAGTCTGTAGTAATCTGAATATCTACCATACTTATGTAACTCCAAAAATTCTGAAAAATTAGGACAAAATAAACAATTTGTATAGTAATACTGTGTCAAAATTTCAGAAACTTTTGACATTCCAGTAAAAAAATGCAAATTCATGTGCTACAGCCAAAGTTTCTGTTTTTCCACTGCACATACCAAACACGCAATCTAATCATCCTAAATGCAAATCTTGGCACATTATTTTTATAATACAATGGATTTGTACAAGGGGATAATTATTTTTGTTGAAAAGTTTCTGTAATTCAACATTCGCAAAGTTTTCATGGGCATGAACAAAGTCCAAGGAGCTCTTCCACTTCAACGGTGCTCGTCTTTCTTACTTTCACTTTCCTTTTTGAAAAGTTTTAGGTTTCCCTCTATATTTTTTTGTTTTTAAACTTTATACAAGCATTCAACGGAATAAAAGGACTCTCTAAAACTTCCGGGTTGTTTCCCTGGCAGCGCTTTCTTTAAAGCCATTAAGCAAGGCATATAGTGCTCAAGTAATGGATCCACCCGGATCCCAAGGTATATCAAAGTCAATTTTAATTAACAATGATTTGTAATTTAGTAGTGAGCACAAGGTAACATATATCATGCAATGACAAAGTCTAACTCTCTTTCTATGCATTGGCATGTCGTAAAAGAACAATTCATGCACATCAAGTAAAGGCCAATACATAGTATAAACAGTTTCTTGCAATTTTATCGCATTGGAAACATAGAGAGGTGGAGATGTAGTTCCTCTCTCATAACAATTGCAAGTAGGAGAAGCAAGAACATGCATATTATATCTATCAAAATAATCATGTGCAATAGTAGAACGCAACCCATCAATATAGTCCTTAATAAGCGTAAACTTCTCTGATATATTGTAGTTGGGAGAATTCAAAAAGATAATAGGACTATCATGTGTGGGTGCAATAGCAACAATTTTATTCTTAACATAAGGAACTATAGCAAATTCATCTCCATAAGCATCATTCATATTGACATCATGGACACAAGCATAACAGGCATCAATTTCATCAAAAAGGGATATTTCAAACGAATCCAAGGGATCATATCAATCATCCTTCGGTAAGCACGAAGGGAAATTAAATAATGTATGAGTTGAAGAGTTACTCTCATTAGAAGGTGGGCATGGGTAGCTAATCCGCTCTTCCTCCTTTTATTCTTCGCTCTCCTCGTCATCTTTTTCATCCAATGAGCTCACAGTGTCAGCAATTTCTTCTTCCATAGTTTCCTGCAAAATATTAGTCTCTTCTTGGACAGCGGAGACTTTCTCAATAAATGCATCAATATAGGCATTGTATTCATAATTCTCATACCAATATTTAAGTATAGCATAATTTTCAGGTCTGTAAACAGCATCATCATAATTTTCACACTTTTCAAACAAAGATTCAATTTCATAAGCACCCTTAAAAGCAACGAATTCTTCTATTCGTTCCACATCATAGTAATCAAGGTTTCATTATCATAAGAAGCATAAGAAGCCAAGGTTTCATTATCATTAAATTTACATGAAAAGGGAAGGCGTGGAGCCTTCATCATAGAGCAACAAGTATAATCATATCTCAAGCATAAATTCCGAGCATACCAATGCAACATATGAATTTGATTCCATAAGAATTTTCCTTTTTGAGTCAAGCGATAATCCCTAAAGTATTCACATTGATCCAACGTGTCTCCCATTATCAAGTTGAATGGGGTTTTCTCAGGATTATCAAAGTAGTGTTTAATATTTTTCACATAACGAGCATCGAGGGTTTTAGGAGGTTCCCCATCTCCATGAGTAGCAAGTACACCTAATTTTTTTGGTATTTCGCGTTCCATATCTATAACTAAAGATAGAGAATAACTTAGAACAGCAAATAAAATCTACTTAGTGAAAAAGCAAACAAGCACACACGAGAATATTCAATCCACGCTATTGCTCCCCGGCAACGGCGCCAGAAAAAGGCCTTGATAACCCACAAGTATAGGGGATCAGTTGTAGCCTCTTTCGATAAGTAAGAGTGTCGAACCCAACGAGGAGCTAAAGGTAGAACAAATATTCCCTCAAGTTCTATCGACCACCGATACAACTCTACGCACGTTTAACGTTCGCATTACCTAGAACAAGTATGAAACTAGAAGTACTTTGTAGGTGTTGTAGGATAGGTTTGCAAGATAATAAAGAGCACGTAAGTAAAAACTAGGGGTTGTTTAGATAAATAAACAAGTAAGTTAGTATAGCGAGTGTGGAAAGGTGATGGTAGGAGTTGCGGAATTGTCCCTAAGCAATTGACTACGTTACTAGACCGATAGCAAGTTTTATGTGGGAGAGGCCACTGCTAGCATGTCATCCCTTACTTGGAATTCTATGCACTTATGGTTGAAACTATTAGCAAGCATCCGCAACCACTAACGTTCATTAAGGTAAAACCCAACCATAGCATTAAGATATATTGGTCCCGCTTCAATCCCGTATGCATCAATTTCTATGCTAGGCTGAAGCTGCTATCACCCTTGCCCTCCAATACATAGTCCTATCAACGTACAACTAACCCTATGGTGTGATCCAAACGCGCGCTCATATGATGGGCACAAAAGGACAGCAACATAACCACAAGCAAATTAAACCAATCATAGCAATTCACCAATCACCGATAGGACAATAAAAATCTACTCAGACATCATAGGATGGCAACACATCATTGGATAATAATATGAAGCATAAAGCATCATGTTCAAGTAGAGGGTACAGCGGGTTGCGGGAGAGTGGACCGCTGAATATAGATGGGGAAAGGTGATGAAGAGGCTGGAGAAGATGATGGAGGTGTTGGTGTAGATCGCCGTCACACGATGATTGCCCCGACGGCGTTTCGGCGCCACCGGGAGAGAGGGGAGAGAGCCCCTCTCCTTCTTCTTCTTCCTTGACCTTCCCCTAGATGGGAGAAGGGTTTCCCCTCCGAGATTGGATCTCTCTCTTTGTTTTCTTCTGTTTCTACGTTCCCAGATTCTGGCCTTTCATCGTTTCTTAAATTCCCGTAGATCCGTAACTCCGATTGGGCTGAAATTTAAACACCATTTTTATCCGGATATTAGCTTTCTTGCGGCAAAAGAAGGGCACCAACCACCTTACGGGGTGGCCACAAGCCTCCCAGGCGTGCCCAGGGTAGGAGGGCGCGCCCCTAGAACTTGTGGGCCCCTCTCGCATCGTCTCGCGTTGATTCTTTTTCCCAAAAATCACATATATTCCTAAAAAAATCTCCGTAAGTTTTAATCGCGTTTGGACTCCGTTTGATATGGATATTCTACGAAACAAAAACCATGCAACAAACAGGAACTGGCACTGGGCACTGGATCAATATGTTAGTCCCAAAAATAATATAAAAAGTTGCCAAAAGTATATGAAAGTTGTAGAATATTAGCATGAAACAATAAAAAATTATAGATACGACGGAGACGTATCACTGCTCACCCCGCCCGGAATCCCCACTCCCCCGTCCATGGCGCGCGCTACGCACCCGCGCAACCACAAGGAATCCCACGACGGGCTCCTCTGCAGAGAAGCTAGCTCCGGGCTGTGCCCTCCAGCACCGACGGCCACTCTCGTGCTCGTGCAGTTCAACAGCGACCCCACCATCGGTTGGGCGACCATGGCCATGCTCATTCATGCTCCAGCTCCGGCCGTCCTGGCTCAAGTCCCTTTTCCTCTGTATCATTCATGCTCTAGGACCGGTCGTCCCTCGCGCAAGTCCCTTTTCCTCTATATCTTCAGATCCCATCCCACCACCCGAGCGCATCCTCCTGGTGCCGCCCTCGTTGACGAAGACTCTCGTCGACGATCTGCAGACTGCTGTAGCAGCAGCAAGACCCGCCGCCGGTGAGCCACCTCTTCCCTCCTCCCCTTCTACCACCGGTCTACTACCTCTCCTCACCCTCTCTGTGGGTGTCGCTCTCCAGCACCAGCTTCACGGTCCCCATGGCCATCTCCTTGTGCAGCGCAGCCGTCAGCATGGGCAGCTCGATGAGGAACGCCAGCGGCGCCCGCGTGTCCTCATGGATGGCCAGGCTCAGCCGGCCACGGCGGTGCCCGGTGGTGAATCAGTTTAATTAAGGGGCGCCGGTAGAATTCTAACTAATGGAGGGGGTTGTGTGAAATACGAAGCGTTTTCTCAGATATCCACTTAAAATAGGACTGTGGGTTGAATTATGAGAAACAGAGAGAATTTTCTATAAAAATGAAGACGACGACGTACGACCAGAAGCGATATCTGCTTTATTATTAGGGAAAGATGTAAGCCCCGCATCCTCTCTTACCCTCTTATTTGAATCCATATGGTAGTTCCAAAATAGGTACTTCAGTTGCTTCGACCTATGGAGTATAGCTAGTTTGATTGAAAATCAAAATGATGAAACCGATATTCTCTTTTGGTAGTTCGTTGACATGTCCATTACTTGGCTTGAGAGGCATCGGGACAAGAAGATGTCCATCAATGTATCTCTTTGGCCATGGAAGTCCTCAGCGAGGCGTGTGTACACGTGCCTATAGCCAGTCAGTGCAGTTGCGGTTTGCACCTTTTCAAGACTGGACTCTCGCCTCGGCCAACCCCGCCTCCATGCTGACGGACTTGAGCCCTTCTCCCCGACCTTGCTCTGCCCCCGTTCGGTCCCTGTAACAGATGAGCGAAAATTGAGACATGAGTGACATCCAGCGCTCTGATCTCTGGCTTTCTCTCGTCGCGCGAAAGATTCCGTCGTCACTAATATTCGCTGAGAAGAAAATGCTTACAGGATTGATGTATAGTTGATGGCTCTTAGGTGAGAACTGTGGAGCTAGTAGGCCGGGAAGAGCTGGTTATGGGCAGCATCGTCAGCTGCTCTCGACCAAGCGCGTTGGTTGGTCAGGACGAAAGACATGCGCAGTTCATTTGTACTAGCTTTATCTTTCCTTGCCCTTATATCTTTGAATTACCCATATCTAGCTTAAAATTCTAGCAACCCACTTCCAGTTAATACTACCGTTCTTGTTGTGTACTCCCTGCGTCCCAAATTACTTGTCTTAGTAGTCTTATATATTATCGGTATACTCAGTACCATACATGGGAGTTTATCTATCTTTCTCCTTTTTAATGAACGACATCACATATATCCATTCCTTTTCATATCCGTTAATTCGATTAGTTGTTAGACTTTGGTTCAGTCAAGCGCTGTTGCTTCCTGCAGTTTCTTCCATGTTTTTACCAATATCATTATCACTCACTTCTTGCTTCACTACACTTCAATTTTGCGAGTATCAATTTTTACTTGCTTAAAGAAACTGCTGGAAGTATTCATTAATTACCCATCTTTACTTACATAATTTCTACAACCATTTACCCTACTTATTTGTGCAAGCTGGCTGACCATCCTTTTCATCTATCTATACCTACACCTACTAATAAAGGACAACGCTAACGCCCACAAGTGTGGTGGGAGCGAAACCCGCCCACACGCCCTATAACACACAGACTGCGTCACGTCACCGCATGCATGCATGTGGGAATCTTTTTGAATTTTTAGTTTTTAAAATGTTTTATCTATTAAATGAAAAATCCGATTAAAAATCCGTTTTCACCATTAAATCCCTCGCGACGAGATCTTCGAAACTAGATATCATATCAATATATTTCGACGAATTTTGTTTTGGTTAAAAGTTGCCATGTCTATTGCACATGAATTGCCATGGTGTTTACACTGAAGTTGTCATGTTATGTTTCAGCTATTTTCTTCTATATTTAAAAGTAAATTTTGACATATTATAAAACGGGGAATTAAGAAACTACACTTGCCATGAACCATAAACTAAAATTGCCATGATACATGCACTTAAAATTGCCATGGTTTACACAAAAAATAATTTTCATGGTCAAAGTACTGGAATTGCCATCATCAAAATACTAAAATTGCCATGCTCTACAAACTAAAATTGCCACATGGCAACTTTAGTTTAAACACTATGGCAACTACAGTGTAAACATCATGGCAACTTTTAGGAAAAAAAAATCATCGAAACATATCAACATGGGGTCTAGTTTTAAAGATCTCGTCGAGACGGATTTAATGGTGAAAATGGATTTTTAATTCAATTTTTTAATTAAGAGATAAAATATTTTTAAGCCGAAAACCAAAAAGATTCCTGCTGATATCATCTGTTCACACGTGGCAAAATGAGTGGTAATGGAGGCGTGTGGGTGATGTGCAAGATGCCACACGTGTGGACGTTAGTTTTTTTCCCTAATAAAAGGTTATCGCTTCTTACCACCGTAATTTCGTCCGCCCACCCCACCCATTCAGTTTCATACGTCCTCTCTGATTTTTTATTATCCGAGGTGGTACTATTCATGTAATTTTTGTGGTCACGAGCAGGTTCAACCTGCTCGGCCTCGACTTGAAGCGAGTACGTCACCTTGCCGCGTCCTTCCTCTAATGGGCCTGCTCCTGCTACCTTAGACAAAAAAAGATAAAAACAGCTTGCGTATCAGTGAAAAATATGTGTTCCAGTTCAGTATCGAACACGCGACCTCAGCTTATGTACATCAGGCTGTAGCCAGCTGCCCTATATTAGACCTGTCGTAAAAACTGATTCGGTTTATATATTACTCCCACCTCGCTCCTTTAAATGAAATCCAACCAATTTATATACAGAAGTGAGTTGAACTAGAATCAACCAGTCAAAAGAGACCCATTAAGTCCAACTCAAAAGGAGAGGAGAGACCACATAAAGGCTGGGAGTTGGGGAAGGGACATGCACGACTGGTTGGCTGGCCCTAATTAAAAAAACGAAAACATTAACGCCCACACATGTGGGCGCTAGCCAACTCAACCACACGCCTCCATCTCCGTTCAACAGTTTCTGCACGAATCTTGGCACGTTTTGGCTGATTTTGTGTGCCACGTAGGACAACTCGCGTGTGTGGTGTGTGAGAGAGTTCGCCCACACGCCGGTTTCCTCTCCGCGGTCAACGGTTGCCACTCGGGGGTGTGTGGTGGAACTGCTTAGCGCCCGCACGACTTGCCCGACTGCGGTTGCCGTCAACCACGCCTCGCACTTTGCCCCCCCCCCCCCTCCCCTCACGGTTCCATTTACTCGCTCCACTTCATTACTCACCCAACCCACCGCGTAGTTCATTCAATTGGAAGAGAAGCCAAGAGGAGAAGGCGGCGGCGGAGGCGGAAGAGTCGACGGCATTCGCGGCCGTCGGTGGGACTCGCCGGACCGGAGCGTCTTCGCCGGAGAGCCTGCAGATTGAAGGTAACGCTCCTTCACACGCTCACATTCCTTTGGCTACATTCCCCCCTCTCGTCCGTGGACAATGTTCCGCTCGAGATTCATCGAGATTCCGGCGGATTCGCGGTGCTCCGGCGTTCCCGTCGGCGGCGGAGTCACGTGCTTGCCGTTTTGGGTGGCATTGCGTAGTTTCGTCGCCGCCGAGGTGGCAGTCAGGCCGGTATGGCTCGGCCTGTTCACAGCCACATCCTGGTTCTGCGTTGCGATTGAGCCAGCGTTTTACAGTTGCTAGTTATGTATTGCATCGAAATGCTATTTGCGATCAGTGGGGGAAGTTTTTCATTGTTGAATTTGAGGTTATAATAGTTGCCAATGAACCCTAGATCTAAGTTGTATTTTCAAAGTGCAGTATAAAGGCAGCCATGGCAGTTTCAGCAATTATCTGCACTGGATGGCAACTAATTTCCTGATCAGCTGTGTCATTTGCCACAAATATGATTTCCATGTGGCAACTTTTTTTGTGAACACACTATGGCCGTTGCTATGCTGCAAGTGTAGTATGAAGGCAGCCATGGCAGTTTCAGCAACTATCTGCAATGGATGGCAACTAATTTCCTGATCAACTGTGTCAGTTGCCACAAATATGCTTTACATGTGGCAACTTTTTTTGTGAGCACACTATGGCTGCTGCCATGCTGTAGGCAGCATAATGTGGCAACTTCACTGTACTGTAGATCGAATTTTGTGTTTTTAGCAATGCTGATTAGTGATATCTGAACGTATTTGGTTGTATTACACGGCAACTCATTTTTAATATGAGGCCAGTGTGTGATTTGCCACATTACAGGTTGTCTAGTGGATGTTTTCAGAACTTTTTGAATTGTCTTCCATCTTAACATGGCAATTTCAACCTAGTACATTTGCCTTTGAACATATGACAACTCATTTTTTATATGAGGACAGCGTGTGAGTTGCCACATTACATCTCTGCGTAGTGGAAGGTGTGCTCATTTCTTTGTACTGTCTTGTGCTAACATGGCAACTTGAACATTTTTTGTGTAAGTGCCTTATGATCTGTACATTTCTTCAAGTAGAGCCAATGTGTTTAGTTGCCACTTTTCTTGTTGGACAATCATAGGGGTTGTGGGTGTTCCTATGATATTGCCTAGTCTTTTTTGTCACTTTTTCAATTTGAGGCATGTGACAAGTATATTCTATTAGGTGGCAACTGCTTCATTCATAAGTTCATTTCACCCTGACATTTTGATTTTGTTCTTATCTCAGCACAATGACTCGCGGCGACCATCAAGACGATGATGATGATTTCATGGAGTTACCGCAACAGAATCACGCAACTGGATGGACAAAAGATGGCGATGAGGTAACTTTTCGTATGACATATGTTTTGAATGTCACATTTTAGTTCGCAATCGTCTATTACGAACTAAAATTTCATGATACTGAAACATGGCAATAAATTATCATTTGTCTGTTTTGCAGAAGAAGAAACATTATCGCAATAGGGCTTCACAGGAACGCCTGACTATATTGACCGAGGGATTTACCGACGATCAGAAGGGAGCTGCTGCTAAGATGGGGATGCAGGCTCTGATGGATGTTCGGTGCAAGAACCTAGTGAACCCTGTATGCGACTGGCTCGGTGAGACTTACGATACCTCCTCCAGGGAATTTGTTATTCCGGGACGTGGAAGACTCCCGTTGGACGAGGAATCAGTGTTCTGCACTTTGGGTGTGCCCCGTGGAGAAATGAAAGTCCCGTATGAGGTCAATAATAAGATTGAGGAAACATTGTTTGCCCGTTTGTTTCCTGGGATGACATCCATGCCGAACAGGACTGTGCTGCCAAATTTGCTGGAGGGCATGAAAACCCATGGCGAGGTTTTTAAGATGAAGCTACTCATGTACCTGATCTCAGCTGTATTTGCGCCTACCACGTCTCTTCGCCCAAGCAACAAATGCTTTCCCATCCTGGTGAATGATCTATCTCTACTCCTTTAGTCCCTCAATCTTTTGACTCTGATGTCATTTGTAAGCTATTAAATGCCAGTTTTTTGATTTTTTTTTCGTTTGATTTCTGATGCGGCAACTTCTTGTCCTGAAATTTGTGTCGCGCAGGCGAAGCTGAAAGATGTGAAGAACATGAATTGGTGTAAGTTCATCGCGGACTTCCTGCATGATGCATTCTCAAACAAGATGTACCAGAAGGGTTGTCGACTCCATTTAATGGTATTTTTTCCCTATTCCTTTGCAAACACTCTTACCACATTGATTGCTTTCCCAAATCAATGTGTCAGCCGTTGATAACTGTGAACCGTACAAGATCATGCATGGCAACCCATTTTGTTTTCATTTGTTTTCTATATAATTTTTGTTTACGTGTGAAGGCGACTTTCTATTTAATCCATGGCATCCGTGGTTGCTGCCTACAAGGCAACATTGTTTGTCAACAACATACAAAAAAATTTTATTTCATACATCCACTCTCTGTTCATACAATATGCATGGCAACCATGATGTTGACCTTGTTGCAACTATCATCACAACAAGATGGCAACTGCCATCACATTTTTTGGTTGCCATGTTGCATTTTTCTTTCGGCAAGCACATGGCAACTGGAGTGGATACAACATGGCAACTGCAGTTCAACCCACATGGCAACTTCAATTGTTATCACATGGCAATTACAATGCATTACACCTGGCAACTGCAGTTGCCTCCACACGGCAACTCCCTAATTTTGCACCTACATTTCACCTTCTACACCCTTTCTCTTACACAATTAACTTGATGGCAACTAACACATTGTACATCATGATGGCAACTACCACAACTAGATGGCAACTCTTTTTTTCTTCGTCCCCATCAACTTGATGACTCAAGGAATATGCAGTAGCTTCTTCTCAACATAGCATGATGGAACTGACATTTTTTTCCTTTTTATTTGTGTACACCAGCTGATGTACGTTGATCGTCTTGATCTGTCCACTGTTGACTTTACTGGGATAGGAGGTCTGCCACCTGCACATAAGTTTGTTGTCTCTGCGTGGATGTACGATGCTGTCAAGTCTGTGCTTGCCGCAGACAAGATAACTGATAAGAAATACGGGAAACTGCAGGTTAGTTCTGCCTCCTTTCTTTTGCACGGCATTCTTTCAATTTCGATGCTACATAACATATGAAAAAAATCCCCATATGGCAACTGTCTGTGGCTAACAAGATATGAATGCCCTTGTTAGCCATGGTTGTCTGCGCATGGCACCCATGTCTGACGCCACACGGCAACACCGCCATCCGTGTTGAAATTTCCATTCTCCCCCTCTTTTTTTTGCAATACATGAGTTGTTAGTTAGTGTTCCTTTATTTTCTCTCTTACATCCCTAGCTGTTTTTGATGTTTTCCAGCTGATGGCCAAGCATGCTATAGACTACAGCGTGTTTGGTGGGCCTCAAAACTTTGGCAAGTGGATGGACGTGCACTCAGCTCCGTCTTGTCCTCCTGAGGTAATCAAGGATTTTTATTTTGTTTTCTCAAATTGTTTTTCTCTCCTTCTTTTTTTTGATATATCTCTATGGTTGTTTTCGTATATTTTGATCTTGTGCACGTGACTCCAGTATGGTTGGTTACTGTTTGCTTCTTGTTTCGTGCACAGGCAAGGGCACCTGTTGAGCATCTAATTGGGCAGTTTGCTTCCAAAATGACCGGCTTGCTGGGGAAGTTGGTTGAGGGTTGGACGTCCCTTAATGGCTCTGACAGCGACGCGGTTGCGAGGCAGTTCACTCCATTTGTTGCAGAACGGACACATCGGCCAACTGGTTGCCGTGGCCGGTACGACTACAACAGCTCCCAGGAGCTCCCTGACACGCAAGATGAACTAGATGGAGATGCTGCTCTCGACAAGGACGATGATGATGACATGGAGAACGTGCAACATGACATCGATGATGATGAGCACGTTGAAGTTCGTGCAGGTGGTAAGAAGGGCAAGGCTGCACCAGATGTCCCCCCACCGGAGAAAGTCAAAGAACATACCGCTGTGAGAGACAAGGGGGTGTCGCCCTCAAAGAGGGGGAGGGATCCAGAGGACGTTGGGCAGGGCTCTCCTGGCAAGAGGTCTAGGACCGATCCCTTAGCTGCTAGGAGGAGGTTCGACCTCTATTTTAGTGTCTTGTTTTGTCTCTCCTTTTGAACAGACTGACCCCTTTTTTCCATTTGTTAGCTAAGCGTGGCAATTATTTTCGTGGCTTACACTTGGTACCTTTTTTTTTGTCATTTTCTTACACGTGCAGTGAGGCGACAGCTGGTGGACGAGCAGTTATGAAGAAACAAGCACCAACGCCAACCCGTGTTTCTGCGCGTTCGAACATGGGTGCCCCCATTGCTGGTGACACCCCTTCCACTAGGTCATCTCCTTGTACGATGACGTCCAACACCGGGGATCCTGTCGTGTTGGTAGACTTGAGGAAGACAGTCAAGAAGTAGGTTATCCCAGTTCTTTCAATGTCATAGTGCTATATTTTTTGCTTTTCAATGCAGCTGTCCAGCTTGCCACATGGGCTACTGCCATCAGTCTCACATGGCAACTGCTGTTTTCCCATGATCTCTTTTTTTTACTACATGGCAACTCCTGCTTGTCCTGCATGGCACCTGCTAACTAGGTCACATGGCAATTCTTATTCGACCTATATGGCAACTCTTATTCCACCTATATGGCAACTCATCCCATACCTAGTCCTGAAATGGCAGCTCTGTCACTTCACACATTTTTTCATTCTTCAAGATGGCTACCATGGCAACTATTTTTGTCTATTTTTTATAACACTGTTCATGTGCTTTTTTTGCAGGGTGAAGAAGACTACCACACGCGTGACCAAGCAGAACCCCAGAGACCCACTCGAACGCATACACTCAAAGCTGTCGACAGGTGGCAACTCAGATTCTCATGAGGCACGGGTCGACAAAGCTGCTGCTGCACCGTCCATTCTTCCAACTAGCTCTGATGCAAGCGGCCGACCTTCTCCGCCGGTTGCAGATGTGCAGGCTACAACAGCAGGCATCCGTACATCCGGGAGTGATGAGTCAGTATGTGCCAGGACTGCCGAGATATTGCCCACTCTGCTAGCAATGAAGGATGCTGCTGTGAGCCATGCCACCCGATCAGCAAGTGTTGAAGTGGATGCCCCCGAGATCAACCTAAGCAAGGAAGATTCTCGCTCATCTGATACGGATTCCAAGCACGTGGTTGGTGGCACTTCTGCGTCCACGAAAGAAGGGGCTGAGGCGACAGTTTAGACTGATATGCCATCCACAGGTGAGAGTCTTGGCACAACAGCTCCAGCTTCTGGTGTTCCAGAGGTTGCTAAGGCGACCGTTTCGCGAGCTGGTCTTCCACCTAGGCGTCGTAGCCCCCGCAAGCAATCTACAGATATACCCAACGCACCAGCTGTAGCTAGGAGCAGCAGAGATGACTCTGGTTATGTGCCTGCATCCACTCTGTTCCCACCACCTGCAGAAAGCAATGTTATGGAGAAAACTGAAGACCGGAGTACAACTGACCCAGGTGGCAAGTCGGGCACGACTGACGGAGGTGAACGTCCGGAGCAGACTGCGTCTTTACCCGCCGTGGAGAACCCCAACTTAAATTTGCGTACTTCTAAGCTCCCAGTCAACATTGGTGTCCCCTACAGCCGAAACAAGAAGATTGGCAATAAAGTTGCGACTGATACCGCTGACCACACGCCCCGCCCTACTAACAAGCCTGATGATTCTGCAGCAGACGAGGCAGAAATGTTTGTTGATCTTTCACCCCTGGATTCTGCCCCGCAAGTTGTTCGTGGTCCGGCTAGTAAGCAGGAGAGGCACCCAATGGCCTTCACCCCACCGAGCTTTAGCCTTGGCATCAGCCAAGATCAACCAGCGGTGCACGATCCTACGCCAGTTGCCTTTGCTTTCCCGGCAGGCATGGCCCCAATGATGGCGCAGCCAATGGCTGAGGGCAGGAAGGCTGTGAAGTTTGCAGAGCCGATTGTGCAAGGTACACTTTTTATGCGTTTATCATTTTGCTGTACACATTTTTTCTAGTCTGAATTTTGTGCCAAGCTTTTTTTTGGCTTCTCACCGGTGATGGCAAAAGTTATCTGATGAACATGGCAACTGGATTTTGCTGCACAATGTCACCTACATTTTTTGTTGCCATGTTGCATTTTCCATTTGGCAAGCACATGGCAACTGGAGTTGATACAACATGGGCCACTGCAGTTCAACCCACATGGCAACTTCAGTAGTTGTCAGATGGCAACTACAGTTCATTACACCTGGCAACTATAGTTGCCTCCACATGGCAACTCCCTAACTTTGCACCTACATTTTCACATTCTACACCCTTTCTTTGCACAATTAACTTGTTTTATTTTCCCATATGCCCTATCCCACTTTTTTTTATCATTGCAGCCACTCCTGAGGAGATTACGCCGTCACTTGATGAAGCTTACTGCAGGATTGAGGAGGCAGCACTGCAGAGGAGGTCCTCACGAGGTCAGGGGCAATCAAGTTCTAGCATGCATACTGAGTCTGTATCTGAGGATACCATTAGAAGTGCCACCCCTGGTTCTGTGAGGCAGCATAGGGTAGTTCACGCACCACCCGCGGATGACTATGAGCCAGAAGTCAAGGCCATAAAGGATCAGAACCAGCTGTATGAAATTGTCAAGCGCTTTGGAAATGCGAGGTCCAACAGCAAGCACATGAAGGAGTTGAAAGCGTAATGACCACACCGCATAACCCCTCATTTGCTTTCCTTTTTACTTTTCTTCCTTTTTGCTATTTCTATAGATGCTCTGTTTTACAATTTATTTCTTTTTTCTAGTTAGTAGACATGATTCTTTCATGTTATATCATTTTCATACAGCTCATGTTTGGACAGAACCAAGATCATACAATGTGATGCGACGTACGTTGACCTGGGTGATCTTGCCGAGTCTGTGAGGCCACTCGGCAAAATGTCGAAGAATGTAGTTGCATGTGGGATTGACTTCATCAACAGGCATATGGATATGTCTCCCGACAAAACAATCATGCAGTACAGCGTGACCTGCAAAATATGGATGGTGACTTCCACCACAACATCCTGAGGAAGCATTTTGCTGCGCATGGTGATTTCAAGCTCACAATGAAGAAATGTGTGAGTATTCCTCCCCTTTTTGCACATTTTTCCCCCCTTGGTATGTTTTTGCCAGTAGATATGCTTCACATGTGGGTTACACCCTGTTCTGTGACAGGTGTTTCATGCGGCAACAGCTGCCATGTAAAATGAGTTTTAATTTGTTTCTTAATGCAAGTTATGTGGCAACTCCAACTATAATACTGGGCAACTTAGTCCATACATGGATGGCAACTTCTTTCAATTACACAGTGCAACTACCCATTTTCTACGATGGTGTACTTTTTTGGACACCTGTTGCTTTTATGTCATTCATGTGCCTCTTAGTGCAACCGGCGATATCCTTACACATCATTTTTCGAACTACATCATGTCTGTTTATGATGTGAACTCTGCTTTTTCTTTCCTTTTTTTTACTTGCAGGTCATGTTCCCCATGTTCCAGGAGCTTGCACCACAGGACCCACATGACAAGTGTGGTCACCACTACGCGATTTGCCTTGACCTCCAGAGCCAACGATTTGAGGTGCTTGATTCAGTGCGTTCAGAAGCTGACGTAGACCTTACTACGCATGCTGAATACTTCATCAACAACCTCAAAGAGACATGGAACCGTCACTACGAAAACTCAAAGGTCCAGATCAGACATTTTCCAATCGAGTACGTTGCGACTACGAAGCAAGGAAACGGGTAATTACTATCTTTTTTTCATGTGTCCTCTACACCAATGCTAACCCTCGTGCCACATCTTCATTGAAGTTTATGATTTCTTCTCTGTTTTCTTGAGTTCACCTGATTCTTTTGTTTTATAGGCATGACTGTGGCTTTCACACATTGGAATACCTTGCTAAGTGGGAAGGTCGACGGGTCCCTATCGTCACAGCTGCAATGTTCGTCGAGCTCCGCAAAATTTACACATGGAACTAGTTGATGAAAGAAGATTTCAACACGCGGTCCAACGCACGAGAGTTTATAGAGGAAGCTGTCAAGAAAGCCACCAAGAAGTACAAGTGATCACGTGGTGCTCCACACCGAACGCTTACCTTACATTCTGTTGCCGAGGAATGTAAGGTATTACCTTGTTTCTTTCAAAACTATGTCTGTGTAATATGCTATGACTGCATCTTCCTGTAGCCTAGTATATAGTGGTGGCGTGTGAGCGACAGTTGAAAAGTTTGTAATATATGTGTGGATGTGAACCTACTTAGGTGTGACAGCAAATACGTTTATGTGTTTTCAGTATTACTATGCGTTTGTGGTTTGGTAGTACCAGTTTGGTGTTTTGAATGCGTCTATGATGTCTGAAAAACATGCAAATGTAGTTGATCAGTCATGGTTAGTGAAAGTTATCGTTCTTTCTCGTTTGGCTTATTTGGTTTTTTGCATTGCTAACTGTATCGGCTAGCATGGTAGTTTGTACGCAGCCGTGACCTTACGGTTTTTGCACGTGATCGTTTCAACTTGTTTTCCATAGTTTGCACACAATACAATATGTGTGAACTATAATGTGTTGACTGAACGCAGAAATATACGCGATGGCAGACTCACTATAAATAACATGGCATATTCAGTAGAACTAACATGGCAGATTCAGTTGGAAAGGCATGGCATATTCAGTAGAACAGGCATGGCATATTCAGTTGAAACAACATGGCAGATTCAGTAGAAAATGCACGGCAGATTCAGATGAAAAGACATGGCAACTTCAGTACCACACACGTGGCAACTGCAGTCATTGATTCATGGCATTTCCTTTCAGCTTCTGTTGCACCTCAAGAGTCATTCTCCCATTTTTACAAATTTATAACATCTAGCTTGCAAAAAATGTCACCAACAACCAAGTCATAGTGCTCCAATGTTGCTTACGGATTGCCCGTCCCTTTCTTTGTTCTTTGTTTTCTTGTGCTTTGCTTGAATCTCCAATCCCGATTTATATCTTATCTCTTTTGGACGCCCCTTTGTGATGGAACGGGGCGGGTTCCTGACCTGGGTTTGTGTTCTTGCTGTTCCAGATCCTACCTCTGAGTTTTCAGATGATGGCCCCGTGGACGAAGGCACACTTGTGGTACGGGGGAACCTGTGTAAGGCTTCCTCAGCTTTCCTCTTCTTGATCTCATCAAGCTCTCTTTTCAGGGCCTTCCTGTGTTTTTCTGCGACCCTCGCTGTCTCATCGCTCTTGCACGCTTCATCCATTAGCTCAGCATAGTTCTTTGTCAACGCAATGTGCCTCACGACATCCATGGTTGACTCTGGTCTCTCATCATGCACAGACAAAACTGCATTTGATGTTTGCGGCCCCAATGCGTCGTCAGCGTCCCAAGTCCATCGCCGCCGTATGAAATGGCGGGGCATTCATGTCACCGCGTTCATGTCCATTACTTTCAGTATGTGACAGCACACAATCCCGTCCCGTTCGAATTTGCAGCATTGGCAGTAGTATTCGCCTTCGCTTATCAAGGCCTTTACAAAGTAGTTCCTTCCCTTGTCTGGGTCTTCAGGTTCTGAATCCGACATGCCCATGATAGAACACACCTTGAACGTATGTTCGTCCACCTGGAAAGCGGTATACATGCTGGCACGCTTTATTTCTTCCTGGAATCTGCATGTTTTGTGTGGTTTTGTTAAACTCTTCTGTCATGTTTTTTGTAGCACCTTATGTTGTTGTAGGCTGTAACGTAGGAAAGGCATCTAAAATGAATGATGGCTATGGCATCTGCATGATATTTTTTTCACATGGCAAATGCATAACATTTTTAATTGGCATGTGCATTCCATACCATCATGGCCAATGGAAGTACAGTTCGTTTAAACATGGCAACTACAGTTCATTAAACATGGCAACTGCAGTTGAGTAAACATGGCAACTGCATTTCATTAAACATGGCAACTGCAGTTCATTAAACATGGCAACTGTAGTTCAGTAAACATGGCAACTGTATAACATCTTTAATTGGCATTTGCATTCCATACCATCATGGCCAATGGAAGTACAGTTCATTAAACATGGCAACTGCAGTTCATCAAATATGGCAACTACAGTTGAGTAAACATGGCAACTGCAGTTGAGTAAACATGGCAACTGTAGTTCATTAAACATGGCAAACTGTAGTTCATTAAACATGGCAACTACATATCGTGGTTACTCTGTACTCAATGGCTACTTTCAAAAAATCATCATTTTCAAATAAGCTTTTCAACTGCATTGCATTCTACATGGCACCTACTACCTTCATGCTTGTGCAAATAAGATTGTAACACAACTGACTTACTTGTTAAAAATCTTGTTGGTGTACATCTTGCTCATCTGCCTCTCCATCGGTAAATACGTTAGCAATTTTGGCTGCTTGAGCATGGTGTTTGCTTCGTGCTGTAGCTCAGATCCCAGTATTTTTTGTTGCAAAGCGGAGTATTGTTTTGCAAACTGCAGCAATGAGTTGCCAGGGCTCACGTACCGCTTCAAAACAGCATTGAACCCCTTGCTGCGCTGCGTAGTCTGCAGAAACAGGAAGAAGCACTGCATGAAGTAGGCCGGCACCCAGTACATTCGCTTCTCCCACAGGCTAGCAAGTGTCTCGTTGTCTTGTACTTGATATGTTTCAATCATAGCCATCCAGCTCCTTTCAAACTCCTCCACCGTCAAGCTGTGGTCCACGCACAGCTTGAATGCCTTGTGCAGCTCTGGACGGTCAGCAAAGAACGGGCCTAGCGTCTCCTCAGCCTTCTTTATAATGTGCCACCTGCAGTGCCTATGCACTGCCAACGGAAAGACCTCCTCTATGCCTGCACGCATGCTAAAATCCTGGTCTGTTATTATGTTCATCGGAGCAAGTCCATCCATGCACTCCAAGAAGGTCTTGAATAGCCAAGTGTACCCATCCGTGTCTTCATTCCGAACGAGCCCGCATCCGAACTGCAATGACTGATTGTGGTTATTTATTCCTCTGAATGGAGCGCATGGCATCTTGTACATATTAGTGAGATATGTCGCGTCGAACGAAATGCAATCTCGAAAATGTTTGTAGGCTCTTCTTGCAGCACCATCCACCCAATACATATGTTCCTGACATGGTCCTCATCGTCCAATCTTATCATGTAGAAGAAATCTGGATCTTCCTTCGCTTTCTCATCGAAGTAGGCTATCGTGGCTTCTATGTCAGCCAACCTGCTCTCTCTACGGTACTTTGCCTTTAGGTTTGTGACGTCTGCCGGTATGAAGGGCATGCTACTCAGAGTCCCATTTTTGCTGTGGATGAGGGATAGTATCTGGACCATTCTTGATAGACCGACGTTATAATCATGTAGTAGCTTTATGAATTTCTTCTCGAGGGGGGTGAATCCTCTATGGGCGGTCAGAAATTTTACCAGGTCAAACTTCTTTATGAGTTCGTGGTTGTACTCATCAAAATATTCAGTGACCACCCACCGTGCTCCATCTATGTTCAGCTTACATCGGACAGGGCATTCCGTCTTGACAATGATACCTCTCTTTCGTTCCGGAACGACAGGCGCAACACCTTTCCCCTTCTTGTTCCTTCGTGCCTTGTAGCACCTCATCTCACCTCTGCTGTACTCGTTAGTTTTTTTTAATTTTCCTATGGTATTCGGTGTTGACCGCAAACCCATGGAACTTTGCATATGTCTGGTAGAATTCCTTTGCATCTTCAAACGAATCAAATCTCTGCCCAACATATGGTGGCTGAGGTACCATGATTTCTGATTGCCCACCATCTTCATCCTCTTGTGCTTCGTCATCAGTTTCATCATTCACTTCAGTATCGGCGACTGTTTCATGTGCTTGAGTGTTGCTTGTGCTGGTGTGCAAAGGTGTGCTTGTCGGCATTGCTGGAACGATTGCCATTTCCGACACTGACTCGGCATTGTTTGTGTCATGATTGTTGGCTGGCTGGTGGAACGCGTCCTCCATGCGCTCAGAGGTCCCCGCAGTAGATGTCCCCACACCGTTGTTGATTGTAGTTGAAGGTCCTGCAATAAAAAAAAGGTACGAGCGTAAGCTTTTGCTTGAGTGGCATGTTTATCGTAACGGAGTACAACAACTGCATGTGATTTGGCATGACATCATTCACACATTAAGCCGTGAATCTGCATATGGCCATGCATGGCAATTGTAGTTCTCCAGTCATGGCAGCTACAGTCCAACAAACATGGCAACTACTGTTGCCAATGCATGGCAACCAGCTTCTTTTAGCATCAAAACTTGGATTCTATAGCCATGGCAGCTACAGTCCAACATACATGGCAACTACTGCTGCCACTACATGGCAACCAGTATATTCCAGCATCGAAACTTGTATTCTAGGCTTGAGCTCACTAGGCAAATGCGATCAATCATGAATGTTGCACACACTCTTATAGCAACTGGCAAATCACGAAGACAATAGATGACTCTTTGCACACGACCCCCTGGTAGCATTTTTTGTTTGTTTTTTCCACCACCACCGTTACAAATCTACTTTTCCTCACATGCTATTCCCGCAAAAGCAAATGCAGTACTGTTTTCTGGTTCACATTTTTTTTACCTTTTTGTGCCGCATGTGCCGATCTTATATGGTCTGTCATTCCAATTTGATGTGCTCTATCTGCAATAGCGCTATCCTGCAACTGTGAAGCTTTCCATGAGACGTTTGCCGATGTGGTTCCACCGTAACAACCTGTGATCATGGTAGCAGTTGGTCATTGCATGGCAACTGTAGTTTGTTCAACATGGCACATGTAGTGGTGCATCCATGGCACACATGTTTGTTCACACGTGTCATCCACATTTGTTTTAGACATTTGCAATCACATTTTATGACACATGGCAACTCTAGCTGTCCAGCCATGGCAACTGCAGCTGTCCGTGCATGGCAACTGCAGCTATCCAGGCATGGCAACTGTAGCTGTCAGCTATGTTCCTTTCTCCTAATTGACTGTCCACAACTTCACTTCATGTACTCACCTGTGTACGACGTTGATGGCAGGTACATGGTTGCCGCCTGATGCCACGTGCTGCATGAAGGTCCTACATTTTGCTGAAGTAACTCGTGAGTCGTTTGCCATCCTTGCAAGTTTAATTTCATGTCCACAATAGTAAGTTTCTTTTTCGTATGCGTTACCTTGATTTGCCACATTAGCTACTTGAAGTTGGTTGCCCGTACATTTGTCAGCGTTAGCGCCCTGTGACTGAACTTGCCATGGTGCCCCCCTGACTGTGGTTTGGTCGTAAGAACCTGCGAAAAATGAGATTGTAGGACATAAGTAGAATGACATCTTCATCGTCACGAACATGGCAACTGTTTCTTTTTTGTTTATCATGCATCGTACTGATGCCCGCGTACTGCTCCAGTAGTGGCAGCAAAGGCCCTGCAGAAATGAGTTGATTGTACTCTGCTGCATCCCAGGGGGGCGTTTCCGGCCTTTGAGAAAACCAAGGATCATTGCCGTCTTCGTGATTCATTCTTCCGCTTTTTTTTCTGCCACTGTGTTTTCAGTCACTGCATGAACAAGAACGCATCAATAATCCGCAAAATGCATTATGGCTGTTTGCACATACAAGATAACATGGCAATCTTATCACATTTCCTGCGTAGGCAACCGACAAATCATGGCAAGTAGGACATGCACATTCATTCTCTTTTCTAAAATCTGGATGCCATCTATCATTTCGAAGCGATGGCAACAGCCAATATAATAGGATGGCAAGCAACAACATAACATGGTGGCAGCTAACGACAACGATAGGTGGCAACTGACGTTAGATACAAGTGGCTATTATTTTTCCTCCCCTCCCTATGCCAAATTCCTCCTTTCTCTCCCTATTTTGAGTGATTCCTACGCATCCTTCAGTACCAACTACTCGCACCAAGGCAACCCAGAAGTTTAGCTCAACTCTAGTATAGTATATGGCAGATCTGGCGTATGTAGGTGGGCAAATGTGAATACACACAAATCCATGGTGTGTTTGCCCTGACATCGTGGATCCAGTCGCCATCTTCCATGGCATTTGCAATTTCAAATTTCTGGACAGAAGAAGGACGAGAAACAGAAGGAGATCGGAGATCGACCTGCTTTTTGCTCCTCGTCTTGGGAGGGCGGGGTTGGGGGGGGGGGTTTGGGGGGGTGGGTGGTTAGCGTGGGAAGGCGCTATGGATCTGCTTTGGTTGCCATGGCAACCAGAGAAGGAAGGCGATGGAGGTAGGGGATCGAGAGGTAGGAGACGACGGCGGCAGGTTGGACTGGGGATCGAAAGGAGGCCGGGACGACTGGCGTGCTGGGTCATGCGGGCAGCGCGGTCGTTTACCCGGACGTGTGGGCGATTTTGCCACACACCGGACGTGCGGGCTGTGGCTGCGCGCGCCCGGACGCAGTCGTGCGGGCGGGGTCATCTCCGTGCCACATAGGGCGTGCGGCACAACCAACCGATACACCACACGTGTGGCAGTTATCGGCGTCCTTAAAAAAAGCCTCGCCGGATGGATCGGGAGTGGTTTCAGGGTGGATGATGGTGTGAGGAGGCGGCCGCTCTGACGGATTAGAGATGCCGACGTTCAGATGTACACGTAGCGGAGCTCACCTGCCCGTATGCATATAGGATGGCCCGTCGTTCCTGGCCCGAGTCATGGTAAAGATTGAGGCGATAGGCGGTGTGGATTACGAGAACGGCGACGAAGCCGGCCAACCGGCCGGAGTCCATGCAGTCGACGACGTCGATGAACACCCGAGTCACGGTAAAGATTGAGGCGAGAGGCGGAGTGGATTACGACGACGGCGGCCGGGGTCCATGCAGTCGACGGCGGCCGGATTCGGACACGGATGGCGACGACGGCGGCCAACTAATCATGAACGCAACGCATGATATCAATGCATACAACTTCTAATTTTTGATTTATCTTAATTAGAAGATAGATCATGATGAGGTGCCCTTTTAGTTCACAAAAAATGCCTCTAATTTTAATATTTTTCATGTGAGATTTTCATGAGTTATGCAATAGTGTTTAAGGGTCTGGCTAGACAATTAGCTGCATAGGATCATCTTATGTGCATGTATCGGTTGTGCCGTGATAAGCATTCGTTTATCCAAAAATCCAAAACTGCCAACGAGCATTTTCTGTAAAGAATTTGTATCGCTCTTTTCTCTATGTGTGTGTGTGTATAAAAGAAGCAGCTATTGATTTTTTGGAGATTGTGTTATTGTGCAGAAATTTTGAACTATTATGCATAATTTGTTTTGCTACAGAATGTGGTATTGTGGATTGTGCTTCTTTTACTTAAATGTTGTAGTTAAAAGAAGTACATGCCTAACAGCCCATAACAAAGCAGCCCTAAGAACGGAATCGAATGCCTGTGGTTGTGTGTGCATCGACGGCGGTGGGCATGGGAATTTCTGGTAGAAGATTTGGAGCACTAGCACGTGAAGGAAATATGCCCTAGAGGCAATAATAAAGTTATTATTTTATATATCCTTATTCATGATAAAGGTTTATTATTCATGCTAGGAATTGTATTGATCGAAAACTTAAATACATATGTGAATACATAAACAAATACCTTGTCCCTTGTAAGCCTCTACTAGACTAGCTCGTTGATCAAAGATGGTTAAGGTTTCCTAACCATAGACATGTGTTGTCATTTGATAACGGGATCACATCATTAGGAGAATGATGTGATGGACAAGACCCATCCGTTAGCTTAGCATATTGATCGTTCAGTTTATTGCTATTTGCTTTCTTCATGTCAAATACATATTCCTTCGACTATGAGATTATGCAACTCCCGGATACCGGAGGAATGCCTTGTGTGCTATCAAACGTCACAACATAACTGGGTGATCATAAAGATGCTCTACAGGTATCTCCGAAGGTGTTTGTTGAGTTGGCATAGATCGAGATTAGGATTTGTCACTTCGAGTATCGGAGAGGTATCTCTGGGCCTTCTCGGTAATACACATAATAAGCTTGCAAGCAAATGACTAAGAAGTTAGTCACGAGGTGATGTATTACGGAACGAGTAAAGAGACTTGCCGGTAACGAGATTGAACTAATTGGCAAGCCCTAGGGAAGGAAAAGGGGGAGGGCTAGCCCCTCTTGCCTTTCCCTCTCATGGGAGAAAGGAAAGGGGGGGGCGCCACCCTCCCTTGCCTTTCCCCGCGCTCCAAATAAGGAAAGGGGGGCACGGCTTGGGAGAGACCCCAATTAAGTAGGATTCCCCCTACTTGGGAGCCCCCCCTTGGCTGCTCCTCCATCCCTCCCACCTATATATATGTGGGAAGGGGGCGCCTAGCACACAACAGACAATTGCCTACCCGTGTGCGGCGTCCCCCTCCCCCGTTTACACCCCCGGTCATATTTTCGTAGTGCTTAGGCAAAGCCCTGCGGTGATCACTTCACCATCACCGTCATCACGCCGTCGTGCTGTCGGAACTCATCCACTACCTCGCCGTCTTGCTGGATCAAGAAGGCGCGGACGTCACCGAGCTGAACGTGTGCTGAACGCGGAGGTGCCGTATGTTCGGTACTCGATCGGTTGGATCGCGAAGAAAATTCGACTACATCAACCGCGTTGTGAAACGCTTCCGCTTACGGTCTACGAGGGTACGTAGACACACTCTCCCCTCTCGTTGCTAAGCATCTCCTTGATAGATCTTGTGTGGGCGTAGGAAATTTTTTGTTTTCATGCAACATTCCACAACAGCACGTAGCTAGCCCTTGAGTGAGCTGTCAATGGCAAGGGTGGTGTCTTCATGTCATCCTTGCTCGATTATGAAGCCGGTTTTGTTCATAGATTTACATCGAAGTCGTCGGGTGAGGGGGGGGGGGGGGGGGGGAGGGTCAACCAACGAACTTGAGTACATCGGGTTGGGTCGAGTGTGTAGTAAGTTTGCTCCGATATCATGCCATCTCATTGCATTTTCCCTTCAAAAATGAAATTGCCACCTCTTGCCCATTAGAACTGATAATTCTATAGTTAATGTTGATCAGTCAAATTAATTTACTCGGAATCATACCCCCTCTCGATCTCACGCCACGATCCTCAAATGGTCCATCATTTTTTGTTAGTAGCGACCATTCTTCCACGATACAGTTCCTTGACCCGGCCAATCTTGATTGAGAGGAATCATTATTTTCTCCCGTTGCAACGCACGGGCATTTTTGCTAGTCTAATCTAAAACCACATGGTAGTTCCAACATATATACTTCAGTTCTCTGCCAATCGAGCTTATACTGGTGGGCAGCCAAGATGATGATGCTTGTTTTATCTTTTGCTAAGCTCATTGCTTCTCCATTAGGTAGCTTGAGATGCACCAGGGGTAACAAATGTTGTTTTTTCGAAAAGGAGGATAATCCCTAATGTCTGCATCATATACTATTAATTATTCGGCAAAGACATATATCGATGTCAAATAAATCGGCATACAAAAATAAGCAAAGAAAAACCGTCAAGGCTATCTAAATCGAACATCATCATGAAAGTATCTCCGTTATCCTACCAGAAGTCCTATGACCATAGACCATATACCAAACAGACGAGTAGCATGCATGTAACTAAACAACCGAGATACGGTACACCAAGACAAAGCCTTCAGGAAGGGACCATTGTATGTGTGCTCATCTTGATGGGTCCAACCAAAGGTTAAACTTGGGATTTTCATCTCTAAAGTTGCGCTTTGAGCAAAATCCTCAACAAGGACAGGAGGCGCGCATGTTGAGATTTCCTGATCTAGTTGAGTTTTCAGCCAAGAGTGCATACATATTTGTATTCGACCTCTCACAATCGGCAAGCTCTCTACTAGCTGACAACCTCTCACTAGCTAGATAGCGGTGATGAGAGAGCCAAGGCCTACCCACGCCACAGGAGAAAATACCAGAAGCATCTTTAGAGCCTCATCTGCCCGCTTTCGGCCACTTTTGCACCTCCTTCGACTGTCGTCAACGGGAGAGAGGGATGTTATGTAAGGTTACGAACGGATTAATCCAACATTCCAACCGCCTTGCAGATTCACCAGCCTCATAAGTAGGACCATTGCCCCTCATGTCCACAACAACAACCTCCATACCGTGCCAATAGGTCAAACACGTGGCCACGCCATGAACTGTACGCGCATGCACCACCCATGTCTAAAAGGTGGATCATGGTTATGGTTTGGAGGGGTTCCATTTGTCTAGTAAATATAAAAGTATACTTTAAAATTAGGCTAATTTTTTCAAACCGGAGCCCTTTGGGCTCAATCCATAAACAAAGAAGAAAACAGTTGCCCGGTTAATTAGCTAACAACCAGGCAAAAACCATTACAACACACCTCAAAACACGAGGCACAACCGAACGGCCTCGCTATCAACATGCACTCGACACAAACTCTCAAAAGGAAGGCCACCATCAAGGTTGTGTGCAAGAGTAATAATCATTGCTTATCCCCTAGCAAGCGTCTCCGACTTCACTGCATTGAACCACCCACAAGGATTCCAATGAAACAGTTATCCCTAGTCCTCGCCGGCCTATGACAAACAACAAACGACATGCAAGTGGCAAGGCAGCTCCGATTTTGCCACAGAGGATCTTTGCAGCCAACAGTCATCGCTCGTCATCGTCTCCGCTCAAACCCCACCACAAAAGCTCCGACTCCTTAGCAACAGAACAAAGCAAGGAGACATGCAAACACGCTGGAAAGCCGACTACAAAACCATACCACGACCCAAACACCGCTTGGCATCGTCAGCGTTGCCACACAAGATACCATGCTAGACCCAACCTCCAAACACATCCATTGGTCTCAAAAGCCGGATCAAACTCCAAATAAATGCCCTCAAAAGGGAACGCCACCAATGTGCCGCCAACAACTGACTCGTGGTTCTAGTGGTTCCCTTGGTGCCATCACATGAAGTGGAAGAGATAGCACCCCATCGATGCTTTCAACAAGGCATAACATACACGGATGCCACTGTCAAAGGCTCGTACCATGATTAGAGATGGACCTTTACCAGGCTTCAGTTGAACTTCGTCCAACCAATAGTGACTCCAGTCAGAACACTTGCCCACTACAGCCTCCAGTCAGAACACTTGCCCACTACAGCCTCCCCATGTAGCGTAGCCACAAACGTTGCATGGCGGAGTTCAGCATCTGCACCTTCAGGAAAGACCTATAGCCACACCGCCGCAACACACTGGAATGGCGCCAAAGGACACATCCGCTTTTGTCACACACCCTGGCCACCGGCTAGAGCCACCAGCCGCATGACGCCGGCTCCATTTCCGCGCGCCCCAGCAAAAAATTGGGCTACCACCCTGCAGGCCCGGATCCAGCCCACACACTTCGTGAGAGTCGCAGCCAGCCAGAGGAGAGCATCCAGATCTAGGGGACTTAGGCTCCCGTTTACAAGCACGGCACAACCTAGGAGCATCGGCCTGCCCCACCAACCCCTACTGCGGAGAAAATCCCACCCGTAACGCCGCTCATGTCGCCATTGCCACCACGAGTGCATCACCATGCCTTACTAGATGCGGACACAAGACCGCTGCAGCCGCGCGACCCACTACAAATACCAAGGAGAGGAGGCCCTGTTGCCACCGTCGACTGTGCGGACTTGGCCCGCATGCTTCATCCGACTACTGTGAGGGAGGATCGGGAGGATAGGGGGCTGTCGGCAGCGGCAACTAGGTTTGTCTCCCAAGCTGTCCGTGAGAGCGATGCGGGGCGTGGTGTGCGTTTTTAAATAGGATCATATTATACTCTCCATAAACAAGAGCATAAAAGAAGCATATCAGCTTATTCATAAAGTGCAAAGAAATAATTTCTCCATTCCCTTATACAAGGCCACAAACTCATATTACAGGTACCAAGATAAGATTTAAGGACTGCTTGCAAGTCAGCTTTTCTTTTCGTTAACCGGGATCATTAATACGCTACAAGCGTGCAACAAATGAATGAGAAGGAAGTAGCTGAGTGTCGTTACGACTACATGCATGTAAGTATTAAAAAGTTGCTAGTAAGAGGAAACATCATTAATTTTTGCCTCGGTTACAGTTGTTGCCTTGTATTGATGCAAAATGTATTTTTCATGGTGGCCTTGTATAAGGGAATGAAGGGAGTATAAGTTTAAGAAAATCCATGCTCCCAAAAGCACTACTACATGCATACAAAATAAATTCCAAGCCACTAGACCGTTAATGTTGCAAAGATTACTTTCTACTGAGCAAGCTTAATTATATAGTAGCAGCTAGTAGTCAATACATTGAGGGCGGACAAATGTTACTAACACAGCCAAAATCACGAATTCGATATGCTTTGGCAGCCCTACACCATCCTCACAGGCGGCAGCTGGTGGCAGATATGCACCGGAAGACACCACCACACATTGCCTCTTGCTCCTCACTCATCGCCTATGGCAGCAGCTCATCGGCTGGCCAAAATGCCTAGGATGACACTGTCATTGTCATCTGCAACCTCTCTTCGCCGCGATGGTCGGTCTTCTTGCTGCACAAAGCAGCAAACCATCACAAGAAGGAAATGCACCGGCACTGCCAGCCCACATACGAGACCATCGGTAGCTCCTCAACGTTCCCACTAGAGGTGTCGGCATCAAATATAAACACAATAGGCTGGCCACCGCGGACCAACAACGTAGCCACATGATTGGCAAAATTTGATAACCGTGAACAATTTTTGACATCGTGAACAAAATTTAGAATTTCAGACATTTTTTGAAAACAAAGGATAAAAATAAAAAAAATAAAAAAAAGAAAAGGAAAAGAAATAGAAACAGAAACAGAAAAAAAGAAACAAAAACAAAAAGAGAAAAAAATAGTAAAAGAAAGAGGAAAACAGGCAAAAGAAAAAAAATGGTTTGCCTGCCACTGCTTTAACGCTTAAAGTGGGCCGGCCCGTTTGACGGTGCTCGCTCGCGCGCTTCAGCGAAAGCGCTGCAGTTGGACTCCTGGATGTGTCAAATAGGAATTGCCAACACATATGTGCTGTGAGGCTACACCGGTGTGCAGGGGTGTGTGTGTGTGTGTTGGGGGGTGGGAGGGGACCCGAACCTGAAAATGGCGCGTACAGTGCGCCCTTGGGTTGTTTCAAGCTCGGCCTAGGAACAGATTCGTTCGCCAAAAAACCCCAAAAATTGGGCTTAACCACTAGACCATCAGAACACTAGTGAACAGAAGCAACGCGAAATTGTATTACAACTAATGCAGTCGTGCTATTTATTACTCACTCATTTACTATACCACTGAGATTTTTCAGTTCCTTGAAAACAATTTGGAAAATGTCTATTTTCTTTAACGAAAAGCAGTTCGTTAAATTTAAAAAAAATCATCAATTTTGAAAAGGTTCATCAATTTTTGAAAAAGAGGTCATTGAATTTGAAAAAGGTTCATCGATTTGATAAAAAAGTTCATCGGATTTGAAAAAAGTTCACCAATTTTGAAAAAATGTTCATCGAATTTGAAAATAGTTCACCGATTTTGAAAAAAAAATCATTGACTTTGAAAAAAAGTTCATCGATTTGAAAAAATACATCGTATTTGAAAAAAACTTCATCAAATTTTAAAAACTTCACCGGTTTTGAAGAAAATTTCACGAACTAAAATAACCGCGCATTTTAGAAAAATAAAAGAAAAAGGAAAAGAAGTAAAGAAAGAAGAAAAAAGAAAAAGAACAAAGCGAACTGAGGAACAAATAAAAAGAGAAAGACGAACTACGTTGGCTTCAGCGAGTGAGGTGGCGTACTGGTTTTCCATATTGCCTCGCAACCAACTCGCCGTGAGTTCGAACCCTGTCGCGTGCACAACAGGAAAAAGAAACTAGAATGGGCCGGTCCCAACAAACGGCGGATGCAGGCGCCGGTTTGCAGAAATAGTAATAACCGTGCCAAATAGGATTCACTGTGTGCAGGAGCTATAGCCGTACTCACTGGTAATATGTCTCGCCTCAGGCGTTCAGCGTTGGCGACCACTAGACGCCGGCGCGCCGGCCCAAATTTGGGCAGGTCTGTTGCACCGTACCCGTCCGATACGCTGTATTTTAACTGTTAGATTAGGGCCTTCATCTTCACAGTGCTCTTCTCTTTGATTTTTACCCCAAACCACGCCAGCACTGCTCGCCGGCTTGGCGCCCTTGCTACCGGGTTGTGTCAAACCTACCCCTCCCCCGGGGCCGCCGTTTCAACAGCCCCGGCGACCTTGTTGCAGCTCGCAGTTGTGACCCATCACGGCTCTAAAAAAATTTCGTTCATCGCAACTTCGGAATTGCTGGTTCCAGCAAAACTAGATGCTGGTTGAAGCAAATTTTCTCGCCAGTTGTATCAAAAATTGCTTGTTGATCCCGACGAAGAAAAATGCTTTGCATCTCTCGAAAACCCGGGCACCAACACAAATAGATATTGATTGAAGCAAAAACTGCTCGCCGGTTGTATAAAAATGGCTTGCCGATCCCAACCAAGAAAAATGCTTCCGTACTCGCATTCATGGAAAAATCACTAGTTCCAGCAAAAATGCCTGATGGTTCTAGTAAAAAAAATGGTTGGTTGAAGAAAAACAAAGTCACGGGCTCACATATCAATGGAGATGGATGTAGCAAAATCCACAAACACTGGTAGTAACAAAAACCAAAACGATTGTAGCAAAATAGTTCGCCGGTTCCAGCAAAAATCACCATGGTAGCGGATTTTGGGTGGGTGGGTGTTAGCAAAAATATAGGTTGGTTCCAGCAAAAGCAAAACATGGTTGTAGCAAAAATCCTACTGCGGCGGCCATGGAGAGCAGCGAACCCAGCTGCAGGCGGCATGGCGACGAGCGCTAGTTGCAGCACTGTCGTGACTGCACCCGCTCAGCTCCAGTCACCGTTCGCAGTAGCGGGCGCCCATGGCGACGAGCGCTGGCTGCAGCCTGCTCAGCTTCGGCACCGCTCGCAACAGCGGGTGGCTCTGTTCCTAGCACGCAACGGCCACTCCTCGCCCCCGCAGTAACTCTGGGCACCGCTCGCCGGAGCAGCAGATCGTCGGAATTGGAAAAATGAAGGACGTGGGCTTGTTTACCAGAGAGATGAGGGGGAATGGATGAGGATTGCGCTGGGAAGAAAGAAAAGTAGTGGACGGGAAGAGATAAGGCACTAGATGGGGTCCCACAAGGTTACGTGTCACCTAGAAATAGAAACGCAGCGGACCCACCGGCCCAAGACTCGGCCGGCCTGCCGACCCCAAACATTTCCCTTCAGCGTTTGGGCCGGCCAATTTTTGCGCTTGTGTTCACTCGCTCTCTGTCGCTGGCCTTCGCTTCGCTAGTTCCCCTCATTCAGGTAGTTTCTTGAGGTTTATTTTTCATTTTTCTCCGTTTTTGTTTTTTCATTTATTATTTGTTTCTTTCATAGGTTTATCGGTTTTCTTTAGTTTTCTTTGGATTTTCTTCTTCTTATTCGTTTTCCCTTTTTTTCTTTGGAGTTATTCCTAGGTTTTCATTGGGTTTTCCTTTTTCTTCTTTTCTTTAGTTTTCTTTCTTTTTTTCTTGTTTTTGTTATTTTTTTTATTTTCATTGTGGTTCATGGTTTTCTTCTGATTTTGTAGGGTTTTCAACACATCTCTACCTTTTTCACACATAATGTACATTTTTTTATGTATATCAGAAACTATTATGCATGTTTTAACATTTCTAAATACATGATTAACAGTTTTTTAGATTATATGTTCTGACGTTTACTTTTTTCATACACGTACATTTTTCATATACATATGAAACATTTTTATATATGTTTTGACGTTTAATTTGATAAATGCCACTCCAAATCTGGCGATTCCGAGAAATGCCACTGCAATTTCCAAACTTTGAAAAATGTCATTCCATGACATTTCCAGTGGCATTTTTTGAAGTCTGAAGTGGCGTTTTTCAAAGTTTGCAAAAATTACAGTGGTATTTTTCAAAGTTTGGAAATTGCAGTGGCATTTTTATGAATCGCCATAATTGAAGTGGCATTTATCTAATTAACCCTTTTTGTATTACATGTTCTCATCAGTACTTTTTTTTTTGGTTCTTGGTTAAGCTTGTGGCCTGAGCATAACATCACACACGCGTGCACGTATGAAAAATGCTCTGGGAAAAAAAGCTTTTGTTCTGTGTGGATGACATGACGAGAGACAGAAAAAAAGCAAGGTGATTGCTACATGGCTTTTCTTACTCTCACACCCCTTGAAAATTGAAATCTACAGCAACTCGACCAAATTGTCTAGTCGTGAAATCCATCATTTCACGAGAAATGACGTGGACTTTGTATGCTTATTTTGGGGGCCACCAAACTCATATTATATGATCATTATCATTTGATGATGTTTGAGTCAGACGTCCCGAGTCGCCCCCGCAAGTGATGGGAGGGAACCCTAGCCACTGTCGGGCGCCCCTCCTCCCGCTCCTCCCCTCCCCTATTGCCGCCAGAGGGCGTGACAGGGCGAAGCCCGACAGCCTGCGGCGGCAGGGCTCCCTGCCCACTCGCGTGTGGATCTGGTGCAGGTCGGAATCGATGGGCCAGGGCGTTAGGATGAGGAGTGTCGCGGCGGCGCGATGTGCTCTGCTTCCTAGCGGTTTCGTCTGGAGGTGGGGTGATGCGGCTGGCCTCCGGTGGTGGGGCGTGCCGGGTATTGGCGGCGGCGGCGATCTGGCCCAGATTCGTGGTTGTAAGGTACCAGGCGGCGCGGGTTGTGGATGGCGACGGCTGGTGGCTAGCGCTGTCTCCTGGGCAGTGGTGGCCGGCTGCGATATTGGACCGTGGTTGCGGTGGTGGTCCTCGGTGTTGCGGCAATTGCGTACATCTCCACGGTGAGGCACCGCACGGTTCCAGTCAGCTATACCATTAGGATGGCGCGACTGCCGGTGAAAATGACGTCGACTTCAGTCTTTGACATCATTTTCTTGTTGATACATCTTCGTTGTAGGCTGCTTCATCTCACTCGGGCTACTCCGGGGGAAACCCTTGATCAGGGTCTCCCGGATCGGACGATGATGACACATTGTGCCATTCTTCCTCTTGGGGGCATCGTTTTGGAGCAGGTGCTGACTGGAGGGGCTCCAAGGTGGAACGGTGTTACATCTTCCGCATCGACGACGGCGAATCTCGGCGGCCTGGTGCTTGGGAGTCTCGGCATCGTATGCGTTAGATGGACTCGTGCAAGAGGATGGCGCTTATTCTGGCATTGTGGTGACGTCGACAGCAGAGAGGCCTATCAAGGTTGACGCATTGATCCCTCCTGAAGATGGGACAGCGGAAGATGACGGCGACAGCTCCTAGAGCGTACGAATGCAGTGCGCGCTAAGAGTGAGCCGGACCGGTGTGTGACCTAGACCCGACAATTCGGCTTGGTTGGGCCATCTGACTTTAGATGTTGGGCTTTGGTGTGATGTCTGGGTATGTTGGCCCGACAATCTACACCCCTTCATCAAGGGGATATGAGTAACGACATATATTGCCAAGATGGTGGCTTCAGACTTATTGATATATTACTTGCCTAAAAAAACTTATTGATATATTACTTTATAAGGTTTTGATGAATAATTAATAAAATGGTTGCATGCATCGTCCTGATGTAGAGGCCGAGGATCATCCTCCTTTTATTAAAAGGAAAAAAAATGATAACTATCATTTTGAATTATCTTTCACGAAAAAACATTTTGTTCCTCCGACGGGTCCCCTTCTGCAAGAATAGCAAAGGCTTCATGCTGTTTTGCCATCGTATATTGCTACAATGCTACGTTTAGACCAGTGGCCAAGGACGACTTTTTTTAGAGTAAATTCCATTTTTTTTACCTTTTTTTAAAGGGATTTTTTTAGTGACAGAGAACATCACAAATCAAGATTATCTCAAACTTTTATCACTACTTTATAGATTCCTTCCACATTTTGCCCCTCTGTGACACAAATTGCCCCCAATTTTACTCTTCATCCCGATTTGATGCTGATTTGGCATGCCACGTATACGGGTATTTTCTCGGTTTTTTCTTTGTTCAGACCAAACCGGACTGGGAAATATGCAAAGAGGTCCCTGGCCTATTACAAGTTGGTCCCTAGTATTGTGCAAGAGGCAACCACGCCCCGATTTGGCCGCAACATCCGTCCCCATCCTCTGGCTACACGGCACCGAGCCCTCTGCCGCTGCTCATCACCGCGACCTCGCCTCCACCACCTCTGGTCCTGGCCTGCTGTCCTTGGCAGCCTGGTCCTCTACATCATGGCCGAGCTCCTTCGCTCCTCCCTCACGTGTGGCCAAGCTAGTGTCGCCACTGTTGGACAAGCTAATGACGAGGGGCGGCCTGCCGGTGATGACCGACCTGCAGGCACACGCGGTGGTCGTAGCTTGTCACAGCTTTTACCAATGCAGACAACCGACTGCTCTCTACTCCCATGACCTGTCACCTAATCCCCTGTAGTGCCGCCGACTCTCTGCATAGCCGCACTTCGCTGTTCGTAGCACTAGTAGCGAAGACCGAAAATATATTTTAGAGCACCTGCACCAGGCCTCTCTTATCTAGCCATCCATTCTTCGCATCAAGATCCGTGCAAGTACATTTCTTTTTTTTTTCTCTCACATAGAACATAGAGAGCCGTAGAAGATATTGCGAGGTGAGGAAGCAAAGAGCACAAGGGATTGTGTCGCGAGGAGAAAACAAATGGATAGGGATGCCTATGTGAAGAGATAAATAAGCACTGATCAGACCTTCGATTTCAGTCAATTCCTTTCAATTCTAGATGTACCTTCATGCAAGATTAATAAAGAGCCATGTGACAAGTGTTTCACACCAAACTAACAAACAGTCCCAGCAACAAACAACAAACGGGCATGGAGCCCTGCATGTCATCCATATAATTATCGTCGCGCGTGTGCAAAAAACATGCGAGACACCAAGGACTGAAGATGTTCGTTTGCCGATTCGTGGTATGGCCGCAAAGTGTGGATCAACACTAACTAAAAAAACGTAGAAAACACAAGCATCTACTCAGGTTGAGGCCGCATGGTTGCGTAGCACCCTACTCATGCTTTGTGCTTTGTTGATTTGTTGGACAAAGAGCTACAAACCTTTCCCGTGAAGGGAAAATGTTGCCTTTGAGCTCCTATGTGTAAACTACTAAGTGTCCAATCTGAGTCCAACCGACCCTCCATACTGTAGGCTGGTCCTTCTTTTATAGTCACAAGACGTACCACAATGACTAAGGTGAATCATATATGACTCTGACAAAGTAGGCGTGTTCATTAAATGTATGATTAGGTGTCACTGTTTCCTGGCCTCCAGAAATGAGCACGTGTCATGTCGTCACCGCATATGGTATTCACCTGGTGTTAGTGCGACATGCACTAATTCAACCTGGCAGTCGGGTCGGGTTTGGTCGGGTCGACCTCTATCAGACCCATGCCCTATAAGTAAATGGGTCTACCCTTTCGCCCACGACCCTACCCATGGGCATAGGAGCAGACCCACACCCATACCCATCGGGTAACCCGACCCAATGGGTTACCCATCGGGCATAGCTTTTCTTTAATAGATTTATTAATTATGCCAGCACGTAGCGCTTGTAGCTTCTGTACTGTCTATAGCTTGAGTGTCCCTGGTTATATAGGCAGAGCTGCACCTCCCTCCTGCCCAACTAGGCGAGGTGGTACTAAACAAGCTGGCAACCTGTGTAGCTTCATATGCTACCGTGCATGCAAAGCAGGATATGGGCTGGCTTCATAGGCCCAACAAGAAGCCAGCATGTTACTCCGTGGAAGCTGCTAGCTACTCAAAAGCAGTACGTGGAGGCTGCTGCTTAGCTGCTCAGCTAATGGGCCAGTGCCATGAATGCAAAGTACTAACATCTAGTTCATTTATGGACTGGATCATTGGTTGATGGCTGTGATTTTAGTACTCAGGGCCCACATGTCGGCTAATCGGGCGACCCATCGGGCAACCCATGGGCAGGACCTTATACCCAGACCCTACCCATGACTAATCGGGTTACCCATCGGGCTTACCCATGGGTGAAGATGACGACCCATACCCTACCCATTCGGGTCGGGTGCCCATGGGCGCGGCCGCCCATGGGTCGGATTGCCGGGTTGAGCACTAATACAGGTGTCCACCACATGGTAAATGGGGTGGTGAATTAGGTCCTCGGTCGCTCTAGCTCATCTAGCACGCCTGCACACCCACCACGCGTTAGGTGTGGTGGCCTGTTGTTACCGCTCGCCGGATGCGCATGGCTATTCCCGGATATCTTGTGCCTTGGGTCATTGTCAGGTTGCTTGGGCAACTTCTATTGACGCACTTTGTTGCTGATGTAGTAAGAGGTGTTTGATCTTGACAAAGATCTGCATGCCACCTTCGATCCGGACTCCTTCTGAATGTTGTAGTCAGTGATCACTAGTGCAGAATCGAGATTAGTCCCGGTTCGTAAGGACCTTTAGTGGCGATTCTGCAACCGGCACTAAAGGGTGGGGACTAAAGCCCCCCCCCCCCCCACCTTTAGTGTCGGTTCGTCATGAATCGGGACCAAAGGCCTACCACGTGGCACGAGCCCGCGCCGGCGGGCTGGGGCCGGGACTAAAAGGTTTATGGGTTTATGATATATTTTTTGTTTTAATTTTGTGTTTTCTATTTAATTTTTTTCATTTCAAACATATTTTACGCTACTACATATTATACACGTTATGCATATATATAAATAGAATTTTTCGTAGAACCGATCATATATATATCATCGAATTTCTCGCACGCCATTCACATACACACATATATATATACAATTTGGTATATACAATTTCTCATACAATTTGCAGATCATTACATGGAGGCATTACAGCTTGTAATGGTATTCTTCTTTGGGATCTATGACCTGGTTGAGCAAAAATCCCACTATTTCCTCTTGAATTGCTCGTACGCGATCCTCTGGTAGGAGCTGATCCCGCATCTCCCTCATCTTTAAAGAAGGAGATCAATATGCATGTATTAGTTATGTGTATATATATTAGATAATGATGTAAAAATTGTGTATAGTGTTCTGGCAAACGTACCCATTGGTGTCTACATTTTTGCTCCTTTCAGATGCCATCATGCGAATGTTCTAGCAAACGTAGTATCAACAGTGCGTAGTATACACATAAATTATTCCCCAACGCCTGCCTCAAGGCCTTTACGAGAATAGAATTCAATCAGATAATAATTAATGAAGCATGATCATGGTATTGAAACTAGAATTAAAGAGATGGTAGCTAGCTAGTACTACTTAATTAATTACCTTGGGTCGACATCATTTCAGCTTTTATTTCCTTGGTCCTTGAACCTGTTTGATGAACTTTTCCCAAGCCCTGCCCGTCGACAAAAAAAATGAATAAAGGAGTTATTAATTAGTTGATACCAGGAAATGAACTAAAGAGGCCGACATAGTGCGATAATGATTGAAATTACTGTCGACCATCCCCCTCACGATTGCGTAGTCATTAACGTCTTTAAGTAGTGAGTCCAGTAATTGAACTTTTTCCTCGTCAACTTCAATGATTAGCAGGATCCAGTGGAAACTGCATGCGCACACGTTTGTATAATTAAGCGGGCATGTGCATAACTCATCAACTACACTACTTATCAACATCTAGTAATTGTAAAAACAGAATTTGTCGTACAAGACAGTGTCACTCATCCGTAGTTGTAAGGAAGTAGTATTTTTGGTTGGGTATTTAGTCGCTTCAAGAACTCTAGCAAGCTTTTCTCTGTGTATGGTCGATCATATTCACGTGACCATGTCTCTTGATTAATGATATTTGGGTCAATGAACCCAATGCCATAGCGTCCAGCTCTTTTCATCTCATACATCTTCATTCTGCATAATATCACAGAATAGAATATAGTGAGGATAATTACAGGTAATGAACGAGCACTACAGCTAGCTAGAGACTTAAATTACAGAAAGAAATCACTTACAAATAATAGCAACTGACGATATATTTGTCGAGTGCGTCTTGATTGAATAACTGAAACATTTCTTGAAACTCAACCCATAGATCTTTTTTATGGAAGTAATGCTCTGCCTTGACTTTTACCATGAGGGACTCTCGATTGGTCTTTACTTCTCTCAGGTACCATTGATGCAATTCATACATTCTCGTTGATAGAAGCGGGATCTTCTCAGGCTTGATCAGAGGTTGGCCGCGGACATATTTCCATTGTAGTTCCTCCTCTTTAAACACGGGGAGTTCCTCGATGCCTAGGAGTTGTTCAACAGTGACATCGGCCTCTTCAGCATGCCTTCTATGATCGTCGGTTATTACCAGCTGATCGGCGGTACTCCCATGTGTTTGTACAAAGAGCGGGGGGCTCGATTGCACTGCCTATTTTCCCAGCTGGGGAACAGTTTTCCCGCTTTTTTTGGCAGCTGCTTGGCTCGAGCTCGAGCTCGAGCTCGACTCCTTTTTGTGTGCATTATATAACTTCCTAATAGAGCGCTCATAGTCTGAGTCCCTATGCTTGACAGCTGGTTGAGCATTATCAATAAAGTGTTGTATGACATGCTCAGATACTTTCTCCTTTGGCGGCGGGGGCGGTTTCGATCCAAAATGGGCCTGCAGTTGGGCAGCCACTTCGGTGTCGGTTTCCTCGTCAGTGAGGTGGTAAGGCAACAACTAAAGAGGCTTGTGGCTTGGACCATATTTGTATTTCTTGCCTCCTTTTGTAGCGCTAGCCGCCGTAGCTGCGACGCCTCTCTTCTTCTGTTGTTGCTGAGGCAGCGGAGCCCGCTGACGCGGTGCCTGACTTGGAGGAGGAGTCGGCTGACGCGGTGCCGGACTTGGAGAAGGAGGAGTCGGCTGACGCGGTGCCGGACTTGGAGGAGTAGGAGTGGGCTGACGTGGTGGCGGACTTGGAGGAGCAGGAGTCTGCTGACACGGTGGCGGACTTGGAGGAGCGGGAGTCTGCTGACGCGGTGGCGGACTTGGAGCAGGAGCTGGCTAACGCGGTGGCGGTGGCCTTGGAAAGACGATGCAATCCTTTCTCCATAGAACCATATGATGTATGGCCTCTCCCAGTGTGCGCTCCTCTTCACCTCCAGGAATGTCAAGCTCTAGCCCCAAATATCCTTTCACCACTTCATCAACCGCGACACGAGCATAGCTAGCTGGAATCGGATTGCAATGGAAGGTTGCTTCAGGGGGATTTGTTAAAACATAGCCGTCCGCCACCTTCATGGATATGTTCTTCATTTTCATGTGTCGCTCACAAGTTGTCGTAGCTATGATATCATCCACAGGGTATGTGTCCAGCAGTGCATCATCGCCCGGGGCGGAACCCACACTGCTTCTCATCATGGATGGGACGGTGCTATCCAATGCTGGATCCGCTAGCTGCTGCCGCTGCTGAGACGCCCTTTCCTGGCTAAGTGAGTCGATCTGCTGTAGCTGCCGATTGAAAGCGAGTTCCAACTCCGCGTGCTTTGATTCTAGGCCTTGAAGGTGGTCTGCTTCCTGCTTCCTCTGCTCCTCCTCCAGCTTCCTCTTCTGCTCCTCCTGCTGCTTCTTTCTCGCACGGCTTCTATAGTCGGCGTTCTAGTCCGCAAATCTCTCAAACCACGGAACAACGCCTTTGCCTCGTGTTCTTCCCGGGTGTTCAGGATTCTTCACCGCGCGCGTAAGCTCGTCGTTCTCTCTGTTGGGCGTGAACACCCCCGTTCGAGCCTCTTCAATTGCAACAAGTAAACTGTCGGTGGCTCCTTTAAGACTTGCCCGCTCCAAAACCAGTCATGTTTTTGGGTCCAACTTCCCCCCATGCGCATAGAATCAAGTCCTGCACCTGGGGGGTCAGCTCAATGTAACTGGAGTGACCCCTGCATCCATCATCTCTTGCTCAGCTAGATCCCACTTAGGCCGGGCCACCTCGTAGCCACCTGGCCCCAGATTATGGTGCCACTGCTTTTTCGCGGCATTAATCTTGTTTATTCTCGACCGTTCCTGAGCTACTTCCAATTCCTTGAAGTTCACGAAAGCGTCCCTGTGATCTCTTGCCTTCTCCAGCGTTCCCTTGAATTCTGGAGTCTGCTTTCCTGCTTTGACGTACGCGGCCCATATATTTTTCTTATGATTGTTGAATGCTATCGCCATCTTCTTAAGAGCACTGTTCTTGACTTTCTCCAGATCTGCATCTGTCAAATGATCTGGTAGGGTGAAATGTGACATGAGCGATTCCCAAAGTAGATCTTTTGCTCTTTGGTCGACAAAAATAATATTTGGATCTCCCTTTGCTGGCTTTTTCCATTCTTGAACGGAGATCGGGATTTGGTCCCTGACAATAACTCCGCATTGACTAATGAACTTCTTCGCATTCGTCTTAGGTTCATCCGGTTCGCCATTAGGTTTGATGGCATCGATGTTGTACTTTACGTCAGCCTTCAACTTTTTGGCCGGGCCTCGAACTGTACTGCTGCTTGTAGAAGATTTGTTCGATCCGGAGGGCTAAAAGAAGAAAGATCGATTCGTTAATATAAATATACAAATCAATTAAAATAAGTGATGATCACCAGATGCCTTATATAAATATACCTCCCCGGTCTTTGTTATTTGAAAAACAACATTTCCTTCGTCGTCATTGTTCTGAACTTCATCTATTCGTTCGTCTTCATCAAATATCATACCCTCACCGGTATTGTTCAGATATTGCGAGTCTTCATCTTCTTCATTCTCATCTGGGCTCAGGGAGCGTATGATGTCGAACATAGTCTCTTCTCCTTCTCTGCCGGTATTGTCCATAGCTTTTATTTAACTAATCCAGAAGAAAGATAAAATAATTTAGTATTCAAATTAGAATGCATGCATGCAATCAATTAGGAAAAACTGAATCATAGTAGATAATACATCTCGAATAATTAATCCAGATAATATGCATCATCGAATATAATCTCGAATACATCGTCTCGAATATTATCGAATAATATAATCTCGAATACATCGTCTCGAATATTATAGAATATAATCTCGAATACATCTCGAGTATTATCACTAATACATCTAGAATATTATCATATATATAACATCACTAGCTAATACAGATCGAATATTATCGAAGAATCTAGTTCACTCGCGGTTCCTGAGGCGCGGGCGGTGGACACCCAAAGAGAAGGAACGATCATAGGATCATAGCTTGGGTGAGATCCCTGAAGAACCTGCCAGGTATTGGAGAACCTGACGTCCAATGCATCCATGTAGCGACGGACGTGCTCGTCCTCCTCCCTAACACGGCGACGTACCACCTCCGGCGAGGCCGGCTGCCTCCGCACCGAAAGTGGCCCACGCGAACGCCACCAAAGGAGCTCCGGGTCGACGACGGGACCCGGGGCCGGGTTCCTCACCAAGCTTCGCGCCCCTGAAGGTAGCACATCCCAGTGCCAGCCGGGCGGAGCCCAGTCCCAGACATGGCCTCTCTGAAGCAGGACGTCGTCACGAACGAGTCGACGAAGAGGATGCGGGCCGGGCATCGTTGACGTCGAGAATAAATTCTTATGAAAGAAAAATTCTATATATGCCATGTCATTTTATTAGGAAATTTTGAGCAAAATATTCTCTTTTCAATTATAATGTCCCATTCCTAGGTTATAACTACCCTAATAATATTCCGTTCTCAAAAAATTTCGAAACTTTTCCCACTTATAATCCTTCTAACAAATATATATATGGTGAAATTTTTCCTATGCAAATTTTTTCTATACTTCTATACATCCATACTTCTATACATTCATTAAAAAACAGAAAAACAGCATTATATAAAATTAAAAAACAGAAAAAGAACACTAGTTAAGCATACTTCTATACATCCATTAAAAAACAGAAAAACAACATTATATAAACAAATCATACTAATTATATCCATCTAACATGCATTCATGTACACAAAAAAATTACATACTACACTAATTCATCTACACAAAAAACCTAACAAATATATATATGGTCAACTTTTTCCTATGCAACTTTTTTATATGCAAATTTTTTCTATACTATGATATACAACATTATAGAAAATTAAAAAACAGAAAAAAACAATAATTAAGCATACTTCTATACATCCATTAAAAACAGAAAAACAACATTATATAAAAAAAATTCTATACTAATTAAACACTAATTATATCCATCTAACATGCATTCATGTACACAAAAAATACACTAATTCATCCATTTATTAGAAATCGCCGGAGATCGAGGGGCGGCGAGCTCACAACGGGGTGAGGCGACGGCGAGGCTCGATCGGGGGGGAGGGGCGCGGGCGGCGTCGATGGGGCTCGGCCGGGTGAGGAGGCGCGGGCAGCGGCGCGTCGCGCGGGGAGGAGGAGCGGGTGGCGTCGACGGGGAGGAGGCGCGGGTGGCGTCGACGGGGAGGAGGCGCGGGCGGCGTCGACGGGGAGGAGGCCGGACGCAAGCTCCGGCGTCGGGAGAGGCGAGACGGCCTCGGGGCAGGCGACGGCGGTAGCCTGGCGGCGTCCTCTGTGTCGTAGTGGTCGCGTGGCGTCGAGAAGAACCAATGAGAGATTGAAAATTTTCAAGTGCTCTATATATATGCGCCCCCTTTTAGTCCTGGTTGGAGCCACCAACCGGGACTAAAGGTCACTTTGGGCCAGCCGAAGCGGTGGGAAGCGCCCATCTTTAGTCGCGGTTGGTGGCTCCAACCGCGACCAAATGGGGGCCTTTAGCCATGGTTGGAGCCACCAACCGCGACTAAAGTTTGTGTGCTGCCAGGCGAGGGGCGCGGTGGATGTTTAGTCCCACCTCGCTAGTTGAGATGAGCCAGCACCTGTTTATAAGCCCCGGCGCAGCCTCTCTATCGAGCTCCTCTCTAATGCAGGCCTTATGGGCCTACCGCACCTGCACTGCCCTGTTGGCCCTACTGGGCCTTGCGGGCCTGCATCCTGGCCCAACTAGAGGTTGGGTTTCTAGTCGTATGCAGGCCGTGGTGCCCTAGTAGGCGGGCTTTTTTTAATTTATTTATTTTTCTTTTTTTTTGTTTTGTGCTTTATTTATTTTCTTTGTTTCTGAGTTGTTTTTTTCTTTATTTAGAGTTTTCTGTTATAAACTTTCTGTTAGTGCCAGTAGTTTTCAAATTTGAATTATTTGAAATTTGTGTGAATCACTAGTTTGTGAATAACTTTACTTTAAAAATAGATTTTTCAGTGATTCTTTTTTCTAATGTTTAATATTACTGTGTTTTATCATTATATTTAATTTGGTAATTTTTAGGTTATTTAAAATAATGAAATGCCTTTGTAACAGACGAGTTTTCGTCAGAAACCCTGATACTTCGAAAGAGATTGTCCATTTTATACACGAAGTGCATCGAGATTTTGCTGTAACCCTCTCAACTTTTTAGCACATGCTATGTGGGTAAAATGATGATACCATGCCAACTTTCAACCTTTTCAGAGTTCATTTGTAGTTCTTTTCAATTTCAGGGTCATTTAGCTAAAAAAAATCAGTAAATGCATTAAAAATAGTAAATGAAGTCAGAAAGGGTTGAAAATAGATGACGTGACTTCGAATGGTGCATACTGAATGCACAAAAAGTCTGGAGTTGAAATAAGTTTAAAAAAATGAAATGTCTTTGTAACAGACGAGTTTTCGTTGGAAACCCTGATACTTCGAAAGAGATTGTCCATTTTGTACACGAAGTGCATCCAGTTTTTGCCGTAACCCTCTCAACTTTTTAGCACATGCTATGTGGGTGAAATAATGATACCATGCCAACTTTCAACCTTTTCAGAGTTCATTTGTAATTCTTTTCAATTTCAGGGTCATTTAGCTAAAAAAAATCAGTAAATACATGAAAAATAGTAAATGAAGTCAGAAAGGGTTGAAAATTTATTTGTACATAATATTTATTCGCGTTTCAAATGCCAAAACACATAAGTACCAGAACTATTACAAAGATTCCCTCCGGTTTGTCCGAAGTGGCACTTTCCAGATATATAAGTTCGGAAACTCACTAGAGAAGAAACTGATGACAGTGAAGCCGTTCATATCCCAGAGTGGGATCTTTGGGTATAAAACTTTTTCTTCGCGTGTGTCCCTTTGCGCCGTAACCATGGGCAATCTTCATCATTTAACTGGATGCTCGGGTCAATATTCACTGTGAATGGAGCAATTTCATGAAACTTTTCATAATCTTCTGACAATGTCTGTCTTGTCCTCCACTCCCACGATGTTTCTTTTCTCTGAAAGAACTAGCTAGCGCTTTGGCTCATCGTATGATGTATTCACTTCCTTATCTTTTCTTTTTCTCGGCTTGATAGACATGTCCTTCACATAGAAAATCTGCGCCACATCATTGGTTAGGACGAATGGTTCGTCTACGTACGCAAAATTGTTGAGATCCACTGTTGTCATTCCGTACTGCGGGTCTTTCGTTACCCCGCCTCCTGTTAGATTGACCCATTTGCACCGCAACAAAGGGACCTTCAAATCACGTCCATAGTCCAGTTCCCATATCTCCTCTATGTAACCATAATATGTGTCCTTTGGCCTATTGGTGTTTGCTACATCAAAGCGGACACCACAGTTTTGGTTGGTGCTCTTTTTATCATGGGCTGTCGTGTAAAATGTATTCCCATTTATCTCGTACCCTTTGAAAGTCAATATATTCGAAGATGGTAACTTGGACAGCAAGTAAAACTCATCTTCAATAGCGTCGTCATGCATGAGACGTGTCTGCAACCAACCGGCGAAAGTCCCCGTTTGTTCATGTGTAATCCAGTCGTCAGACTGCTCTGGGTGTTTGGAGCGTAGAATATTCTTGTGTTCCTCGATATACGGAGCCACCAAGGAGGAATTTTGTAGAACTGTGTAGTGTGCTTGAGTGAGAGAATGCCTGTCCATACATATTATTGCTTTCGGTCCTAGCATGCCTTTTCCACCCAGTCTGCCCTCATGCCGCGATTCAGGAACATCAATCGGCTAAAGGTCAGGAATGAAGTCAACACAAAAATCAATGACCTCCTCATTTTTATGGCCCTTGGAGATGCTTCCTTCTGGCCTAGCACGGTTATGAACATATTTCTTTAAGACTCCCATGAACCTCTCAAAGGGGAACATATTGTGTGGAAATACAGGACCCAGAATGGCAATCTCTTCGACTAGGTGAACTAGGACGTGCGTCATGATATTAAAGAAGGATGGTGGGAACACCAACTCGAAACTGACAAGACATTGCACCAAATCATTCTCTAACTTTGGTATGATTTCTGGATCGATTACCTTCTGAGAGATTGGATTGAGGAATGTACATAGCTTCACAATGGCTAATCGAACGTTTTCCGGTAGTAGCCCCCTTAATGCAACCGGAAGCAGTTGCATCATAATCACGTGGCAGTCATGAGACTTTAGGTTCTGAAACTTTTTCTCTGCCATATTTATTATTCCCTTTATATTCGACGAGAAGCCAGATGGGACCTTCATACTGAGCAGGCATTCAAAGAATATTTCCTTCTCTTCTTTGGTAAGAGCATAGCTGGCATGACCCTGATGTATACCGTCTTTTCCATGCATACGTTGCTGGTCCTCCCGTGACTTCGGTGTATCTTTTGTCTTCCCATACACGCCCAAGAAGCCTAGCAGGTTCACGCAAAGATTCTTCGTCACGTGCATCACATCGATTGCAGAGCGGACCTCTAGGTCTATCCAATAGGGTTGGTCCCAAAATATAGATTTCTTCTTCCACATGGGTGCGCGTCCGTCAGCGTCATTCGGAACAGATTGTCCGCCAGGACCCTTTTCAAAGATTACTTTTAAATCCTTGACCATATCAAGTATATCACGACCAGTACGGTGGTGAGGCTTCTTCCGGTGATCTGCCTCACCTTTGAAATGCTTGCCTTTCTTTCTTACGGGATGCCTACTCGGAAGAAATCGACGATGTCCCAGGTACACATTCTTCTTACCATTATCCAAATATATACTGTCGGTATCATCTAAACAGTGCGTGCATGCGCGGTATCCCTTGTTTGTCTGTCCTGAAAGGTTACTGAGAGCAGGCCAATCATTGATGGTCACAAATAGCAATGCATGTAGGTCAAATTCCTCCTGATTGTGCTCATCCCACGCACGTACACCTTTTTCATTTCACAGCTGTAAGAGTTCTTCAACTAATGGCCTTAAGTACACATCAATGTCGTTGCCGGGTTGCTTAGGGCCTTGGATGAGCACTGGCATCATAATGAACTTCTGCTACATGCACAGCCAAGGAGGAAGGTTATACATACATAGAGTCACAGGTCAGGTGCTATGATTGCTGCTCTGCTCCCCAAAAGGATTAATGCCATCTGCGCTTAGACCAAACCATACGTTCCTTGTGTCATATGCAAAGTCCTCCCACTTTCTCTTTATTTTTCTCCACTGCGACCCGTCAGTGGGTATTCTCAACTTCTCGTCTTTCTTACGGTCTTCTTTGTGCCATCGCATCAACTTGGCATGCCCTTTATTTTGGAACAAATGTTTCAACCATGGTATTATAGGAGCATACCACATCACCTTGGCAGGAATCTTCTTCCTGGGGTGCTCGCCCTCAACATCACCAGGTCATTGTGGCTGATCTTATAGCGCATTGCACCGCATACCGGGCATGCATTCAAATCCTCGTACTCATCGCGGTAGAGGATGCATTCATTAGGGCATGCATGTATCTTCTGCACCTCTAATACTAGGGGCCAGACAGCCTTCTTTGCTTCGTACGTACTGTCGGGCAATTCGTTGTCCTTTGGAAGCATCTTCTTTAACATTATCAGCAACTTTTTAAATCCCTTGTTAGATATACCATTCTCTGCCTTCCATTGCAGCAATTCTAGTGTGGTGCCCATTTTTTTCTTGTCAGCTTTGCAATTTGGGTACAACAATTTCTTGTGATCCTCTAACATGCGCTGCAACTTCAGCATCTCCTTTTCACTTGCGCAGTTTCTCTTTGCATCGGCAATGGCCCGACCAAGATCATCAGCGGGCTCATCTGATGTCTCTTCTTCAGCTTCTTCCTGCATTGCCGGCTCAACTTCTTCCCCCATTGTTGTTGTACCATCGTATTCAGGGAACCCATGGCCAGGATAGCTGTCGTCATCCTCTTCTTCTTCATTCTCTTCCATTAGGACCCCTCTTTCTCCGTGCTTGGTCCAACAGTTATAGCCGGACATGAAACCGGACGTAAACAGGTGGACGTGAATGGTTCTTGGGTTAGAGTAATTTCAATCATTCTTACAGTTAGCATATGGACAACACATGAAATCATCTGCCCGCTTATTTGCCTCAGCCGCAAGCAGAAAAGTATGCACACCATTAATGAACTGGGGAGAGCATCGGTCATCGTACATCCATTGCCGGCTCATCTTCATTACACAACACCGAAAAGACCAAATTAATACAAGTTCATACATAAAGTTCATACACACTTATTCTCATAAAACAACATACAAACTCTCTAGCTAAAGCATTTAAATGCAACAACAAATGCGATCAAGATCGCAACTAAGGTAACAATTGATCCAACAGCATAATGATACCAAGCCTCACAATCAATGGCATACTTTCTAATCTTTCTAATCTTCAAGTGCATTTTATCCATCTTGATCTTGTGATCATCAACTACATCGGCAACATGCAACTCCAGTTTCATCTTCTCTTCTTCAATTCTTTTCAATTTTTCTTTCAAATACTCGTTTTCTTGTTCTACTAAATTTAACCTCTCGACAAGACGGTCGGTTGGAATTTCCGGTTCACATACCTCCTAGATAAAAACATCTATGTCACGTTGGTCGACATAATTGTCATAAACACGAAATGCAACAAATAGTTATAAAAGAGAATATATACCACATCTGAATCATAAACCGGACGAGGGCCGACGGGGATGGATATCAAAACCATGCCACTATGTATAACAAATAACGTACGGGTAAGAAAATTATACAAGTAACTATCTAAATCACACAAACATGATTATCTTTTTATAAAAAGGATAATAACAAGAGGCTCACCAAGGTGGTGCCGGTGACGGGACGGTGCGGGCGATCAGCGGTGGTTATGACGGGGACGGGAAGACACTAAGTAAACCACACCTACACATGCAAACTAAGAAGTTAATTTGAGCTCAATGCATATAAATCAAATAAACTACCACATATAAATACTCCCAAACTAAAACCCACAAATCACTATACTTATCGAGCATTGCAAGAGCTAATCTAGGAATAAAAGATGAAAGGACAAAGTTGCTAACCTTTGTGAACACTTGGATGGATGGGGTGCCTTCAAATCTTGACAAATTTTGGCAAAAATAAAGGATGAGCTCGAGAGGAGAGGAAGAAAACAGAGAGGAGAGGAAAGGGGAAGAACAGAGAGCTCGCGGGCTGGACGAAGGGTTTATGTAGGAGCATCTTTAGTCCCGGTTCGTGACACAAATCGGGACTAAAGGTGCTAGTGGGGCCCCAGCCTGACACCAGCCTGCCACCACCCCTTTAATCCGGGTTCATGTCACGAACCGGTACTAGAGGTTCAACACGAACCGGGACTAATGATTCCCGCCCCCTAGCCGTTGGAACCGGCACTAATGGTCACATTAGTGCCGGTCCGTTTACAAATCGGGACTAATGTTGCTCACGTAAAGTAATTTTTCTACTAGTGGATAGTCTTCACGAAGATCTGCATGCACTACGGACCGTGGCGGTAACTTGGTTGCCGGAAGGCCTTTGATGTTTCCCTCTCCGGGAAGAAGGAGGCTACTGTAGAAACTAGTACTAGTCAATAAGAATTTTAGTTGCTTATAAAGCAAGCAACCGCCGAGAATCAAAGAAATAGTTTAACATGAGCAACGTCGATACTTAGCAATCACCAATGAATAGTACTCCCTCTATAAACTAATAGTTTACAGAGGGGTTATATTAATATTTTAGTCAATAATATTTTCAGATATTGCTTATTCATTTGAGCAAGGCAACTCAAGTTAATTCAACACAACGTTCTTGATGCTCACTTAATAGCCTCGTAACATGTAGCATAACAATTATATTTTTCTATGAGCGACAATCCAGTTGTTTTGACATCCATCGATCCGACTGGTCGTTGGACTTCGCTTCGGTGCAGCACTGGTTCATGCACCTTTCTCCATATTTATGCATGTATTGTGTTCAGTTCCTCCTTGCCTCACTACAATTCCCCACATCAAAATTTCCTCCTTCAGAGCTTATATTTGAAGTACAAGTTAACTACCTCTATTTATTTGCCTACCTTCCACTTGCCTTTCTTATTTATGCAAGCCATCCATCCTTTCCATCCATCTATTCTCAAACCATGGCAGTTCTAATACACACAAACTTCAGTCGTTCGGCCTTACAACCAAGAAGTTGAGACTAGTAATATCTCAAGGTGGCCCGTTGCCCTGTCCATTAGTCCGGGTTGGGAGGCATCGGGACAAGCAGCTGTGTGAAAGTGCAAACGTAGCCTTAGCTTGTCGAACAACGTGGTACACTGCTTCTTGTTTGCACATGCCAAACAGAGAAAGTGCGCATGTTTCACCACCTTACCATTAGATCGTTCCCAAATCCAGTATCTCTTTCTTGACTGTCGTGGCAACCATCAATATGAATCTCCGCACTAGACGTGTTTGTCTCTTCTTACATCCTTTTCATAATGGTGGGGACAGGCTTCTAGTTAGACTAGCCCCCTTATTTCATTTGCGATGATTATTGTGTGGCAATACAACATGGCAGATCGCCACCCATAATTCTCTTACTATTTGATTTGGGTAGCGACCCGAAGCTCAAGAGAATTGATCGTCGTGGTGTGATGGAAAAGAATTGAACCCGAGCAGGGTCACTAGTGGAGGGTCACGAGATACGGGCAAATAATAGTCCGTCGCTTGTCAGGTAGAAACCCCCTTCCTTTCGATGGCCGTGGCCCTTGCGGGGCTGCTTCCGGAGCACGAGGCAGGCGCGACAGTGCGGGGGTCTCAACGAGATAGTTGCAGATGGATGGCTCGGAGCATCCGCGGTGGGTGCTGGTTTGGCATGCGGAGACGGTCGGAGTTTCGGATCCGGTGGGCTGGCTCCCTGGTGTGTGCACGGAGGGCGGTGGTTTATAGATGCGGATGGTGCGGGGTTGCTGCGTCGAGCTGGGGGCATGGCCGGTGGAATCCACCGAATCTGCCGTCTTGGGCTGCTCTGGGGGGAGGTGCTCCTCCGCACAGACGTGTGACAACTGTGTAGCACCAAACTAACATACCGTCCCATCAACCAAAAAATGCCTACGGTGACCGAACACCATGATGGACGGTTTCAAAATACAATTTTCCACAAAGTAAAAAAAATCATTTTTTTTTTGTGACACACATACACATGTATACCATGTATGTGCAGAGTTTCATAACATTTTATTTTCACACATGGCGTACACAAAAAAACAAAATACGTATTTCTAAATAGGCCGTCCAAATTGCCGACCATGGTGTGTGTGAATACACGTAGCCAGAGCATCTACAACCATGGATAGCTACGTAGTCAGTGTCGTCGTCGGAGGCGGAGCTCCCGCCATGTGTCGGGCGGCGCTATTTTTCTCCACCGCCTCGTACTTCTTCCGAGCGAGCTTCTCCGGCTCCTCCAACGACCGTCGGAGCGCCCCCGGAGTTCTTGTGACGCCGACAGCGGGTGTCCGTCTCCGCCGGTATGTAAGAACGGTGGATTCAAGGGGGAGAGCATCGTCGTCGTCGGGGGTGGGCGACAGCGTCTCCGGCACAGATCTAGTGGAGCCATAGGCTTGCGCCACTTCCCTCATTGCCATCCGATAAGTGCGGCCCTCCGTCTCCGGTTGCCGTAGTCGTGGCTGCGGGCTGGGCGCTACCGACACCAGTACCCATCAGCTACCAGGAGGGGCAGCCGATGGCGGTGCGGGGCGGCAATGCCTGCTGTGACGCCTGGATTGAGACGACAGGGAGTGCGTCAACTCCGTCCGGGCGCGGCGGATGAAGAGCAGCCCACACACGATGAGCCCATTGCCAACAAGGAGGAGCTGACGCCCCAGTCCATCCGCGAGCGGTGGAGAGCAATGCGGAGCGCGAGCTCCTCCTCGTCCGATGAGCTCGCTGAATCCATGGCGGGTGGAGAAAAGCGAAGCAAGCGAGAAAGGGAATGAACCGGAGAGGAGAAGAGCGGGCGAGAGGACTGAGACTAGGGTTTGTCGGCTGGGGTTTTTGTGGGGACTGGTGGGGCCGGCGCAGGAAAAAACGGGTCAGGCCTATGGGGCGGCCGTATCCGGGCGCGTCCGGGCTGCCCATATCCGTATGAGATATGCGCCGGATATGGGGAGTGCCAACCAGTCCTGTGTTTGTGCTGGATATGAGGGGTCCGGTTGGGTGGCAATTTTTCGTTCGGACACTGACCAGGTAGCCCGTCTAGGCATTTGAAGCGTGTATGGGAGGTCCGATGGTAGATACTCTCAGTTGCTTCAGCTGAAATTTACATCATCTCCGGGCCGGAGAAACGGGGGCTGAGCGTGAGACACAATTTGTTGGGGGGGAAGGGGGGGGGGGGGACAATTTTAAAGCAAAAGTAAAATGTGCTTGAATAATTCCGACTTGGACAAAATTACATGTCAACCAGATATATCTTACTCTTTGCATCCTTTCCCGGTTCGGCTCGTCAGTGGTCGTCGGTTGGTTATCTTTGTGGTCATGAGTCGGTTCACTACCGGACTGCCCCTCTAAGCCGCCGGCCGCCGGCCGTCGGCATAGGCCCCCATGCCGTCGGTTTAGGTCTATGCCGACGGCCCCCGTCGGCATATCCCCGTCGGCGTAGATCACATCAGTGTAGATGTGTCAGACCATCGGCATAGGAAAGCCGTCGGCATAGGCATATATGCCGACGGCGTCCGTACGGCCGTCGGCATATATACGCCGTCGGCAATGATTTTCACCTGACGGCAACCGACGGCGCCGTCAAACGCGCTGACAAACCACGGGCTGCCACGTGGCAGGATATGCCGACGGCTTTGCCGTCGGCATATTTCTGCCATGTGGCAGCCGCTGGGAGCTCCTGGCAGCAGAGAAGCCGTCGGCATATCCCTGCCACGTGGCAGCCGCTGGGCACTCCTGGGCATAGCTAAAGCCTGCCGTCGGCATAGATCTGTGCTGTTTTTTTATATTTACTCTGTTTTCTCTGTTTCAATTCATTTTGACATCATTTCAAACCAGAAAATATAGGATTATGCAGATATACACAGAAATATGACAGATCATCATCAAGTTCATCATCTAAAGATACTCAAGATCATCATCATCATCTAAACATACTCAAGTTCATCATCTAAAGATCATCATCGGCGAAACTTCATGAACATAAGTATTGCAAGACATGGAACATCATCATCGTCATCTAAAGAAACTAACAAGTAGGAACATGAAAAGTATGGCATGACGGCCACATGCACGGGTATCATCATCGACATCAGGCAAGACCACCACCGCCAAAACCACCACCGCCAAGACCACCACCACCAAAACCACCACCGCCAAGACCGCCACCACCAAGACCAGCACCACTCTGCTAGATCGGAGTGACTGGGGTCGACGAAGCAGGAGTCGAGCCACCGGTCCCCTACATGTTTGAGAAAAGATTCTAACGGTAAATATGATATGATAGTGTTGAATGAACGAGAACTAGTTTGTTAGTAGTTAGGCAAATGTACTAACCGGAGTATCACTGCCTAGTGCCACCCATTCATCAAACGTGGGCACGTGTGGGAGTTCTCCCGCAGGTGGTGGTGGGGGTCCCATTTGTGGTGGATCCGTGCGGTTACTCCAAGATGCTAACATAGCCTGGATGTTAGTTAAACAAGCAAACTAGAAGGTCAGAAGGAATGAAAGTGCAAAAATTTAGCTTGGTTTTAAGAGGGCAAAACTAACCGTCATCATCTGACGGTTGTAATCATCGTTTGCCTTCACTCGTTGCAAGTACTCCCGCACCTCGAGATTCCTATGCTCGACAAAGGCCTTATATGCCTACAAAATTTAGGTTGTTTCTAAGTGAGCAATGCTGAAAATAAACTGAGAAAGTTAGAGAGAAAGAAGATAAAGCGGAAGTACTTAGAGCATGCTGGCAGGCTAAGGGAGGCTGCGAACGCCCCATACTCTCTAACGGGCTCGGGTTGGTAGCCCGAAGCCTTGTGTACGAGACCGAAGGAGTAATCAAGCCATCGAAACACGGATACCGGCCATGGGACTTCCCCTGGATGGCCACCACCGCCGTGTCGTCGATCTGAGACTGGACGACGTCAGGAGCAACCGGACCAGGATGCAACCTCTAAAACTGCTGAGTGTAAGACTCCAGGTGCTCCTCGGTCTTGCCGTAGTACTGGCTCTCGCCGGCCTTGCGATCACGCCGCTCGCGGGCCAGCTTCCACGACTCAGTGTCTAAGAGCGGCCTCTTCAACTTGTCCTCCTGCAACGTCAAACAGAAGTTAGCCATACATAAGAACATGACGGTAAAAAGAAGAACAAAAATGCATCATGCATATAGATATACCTTCATGGCCTTGAAGCCCCAGTGGTTCCTGTTTCCTTGGCCGTGTGTCCCGTCTTTTCCACGGTTAGCCCGGGCCTTGCTGCTCTTGGCAGCAAACTCTGCATCCTCGCCGAGCCACCTATCCACCAAACTCGCCCATCCATCATCCTTTCCAAAGCACCAAGGAGGAATAACCTACATAATGGAAGCATGACATGTGAGCACGAAACGATGATATTGACTGCTTATATGTTGGAATGAAAAGTCTCTAATATTACCTTCATGTACTGCTCCCTGTTCAAGGTAAGTCCTTGCTTCTGCGCTTCACTTTTGCTCATCTTTTGATGAAGGTAGGTGTGGTAGAAGTGCGAGACGGCAACCCAGCGCACCTCGTACTGCAACTGACGAGCTTTCTTCTTCGTCACAGCCAGCAAGACCACGTCGGCTCTGGCCTTGTGCTCGTCAAGAACTCTATAGAATTGCTGCAATCATGCATAAAACCAGAAGCAAACAAAGCATGCGTTGAGTGATTGGATGATAAACTATGAACGAAACTGAAGACAAGTGATTCTGAAGAGAACTTACCCAAAATTTGGTGATCACGGCCTTAGCGGCCGTCCCGTACTCCGCGTGGCTGGAAGCCTCGTAGTGGGCCCAGCTCGTGGCCAAAACCCGCAGCTCCGGGTCCCTGTCTGGCCTCGGGCAGAATAGGCCCGGCCAAAACTCCTTCAATAGGACAGTGATAAGGCCATTCGGTTTACGGCCATGTCCGTGAAGGATCCAGTTCCTGCAAAAGAATCAAAGAATTAGCATGTGTACACTAAGAAAATGTTGGCATGTGTTCAAAATATGATTGAGAGGCACTTACTCAACTTCCTTGATGTTGTGCAAGATATAGAACATGACATCCTCCCACTCATCTTGTGGCATGATATAAGGTGTCGAGCATCCAGCCCTGCCACATTGGCCGCTGAATAGAGGCAGCCTGGGTTTATACTTGGGTTCTTCTATATTGTATCGAGACACCTTATTGGGCAGCGTGGGAATATGGTCCGGATAGTACGCTGTCCTGTGGTCTGCCACCTCCTCTAGGATAACTGCCTCAGCTATGGAAGCTTCAATCTTAGCTTTGTTTCCACATTTCTATCTCAGATGCTTGTTCTGTCTCTCAGGGCCGTACTGCCAATGATTCTGCACAGGCCCCCCCAACAATACCTCGTTCGCGAGGTGCAAAATGAGATGTGTCATCGGGGTAAAGAAGCCTGGTGGGAAGATCTTCTCTAGCTTGCATATCAACTCCGGCGCCTTCTTATGCATTTCTTTTGTCATCTCAGGACATACTTCTTTAGCACAAAGCGTGCGGAAGAAATGGCTTAGCTCTGCAAGCACACGCCAGACACGCTCGGGAACATAGCCTCGAACCATCACCGGCATAATCCGCTCAATCCATACATGATAGTCATGACTCTTGAGCCCGGTCACTTTACCCGTTGAAAGATTGACCCCCTTACTTATATTCGACGCATAACCATCAGTGAACTTCACGACGTGTTTCAGCCACTTGAATGCCTCCATCTTATGATCCTTTTTAAGTACAAAGTTAGCATCTGGCTTGAACCAAGATTTTCGACTGCCTGTGGGAGGCTGCATGTGTATACGTGGTCTATCACAAATATTCTGTTGATTGACTCTAGCATTAACATTATCCTTTGTCTTATCAGGAATGTTGAGGATCGTGCGAAAAAGGGACTCTGCGACATTCTTTTCGGTGTGCATCACGTCGATGTTGTATGGAAGTTGGAGGTCCTTAAAATAGGGAAGCTGCGTGAAGGGGGTAATGTGAGTCCAGTTGTGCGTCTCACCATGTCCTTCAAAACATTTTTTCCCTTTGCCTTTTCCTTTGCCCTCGCCCTTGCCCTCGTCTTTGCCTGTGGCTTTGGCTTTGGCTTTGGCTTTCCCTTCGCCGGCAGGCTGAAGAGCTTTCAGCTGAGCAAGCACATCCGCACCAGAAAACGTTGGAATCTCGTTTACTTCATGGACGACTAGGGCTTTTGTGAAGTTCTTCTTGTCTTCCCTATCAGGATGGTCTGGAGGGAGGAACTGTCGATGCAGGTCAAAGGCAACATACTTGCCACCCTTCTTCAGCCAAATGAAACGCAAGGCCTGCATGCACACTGGGCAAGGCATCTTCCCACTTGTACACCATCCGCAGAATAGGGCATAGCCGGGAAAGTCATGCATGCAATACTGTAGCCAAACTTTCATCAAGAAATTTTTCTGCAGATGCCGGTCGTATGTCAACCTCGGGAAGTACCAAGAATGGTGCAAATCATCCACCAACGGCTGCATAAATACACTCAAATTCTTCCCTGGATATTCAGGCCCCGAAATTATAAGCGACAAGAACATGGTCTTGCGTTGCATTATGGCGCCGGGAGGGAGATTGAGCGGAATAACAAACACGGGCCAGCAGCTGTATGGATTAGACGACATACCATACGGATTGAACCCATCACCTGATATAGCAATTCTGACATTCCCAGCCTTGGCTGCTTCCTCCAGGTATTCTATATCGAATGACTTCTATGCTTCACCTTCTGATGGATGTACAATTTTATTTTGATTGTACCTTTTCCCTTCCTTGTGCCACTTCATCATTTTGGCAGACTCCTCGGTGATGAAAAGGCGCTGTAGTCTTTTTATAAAATCAAGATACCGAAGAACCTTCACAGGGATTTTTAGCTGCTGCTTCTGACCCTGCTCATCGACCACCTCAATATACCGAGAGGAACCGCACTTCCAACAGTAGTTGTCATTCGCATACTCATGCCTAAACAAAAGGCAATTCTTTGGACAAACATGTATTTTCTCATAATGCATGGAGATCGCCTTCATGATTTTCTTCGTAGCGTACATGGTTTTCGGCAGTTCATGGCCCTCAGGGAGGCTATTAGCCCATACTCCCAGAAATGCTTCGAAGCAACCTCGGCTACAGCCGTACTCGGCCTTGACTGCCATCAGTTGCGAGATGGCATCCAGCACAAAGAGCTTGGCACCCTCATAAAGAGGTTTCTTTGACGAGGCCAAGATATCCAGGAAGGCCTTTGCGGTTTCCTCCGGCTCCTCCGGTTCATTCGCTGAATGTGATGGAGGTGTCGGCTGTGCAGCAAAGACATCATCTAGCATGTCTCTAACCCCATCGTCCTCATAACTAGCGACGCGTTGTCGTATCACCTCCTCTCTACCACGGTCCCGCTGGGCAAAGTTTATCGGCATATTAAAGTTGGGCATAAATCCATGCGTGCGAAGGTGCTTAGTCATCTCACTCTTATCTCTGCGCATACGTGTCTTACATTTGGCACAGGGGCATTCTGGCACAGTCCTCATTGGACTACGGAATATCTATTTCAAAAACACATCAGTTTTCTCGACCCACTCTGTTGTTACTTGATTTCGATGGAAAAACCCACTATACATCCACTGATTATCTGCCATCTCTGCTTTGTTGGAAGCCACACAAAAAAAATTAAGGATTCATTTAAATTACTCACATCAATATTTTATTTTTTACAGGGTTGACGAGAAACGACATTTAATCCACCTACATCTCTAAAAGGTAAAGATGGGTCCTAATCCCATCCGAGAATGTGTAGATTGAGTACGTTGTCCATGCTCTACCCCATTCCGAGACAAAATTTCAACAGCACCTCCCCGCTGTTCTCCAAATACATGTCTCGACAAAATGCAGGGAGAATGTGCATCCGGAGAACAGCGGGGAGGTGCCGCCGAAATCCTGTTTCGGAATGGGGTAGAGCATGGACAACGTACCCAATCTACACATCCTCGGGCTGTCCGTGGAAAACGCTGGACAATCCGAAAGAGCTGCGGTGCTAAATATGCAATTGAATGCATATTTATCGATGCAACCCTTTCGGACGGGAGACGCCTAGGTTACGTGACTTGATGTGAAAATTTAATCTACTGACATGGAAAAAAAGCGGACGAGGTCATGAAATTGTTGCTCACCCCCCGATGTAGACGATGTAGTCGATCAAAGGAGAGGGATGATCATGGACCAACACCTCCAACGTCGACGATCACTCCACGAAGATTGAACACCACAAATCCTGTTAATTCCACCGAGTGAAAAAAAATTAGGTCATCACCTCACATTAAGCACTGGCACAACATTATGCATCAACATGAAACAACGTGTCAAATTGCAAAAAAAGCTTCGTTATCTATTTTAGAAACTAAGTGTCTCGAATTGCTTCTTATGAATCAACATGACCTAACACTAACTTGACCAAATAATAACTTGACCAATATCCATCCCTCTATCACAAACTTAACCAACATCTATTCAACTATATTTTATAAACTAAAACATTTGTTAACTTGACTAACATCCATTGACAAACTTAATAAAAACTATCTACTATGTATCTAAAAACCTAATAAAACTACACAAAACAAAAAAAATTATCCATCTATCTAGCATATGCATCTAATATCCATTCATCTAATATCCATTCATGCATCTAGCAGTGGCATTCATCTAACAAATGAAAAAAATGAAAAAAAAGAGAATGCTCATCGGGGTCGGGGCGGCTGCGGGAGGGGGCGGCGTCGGGGCGGCGTCGACGACGTGGACGGGGTCGGGGCGGCTGCAGGGCGTCGGCGGAGGGGGTCTCCGAGCCCGGGCCGGCGCGGCGAAGGACGGCGGAGGCCCGAGCAGGAGAGGGAGGGGGCGGGGCCGGGGCGACGTGGACGGGGCCAGGGCCGGTGCAGGGCGGACGGGGGGTGGGGTGGTGGTGGGGTGGGGCGGCGGCGACGGCAGGGGACGAGGTGGGGTGGGCGGCGGCGGCGAGCGCGGGTGGGGCGAGTGGTGGCCGCGGCGGCGTGGAGTCGAGGTGGCGACGGCGGTGATGCGAGGAGGGGCCGGAGAGGGTCGGGGTGGAGGCGGGGAGGGGCGCCGGTGGAGCGGCGGCGGCGGCGGGCGGCGGGGAGCGACGCGGGTGGAGGCGGGTATGGAGAGGCACGGGGGGAGGAGAATGAGTGGCCGTGGCTCGCCCCCGAGTGGATAAGGAGATCTATAGCCGTCGGCATAGGTGAAGATGCCACGTGGCAACCTATGCCGACGGCTATGCCGTCGGCACAGATGTCATCTTTTTTTTTTGCAGCAGCATAGATAGCATCTGAAAACTGAAAAATAGTACCACATCGCCAAAGGAAGAGCAATTTGACCAGTTTAAATACTTGGCTAATCCATACGAAGCAAGCTCCGGTATTCATTAAACTTTCGTTAGGAAAACGGACAATTACTATGAAACTTTCGGTGCCCGGGCATCGGTCCGGTTTCCGGGCACTGAAGGTTTCAGAGTAATCGTCCGTTTTCCATGATGGATGCCGGTGTTTTTTATTTGCAGTCTGCATCCGTGTAGACCCGACGCGTCCGTTTCCCCCCTCCAGGTGGCATTGCTACCCCCCAGGGCCCCCGTCCCGCCTAACCCTGGAGCGGTTGACCACGAGATCTAGCCCTTTGACTTCCCACGGACGGGCTTTGACCAGTGGACCTCTCCACCCTTTTGTGTTAGGTCAGCCCATAGGGACACCTGGGAGCAACATCCGGGCCAAACCCACAGCAACATCCCCTCCGTGTAGACCCGACGCGTCCGTTTCCCCCCTCCAGGTGCCGCCGGCGGCGGCGCCGTCTGTGAGGGGGGCCACACCCCGGAGACGCGTGCCGCCTCTTCAGATATGCCACCACACCACCCGGTTGTGGTAGGTCATCCCATATAAACACTTGGGAGTAATGTCCCCTCCGTATAGCCCCGATGCGGCTGTTTCCCCCCTCCACGTGTCGGCCTCCGTATATAATCGAAAGTAAGGTATTTAGGCTTATATTAACACATGCTACATGTAAGTTAATTAAATAATAATACGTAAAAGAACAAAAAAATTCTATATGAAAAGCAAAAAAAAAAACTATGCCGGCGGCAAAGCCGTCGGCATAGCTGAGGCCTGGGGCAGATAGACGGCGCGCCGCGGATCGATGACGTGGCATCTATGCCGACGACAGCCGTCGGTATAGATGATGGTCGGTGCGCCTCGAATCGATGACGTGGCATGCGCCTCTATGCCGACGGCCGCCCGTCGAGGCCGTCGGCATAGATCGGACGCCGTTAGCCGCCCGTCACGAGCGGGGCCGCCGGGCCCGCAACTATGCCGACGGCTCATGTATGCCGACGGCCGCTGTAGGCGTAGGCTGGGCTAAGCCGACGGCTAATCTGTGCCGACGGGGGCCATCGGCATTGGTCGGGATAGCCCGACGGCCTTTGTACGCCGACGGCCTGGATCCGGCTGTCGGCATATCCTGGAGTAGGCCGACGGGGGCCGTCGGCATATATATGGCCGTCGGCACTGGCCCCTGTTCTGGTAGTGGTTGACCGTCCAAGCTGAGAACGGGGAGAAATAAAATTTTGAATTGGGAGGATGATCTACAAATCACATTGCCATGGATGTAGAAATAGAGATGAGTTAAAATCAGAATGCTACATAGACAATGTTTTTTAGTGGAATCACATAAATGACGTTGAACCGGGAAAAATGAGAGACAAATTAAAGACTTCCGATCTATGTTATGTTTTTGCTGCCGCAAGTTGCAGAGAGTTTTTTCAAGAGAAAAGCGACCATTTTTTTTAGAAAAAAGAGGCGATCTCAGAGTCAAGCTTCATGTACAAGAAGCAGCAAGTATAAATATCATTCAAGCTGCTTCTTTTTTTATTAGAAAAATATGCAGCGTGGACGAAGACAGGACGAGAGACATGTGCAGTTCATTTGTATAAGCATTATCGTTTCTTTGCACTAGATTTGTACCTTCAAAATTACCCCTGTTCTTGTTATTATTATTAGCAGCACACCACTAGTTAATTTCAACCTAGTGTTCTCGACGTGTATTCTATGGTAATGTTATCGACATACTCTAAAGCATGACAGTCCATCTCTTATTTTTATGAAGGGAAAGCCATCAATGTAATCTTTTAGACATCCATCGATCTGGTGTTAGACTTTGCTTCAATGGAGCATTGCTTGGTGCTCTTTCTCCATATTCTTGTCACTGTTGTCTTTAATTCCTCCTCTCTTCACTACAATTCAATTTTACTCACGACAACTTTTACTCGCTTTAGGGTCTGAAGCTTGAAGCGTAGAATTAACTATCCCTCTTTATTTTTCTACTCTCTAGTACATCTCTACTTCCCCTTCTTATTTATGGAAGCCCTTCATCCTCTCTGTCCTCTAAGTTCGAGCCATATGGTAGTTCTAAATTCTAACATAGTTTGCCATGGCGCCATGGGCTGGGGCGTCATGGTCCCAGGACGTCCAACGCGTGTGGCAAGTCAACACTGACTTCATGACGTCCTTGACCAAGGCGTCGTGTTGTCTAGCATGACGTCTCAGGTATGGGTGTCATAAAAATGAATCATTTAATGAAATAGTTTTAAACTGGGCTTATTTTATGCTGAACTTTTTGAAAAAGACCATTTTTGTCGTTTTTCACTCTACATTTAGTTTCCAATTGACGGCTGGGCTTGCATCCCTTGGTCAGATTCCTCAGAATCACACAGTCCTTCACAACGTCTGTAGGGTACATAGCAATTTTCTATTGGTGTCAGTATCAGCTCAATTAGCTCATCTGGCTTGATTGAACTCAACCTCATATCTCCTAAAAAAATCTGCTGACACAGTGCCATGCCCTAAAAAATGGAAGCATAATTTTGGCTCCCTCTTATTTTCTACAAGCAACGAGAAGGCATTGCATCCAATCCTTACCCGAGTAACAAAAATCTTGTGGGGGGGGGGGGGGGGGGGCGGGGGCAACTTCCAATATTTCCTGATTCGTTCCAGAGTCGTGCTTGCCTTGTTCTGGACGGTCGGAAGAGTGCCACTCACAATCCTCCAGGTGAATATCTTGACTTTTCCGAAATTCCTCCGTTATCAACCCGCAAGAACTGAACGCTTGGACCTCATCTCTTTTTAATTTGCACTGCTAGGCCGTACACACTCTTAACCGAGAAGATGACAGAATTTTCATAATGAGTCTTCCATTTCTGGTATGGGAGTCTAATTTTGCAAATGTCTTCAGCCTCACAAGTGGGGAACATTTGATGTATTAATTCAGTGTTCCCTTCATTGTTGTTCGGTCTAATAATTTGATTCACCCATCGCAATCTTGAACTTTTGGTGAATTTCGCTGCCTTAAGCCCATATCTCATTGGGATCCAATTATCTCTCACAATGTTGATCTTGCGCCCATCTCTCACTCTCCAAATGATTCCTTCCTTGAGGAGTTGGAGCCCCAATTTCATACCCCACCACACCAAGGATGCATCCGCAGCAAACAAAGAGCTTCAACATAAAGGCTCTCCGGTTTTTGAATTAGTCTCAATCCCTGCCTTATCAGCATTGCGTGGTTAAAAAGTGCATATTTCCAAATCCGAGGCCGCCTCCCGTCTTTAGTTTCACTACTTGATCCCATGCCATCCAATGAACTTTACGATGACCTTCTTCATCACCGCAGAAGAACTCGTAAATGATCTTCTCATATTTTTCGCACAAGCCTTTGGTCATCTTGAATACCCCCGATGGGATATGTTGGCAAAGCTTGGATGACATATTTGATAGGCACATCTTTTCCAGCATGTGACATAATTTTTTTATTCCAATCTTAATAGAACTTCATGAATCTCTCCATTATAGGCTAAAAATTTCCATCCTCCATTTTACCTTTGGGGCTGGGAAGGACAAGATATTTTCTCTTAATGGAGGATGCTCCCACACAAAGGGAATCCTTGATGTTTTGCTTAACATGGGCCTGCCACTGTTCACTAAATATGATTGTGCATTTTGAAGGGTTGAGGAGTTGTCCCATACATCTTTGGAAACAATTGAGTGCCTCCTTTACCATTAATGCCACTGTTTATGAAGCCTTGAAGAAGAGATGTCTATCCTTGGCAAAAACAAGACTTGGTTGAAGTGCAGAGGTAATTATCCCTTTTTAATTTTCTACCCTCTACATCTCTACTTTCACTTCTTATTTATGATAGCCCTTCATCCTCTCCATTCCTCTCAGCTAGAACCATATGGTACTTCTAAGATAAATACTTAAGTTGCTTCGGCCCATTGAGTCCAGCTAGTTTGATTGACAGTAAAAATGATGAGACTGGTGTTATGTTATCTGTTTGCTAGCTCGTTGCCATGTCCATTAGTTTAGCTTGAGAGGCACCCGGACAAGCATATGTATAGAAGTGCAAATGCATAAGTAGCTTGGAGAACGAAATGAGTCGAAACACACACGTGCTTTTGAAGTAGGAGGTTACAAATGCGAAGAAAGGAAGGTCCTATGTATTACGATCTCAACTTTGCTTGGTAACCTTTAACTTTGCTCATTATCCGCCACAGTTGTGAACATGAATTTTTGCATTAGCAATAAAATTTCCATCCTCCACCTCAATTATCACTATATAATTTGTAATTTCTACACCTAGTCAGATAGTTCGGTTACCCTCCCTTCTGAAAAAAACCTAATCACATAGTTTGCAATGATCCACACAATATTTTTAGTCTTTTTCCTATCCAGTTTGGTCCAACCTTTTACTTTAATTAAGTCAGTATTGCTTCATGGAATGGTGGTTCAAGTAGTATTTCAAGTGCACTTGTTGCCGTTCCTCCATCCTTATCTCAATCACTGCTAAGCGGACTTCCCTTGGACTACTGATACATCCCAAACGTATCTACTTTCTCAAACACTTTTGCTCTTGTTTTGGACTCTAATTTGCATGATTTGAATGATACTAATCCGAACCGATGCTGTTTTCAGCAAAATTGCCATGGTGTTATTTTTGTGCAGAAATAAAGTTCTCGGATTGAGATGAAAATTTACAGAGAATATTTCATGAATATATGAAAAATATTGGTGAAGAGAACTACTAGAGGGGGGCACCCAGGAGACACAAGCTTAGGGGGCATGCCCACCCCCAGGGCGCTCCCTGTGAGCTTGTGGGCCCCTCGAGCCTCCGGTTGCCCTAATTCCAACTGCATAAATACCGTTTCGCGGAGGAAAAAATCGGAGAGAAAGTTTCATCATGTTTTACGATATGGAGCTACTGCCACCTCCTATTCTTCATCGGGAGGGCTGATCTGGAGTCCGTTTGGCGATATGGAGAGGCGATTCGTCGCCGTCGTCATCACCAATAATTCTTCATCAACAATTCCATGATGCTCATCGCCTGGAGTGAGTAATTCCTTCATAGGCTTGCTAGACGGTGATGGAGTTGGATGAGATTTGTCATGTAATAGAGTCAATTTGTTAGGGCTTGATCCATTGTATCCACTATGTTGTGAGATTGATATTGCTATGACTTTGCTATGCTTAATGCTTGTCAGTAGGGCCAGAGTGCCGTGATTTTGATCTAAATCCTCTATGTTTTCATGAATATATTTGATATCTTGATCCTATCTAGCAAGTTAAATGCACCTATTACGTGTTATGATCCGCATACCCCAAGGTGACAATAATTGGGATTCTTTCCGGTGATGACTGTAGTATGATGAGTTCATATATATACTATGTGCTAATGCTTTGTTCCATTTCTCTATTAAAAAGGATGCCTTAATATCACTTAGATTTCCTTATGGACACCACTGTCACGGAAGGGTAGGACAAACGATGACATGCAAATTCTTATTATAAGCACGTATGACTATATAAGGAATACATGCCTACATTACATTGATGAATTGGAGTTATTGTGTATCGCTCTAGGTTGTGACTGTTATATGATGAATGTCATCCAACACAAATATCTATCGCTGATCCAATGCCTACGCTTTTCTCGTATTGATCTTTGCTAAGTTACTATTGTTGCTGCTATTACAATTTTCACAATCTACTACTGTTACTATTCCTGTTACTTCTACAATAAAAAATATCAAACTACTATGCTACTAAACACTTTGCTGTAGAGTGATAATTTCCCAGGTGTGGTTGACTTGACAACTCAACTACTAAGCCTAATAAATATACTTTGCCTCCCCTTGTGTCGAATCAATAAATTTGGGTGAAATACTACCCTCGAAGATTGTCATGATCCCCTATACTTGCGGGTTATCAACTACAGATGCGTGCTTTGGCCCAAGACCTCTTGCAAATGGGTAGAGAAATGGAATGGGAAACAAGAGTAAATTGGAAAATATTGAGATTATGAAGCGGTTCAAGAATGTCTAATTCGGTTTTCCAGAAATGAAAAGCACATGAATTCGGCTTCAGTTTAACCCAGAAGGTCACATGTGTTACATACTATATTACTCATTCGTGTGTCCTAGATTATTAGTTTTTCTCATAGTTTGTGTCTAGTTTTGGCCATAAATTTGATTGATAAAATACGTGCTATATGAAGCAAAAAAACTACCATTCAAAAGTTCTTCCAAATAAGAATCGAACAACATAACTTTCGCGACATATAAATTATATTTGGTTACTAAGTAGATGGTAAAAAATTGATCCTATATACGAGGGACACTAATAAGCTCAAGCCGGTTAGAAAGTCACTATGAAATATGACCACACCCACACTTGAAAAAGATTTAGGTGCTGTTTAGCTAGTCTGGCGTAGCTTCTACCCATTTTAGAGGATCTTGATGCATGTAAGTAAACTATCCGCTTTGTTTTCCCATGTTTATACGTTACCAACTTTCTTGCATGAGAGAAACAAGGTTATATTTAGGCTCATGACCTTTATCACAATGTTAAAATGTACACGCAACAAAAACATAGTCAATATTGACTAGCAACATGTTGGTAAATAAACTCATCACATAATTTTGTAGTCCACAGTTTCGCAAATATAGAGATTCCTTCCGTAATATTCGTTTCACTTTAGGAAAACCCGTGTCAAAAAGAACTTTGCTTTGTTCCATTTGGTGTGAAAAATGATCGCATGTGTGGTTGTTGGGTTAAAAAATGGCTCAAGTTTCAGCATCTTTGCACCTTGTTGTTTTCATTCCAATTAATCCATTGTGCTGATGAACTTGAACCTTTGGATGAAATATTGTGCATCAAGCATACCACAGCGACATCTCATGAATGAGCATTTTAGGGTACTGTAGCTTACTGTCTTGATGTGTGTAAGATGACATGTTGCTGTTTGTGGCAGATTGCATTGCATAATTGTTTTGCTCACCGTTTGAGTTCTATGCATCCGTTCATCATGATCTTTATATCCATTTCGACTAAATTCTTCCATTATTTCCCGTGGCATACTTGGTTTTGCCAAGAATTTTCCAATATCCATCTTGTCTTCAACGATTCCTTGCCGATATCGTTTGCTTCGTTCCGGGAGAACCGTAACTCTGTTCGATATGATCTTTATATGCATTTGCATCAATTTCTCGTGTAGATTATGAATTTGCCATCATCATGCATGCCAAAATAATTAAACTTGTTGTTCTTTCCAGATCACTATATCCAGCAAAATTGCATATGAAGTGTTGCTTGATTCATGCTTCACATGGATAAAGGCTTGATTTAAATTGACTAGAGTAAGATGCTATGTTACTTTATATGAATCTCGTCATGCATCATACTTGGTTGTGCATCATGCCATGGTTATGCTTGTTTTTTTTACCAAGTTGTTTGCTTTTTCTCGGTTGTGCTTCTTCTCGATAGTTTTGGTTACGTTGCGATTGTGAGGATGCGTTCGACTACGTTGGTTCGTCTACTTCATGGATTCGGTCTTCTTCCAAGCGGGATTCCAGGCAAGATGATCAATTACCTTGGAAATCACTACTATCTTTGCTTGCTAGTTGTCTCGATGCTATAGCTATGTCGCGCTACCTTCCACTTGTTTGTCAAGCCTCCCAAATTGCCATGAAACAGCCTCTAACCTCCACCATTCCCGCAAACCGCTGATTGGCTATGTTACCGTTTTGCTCAGCCCCTCTTATAGTGTTGCTAGTTGCAGGTGTAGTGCAGGTTGTCTCATGTTGGGGCATGGATATAATGGGATATCACAATATCTCTTATTTAATTAATGCATATATATAGTTGGTAAAGGGTGAAAGGCTCGGCCTTTTGCTTGGTGTTTTTTTCTTCTCTTGCCACCCTAGTTTCGGTCATACCGTTGCAATGTTCCATGATGAGCGCTCCTAACACATGTGGGGTTTTATGGGGACCCCCCTGACCAATCACTTAGAATAAGACTCTTCCTGCAAGGCCCAACTTTGGTTTTAAAATTTTCCAACATAATAATACTGAAATTAATTAATTAATGCATAGGGGCTGATCACCTCGAGGATTCTTCATCCCACATTATACAAGGGGGCCAGTGCTGATGGTGCTGGTCCAAACTGGGCAATGTCTGGTGCCCCCTGGGCAACCGGGGTTTCAACCAACCCGATGTCTTGCCCATCCGGTGTGTCCTAAGAACGAGATACGTGCGGCTCCTATCGAGAACGTCAACATGCCGGGAGGTCTTGCTGGTTTAGTTTTACCTTTGACGTGATGCCTGTCCATCGGGATTCCCTATCGTAAGCATCGTCTTATCACGGTGCGAGGATGTTCCATCGGATGCGTGTGGTAATTTATAATGGACCACTTGGAGCACCCCTGCAGTGTTAAATCTTTTCGGGAACCGTGCCCGCAGTTATGTGGCGACTTGGAAATTAATAATATCTGGTTGTAGAGAACTTGACACTAAACCCGAAAAAAATACACCAACCGCGTGTATAACCGTGTTCGTCCCTTTTCGAGGGAGTTCGGAAAGAGAACATGGTGGGGTTATGAATGACTCGTAAGTAGTTCAGGATCACTTCTTGATCATTGTAGTTCTCGTCCGTTATGCGTAGGTTACTCATCTTATTCTTGTACTTGTTAGTTAGCCACCGTACAAATGCTTAATGCTTGCTGCAATCTCACCACTTAACCATTCCATACCCATTAAACTTTGCTACTTTTGATACCCTTGGTAATGAGATTGCTAAGTCCCCATGGCTCAAAATTACTACAACAACGGGTGCAGGTATGGGTAACGCGATAATTTGACGTGAGAGTGATGCTTGATCTGTTTGGAGTGCTTCTTCTTCTGCTTCTTCTTCTTCTTCGATCTTGGGATAGCTTCCTGGTCAGCAGTCTGGGTTAGCAGGGTGGATGTCATTCATGTTTTTCTTTCGATTTCATCCATAGTCGTATTCTTCTCTTTTGTGTGATGTTTGCTATGTATTGATGTATTCACGTGGTGTTTGTATGCCTTTGTATGTATCCCCATTTGTGTTGTACATTGTGCGATGTAATGATATCCTCCTTGCAAAGTGTCTTCAATATGTGCTTCCATCCTTGGTGGGACCTCCTAGTTCCTCAAGTATAGGATCACATATTGGGCGTGAAAAGTTGGTATCAGAGCCTCGACCGACCATAGGAGCCCCTTTGATTGATCGTAGTCTGGCCGTTGTTGAGTCTAGAAGAAAAACTATTTTCAGAGTCTAGTTATATCGGAGAGTAGCAATTCCTTTTACTCCTTATCCCCATCATCGCTCTGGTGAGGAATCGTGACGTAGGTGTTTTGATTACACTACTCTTCCCCTTCAAATTTTCTTTAGGATCATGCGGGTATTTTCGATCGTTGCGATGCCAATTCTTTTTCAACCGGTGTATTTATCTTCAAGTTAGTAAATCATCTTCATCTTTTGCAAGATCAATTTTTAGTTTTCTCAATGGTGATCATTTCGACCGTCCAGTTATTTTTCTTTTCCCATCCTCCCGACCTTTTTCTTCATGGAGTCTGAAGTCTCGAATCGAGTATCCATTTTATTCATGCAAAGTCTCTTCATTATTTTCCTCCATTGTTTCGACTAGTGAATTCTTGTCAAATTCATCATTCTTCATTTTTGTTTTTCTTCTTCGGTGAACCCCAATTTCGGCTTTCGGTGTGGATCATATCTTGTTAAATCGTTCTAGTCAGTTCTCTTTCAAGCAATTGTTCCAAGGGTGTTTCTTTTGAGTGGGCCCTAACACATAGGTTTTCCCCCAGGATCCTACCTAGCTCTTCTACTTTTCCCGGAGTTATTCACTAATTATTCCTTAGTTCGACGTCAGAATGAATTCTCGTCAGTCAATTGTCTTCTTCGGGATTTTCCTTCAATTCCTTTCATTTTCATTCCAATCTTCCACTTCCTCTTCAAGTTCATTCCTAAGATCTCGGCTCGAGATCTTTTGTTAGTAGGGGAGAGTTGCAACAACCCGGATGTAATGCATGAGTTTCATATGCCATTTTAATAAAACCATGTTTGTTGTCATGTTCATGGTGAGTGCCATTGTCATATTTTGCTTCTTGCATCATGTTCATCATTTGTTATATTGCATTGTGCCATCCATGTTGTTTCCATGGTCATCTGGCTTGTTATATGATATATAATATCCTTTTTGTCATTTTTATTTTCCTCATGATCATATGTGAGTTTGCATTCTTCATGTTGATGTGTTGTTTGTGTGCTCTCCATATTCCCCTCCTCCTCCTATGGTTGTTTGCATCTTCATCATTTCATCAAGACCTTTCTCCACGTGCAAACAATATCACTTCTTCCTTTCTTTCAAATTTTCACCCAATTATGCAAGTGACATATTTCCTACCTCAAATAATGTTCACCCTTTTCCTACAAATCCTATACCTTTCCTTTAGCATCTCTCTCAAATTGCAGCTCATTTGGAGTTGCTCTGGTTGGGTTAAAAATGGCTCAGGTTTGAATTCAATTCAAACTTGAATTATTTTTTTACCTCTAAAAATTTCCAAACCAATTTATTAAAATCCTGCATTAATCAAGGACTCCAGGGATATTTTTGTATCCCTCACAAACCTCTCCAACCCCCTCGACTTTTCCTTTTGTAAATCTGTTTATTTATATGAACAGATATTTAAATAAAGGGGTGGGGAGATCTTCCCGAGCCCACCTGGGCCTCTTCTCCTCTAGGCTGGCCCAACCCCCCCTCTCATCACGGCCACCTGCTCCCCTGTTCATGGTGTCTCCTTCCTCCAGGAGGGGTATGCTACCGGGACGTGAGCACGCGCTCACGGACGTCGAGGCCCCGCCATCCCCGTGCCCCCTACTTAAGCCGCGCCTCCCTAGGGTTTCCTTCTCCCTCATGCTTCCCTCCTCCGCGCTACCAGCAGGTGAGGGAAGCCTCCACGCGCACACACGCCGCCCCCCGACACCATGGCCGGCTCGTGCTCGAGCTCATCGCCGGTGTAGGAGAGCCGCTGGATCCCCACTTCTTTGCCTACACGCAAGAGGAGACCGCCCCGGTGTCATTCCCGCACCCAGCCCAGCCCGAGGTTGCCAAGTCCATTGATGTTTCCCTCCCCTGCAGAGCTCCCTCCAGTCGCCTCCAGCGCATCTCCGTCGACCTCGTCATGTCCTAGGGTGAGCTTGGTAAAGTACCTCCCTCTCTGTTTCTTCCTTATGATGTTTGGACCCCCGTAGGTCTCGCCCGTTCCATGTCTTTGACATGCTCTCGGTGCTCCAACGAAGTCTATTTTTTTGGTGTAGTGGATGTGGTAGCCGTAGCATGCCCGTGCGTCCCCCACTTCAGATTCCCTCTGTCCCATGCCTCGCACACGTGTCACCCTGCCTTCACGCATCCCTGCTCTGCTTTCCTTGCCTCGCCGCGCTTCGCCACGGCCAGGCCGAACATGAGCTCAAGCGCCCCAGCAAGCTAGCGCCTTTGCCTCCACACCTTGCGCAGCAGCACACACACATCGTCTGCACGCCTCACGCATGCGCAGTTCCCTCATCCTTTTCCGCACCCCCGACACCGCTTGCTAGCAGTCTAGCCCGCCGAAGCAGTTGCCGAGCTCGTTTGCTTCACCACCGAACACCAGGGAAGGAGAAGGCTCGGCCTTTCGAAAGATTATGGGAAGACGAGCACCTCCTGTAGCACATGCATAGCCATAGCGCAGTGGCTAGCCTACCATGCACACATCCAGTAGGTGTTGTGTTCGATCCCAGGGCCCTCCCAATTCTGGCAGTATTCTTGTTTAAATTAAATGTGGCCTTTTCCTCTAAATGACCATATGCATATTATATACCAAATTGGGGTAGAAAATTCCAACTAATTCATCTATGAAATTAATTCTGTCATTTGGGCAAGTTTGGGTGCATGTTATATTTACACAACTTGCCAATTTGTTATTTTTGTGTGATTTGTTGCATACATAATATGAGTAATCTTTTTTTTGCGGGGTATATGAGTAATCTTTGTACATGAGTTTGGTGCATTTTCCTGTCTACTTGCTATTAGTATTTTTCCCATGCCATGAAAATCATGTTAAGGTATTGTAACAAGCTTGCAAACATGCCATGATAATATTGTTGTTTCCACTTGTTGAAAACTGCTAAGTGTGAAACTGTCTGTATTATAACTTGCCATGTTGTGATGATGATTCCCACTAATCTACAACTATTTTGACCATGCTCAGTAAACATGATTTGTTCCATGTTACTAGTACTTTCATTCCATGCCACGTGATGCCATGTAAATTTCCTGTACCATGTCTTAATCTTGCTATAAATTTGTCATGTTTGTTATAACAGATTGTTGGTAACAGAAACTTGCATCTTTTGAGCTCAATAGTGACTAATCCATACATCATATGAATTTGTGCCAATGGAACATTTTGATCTATGCCATCTCTAATGTAGGTGCATATCAATTTCTTGCATATTGGAGTTTCTTTACTTGCTATAACATCCATGTGAATACTGCCTGTCAATGTTACTGTCAGCATATACATTGTCTATTTTCACCGTCATAATCAATGATGCTAATGAACTTGAACCATGTTGTTTTCATTCCAATTAATCCATGATGCTAATGAACTTGAACCTTTGGCTGAAATATTGTGCATCCAACATAGCACAACCACATCTCATGAATGAGCATTTTAGGGTATTGTAGCTTGCTGTTTTGATGTGTGTAAAATGACATGTTGCTGTTTGTGGCAGATTGCATTGCATAATTATTTTGTTCACCGTTTGAGTTCTATGCATCCTTTGGTCATGATATTTATATCCATTTCGACTAAATTCTTCCATTCTTTCCAGTGGCATACTTGGTTTGCCAAGAATTTGCCCATATCCATCTTGTCTTCACTGATTCCTTCTCGATATCGATTCATTCGTTCTGGGAGAACCGTAACTCCGTTCGATATGATCTTTATATGCATTTGCATCGATTTCTATGAATTTTCCATCATCATGCATGCTAAAATAATTAAACTTGCTGTTTTTTCCAGATCAATACATCCAACAAAATTGCATATGAAGTGTTCCTTGATTCATGCTTCACATGGATAAAGGCTTCATTTAAATTGACTAGATTAAGATGCCATGTCACTTTATATGAATCTCATCATGCATCATACTTGGTTGTGCATCATGCCTGGTTATGCTTGTTTGTTTACTGAGTTGTTCGCTTATTTCCAGTTGTGCTTCTTCTTGATAGTTCCGGTTACGTTGCGATTGTGAGGATGCATTCAACTACGTTGGTTCGTCTACTTCATGGATTTGGTCTTCTTTCAAGCAGGAGTCCAGGCAAGATGATCAATGACCTTGGATATCACTACTATTTTTGCTTGGTAGTTGTCTCGATGCTATCGCTATGTCGCCCTACCTACCACTTGTTTGTCAAGCCTCCCAAATTGCTATGAAGTAGCCACTAACCTCCACCATCCCAGCAAACTGTTGATTGGCTATGTTACCGCTTTGCTCATCCCCTCTTATAGCATTGCTAGTTGCAGGTGCAGTGTAGGTTGTCCCATATTGGGGCATGGATATAATGGGATATCACAATATCTCTTATTTAATTAATGCATACATATAGTTGGTAAAGGGTGGAAGGCTCGGCCTTTTTCTTGGTGTTTTGTTCCACTCTTGCTGCCCTAGTTTCCGTCATACCGGTATTATGTTCCTTGATGAGCGCTCCTAACACATGTGGGGTTATATGGGGACCCCCCTGACCAATCGCTTAGGATAAGACTCTTCCAGCAAGACCCAACTTTGGTTTTAAAATTTACCAATATAATAATACTAAAATTAGTTAATTAATTCATAGGGGCTGATCACCTCGAGGATTTTTTATTCCACATAATACAGGGAGCTAGTGTTGATGGTGCGGGTCCAAACTGGGCGATGTCTGGTGCCCCCTGGTGAAAGGACCACAATGTCGCCTAGAGGGGGGGTGAATAGGCATTTTAAAATCTTTTACGGATTTGGCTATATCCTAATGCGGAAATAAACTAAGCGGATACTTTTCAAGCACAAATCCTAAATATACTAGGCTCACTAAGTGCACCAACAACTTAGCATAAACAAGATGAGAACAACGAGGATATGAGTAAGCACAAGTAAGTTACACAAACTTACTCAATGTATATCACGAGATATGGAAATGAATAATACGCACACCCACAAGTAGGCAACACAAGCTTACACAAATTGTATCACAATATATGGAATTGAATGATACAAGCAAACTCAAGTAAGCACTACAAGCTTACACAAGTTATGTTACAAGATATGGAAATGAATGTTACAAGCTAGCAATTCACACTAAACACAAGATAGAACAATAGTAGGAAGTATGAATTGCGGACAATAAAGTGTTGGCCTAAATAATCTCTACGATATGGTAACCAACACAATATAATGAGGAGAACAAGAATAGTGAATGCACGGTCAAGTGACCAAGGTAAACCTCAAGTAAGGAGTTAGGGTTAGGGATAACCGAAGTCACGGAGACGATGATGTATCCCGATGTTCACTTCCTTGGAGGGAAGCTAGTCACCGTTAGAGAGGTGGATGTTACCACGAAGGCACACCAACGCCACGAAGGCTCACCCTATTCTCCTTGAGATATCACCACGAAGGCGATTCCCAACCACTAGTGGTAGACCTTGAGGCGGCCTCCAAACCTTCACAAACTTTCTGGGGGACAAATCACAAGTTGATTCCTCACCGGAGCACTCCTACCGCCTAGGAGTCTCCAACCTCCAAGAGTAACAAGATCAAGGGGGAAATGCTCAAGACTTGCTCAAATCACGAATTCCTTTGGTTAAGAGAGGGAGAGGGAGTGGATCTTCACTTGAGTGGAATCTCTCTCAAGAACTCTCACAAATCTCTCCGGGATATAAGATTTGAGGTAGGAGAAAGGAGAGGGAGCTTTTCTTCAAGTGTGGGTCAAGATAGTTGTGTTGCTCAACCCCTCCACGAAGTGGTGAAGGGGTATTTATAGTATGGGCATAAATCTGGCCGTTGGGGGGAATTCTGCCCAGGAAAGTGTCGGACGTCCGGTGGATTACCGGACGTCTGGTGGCAAAACAGGCACCAGACGTCCGGTGGAACACCGGACGTCCGACGGCTGTAGCACGCCATCAGGCGAATGTAGCAGGATATTTGCGAAACAGGTTTAACGGACATCCGACACTTTCCGGACGTCCGGTGACCGGACGTCCGGTAAGTACCGGAAATCCGCCCGTTTGCTCCTGGATTGGCGCACCGGACGTCCGGACTCTGCCGGACGTCCGGCCATTAAAAAAACAGCAGGAACCCCAAAACTAAAACATGCATAACTTTCACATCCGGACTCCGATTTTGATGATCTTTGGTTCGTTTTGAAGCTATGGAAAAAGCCCAGGTCCTCACATAGAGAACCACCCAAGATCAACCAAAATGGAGGATGCAAATTATGCAAAGCTCTTATCATATATTTGGGTAACCTATTTGGCTTTGGATTTTCTTTGGTATATAGGATAGGAGTGGATTTGTGTATAGAAGATGTTGACTTGAGCAAATCCATCGCGAACCCCTTTGATCCCCTCTTAATAGTGCGGGATCCCTATAACTCAAGAAACATAAAAGAGCTACACTAGATAGCCATCGAGAATCCATTCTTGAGAGTATATGTTTCTTCGGTGGTCATCAATCCACAACACTAACGCCAAAGGAACTAATACCTTTGACTCGAGCCTTTCACTTGAGCTTGATGTTGATGTTTCTTCTTGGCTCAAGTTGAAGGCAGGACATTGGTGAAGTCTTCACATAGCTCCCCCATACACAATGTGGAAAGCTTTGCTTTGTATTCATCTTCACTTGTCCATCATCATTCCTTGATGACATCCATACCACAAGATCCTGTGTGGTACATTAATTGCACTTGTGTGTTGACCATTTGGATTTCAATCTTTGAGCTTCATCTTGGTCAACCGATATCTCTACTCCATGTTTAATCTTGACGTCTTGAAGGGTATATTGAATTCTTCACTTGAATAGCTGACTCGAATACTTGATCAATCATGACTCACCACATGAGTCCATTATGATCATATCTTCGAGCCACTCCTAGAACTCATCATTCAAAACATCCTTTTAAGATCTTGATCCATTATGGCTCAAACCATAGCTCTAAGCATGGCAACCCCTAAGATACTCCAATGAACTCCATTTTGATCATCTCGATGTAATTGTTGCTTCAACGGAGTTGTCTTCCATTATTCTTCAATCATTTTCCAATGGGACTAACCTTCAAATGTATATCTCAATGCAAACATTAGTCCATAAGTATTGTCATTAATTACCAAAACCACACATGGGGACTACATGCACTTTCAATCTCCCCCATTTTGGTAATTGATGACAATCTCAACAAGAGGGTTTATATAATGAATTTTTTTTAAACACGCATGCAATTTATCCGAGGATAAATTGAATACTTGGGTTGGTTTTCATAGCATCAAGTATCACAAAGAAACTTGATGTTATAAAAACCGATTGTACTAGCATCAAAACACTACACAAGCATTTGATGATAGTAGACCACAATATATGCATGTGTGAATGAACTTCGAATTTCATTGCATATATTGGTTGATATAAACTTGGTGAAGCTTTCTCTATATACGCATTCATGCAACAAGCACATATAACTAGGGTAGATATGCATGAATGACAATAAGCACTCCAAAAATACTTATCTTAAACCCTCTAAACTTCTCCCCCATTGGCAACAAATGCCAAAATGGAAGAAAAAAATCTAGAAGATCAATATAGTATGAGTTCCTCCTTAATGTGTGCATATCGTGAAAATGTGAGTGAAATCAAATGCACATATTCAATGATGAAAAAAAAATTGAGGAGCTCAACCCATATTTAGGATCTAGAATGCAACAAGATAGTATGATATGAAAATAAGATTAAACATGGGAGGAAAACATTCAAAAGATCCAAAGAACATATTTTGGACAAGATAAAATAGGAATATCAAATGTGATCATCATGTCAGGTATGGGTCCAAAAAACATCCAAAACACATGAGTGCGCAAGGATATATGCAATGCATACAAGCACTCACTTTCAACCTCTTACCGAAACCACGAAAGAGCTAGAAGGAACCAAACCAAGTGGCCGACAAGGAATAAATCATACCACAGAAGGATATGAACTTTCTTGTGTATAAAAGGTTCTAAGTGGCCAATAGTCAGCATGATATGCATCCACAAAGAAACTCGCATACACAAAAAGGTTGTAATTGATAAGAACATGATATCGACAAGTGAATCCACTATTATACAACTTGAGCCTAGTCATAATAGCAAGGCACATGGCACAAAGCACATGGCCCAAATTGATCTTATTTGCATAACACAAAGTGAAGAAAGTAATCAAAAGATCCAACAAGCAAAAAGGATAAAAGAATATTATGATTTGGGCAAAGGAGTGTTCTAAGGAAAATAGAGAAGCTCCCCATGATTTGTGCACTATTTAGAATTTTTGTATTTGGATACAAGTGCACGAAATAGGATCATCACTGCCCCAAAATCAATAGGAACACAAAACAATTGCAAGCAAGCATAGCTAAGAAAAGAAGCCTAGCATTTGCATCAAACATATGGTTGAGCAACATGTAAATGAGGCAACCTAAGAATAGGCACAACCAAAATGATGTGTGAGAGACACGCCAAAGCACTTGAGAAGACTAATATAAGGATGAGAATTAAGCATCAACATAGTCTTGAGTAAATGAGATACATGGTGCAAGACATGTCCTTCCCACACACACGAAGTTAAGAAGGTCACATACACATTAAGCAAATGGGTTCACAAGCTCACTAATAGCAAATTAAAAATCAAACCTTGTGACAACCCATGATGAAGATAGGAAATAATAGGCTTGTCAAGACAAGCACGAGGACAATAATCTTCACCAAACATGAGTGCACTAAGATGCAAAGAGGTAAGACACGCACTCATACAACAAATGCTACCACGGAGCCACCAAGGATATAAAAAGAGAATGAAACGGTGGACATGAAAGAATAGGGATATCAACTAGAGATGTAACTTCTCTCACGTGTATAAGATTCTAGGTAGATGACAATCATGATGATATATATCCACAAAGAAGGATGTACACATGAAATAGTTACAAAAGGAAAGAATAAGATATCCAAACGGGAGTCATACAATATACCAATGAGATCTTTGCTTGAAAACATAGCACATGGCTTAATATAATCTTATTGTATATTAATGAACTCCAAACACACAACCATCAAAGACATCACAACTAGCAACAAGAGATCATTGTTGGGATGCTTTGAGAAAGGAAACAAGTATCACAGGAACGAGTCAAGAAATTCATGCCATGATGCAACCTACACAAGGTTGACCCCATTTCTATATATATGCATGAAGTAAATACTTGTTACTGAGATAGCATTGGTATGAAGTCGTACATCAATAAAATATCCAAGCTTGCCTCTAATTTCCTCATAGTGCCACCATCTTCATGAATAAGCCAAGCACCCAATGCTTCTCAAATGTACCTAAAACATTTTAAGTACAATATGGTCCCCAAACTTATTGGGTCCGAAGCAGTAAGCATAACTACAACACATAGGGTAAAACCACTTAAGTATGTGCATATCGATATGAATTTGAATTTCATGCACATCTTAGCTATTAAGAATTTGATGGATTTACCATATATATATGGGATCAAATAAAGCAAACAAGGCATGCGAATTTACACATAGTAAATATGCATGCACAAGCCTACCAAAAACCAAGGAGATACAAAATTGGACAAATGAACACATAACCGTTAATACTTCCAAAACATCACTAGTCATTCATGTTGTCCAAAATGAATCAAAGTGACAAATCAACATATGATAGCACACAAAGTTCAACATATGAACCAAGGAAAACCAATGAGCATATAAGATATGCATTGCACACATACTCATAGGAATATCTCACTCAAGTAGATGTAGGACACTATAAACAATGAGATAGCAAACTCCCAAAACTCCATACCAACCAATAAGATGAATTTAAACAAAATGGTGTTTTGAGTTATCATTCGGTGTAGAAACCAAATAAGTACATGATCATCTATGCTAACACAAGCATAACATGAGAGTTTAGAAATAAGCACAATGCTTGGATAGCATATTATTAACATTCCAATTAGATAGATCATCATGCAAAGAAACAATTGGAATAGCTTTAATCAAACGATTTTCCAAATATGATTTTGAAGATAACCATGGGCAAAACCGCATAAGAATGCCATACGTAAACAAGGCATTGCATGCCACGAAGATATAAGATAATCTCAAATATAAATTCTAAGAGGCATCCCTCAATTGTTCATATTAACAAGGATTGTGATATGCACAAAGCATATCACTCCCCCATAATATGATGATCCATGCATTATCCACAAGAGGCAAATGAAACCCAACTAAGGATAATTAATGGGTGAGAATTTGAGTTTCAAATGAGCTTTACATACCACATAGTAACTAGATAATATTGCACTAACAATACTAGGTGGTATCCCACATATATACACATTTAAGGTTTGTGATATGCGTAAAACATAGCACTCCCCCATAATGTGATGATCCATTAATATCTCAAAAGAGCCAAGGAAGATTCAACTAATGAAGCAATAAAGGCTCAAAACCACACACACAACTATATGATGTGCATAGCAACCTACACATGCTAGATAACACGAATCAAGCATATTAGGAGGCACAACATATACAAACACATGCTAGGAACAAAACCTAAACATGCATGTGGCTAGTAACTTTCAATGTAGACAATATAAATACAAGTTACCGCCACGAGGAGCATTGGAATGACAAATATGATGATAATCCACTTGACTTGGCTTGAACCATAATACATGGTGAAAATCATTTTTCTTCATGAACTAGCCAAGTCTCCAATGTCCTCCACACACCTATTGATCAAGTTTGATCTTGATGGTCCCCAACCAAGTTGGGTCCTAAGAAGTTAGTCACAATAGGTTTGGCAACCCAAATGGTCTTATCTACTTTCAAACCACTTTGGGCACCAACAAACTTGGCAAACAAATTGCCAACATTATCCTTTCTAAGTGAATAATGATCATTGACAATTGGAGGCTTAGAGACATTACCGTTGGGACATGATGAAGATATGTGTCCCTTCTCACAGCAAATATAGCAACATATGCTCCCCTTTCTCTTCTTCTTTACCTTTTCAACTTGGAGAACATTATCTTGGTTAGGCATGGGAAGAGGCCTTTCATTATCTTGAGATTGAACTTGAGGCCACTTCCCTTGATGCTTCACACTTGAAGCCTTCTTCTTCAATGGACAAGATCTCACATGGTGTCCAACATTCTTGCACTTGAAGCAAATAATGTTGGCCGAATTCTTGACTTGATCTTATCCCTTCTTCTTGTTCTTGGACTTCTTCTTGTTGGAGATGAAATCAAGTCCTATTTTGTCTTGAGGGTCCTTTTGCACACTCAAGATATTATCACAACATTTTTCCAAGTCTTTCTTCAAACTAGTGACTTGGGCCTTGAGCTCTTTATTTTCCTCTACAAGGTTAGTATTAACAAAAGAACTAGAGGAGGTAGAAATTTCATTGTTAGAGAAACAAGGCATGGTGAGCAATTCATCACAAGATGTACCAATATCATGTAGAGAGGAATTGCAAGGACTAGCACATGGCAATAAGGCATTTTGAGTAGAAAATGTGCTAATATCCACATGAGACTCACATGATTTTACCTTGGTGACCATAGCCTCATGAGCTAACTTTAACCCATCATGAGAGATTAGAAGATCCTCATGAGTGCCTGAGAGCTTTTTATGACTTTCTTCCAATTTCCCATAATTGCTAGTTAGCAAATCAAGTTGAGTCCTCAGCTCAACATTTTCTTTTAATATCGATGCTTCACACAAGATAGAGTTAGTAGCACAAGCATCATTATCAATATGAGAGGAGCATGTAGAAGCTAGAGACTCCGCATGAGTAGCTTGAAGTTCCTCATGAGACTTAGAGAGTTTGGTGAGCTCTCCTTTGACCTTCTTGTAGTCAAGGTCAAGGTGCTCAAAATCCTCTTTAAGTTTACAATGAGTAACTTCAATCTCTTCTTTTAAAGACCTCAAGTCACTAAGACATTGATGAGCCATAGCAAGTTCATGTTCAAGTTGTTCACTTTTTGCTTGCTCGTAAAGAAATAAGTCATTACGGTTTTGAAAGCAAGCAAGAACATCTTGGAACCTTTTATAAGTGTTATTTTTAGCTCTACGAAGAGTTTTCCCAATCTCATAGAGATTTTGAGTCAAGACTTCATCATCTTCCTCATTACAACTATCATCATTATCACTAAGAGAAGATGATACCTCGTCATTACCTCTTGCCATGAGGCTCATGTGAACAAAAGGGGTTGATGATGATTCTTTTGGAGAAGAGGGTTCTTCATCAATCAAGTGTGCCTCATTTTTCTTGATTTCCTCTACATGGTTAGTCATAGAACAACTAGAGGAAACCAAAGTATTTTGATCATGGCAACACGGGAGAGCAAGCATATCATCACAAACATTTGTCATGGAATTCTTAGGTGATATGCATGGACTATCAACACAATAATTTATACTATTTGTGGTGCTAGATATGCTCAAGTCCATAGAGGATACATCACTAGCATCTACACAAGCAAGATCATCAATAATGATCTTAATACCATCATCACGAGATATTTCTTCACTCACCATGTCATTACCTTGTGGCACGCCACATGTTGGTGAAGTGGAAGATATTGAAGTGTCCAAGTAATTGGAGGTGGAAGCAATAGAGAGCTCTTCATGATTTAAAAATGTGGAGAACTCCTCCATTAACTCCCCGAAAAGAATATTGTCTTCATCAAGATTGGACCCACCATATATATCTTCAAGTTTGGTCCAAGCCTCAGGAGCAGACTTGCAAGTCGAAATTTCCTTAAACACTTCAACAGTTATACTTTGATGAATGGCGAGAGAAGTATCACAATCAAGATACATATCCTCAAAAGATGGAGAAGGACCATCCTTTGCAATAGAAATTCCTACAAGAACAATTCGCAAAGCATTTGGACCCATGGCCCGAAAGTGACAAAGCATGCGTAATCTCCACATAATGTAATTTGTGCCATTAAAACAAAACGTGTCATCGTGCACTAGTTCACTAGTCGACATCGTTACTCTCTAGGCGGTGAAGCCTAATAAGGAGATACCTAGCTTTGATACCAATTGAAAGGACCACGATGTCGCCTAGAGGGGGGGTGAATAGGCATTTTAAAATCTTTTACGGATTTGGCTATATCCTAATGCGGAAATAAACTAAGCGGATACTTTTCAAGCACAAATCCTAAATATACTAGGCTCACTAAGTGCACCAACAACTTAGCATAAACAAGATGAGAACAACGAGGATATGAGTAAGCACAAGTAAGTTACACAAACTTACTCAATGTATATCACGAGATATGGAAATGAATAGTACGCACACCCACAAGTAGGCAATACAAGCTTACACAAATTGTATCACAATATATGGAATTGAATGATACTAGCAAACTCAAGTAAGCACTACAAGCTTACACAAGTTATGTTACAAGATATGGAAATGAATGTTACAAGCTAGCAATTCACACTAAACACAAGATAGAAAAATAGTAGGAAGTATGAATTGTGGACTATAAAGTGTTGGCCTAAATAATCTCTACGATATGGTAACCAACACAATATAATGAGGACAACAAGAATAGTGAATGCATGGTCAAGTGACCAAGGTAAACCTCAAGTAAGGAGTTAGGGTTAGGGATAACCGAAGTCACGGAGACGATCATGTATCCCGATGTTCACTTCCTTGGAGGGAAGCTAGTCACCGTTAGAGAGGTGGATGTTACCACGAAGGCACACCAACGCCACGAAGGCTCACCCTATTGTCCTTGAGATATCACCACGAAGGAGATTCCCAACCACTAGTGGTAGACCTTGAGGCGGCCTCCAAACCTTCACAAACTTTCTGGGGGACAAATCACAATTTGATTCCTCACCGGAGCACTCCTACCGCCTAGGAGTCTCCAACCTCCAAGAGTAACAAGATCAAGGGGGAAATGCTCAAGACTTGCTCAAATCACGAATTCCTTTGGTCGAGAGAGGGAGAGGGAGTGGATCTTCACTTGAGTGGAATCTCTCTCAAGAACTCTCACAAATCTCTCCGGGATATAAGATTTGAGGTAGGAGAAAGGAGAGGGAGCTTTTTTTCAAGTGTGGGTCAAGATAGTTGTGTTGCTCAACCCCTCCACGAAGTGGTGAAGGGGTATTTATAGTATGGGCATAAATCTGGCCGTTGGGGGGAATTCTGCCCAGGAAAGTGTCGGACGTCCGGTGGATTACCGGACGTCCGGTGGCAAAACAGGCACCGGACATCCGGTGGAACACCGGACGTCCGACGGCTGTAGCACGCCATCAGACGAATGTAGCTGGATATTTGCGAAACAGGTTTAACGGACATCCGACACTTTCCGGACGTCCGGTGACCGGATGTCCGGTGACCGGACGTCCGGTAAGTACCGGAAATCCGCCCATTTGCTCCTGGATTGGCGCACCGGACGTCCGGACTCTGCCAGACGTCCGGCCATTAAAAAAACAGCAGGAACCCCAAAACTAAAACATGCATAACTTTCACATCCGGACTCCGATTTTGATGATCTTGGGCTCGTTTTGAAGCTATGGAAAAAGCCCAGGTCCTCACATAGAGAACCACCCAAGATCAACCAAAATGGAGGATGCAAATTATGCAAAGCTCTTATCATATATTTGGGTAACCTATTTGGCTTTGGATTTTCTTTGGTATATAGGATAGGAGTGGAATTGTGTATAGAAGATGTTGACTTGAGCAAATCCATCATGAACCCCTTTGATCCCCTCTTAATAGTGAGGGATCCCTATAACTCAAGAAACATAAAAGAGCTACACTAGATAGCCATCGAGAATCCATTCTTGAGAGTATATGTTTCTTCGGTGGTCATCAATCCACAACACTAACGCCAAAGGAACTAATAACTTTGACTCGAGCCTTTCACTTGAGCTTGATGTTGATGTTTCTTCTTGGCTCAAGTTGAAGGCAGGACATTGGTGAAGTCTTCACGTAGCTCCCCCATACACAATGTGGAAAGCTTTTCTTTGTATTCATCTTCACTTGTCCATCATCATTCCTTGATGACATCCATACCACAAGATCCTGTGTGGTACATTAATTGCGCTTGTGTGTTGACCATTTGGATTTCAATCTTCGAGCTTCATCTTGGTCAACCGATATCTCTACTCCATGTTTAATCTTGACGTCTTGAAGGGTATATTGAATTCTTCACTTGAATAGCTTGCTCGAATACTTGATCAATCATGACTCACCACATGAGTCCATTATGATCATATCTTCGAGCCACTCCTAGAATTCATCATTCAAAACATCCTTTTAAGATCTTGATCCATTATGGCTCAAACCATAGCTCTAAGCATGGCAACCCTTAAGATACTCCAATGAACTCCATTTTGATCATCTTGATGTAATTGTTGCTTCAACGGAGTTGTCTTCCATTATTATTCAATCATTTTCCAATGGGACTAACCTTCAAATGTATATCTCAATGCAAACATTAGTCCATAAGGATTGTCATTAATTACAAAAACCACACATGGGGACTACATGCACTTTCACTTGGGCAACCACGGTCTCAGCCAACCCGATGTCTTGCCCATTGGGTGTGTCCTGAGAATGAGATGAGTGCGGCTCCTATCGGGATCGTCGGCATGCCGGGAGGTCTTGCTAGTTTAGTTTTACCTTTGACGTGAGGCTTTTCCACCGGGATTCCTTATCCTAAGCATCGTGTTATCACGGTGTGAGGTGCTACTTGTGAGATGCGTTGGGATTTCCTCGAAGAGGAGGGGATGAGTACAGTAGAGATAATTTTTTCCCTCAGTTATGAAACCAAGGTTGTCAATCCAGTAGGAGAACCAAGCAACACTATGTAAACAACACTTGCACACAAACAACAAATACTTGTAACCCAACACATAGTGAGGTTGTCAATCCCTCAACGGTTATGAGCACGATTAAATTGTATAGTTTTTGATAAATAAATATAACAAAAATGCAAGAAAATTGCAGCAAGGTATTTTTAGTTTTAATATATGATAAAAGATAGACCAGGGGGCCATAGTTTTCACTAGAGGCTTCTCTCAAGAAAATAACATACGGTGGGTAAACAAATTACTGTTGGGCAATTGATAGAAAAGCAAATAATTATGACGATTTCCATGTCAATGATCATACATAGGCATCACGTCCAAGATTAGTAGACCGACATGATTATGCATCTACTACTATTACTCCACATATCGACTGCTATCCAGCATGCATCTAGTGTATTAAGTTTATGGAAAAACGGAGTAATGCTTTAAGTAAGATGATATGATGCAGACAAGATAAACTCACGTGTGAATAAACCCCATCTTGTTACCCTTAATAGCAATGATACATACGTGTCATGTCCATTTCTGTCACTAGGATTGAGCACCGCAAGATCGAACTCATTACAAAGCACCTCTTCTCATGGTAAGATAAATCAGTCTAGTTGGCCAAACCAAACCAATAAATCGGAGAAGAAATATGAAGCTATATTAATCATGCATTAAAGAGTTTAGAGAAAAGCCAAATAACATTCATGGATGGATCTGATCATAAACTCACAATTCATCGGATCCCAACAAACACACTGCAAAAAGTCATTACATCAAATAGATCTCCAAGAACAACAAGGAGAACATTGTATTGAGAATCAAAAAGAGAGAAGAAGCCATCTAGCTACTAACTATGGACCCGTAGGTCTCTAGTAAAATACTCACGCATCATTGGATGGGCAGCAAGGATGATGAAGAACCCCTCCGTGATCGTTTCTGCCTCCGGCAGAGTGCTAGAAAGGGCCTCCAGATGGGATCTCTCGAGAACAGAAGCTTGCTTCGTGGACTCCCTGGTAGGTTTCCTGATTTTAGAGTATTTATAGAGGTGGAGTTAGGTCAAACGGAGGCTTGTGGGCCCTACAAGGTACCAGGGTGCACCACAGGCCCTTGGCGCGCCCTGGTGCCTAATGGGCCAGTGCTTTGTATTCCCGTTCCTTCCCAAAGCTTCCAGGGTCTCTTATTGCCAGAAAAAAATCTCCAAAAAGTTTCATGGCATTTGGACTTCGTTTGGTATTGATATTCTGCAAACTAAAAAAACAAGCAAAAAACAGCAACTGGAAGTTAGTAGGTTAGTCCCAAAAAATGATATAAAGTTGCTTGTAAATATATATAAAACATCCAAGATTGATACTATAATAGCATGGAAAAATCAAAAATTATAGATACATTGAAGACGTATCATGAGGATGTTCAATCAGATGCGTGTGGTAATTTATGATGAACCATTTGGAGCACCCTTGCAGGGTTATATCTTTTCGGAAGCCGTGCCCATGGTTATGTGGCCACATGGAAATTTATAATATCCAGTTGTAGAGAACTTGATACTAAACCGAAAATAAAATACAGCAACCGCGTGCGTAACCGTGATCGTCTCTTTTCGAGGGAGTTCGGGAAGAGAACACGGTGGAGTGATGAATGACTTGTAAGTAGTTCGGGATCACTTCTTGATCATTCTAGTTCACGTCCGTTATGTGTAGTTTACTCTCACTAGTAGAAAACAGGGCTTTGGTCACAGCTCAATGTACACCTTAGTCCCGGTTGCATCACGAACCGGGACTAATGTGAGCATTAGTCCCGGTTCGAGCGGCTAAGGCGTTGGGAAGGCATTAGTCCCGGTTCGAATGGGACCTTTAGTCCCAGTTTGAGACACGAACCGGGACTAAAGGGTGTGATGCCCTTTAGTCCCGGTTCGTGTCTCAAACCGGGACTAAAGGTTCAAACTCTACCCCCCCCGGTGTATCGCCTTTTCAGTTTTGTAAAAAACAAAAGAAAATGATAAAAACTTCAAAAATTAAAATCCTTCAAGATGTAGTTATGTTACTACATCTACTAGTTAGGAAAATTTAAAAACTTAAATTTGGACATGTTTTGCAAAAAAGTGTTATGAAAAAGTAAAACGGCCATATCTTTTGCATACGATGTCGAAAAAACCCGCATAATATATCAAAAAAATCAGCACGAAAATCCGCATCCGATTTTGACCGCCGTAGGCCTGTTTGCAAATTTTTAGAATCCTCAAATTCTGAAAGAAAAAAAGATATGCTCAAATTTTAGTTTTTTTGTTTTTTTGTTAAATCTGGTCAAACTGTGGTCAAACTATGGTCAAACTACTTATTCAAGAAATATTAGTGTTAATAAATAATTATTTTTAGTTTTTTGACTTGTGGTCAAACTATGGTCAAATCTGGTCAAACTATGGTCAAATCTGGTCAAACTGTGGTCAAACTATGGTCAAACTAATTATTCAAGAAATATTAGTGTTAATAAATAATTATTATTTTTTAGAATAATAATTTCAAACTCAAACGGTGCTTAATGCTCAAGTTCAACTCCTAAGGGTTAATAGGATTGACAGCTTAGTATTGTCAGGAAAACAACAAGTGCAGACTTGGAAACTAGGGGGAATTGAACTCGGAAGTTAAGCGTGCTCGGGCTAGAGTAGTGAGAGGATGGGTGACCGGCCGGGAAGTTAGACGATTTGGAATGAGTGGTTCATAATTGAGAAGTGATGAGGGGTGATTAGAGTAGGTGATTAGAGATTGAATTGTCAAATAATTCAGAAATTTGAAAATAAGAAAATATTCAAAAAAAAATCAAAATTTTATTTTTCAAAAAAATTCAGAAAAACAAAATTTCAAACAAATTTCTTTAGTCCTGGTTGGTGTTGGTGGAGCTCCAGAGAGCGGCCACGTGGAGGGCCTTTAGTCCCGGTTCGTAACACAACCGGGACTAAAGGGGGGGGGCTTTAGTCCCGACCCTTTAGTCCCGGTTTGGGAACCGGGACTAATGAGCTTTATGAACCGGGACAAATAGGACTTTTTCTACTAGTGTCTTCTTATTCTTGTACTCGTCAATTAGCCACCATACAAATGCTTAGTGCTTACTGCAACCTCACTAGTTAACCATTCCATACCCATTAAGCTTTGCTAGTTTTAATACCATTGGTAGTGAGATTGCTGAGTCCCCGTGCCTCACAGATTACTACAACAATAGGTGTAGGTACAGGTAACGCGATGATTTGACGTGAGAGCGATGCTTGATCTCTTTGGAGTGCTTCTTCAGCTTATTCTTCTTCGTTGATCTTGGGATAGGTTCCTGGTCGACGACCTGGGCTAACAAGGTGGATGTCGTTCATGTTTGTCGTTTGATTTCATCCGTAGTCGGATTCTATTCTTCTGTATGATGTTTGCTATGTACTGATGTATTCATGTGGTGTTTGTATGCCTTTGTATGTATCCCCATTTGTGTTGTACATGGTACGATGTAATGATATCAACCTTGCAAAGCATCTTCAATATGTGCTTCTATCCTTGGTGGGACCTCCGAGTTCCTCGAGGATAGGATCTCATATTGGGCGTGACAAGTTGGTATCAGAGCCTCGACCGACCATAGGAGCCCCCTTGATTGATCGTAGTCTGGCCGTTGTCGAGTCTAGAAGAAAAACTATTTTTGGAGTCTAGTTAGGCAGATTGATTTCATCCTCTCGAGAAGAGAAGATAGGCGTGCGTGCCTAAACTGTAAGGTGATACCTGGAGAGAGTGTTGTACCTCAGCAAAAGCTGGTGGTTGCTGACTTTCTCTTTCGAATTCATGTCCAGCGGAATAAGCGTGCCAAAGTCGCTAGAACGAAGTGGTGGAAGCTCAAGGAAGAGGTAGCTCAGGCGTTCAAGGAGAGGGTCATTAAGTAGGGACCTTGGGAGGAAGGAGGGGATGCGGATAATGTTTTGATGAAGATGGCGACTTGCATTCGTAAGGTGGCCTCAGAGGAGTTTGTAGTGTCCAAGGGGAGGAGAAGCGAAGATAAGGATACCTAGTGGTGGAATGATGATGTCCAGAAGGCAATTAAAGAGAAGAAAGATTACTTCAGACGCCTAAACATGGATAGGAGTCTAGACAACATAGAGAAGTACAAGATGGTGAAGAAGGCCGCAAAGCAAGCTGTCAGTGAAGCAAGGGGTTGGGCATATGAGGACCTCTACCAATGTTTAGGTACGAAGGAAGGCGAAAGGGACATCTATAAGATGGCCAAGATCCGAGAGAGGAAGACGAGGCCAAGTCAAATGCATCAAGGATGGAGCAGACCAACTCTTGGTGAAGGACGAGGAGATTAAGCATAGATGGTGGGAGTACTTCAACAAGCTGTTCAATGGGGAGAACGAGAGTTCTACCATTGAACTGGACGACTCCTTTGATGAGACCCGCATGCATTTTGTGAGGTGAATCCAGGAGTCTGAGGTCAGGAGGTTTTAAAAAGGATAAAGGAGGCAAGGCGATGGGCCCTGATTGTATCCCCATTGAGGTGTGGAAAGGCCTCGGGGACATAGCGATAGTATGGCTAACCAAGCTTTTCAACCTCATTTTTCGGGCAAACACGATGCCAGAAGAATGGAGACGGAGTATATTAGTACCTATCTTCAAGAACAAGGGGGATGTTCAGAGTTGTACTAATTACCATGGAATTAAGTTGATGAGCCATACAATGAAGCTATGGGAGAGAGTCATTGAGCAACACTTAAGAAGAATGACAAGCGTGACCAAAAATCAGTTTGGTCTCATGCCTGGGAGGTCGACCATGGAAGCCATTTTCTTGGTACGACAACTTATGGAGAGATACAGGGAGCAAAAGAAGGACTTGCATATGGTGTTCATTGACTTGGAGAAGGCCTATGATAAGATACCGCGGAATGTCATATGGGGGGCCTTGGAGAAACACAAAGTCCCCACAAAGTACATTACCCTCATCAAGGACATGTACGATAATTTTGTGACAAGTGTTCGAACAAGTGATGTCGACACTGATCACTTCCCGATTAAGATAGGACTGCATCAGGGGTCAGCTTTGAGACCTTATCTTTTTGCCTTGGTGATGGATAAGGTCCCAAGGGATATACAAGGAGATATCCCATGGTGTATGCTCTTTGCGGATGATGTGGTACTAGTTGATGATAGTCGGACGGGGGTAAATAGGAAGTTAGAGTTATGGAGACAAACCTTAGAATCGAAAGGGTTTAGGCTTAGTAGAACTAAAACCGAGTACATGATGTGCGGTTTCAGTACTACTAGGTGTGAGGAGGAGGAGGAGGTTAGCCTTGATGGGCAAGTGGTACCTCAGAAGGACACCTTTCGATATTTGGGGTCAATGCTGCAGGAGGATGGGGGTATTGAGGAAGATGTGAACCATCGTATCAAAGCCGGATGGATGAAGTGGTGCCAAGCTTCTGGCATTCTCTGTGACAAGAGAGTGCCACAAAAGCTAAAAGGAAAGTTCTACAGGACGGCTGTTCGACCCGCGATGTTGTATGGTGCTGAGTGTTGGCCGACTAAAAGGCGACATGTTCAACAGTTAGGTGTGGCGGAGATGCGTATGTTGAGATGGATGTGTGGCCACATGAGGAAGGATAGAGTCCGGAATGATGATATAAGAGATAGAGTTGGGGTAGCACCAATTGAAGAGAAGCTTGTCCAACATCGTCTGAGATGGTTTGGGCATATTCAGCGCAGGCCTCCAAAAGCTCTAGTGCATAGTGGATGGGTAAAGCGTGCGGAGAATGTCAAGAGAGGTTAGGGTTGATCGAATTTAACATGGGAGGAGTCCGTTAAGAAAGACTTGAAGGATTGGAGTGTCACCAAAGAACTAGCTATGGACAGGGGTGCGTGGAAGCTTGCTATCCATGCGCCAGAGCCATGAGTTGATCGCGAGATCTTATGGGTTACACCTCTAGCCTACCCCAACTTGTTTGGGACTAAAGGCTTTGTTGTTGTTGTTCGAGTCTTGTTATATCAGAGAGTAGGAATTCCTTTTACTCCTTATCCCCATCGTCGCTCTGGTTAGGAATCATGACGTAGGTGTTTTGATTCCACTACTCTTCCCCTTCAAATTTTCTTTAGGATCATGCGGGTATTTTGGATCGTTGCGATGCCAATTCTTGTTCAACTGGTGCATTTCTCTTTAAGTTAGTAAATCATCTTCATCTTTTGCAAGATCAATTCTTAGTTTTCTCAATGGCGATCGTTTCAACCATCTAGTTATTTCTCTTTTCCCACCCTCCTGCCCTTTTTCTTCCCGGAGTCTGAAGTCTCGAATCGAGTATCCATTTTATTCATGCAAAGTCTCACATTATGTTCCTCCATTGTTTCAACTGGTGAATTCTCGTCAAGTTCATCATTCTTCATTTTAGCTTTTCTTCTCCGGTGAATCCAATTCTAGGTTTTGGTGTGGTTCATATCCCGTTAAATCGTTCTGGTGCATCATCTCTCTTTCAAGAAATTGTTCCAAGGGTGTTTCTTTTGAATGGGCCCTAACCCACAAGTTTTTCCCCAGGATATCCTACCTGGCTCTTCTAATTTTCCCCGAGTTATTCGCTAATTATTCCCAAGTTTAACGTAAGAATAAAATCTCATCAGTCAATTGTCTTCTTCAGGATTTTCCTTCAATTCCTTTCATTTTCATTCCAATCTTCCACTTCCTCTTCCAGTTCGTTCCTAAGATCTCGGGTCAAGATCTTCTGTTAGTAGCGGAGAGTTGCAACAACCGGATGTAAAGCATGAGTTTCATTTGCCGTTTTAATAAAACCATGTTTGTTGTCATGTTCATGATGAGTGCCATTGTCATATTTTGCATCATGCATCATGTTCATCATTTGTTATATTGCATTCTGCCATCCATGTTGTTTCCATGGTCATCTTGTTTGTTATATGATAAAAGATATCCCTTTTTTCATTTTTATTTTCATCATGATCATCATGTGGGTTTGCATTCTTCATGTTGATGTGTTGTTTGTGTGCTCTCCATATTCCCCCCTCCTCCTATGGTTGTTTGCATCTTCATCATTTCATCAAGACTTTCTCCATGTGCAAACCATATCACTTCTTCCTTTCTTTCAAATTTTCACCCAATTATGCAAGTGACATATTTCCTGCCTCAAATACTGTTCAGTCTTTTCCTACAAACCCTATACCTTTCCTCTAGCCTCTCTGTCAAATTTCAGCTCATTTGGACTTGTTCTGGTTGGGTTAAAAAATGGCTCAAGTTTGATTTCAATTCAAACTTGAATTATTTTTCTACCTCTAAAAATTGCCAAACCAATTTATTCAAATCCTGTATGAATCAAGGACTCCAGGGTTATTTTTATATCCCTCACAACCCTCTCCAAACCCCCTGGACTTTTCCTTTTGCTAATTTGTTTATTTATATGAACAGAGATTTAAATAAAGTGGGGGGGGGGGATCTTCCTAAGCCCACCTGGGCCTCTTCTCCTCTAGGCCAGTCCAACCCCCCCCCCCCCCACACACACACACATCACGGCCACCTGCTCCCCTGTTCACAACATCTCCTTCCTCCAGGAGGGGCGTGCTAACGCGCCGTGAGCACGCGCTCACGGATGTCGAGGCCCCGCGCGTCCCCGTACCCCCTACTTAAGCCTCGCCTCCCTAGGGTTTCCTCCTCCCTCCTACTTCCCTCCGTGCCGCTAGCAGGTGAGGGCAGCTTCCACGCGCACGGAAACCGCCGCCCGACACCATGGCCAGCTCGTGCTCGAGCTTGTCACCGGCATAGGAGAACCGCTTAATCCCCGCTTCATTGCATACACGCAAGAGGAGACAGCCCCGGTGTCATTCCCGCGCCCAGCCCAACCCGAGGTCGCCAAATCCATCGACGTCTCCCTCCTCTGCTTCCTCCTCCTTCACAGACAAAAATTCGCCAAGGTTCAGAGCTCCCTCCGGTCTCCTCCAGCGCCTCTCGGTTGACCTCGTCGTGTCCTAGGGTGAGCTAGGTAAACTTCCTCCCTCTCTGTCTCCTCCTTATGACGTTTGGACCCCCGTAGGCCTCACTCGTTCCAAGTCTTTGTCGTGCTCTCGGTGCTCCAGCGAAGTCAGTTTTTTTGGTGTAGTGGATGTGGTTGCCGTAGCATGCCAATGCGTCCCCCACTCCAGATTCCCTCCGTCCCGTGCCTCGCGCACGCGTCGCCCTGCCCTCGCACGCCCCTGCTCCGCTTTCCTTGCCTCACCGCGCTTCGCCACGCCCGGGCCGAGCGTGAGCTCAAGCGCCTCAACAAGCCCGCGCCTTTTCCTCCACACCTTGCGCAGCAGCACACACACAATGTCTGCACGCCTCACGCATGCGTAACACCCTCATCCTTTTATAATGCGTGTGATAATTTAGAATGGACAGCTTGGAGCACCTCTACAGGGTTAAATCTTTTCGGAAGCCGTGCCCGCGGTTATGTGGTGACTTGGAAATTTATAATATTCGATTGTAGAGAACTTGACACTAAACCCGAAATAAACTACACCAACCGCGTGCATAACCGTGATCGTCTCTTTTTGAGGGAGTTCAGGAAGAGAACATGGTGGGGTTATGAATGACACGCAAGTAGTTCAGGATCACTTCTTGATCATTCTAGTTCACATCATTATGTGTAATTTACTCTACTTATTCTTGTACTCATCAGTTAGCCACCATACAAATGCTTAGTGCTTGCTGCAACCTCAACACCCATTCCATACCCATTAAGCTTTGCTAGTTTTGATACCCTTGGTAATGAGATTGCTGAGTCCCCGTAGCTCACAGATTACTACAACAACAGGTGTTGGTCACTAGTGCAGAATCAGCCTTTAGTCCCGGTTCGTATGGGCCTTTAGTGCCGGTTCACCAACCGGCACTAAAGGGTGGGTACTAAAGCCCCCCCCCCCCCTTTAGTCCCGATTCATCACGGCCCGGGACCAAAGGCCCACCACATGGCACGAGCCAGCATCGGGGGCTGGGGGACCTTTAGTCCCGGTTGGTGACACTAACCGGGACTAGAGGTTTAGGGGTTTAGGGTTTTATGATTTATGAATTGTGATTTATTTTTCCTTTTTTTGTGTTTTCCAGTTAATTGTTTTTTATTTCAAACATATTTTATACTACTGCAGGCGTACGTCAAGTGCCACTGCTACCACATACTGTACACGTCATATATAATAGAATTTCTCGTACGACCAATCATATATCATAGAAATTCTCGTACGACCATACATACACACACACACACACACACACACACACATATATATATACAATTTGGTATATACAATTTCTCCTACAATTTGCAGATCATTACATGTAGGCATTAGGTGTAATGGTATTCTCCTTTCGGATCTATGACCTGGTCAAGCAAAAATCCCGCAATTTCCTCTTGAATTGCTCGTACGTGGTCTGTTGGTAGGAGCTTACCCCGCATCTCCGACATCTTTATTAAAGAAGGAGATCAATATGAATATATTAGTTATGTGTATATATATTAGATCATTGATAAAAAGAACTTTGAATTGTATTTGCGTACCCAAAGTTGTCTTGAAGATGTGTTCCTTTCAGAAGTCATAATGCAAATGTTCTCGCAAACATAGTACGCACATAAATTATTCGCCGGCGCCTGGCTCATGCACTTTACGAGAATATAATTCAATCAGATAATAATTAATCAAGCATGATAATGGTATTGAAAATAGAATTAAAGAGATGCGCATACGTAGCTAGTACTACTTAATTACCTTGGGTCGCACCCATTTCAGCTGTTGTTTCCAGTCGCCTTTAACCTGTTTGATGAACTTTTACCAAGCCCTGCTCGCTGGCAAAGAAAATGAATAAAGGAGTTATTAATTAGTTGATATCAGGAAATAAACTAAAGAGGCTGACATAGTGCGATAATTATTGAAATTACCTGTCGATCATCCCCCTCACGGTTGTGTGTTCATTACTATCTTTAAGTAGTGAGTCCAATACTTGAACTTTTCCCTCATCAACTTCAATGATTAGCAGGATCCAATGGAAACTGCATGCGCCCACGTTTGTATAATTAAGCGGGCATGTGCATAACTCATCAACTATACTTATTAACATCTTGTAAGCAAAAACAGAATTGTAGCACAAGACAGTAACACTCACCCGAAGTTGTAAGGAAGTAGTATTTCTGGTTGGGTATTTAGTCGCTTCAAAAACTCTAGCAAGCTTCTCTCTGTGTCTTTTCTCGATGTCTCAAGTAACCATGTCTTTTCATTAATGGTATTTGGGTCAATGAACCCAATGCCATAGCATCCATCTCTTTTCATTTCATACATCTTCATTCTGCATAATACCAAAGAAAAGAATATAGTGAGGATAATTACAGGTAATGAATGAGCACAGCTATCTAGAGACTTAAATTACAGAATGAAATCACTTACAGACAATAGCAACTGATGATAGATTTGTCGAGTGCGTCTTGATTGAATAACTGAAACATCTCTTGAAACTCAACCCACAAATCTTTTGCATGGAAGTAATGCTCTTCCTTGAGTTTCACCATGAGGGACTCTCGCCCGTTGTTTACTTCTCTGAGGTACCACTCATGCAATGTGTGCATTCTCGTTGATAGAAGCAGGATCTCCTCAGGCTTGACCAGAGGTTAGCTGGGGACATATTTCCATGCTAGTTCCTCCTCTATAAACCCGAGGAGTTCCTTGATGCCTAGGAGTTGTTCAACAGTGACACCGGCCTCTTTAGCCTGCCTTCTATGATCGTCGGTTATTACCAGTTGATCGGCGGTACTCACATGTGGTTGTACAATGAGCGGGGGGGGGTCGATTGCACTGCCTGTTCTCCCCAGCTGGGGAACAGTTTTCCCGCTTTTTTGCCAACTGCTTGGCTCGAGCTCGAGCTCGACTCCTTCTGTTTTTGTGCATGATATAACTTCCTAATAGAGCACTCATAGTCTGATGCCGGTCTCTTCACAGCCGGTTGAGCATTATCAATAAAGTGTTGTATCACTTCCTCAGGTATGATCTCCTTTGGAGGGGGCGGTTTCGGTGCAAAATGGGCCTGAACTTCGACATGCACTACGGCATTATTTTCCTCGTCAGTCAAGTCATAAGGCAACTTTGGAAGAGCCTTAAGGCTTGGACCATATCTAAATTTCTTGCCTGTTGTACCGCTAGCCGCCGTAGCTGCTGTGGCGCCTCTCTTCCGCTGTTGCTGAGGCGGCGGAGCCCGCTGAGAAGGCCGAGACGGCTAACGCGTTGCCAGACTTGGAGGAGAAGGAGGAGTTGGCTGACGCGGTGCCGGACTTAGAGGAGGAGGAGTCGTCTGACGCGGTGGCGGACTTGGAGGAGGAGGAGTCGGCTGACGCGGTGGCGGACTTGGAGGAGGAGTCGGCTGACGCGGCGGACTTGGAGGAGGAGTCGGTGGCCTTGGAAAGACGATGCAATCCTTTCTCCATAGAATGATACGACGTATGGCCTCTCCCAGTGTGCGCTCCTCGTCACCTCCATGAATGTCAAGCTCTAGCTCGTTATATCCCGACATCACTTCATCCACCCCGACGCGAGCATAGCCAGCTGGAATCGGATTGCCATGGAAGGTTGGTTCAGGGGGATTTGTGAAAGCATAGCCATCCGCCACCTTCATTGATATGTTCTTCACCTTAATGTGTAGCTCACAAAGTGTCGCACGTTGGATATCATCTACGGGGTAGCTAGCCAGCAGTGCATCATCGGCCGGGGTGGAACCCATGCTGCTTCTCGGCAAAGATGGGACGGTGCTATTCAATGCTGGATCCGCTAGCTGCTGCCGCCGCTGAGACCCCCTTTCCTGGCTAAGTGAGTCGATCTGCTCCTGCTGCCATCTAAAAGCGCGTGCCAACTCCGCGTGCTTTGATTCTAGGCCTTGAAAACTAGTGCAAAACCAGGATGTTGTCCCGGTTTGTAAGGGCCTTTAGTGCCGGTTCTGCAACCGACAATAAAGGGTGGGGACCAAAGGTCCCCCCTTTAGTGTCGGTTCAACACGAACAGGCACCAAAGGCCCACCACATGGCACGACCCCGCGCCGGTGGCTGGGAGACCTTTAGTCCTGGTTGGTAACACCAACCGGGACTAAAAGGTTTAGGGGTTTATGGGTTTATGATTTATTTTTCATTTTAGTTTTGTGTTTTGCATTTAATTCTTTTTCATTTCAAACATATTTTACGCTACATATATTCCTATATATTCAACTTGGTCACTTGGATACATCCTCTTTAATCTAATATGTGTTTCTTCCACCCTAATGATATACAACTCATATCATCATCATAATGTTATATATAACAACTCATCATCATCGTAGTCATATATACAACTCATCTTGATCGTAGTGATATAACAATCTCACCATTATGATCATCATAAGTTGACCACTACTAGGTAAGGTGCTAGTGATATAACAATCTCACCATTATGATCATCATAAGTTAACCAACTACACTAGGTAAGGTAGCAGGACCTACTACTCTCTCTCGGGTAGCATAGCATAAAACAGAAAAAACCCTCCTTCTCCATTATGCAACATAGAGATCCAACTGTCTCCATTTTGTGGCCTTCGCTCAGCCACTATTTTTCTCCAAGCCTTGATTTTGAGCCCTCCATCTGTTTTAGAGGTCGAGTATGCATATTTAAGACCCTCCGACCATGGTCGTACGCAAAAAACTGTCATCGCACCTTCGACAAACATAAATGGAGGCACAACCACATCCAGGAGCTTCTGTTGAAGAGCATAATAGTAACATATATAGTTAGCAATGAAGTTTACTTCAGAAGAATGTATGAAAAAGATGGACTAACTAGTGACACAATAGTAAAAATCTTACCATGATACTAGCATGAATGGTAACATCGCACAACTCGTGGACTAGTGGCACGTATTTACCATAATTTTTCCCAACTCCATACATGATCTTAAGTTGCAGAACGTCTTTAACAAAGGAGATAAGATAATTCTTCTCCTCCCAAGTTAGCTCTGTGCCATGACTGTAGTAGGTGTCGTCTATTATCTTTTGTATTTCTTGGGAAGAGAGAAAATAAGCTGTCAATTGTAAAAAACAAGTTCAGCAGGTAAGAATAACAAGTATTTTTAGATAAGGAATATAGATCATTTAACAAATGTGTTTAACAAACTCACACGGAGGCAGAATCGGAATCATGTTAGGATCCAGCCAAATGTTTTCATCTTCTGGATTGCCAAGATCGAATGTTATTTTCATATCCTCCTCGAATCCATAGGCCTTGCATAATCCTTCCCAATTTGAACATCGAAAATGAGTGTGACCTACTTCATTTATGATCTTAACCTCAAAATCGAAACCATGTTTCGTTTTAAGGTGAGCTATCTTCGTGTCCACCTTGGACATCTTTTCGAAAGATAGCTTCTCAAGGACATATGTTCTTGCATAGCAGGGTATGCACTAGTCAAATTATAAAAAATGGAAATTACACATTAAAGCAAAAATCTTAAGCCATGCTTAATTCAGAAGAAACACGTGCCACTGAAGTTACATACCGTAAAACCTTTGAAGCCCTCCTTAAGCGTGAGGGAGAAGCATGTACAGTTATCTAGGTGCGGTCTGTCGCACATACCCCCGTCGTCGGTACAGTCATCGCTCTCAGTGATCTTACCGTCGTCAGACATTTTCTATATATGTTTATAATTCAAAGATTATAAATTACGGCATGACCTTTGCTAAAATAGGACATATCGAGCGCCTAAAATTTGTCGGAATGGAAACGAATCAACAATCCTCCTAAAAGGTATAGCGTTCTTTGATGACAAAGTGATAATGACATAAAAATTTATATTGTAAACATATGTTCAAAAAATCGATATGATTACTAGTTTACTATTCTATTCAAAAGACCATTCTACCTATGACATAAAAAACCTATATGCAAATTAATCCACACTTGATTTTTGTAATTCTTTTTCACTTGATTTTGCAAATACATAACTAAAAGTATAAAAAACTAAAAAACATTCATCTAACATTTATATATCTAGCATTTCTATATAACTAAAAGTATAAAAAACTAAAAAACATTCATCTAACATTTCTATAACTAAAAGTATAAAAAACTAAAAAAACATTCATCTAATATTTATATATCTAATTCATCTAACATTTCTATAACTAAAAGTATAAAAAACTAAAAAACAGAAAATAAGAAAATAAGAAAATGTGTGTGTGCGTGTGCGTGTGTGTGTTCATGCATGTGTGTGTTTGTGTGTGCGGGCTCAATCGATGGGAGGGCGGCAGTGGCGGCAAGGGCTCACAGCGGGGCGACGGCCGGCGAGGTGAGGCGACGGGAGGCGGCGCGCGACGGGGGCGGCGACGGGCAGCCTAGCGGCGCGTCGGGGGCGGCGGCGATGTCCTCTGTTCGAAGAGACGAAGAAGCAGAGGGAAACTGAAAAATTCATAAGTGTTGTATATATAGGAGGGACCTTTAGTCCCGGTTGGAGCCACCAACCGGGACTAAACGTCACTTTTGGCCAGCCGAAGCGGCGGGAAGCGCACCAACTTTAGTCGCGGTTGGTGGCTCCAACCGGTACTAAAGGGGGGCCTTTAGTCGCGGTTGGAGCCACCAACCGCGACTAAAGGTGGTGCGCTGCCACAGCCGCGGTGCACCAAGTTTAGTCCCACCTCGCCCAGCGAAGGGCAGCCACACTGGTTTATAAACCCAGCCGTGGCTGCTCTTTCGAGCTCCTCTCTAAAGCAGGCCTTCTGGGCCTATACCTCACCTGTGTTGCCCTGTGGGCCAACTGGGTCTCGCGGGCCTACATCCTGGCCCAATTACAGGTTGGGTTTCTAGTCGTATGCAGGCCGTTGTGGCCCAGTAGGCGGGCTTTTTTTAATTTATTTATTTTTCATTTTTTTTGTTTTCTTCTTTCTTTATTTTCTTTTGTTTCTGAGTTGTTTTTTTGCTTTATTTAGAGTTTCTTTGTGAATCTTTTTGCTTTAGGTAAAAAAATTATAAACTTTCTGTTAGAGCCAGTATTTTTCAAATTTGGATAGTTTAAATTTGAATCATTTGAATTTTGTGTGAATCACTAGTTTGTGAATAACTTTACTTTAAAAATAGATTTTTCGATGATTCTTTTTTATTCTATTTAATATAAGTGTGTTCTATCATTATATCCAATTTGGTAATTCTTAGGTTATTTAAAAATGAAATGCCTTTGTAACAGTTGAGTTTTCATCCGAAACCCTGATACTTTGAAAGAGATTGTCCATTTTGTACACAAAGTGCATCCAGTTTTTACCTTAACCCTCTCAACTTTTTAGCACATGCTATGTGGGTGAAATGATGATAGCATGTCAACTTTCAACCTTTTCAGAATTCATTTGTAGTTCTTTTGAATTTAAGGGTCATTTAGCTCAAAAAAATTCAGTAAATGCATAAAAAAAGCAAATGAAGTCGGAAAGGGTTGAAAATTTATTATTCCCTTTATATTCGACGAGAAGCCAAACGGGACCTTCATACTGAGCAGGCATTCAAAGAAGATTTCCTTCTCTTCTTTGGTAAGAGCTTAGCTGGCATGACCCTGATGTATGCCGTCTTTTCCGTGCATACGTTGCAGGTCCTCCCGTGCCTCCGGTGTATCTTTTGTCTTCCCATACATGCCCAAGAAGCCAAGCAGGGTCACGGAAAGATTCTTCGTCATGTGCATCACGTCCATTGCAGACCGGACCTCTAGGTCTTTCCAATAGGGTAGGTCCCAAAATATAGATTTCTTCTTCCACATGGGTGCGCGACAGTGTCATTCGGAACAGATTGTCCGCTAGGACCCTTTCCAAAGATTACCTTTAAATCCTTGACCATATCATGTACATCATCACCAGTACGGTGGTGAGGCTTCGTCCGGTGATCTGCCTCACCTTTGAAATGCTTGCCTTTCTTTCTTACGGGAAGCCTGCTCGAAAGAAATCGACGATGTCCCAGGTACACATTCTTCTTACAATTATCCAAATATATACTGTCAGTATCATCCAAACAGTGCGTGCATGCGCGGTATCCCTTGTTTGTCTGTCCTGAAAGGTTACTGAGAGCAGGCCAATCATTGATGGTCACAAACAGCAACGCATGTAGGTCAAATTCTTCCTGATTGTGCTCATCCCACGCACGTACACCTTTTTCATTCCACAGCTGTAAGAGTTCTTCAACTAATGGCCTTAGGTACACATCAATGTCGTTGCCAGGTTGCTTAGGGCCTTGGATGAGCACTGGCATCATAATGTACTTCTGCTTCATGCAGAACCAGGGAGGAAGGTTATACATACATAGAGTCACAGGCCAGGTGCTATGATTGCTGCTCTGCTCCCCAAAAGGATTAATGCCATCTGCGCTTAGACCAAACCATATGTTCCTTGCGCATCTGCAAAGTCCCTCCACTTCCTCTCGATTTTTCTCCACTGCGACCCGTCAGCGGGTACTCTCAACTTCCCGTCTTTCTTACGGTCTTCTTTGTGCCATCGCATCAACTTGGCATGCTCTTTGTTTTGGAACAAACGTTTCAACCGTGGTATTATAGGAGCATACCACATCACCTTGGCAGGAATCTTCTTCCTGGGGCGCTCGCCATCGACATCACCAGGGTCATCGCGACTGATCTTATAGCGCAATGCACCGCATACCGGGCATGCATTCAACTCCACGTACTCACCGTGGTAGAGGATGCAGTCATTAGCGCATGCATGTATCTTCTGTACCTCTAAACCTAGAGGGCAGACAGCCTTCTTTGCTTCTTACGTACTATCGAGAAATTCGTTGTCCTTTGGAAGCATCTTCTTTAACATTATCAGCAACTTTCCAAATCCCTTGTCAGATACACCATTCTCTGCCTTCCATTGCAGCAATTCCAGTGTGGTGCCCTGCTTTTTCTTGTCAGCTTCACAATTTGGGTACAATGATTTCTTGTGATCCTCTAACATGCGCTGCAACTTCAGCCTCTCCTTTTTACTTGCGCAGTTTCTCTTTGCATCGGCAATGGCCCGACCAAGATCATCAGCGGGCTCATCGGATGCCTCTTCTTCAGCTTCTTCCTGCATTGCCGGCTCAACTTCTTCCCCCATTGTTGTACCATCGTATTCAGGGAACCCGTCATGGCCAGGATAGCTGTCGTCGTCCTCTTCTTCTTCATTGTCTTCCATCATAACCCCTCTTTCTCCGTGCTTGGTCCAAACATTATAGTGGGGCATGAAACCAGACTCAAATAGGTGGACGTGAATGGTTCTTGACCTAGAGTAATTCCGATCATTCTTACAGCCAGCACATGGACAAGACATAAAACCATCCGCCTGCTTATTTGCCTCAGCTGCAAGCAGAAAAGTACGCACGCCATTAACGAACTAGGGAGAGCATCGGTCATCGTACATCCATTGCTGTCTCATCTTCATTACATAGCAACGAAAAGACCAAATTAATTCAAGTTCGTACATAAAGTCCATACACACTTATTCTCATAAAACAACATACAAACTCTCTAGCTAAAGCATTTAAATGCAACAACAAATGCGATCAAGATCGCAACTAAGGTAACAATTGATCCAACAGCATAATGATACCAAGCCTCACTATCAATGGCATATTTTCTAATCTTTCTAATCTTCAAGCACATTTTCTCCATCTTGATCTTGTGATCATCGACGACATCGGCAACATACAACTCCAGTTTCATCTTCTCTTCTTCAATTCTTTTCAATTTTTCTTTCAAATACTCGTTTTTATTTTCAACTAAATTTAACCTCTCGACAAGAATATCTATGTCGGTTGGAATTTTTGGTTCACATACCTCCTAGATAAAAATATGTATGTCAACTTGATGGGCATAATTTGTCATAAACACGAAATGCAACAAATAGTTATAAAAGGGAATATACCACATCCGAATCATAAATCGGACGAGGGCAGACGGGGACGGATATCAAAACCATGCCACTATGTATAACAAACAACGTACGGGTAAGAAAATAATTCTAGTAACTATATATCTAAATCACACAAACATGATTTTTTTTATATAAAAAAGATAAGAACAAGAGGCTCACCAAGGTGGTGCCGGCGACGGGACGGTGCGGGCAATCGATGGTGGTCGTTAGGATGGGGACAGGAAGGCACTAAGTAAGCCACACCTACATATGCAAACTAAGAGTTAATTTGAGCTCAAATTGCATGTAAATCAAATAAACTACCACATATAATTACTCCCAAACTAAAACCCACAAATCACTATACTTATTGAGCATTGCAAGAGCTAATTTAGTAATGAGAGATGAAAGGACAAAGTTGCTAACCTTTGTGGTCACTTGGATGGATGGGGGCTGTGACGACCCCGGCTTAATCGTGCACTAATCATACACGCAAATGCGCACGATCAAGCCTAAGGACTCACTTGAAGATATCACAACACAACTCTAAAACATAAAATAAAGTCATACAAGCTTAATATTACAAGCCAGGGCCTCGAGGGCTCGAATACAAGCTCGATGGCATACAAGCGTCAGCGGAAGCATTAAATATCTGAGTACAGATATATTACAGAGAGAGAGATAAGCCTTCACAGAGGCGGGGTAAAAATAAAAACTACGATCGAAAGGCGTAGGCCTCCTGCCCTGGACCCTCCGATCCTACTCCTGGTCGTCGAACGGCTCTTCGTAGTAGTAGTACTCGCCAGGCGGATAGTAGTACTGGTCGTCGGCTGGGGCTTCTGGCTTAGGGGCTCCGTCGTCTGGTGGCATCAAATGGAAAATGGGGGAAAAAGAAAATAAAGCAAACGTGAGTACTCATCCGAAGTACTCAGCAAGCAAGGATCTACACTACATATGCATCATTGTCAAAGGAATGGCTGTATATGTGGACTGGGCTGCAGAAATGCCAGAGTAGAGGGGGAAAGCCTAGTCCTATCGAAGACTAGCATCTTCAACAATCTTCGACAGTCTTGCAGCATCAGGAGAGAGCAGATGAACATAATGTAAAGTAGTAGCAGTAATATCATCAACCTCGACCTGAGATCCTTTCTTGACTCCCTGCGAGAAAGCAATCCCAGAGCCGTACTATCCAATTCTCATCACATGTTCTAGTTGTACCGATCGGGATACAACTCCGAGTGTCCGTTACCGTAGGACAGGCTATCGATAGAAGTTTCTTCCCTGCAGGGGTGCACCAACTTACCCACCACGCTCACTTAACTCTGGCCGGACACACTTTTCTGGGTCATGCCCGGCCTCGGCTAAGCAACACGCCGCAACCCGACCTAGGCTTATAAGAGAGGTCAGCACGCCGGACTAAACCTATGCCCCCAGGGGTCTTGGGCCATCGCCTCGGGAACTCCTGCACGTTACGGGGCCACCGAGAGCAGACCTAGCAACCCCTTATACAAGCGCGGTTGCGTTACCAGTCCAACTCGGCGTGCGCCGCTCCTTACTGACGTCAAACAAGCTTCGGCTGATGTGTACGACGCAGAACGCCCATACTATGCCCACGTGATGGTTAGTGCTATCGGGCCAGAGGCCCCTCGGATCAAATATCCAAACCGTAGTGGATTAGGAGCGCGCGGAAACGAGCAGAGACTCACGATCGATGTGACCCCGTCGCCCCGTCTCGAGGACTTGTGGCAAGGGCTAAGAATGCCCGGCCACGCCTCGTAGTTATCTCGCGGGCACCATCCAGGTCAACCCGACTCCACATCACTTCGCAATAAGCTCGCGCGGGTACCCCTCAGGGCCGACCCGTCTTTAGTATCATAGTTTAGTGCAAGTCATAATATCCAAGGTAACTGTGTGTCTGACACCGAAGGGAACCCTGAGGAATCACCCTCGATGGAATTCCCGCTCGATGTTATCATCAAGGTGAACGAAGGAGGAATCACCCTCGAGGTCCACACTTGAGAGGTTGCGCGACGATGTCGTTATCGGGGGTGGTGTAGGAGGAATCACCCTTGCTTACCACGACCGAGTAACTAACCTACAAGGTTAACATCAGAAGTGCTGACGAGGTATCACCCTCGGCACTCGATGATAACCCAGCAGTGTCGGCAACTAAGGGGAAGTGATGTGCGGTGCCATGGTCTAGTCTTCAATCCCGATGATCGGGTCTTCTGATGTCCAGCAGGGCAGTCGGGATCAAGTGGGGGTCTCTGTCGTGACTCTACCCATCCTATGCTAAACAGTTTAGGATAACAGGCATGTATCAAAAGTAGGTTACAAGTAAACAGGCTATGCAACAGAGTAGGATAGTAATAGCAGCAGTAACATCTAGTGCAAGCATAAGAGGGGAGAGAGTAGGCGATATCGGAATGCTCAAAATGGGGGTGCTTGCCTGTTTGCTCTGGGGCAAGGGCAAGGTCTTCAGGGGTGTCGCCGGGAACGTAGTCGTACTCCGGAGCTGCGTCTGCGTCTGGAGCTACGTCTGCGTCGGGGTCTATCGAGAGAGAAGAGGGGCAGGAAACAGGTAAACAATATGCAATCATATGCCACCAGTGCGTGCTATGCTATGATGCGGTGCAGGGTTGCCTGAATATGCATCTAAGTCATTTTAGTTATTTTTAGAATTATTCTGGGATTTAATATCCGACGTGTGTGCACTATTCATCTGCCGGATTCGGGTCCGGAGTTACGAGTTCTTCTACGTAGGAGGTTCCGATGGAGAAACAGACGGCACGATCAGACTCGTCTCGTCGTTCTGAGCAACTTTCATGTTTTAACTTTTTCGATCCGAGCTACGGTTTAAAAGTTATTAATTTTTAAAGATTATTTGAATTTCTGGAATTATTTTATTTAACAGAAATGAATTATGACGTCAGCATGACGCGCTGCTGACGTCAGCAAGTCAACAGGACGGTTGACCAGTCAAATATGACATGTGGGTCCAGTGGGACCCACATGTCAGCCTCTGTTTAGGCTAATCAGTGGATTAATTTAATTACCAGGGTTAATTAGGGGGTGGACCCCACATGTCAGTGAGACATTAGGTAAATCTAATTAGTTTCTAATTAATTAAATCTTTAATTAGTCTAATTATCGAACGGGACCCACGTGTCAGCTACAGGGGTGAACAGTGCCCGCGTTGACTCGGGTCAACGCGGTCAACTGGGCCCGTGGGACCCACTGGCAGTGACCCAGGGGTGTCCCACGTGGCAGCCACGTCGGCGGCCGGCGCCGGAGTTGCGCCGGCGACCAAAATCGCGGCGGTGCGTCGCCGGAGCCGCTCGGATTTGCGCTACAGAGCTTGGTTCGAGCCGTGGGTAGGTTCTTTCGAACGGGCGTTCAACGCCGCGTCCAACCGTGGCGGTGGCGTCGCCGGAGACGGCGTGTAGCGACGGCGGCGAGCATCGCGGCGGACGCCGGAGTTCGGGCTTCGTCGGGTTCGACGCTATGCGGCACGGGGAGAGGTGCTAGAGGCTTTGCTGGACTCGCACGAGCTCCAGGAGCTCGAAGCTGGGCTTAGTTGCGCATGACGGCGGCGTTGGCCACGGCAGCGAGCTCGTCGGCGGCAGCGGGTTCGGGCTCCTCGGGTGCGGCCACTACGGCGACAGAGAGGTGCGGATCGAAGAGGGGAAAGACGAGGGGGAGCTCACCGGGTGGCTAAGAAAAGCCGGTGACGGTTTAGGAGCAGCAGCCGTCGCCGGATTTGGAGAAGATCGCCGGCAGCCGAGAGGAAAGGGGGCGGCGCGTAGTAGTCGTTGTGGTGCTCCCCGGCTCGATCTCTGGCTTCCAGTCGAAGGAGTCGACGAACCCGGAGCTCGTGGTCACGAGGATGGAGCCGGAGGAGCTCGGTGGCCACGGCGGTGCCAAGACGCGGCGACGGCGGTGTTCGGTGGCGGATCTGGAGGAAGGGTGGAGGCGCGGAGCGGCGAGGGAGAGGAATGGGGATCGACTAGGGTTCGGGTGAGGCCGCGGGGCCTCTTATTCCCCTACGCGGCGGCAGCGGCGCCGGAGGATGGTCGACACGCGCCGCGCTCGTCGGCGTGTCGGCGCGCGCGTTTGACAGCGCGGCGAGGAGGACGATGGGGAGATGGGCTGGGCCGGTTGGACCTCAAATCGGGGCACTGTGCATTAAGGCCCAGTGCACAGTGTCCCTTTTAATTATTTCTCTGTTTCTGTTTTCCTTTTCTTTTATTTCCTTTTCTGTTTCAAAATGTTTAGGGCACTTGTGCACTTTTGAAAAATGTGGGAGTTGGCCCAAATATTGCAATGCAATATTATCTCTCACCAAAAAGTGGTTTGGACAAATTTGGATTCCATGTGAGTTTGATATTAATTTAATAGATGTAAATAGTCTGTTTTGAGTGCTGTTTCAGGTTGTTTCACTCACTTAGCTAACTCCAAAAATAATGATTATGATTTTGCCATGACCACTGGATTATTTGCTAATTAAATAACATTTCTCCAGCAGAGTTTGATCAACTTCAATTTGCACTTTGGAATTTAATTTAATTTTCAGATTTTGAATTTGAATTGGATTATTAACCCAAATGACTTGGCACTGCAAATGATCATGACTTGGCAGTTTAACAGAGTATCACAGTACTTATTACAAGGGGGTGTTACAAGTTCTCCTCCTCTAAAAGAAATTCTCGTCCCGAGAATTTAGGAGGTAGAAGGAAAGAGTCCGGGATATTCTTCCCGAAGATGATCCTCGCGTTCCCAAGTGGCTTCATCTTCAGTATGATTCGACCATTGCACTTTTAGGAACTTGGTCGTCTTCTGACGAGTACGATGCTCAGCTTCGTCGAGGATGCGGATCGGATGCTCCTTATATGAAAGATTATCTTGCAGTTGTAGCATCTCATGATCCACTGCACGATGCGGAGATTCCTTGAAGCACTTACGGAGTTGCGATACGTGGAAGACATCATGAATATGAGAGAACTGTGGCGGCAATTCCAATTTATAAGCCACATGTCCACGTCTAGCCACGATACGGAAAGGACCAATATAGCGAGGAGCTAGCTTGCCCTTGATTCCAAAACGACGGGTACCCTTCATAGGAGTGACTCGGAGATAAGCATGATCACCTGGTTGATAAGTCAGTCCCCATCGCTTGCGATCATAATTACACTTCTGGCGGTCTTGAGCCGCCTTGAGATTTTCCCGGACAATTCGGACTTGTTCTTCGGCATGCTGAATGATGTCCGGTCCAACAAGAGGTCGTTCCCCAGTTTCTGACCAATTCAGAGGGGTTCGACATTTTCGACCATAAAGAACCTCAAATGGGGCCATTGTTAAGCTGGCTTGATAGCTGTTGTTATAAGAGAACTCGGCATACGGGAGAGATTCCTCCCATTTCTTACCGAAGGATATAACACAAGCTCGAAGCATGTCTTCAAGCACTTGATTAACGCGCTCAACTTGGCCTTGGGATTGGGGATGATAAGCTGAACTCCAGGTAATATGAGTTCCCATGGCTTCTTGGAAACTTTCCCAGAACTTGGAAGTGAAAAGAACACCACGGTCTGAACTAATCTCTTTCGGAATACCATGGAGAGAAACAATTCTGGCAATGTAGAGTTCTGCTAGCTGGCTAGCGGTGATAGTCTCCTTAACAGGTAGGAAATGAGCAACCTTGGAGAGTTGGTCGACGACGACAAGAATGGCATCGTGACCCTTCTGAGACTTGGGAAGACCAGTAATGAAGTCCATTTGCACTTTATCCCACTTCCATAGAGGAATAGGGAGCGGTTGCAGAATTCCAGCAGGTTTCTGATGTTCTGCCTTCACGCGACGGCAAACGTCACACTCGGCAACATAACGAGCAATATCCTGCTTCATCCTAGACCACCAGTACCTTTGACGAAGATCTCGATACATTTTGGTACTACCCGGATGGATAGACAGCGGTGTATCATGGGCCTCCTTCATGACTTTGTCAGTCATCAGCTCGAAGCGAGGTACTACGATGCGGTCTCTGAAATATAATGTACCATCTTCAGCAACTGAGAAATCCCGATACTTAGCAAGGTGAAGCTCCTTCTTCATCAAGTCAATTTCAGCATCTTTGGCTTGCGCTTCTTTAACAGCCTTCAGAAGGTCTGGCTGTACCACAAGGTTATTAAGAGAACCCTGGGGAAGAATTCGCAGATTCAGCTGAGTCAGTTCTGCGTGAAGACGAGGTTGAGCTTGCCTAACCATGAGGTTGTTGCAATATGACTTGCGACTCAGGGCATCGGCCATTACATTAGCTTTGCCCGGGGTATAAGAAATACCGCAGTCATAGTCCGCAATAGCTTCTAACCATCGTTGTTGTCGGAGATTAAGATCCGGTTGAGTGAATAAGTATTTCAGACTTTGGTGATCGGTATAAATTTCACACCGATTACCCAGAAGGTAGTGTCGCCATAACTTCAATGCATACATCACTGCTGCAAGTTCAAGATCATGCACTGGATAATTCTCTTCATGTGGACGCAATTGACGTGAAGCATATGCAATTACTCTCCGCTCTTGCATTAGGACGCAGCCTAATCCCTGACGAGAGGCGTCGCAATATATGACAAAGTCCTTGCGAGAATCAGGAGGAGCAAGCACTGGAGCAGAAGTGAGCTTGTCCTTGAGGGTTTGGAAACTTTCCTGACACTTGTCTGTCCACTCAAACTTAACGCCTTTGTGGAGCAGATTAGTCAGGGGCTTGGCGATCTTGGAGAAGTTCTCGACGAATCGGCGACAATAGCTGGCTAGACCGAGAAAGCTTCGGACCTGCTTGGCATTCTTCGGGGGAGTCCAGTCAAGGATAGCCTGAACACGCTCCGGGTTAACGGCAATACCGTCCTTGGAAATCACATGTCCAAGGTAGGTCACTTCAGGAAGCCAGAATTCGCATTTAGAGAACTTGGCATATAATTGGTGCTCTCGAAGTCTCTCCAGAACTAGTCGAAGGTGCTCAGCATGTTCTTCTTTGTTCTTCGAATAAACCAGAATATCATCCAGATATACCACGACGAATTTGTCGAGGTAGTCCATGAATATGTAATTCATTAGGCGGGAGAATGTAGCTGGAGCGTTTGTTAAACCAAACGACATGACTGTGTACTCGTAAGAGCCATAACGAGTAACAAATGCAGTCTTCGGAATATCCTCTTCGCGGACACGGATCTGGTGATAACCCAACCTCAAGTCGAGTTTAGAAAACACCGAAGATCCAGCGAGTTGGTCATATAAATCGTTGATCCGGGGAAGCGGATATTTATTCTGAATGGTTGCCTGGTTGATAGGACGATAATCTTGAACCGGACGGTTAGTTCCATCCTTCTTCTTAACAAAGAGAGAAGGTGCTCCCCAAGCAGAGGAACTAGGGCGGATGAAACCCTTCCTTAAAGATTTATCAATTTCCTCCTTAAGCTCGATGAGGTGGTGCGGAGGCATCTTGTAAGGACGCTTCGCAATAGGAGTGGTGCCAGGCTTCAAGTCGATGACGAACTCGACAGCTCTAGCAGGGGGTATTCCTGGAAGTTCTTCTGGAAAAACATCCGGGAAGTCACAGACAACTGGGATAATCTCAATCCCATCAAGCGGAGAAGCATTCAACGCATTCAAGGCATAAATTTGAGCCTCAGCGTTCTGAGTGATATGAGCATGGTAATTCACCATCTCATTCGAGGGGTGCAAGAGGTGAACAACTTTGGTGGCACAATTGATTGAGGCATAGTGGGCCTTCAACCAATCCATTCCCAGAATAAGGTCAATCTTGGACGATTTCAGAATAATGGGAGACGCACTGAACTCCAACTCTTCGATTTCAACGGGAACATTATAGCTAACTGTAAAGGTTCGGCAACCACCCGCGGGGCTGTGTACCAATAAAGGTGTGTTCATGTATTCGCATTTAATGTCATGCATGCGTGCAAAATGTTCTGACATGAAGGAATGCGATGCTCCTGAATCAAATAAAACAGATGCTGGTACTGAATTAACGAGAAGTGTACCCATCACAGTATCTGGTTGATCTGGAGCTTCAGACATGTTGACGTGGTAGTACTGCCCACGACCGTAAGAAGGTCTGGCATTATTGTTGCGCTACTGAGGAATACCACGGCCAATTCCACGTCCAGCAGAAGGAAGAGCTAGTTGATTCTGATTTTGAGAACAGTCTCTAGCACGGTGACCTGGCTTGCCACACTTGAAGCATAGTCCGCTGTCAGGACGGGGTGCTGGAGCTCGAGGTGCTGGAGCTGGCAGGGGCTGCCTCGGTGGTGGAGGAGGCAGTCGTGGAGCAGCATAAAAGGGTCTGTTCGCAGGAGCTGCTGAACGGAACATGCCTTTGGGGAACCAGATGCGTCGCTTCTGGGAAGACGAGCCCGAAGATGAGCCCGACTCACGAGTGCGTCTGGACGCTTCTTTATGCTTCTTCAGTCCAGTTTCAACCATGATGGCCTTATTCACCAAGGTGGCGAAATCAGGATAATCCTGGACAAGCAGTGCCAACTGTATGTCATGATGCAGTCCTTCACGGAACTTCTCCTGTCTTCGCTCATCAATAGGAATGTCTTCTTCAGCATAGCGAGATAAGTCAAGAAACTCGCGCTGATATACTTCCACGGTCTTGTTGCCCTGAACAAGGCTACGGAACTCGGCCTTCTTCCGAGCTATGACAGCTTGAGGAATGTAGCGGGCACGGAATGCAATCTTGAATTCTGCCCAAGTGACGACAGTACCAGGCGGCAGAGTCTGTCGGTGAGTGGCCCACCATTGGGCTGCGGGACCCTTAAGAAGATATGTCGCAAAAGTGACATAGTTAATTTCGGCGACACTAGCAGACTCCATCTCATGGGAGATGTCACGCAGCCAGTCATCGGCATCCAATGGGTTGACTGTGTTGCGGAAGAAGGATGGGCTGAGCCGCAAAAATTCTGGCAAAGTGATGGAGAAAGGCTGCTGATTAGCATCAGGACGAGGAAACTGCTGCATAATTCCCGTCATAAACTGGCGGTTGATTTCAAACTGTTGCATCATTGCTGCCATATAATCAGGTGGTGGCGGCGGTGGTGGATTGTTGTCAGCCATCCTGCTAATTCAACAGGGGTATTTCAGCAATAGCTTATGCAAGTGTTTAGCAATAAACATGATGTAACTCGACATTTATTGAAGTAGTGCACAGATGCTGAAAGTAGTCATTAAGACATACAGATCCATACATAGTCGGTTACATTCGGGCAGCATAACGGCGCAAATGAAAAGCTAGACATGCTAGGCGGCGCGCAGGCACGCGGTAAGAAAGTACACAACGGGACATAGCAAAGGCTACATCAGCGTCGGAGAAAACCACTGAAACGGGGTAACTGCAAGTGCGGACGATGGGCGTTCGTCGCAGAAGGATCCTGCGCTCCATGGGCACTCTGATGCAGAACTCGGTCTCGAGAAGAAAGAAGAGGTCCACGTGCAGGCGTGTGACCTCCCACAGCAGGCCAGACGATCCCTGATGGCATCTCAGTCCTGCTCGGGTAAAGAATGTACTCCGGATGCATCCCTGCACGAACAGCTGGTAGCAACTGTGTCATAGCCTCGTAGTAGCGTGCTCGAGTGGCAAACAACTCGACAGCAAGTGCACGAACAGTGCGATCCAGAGCCTGAGCATAGTGGATCAGAACTCGCTGATCATAGCGACGAGGCTCGTACGGGGCACAGATAGCTGTGTAAAATCCAGTAGCATCTCCAACAGGTGCATACGGAATGTACCGAAACACAGTATCATCCAAGTTAGCACTGTGCTCTCCTCGGAGACGTGCGACAGCAGAGTAGGCGGCATCATGGACTGCCATCTCAATCGTCACGCCGATACCGTGAAAACGGTGAAGCTCAGTGTCAGAGTTATCCTGCTGATCGTAGATGCGAACATCAGCATAGCACTGCTCCTGGTTGAACTTACGATAAACCTCATAGACCATGTACTCGGGGCACCAGCGGTATCCCAGCCAGATCAAGAGGGCGATCAGAACAGCTGGAAACCCAGGGACGTCTCGAGCACAGGTGCGAAGCACGAGCTGCGTCGTAGGACGAGGGGGAAACAGTCGATCCATCTGAAATAAGAAGTTCAGGATTGTCGTAAGACATTGAGAAATATAACCGATCTCAAAAGGAAAGGTTAAACAAAACAATGGAAAGGAAATGATTATCAGACTAATCAGATCAATGACAGGGAAATCGCACTGAATCCAGTTCTCCGGGTGGATAGAATTAACGAGATCCTAAATGTCGGTGTTAGTAAATTTTATTAAACCCGAATAGATGAGAGATTAGAATCCCAGAGTAAAGATCGAGGAATAAAAGATCCTAATACCACCCATTTGGCGACGTGGGCCCGTAAGCCACACAGCCAAGTTAGTAAAACAGTTTTTGACCACTAGACTCAACTTCGGCCAAAGAGTTGGAAAGGGGGAATCCTAGAGGCAGTCGGCTCTGATACCAACCTGTGACGACCCCGGCTTAATCGTGCACTAATCATACACGCAAATGCGCACGATCAAGCCTAAGGACTCACTTGAAGATATCACAACACAACTCTAAAACATAAAATAAAGTCATACAAGCTTAATATTACAAGCCAGGGCCTCGAGGGCTCGAATACAAGCTCGATGGCATACAAGCGTCAGCGGAAGCATTAAATATCTGAGTACAGATATATTACAGAGAGAGAGATAAGCCTTCACAGAGGCGGGGTAAAAATAAAAACTACGATCGAAAGGCGTAGGCCTCCTGCCCTGGACCCTCCGATCCTACTCCTGGTCGTCGAACGGCTCTTCGTAGTAGTAGTAGTACTCGCCAGGCGGATAGTAGTACTGGTCGTCGGCTGGGGCTTCTGGCTTAGGGGCTCCATCGTCTGGTGGCATCAAATGGAAAATGGGGGAAAAAGAAAATAAAGCAAACGTGAGTACTCATCCGAAGTACTCAGCAAGCAAGGATCTACACTACATATGCATCATTGTCAAAGGAATGGCTGTATATGTGGACTGGGCTGCAGAAATGCCAGAGTAGAGGGGGAAAGCCTAGTCCTATCGAAGACTAGCATCTTCAACAATCTTCGACAGTCTTGCAGCATCAGGAGAGAGCAGATGAACATAATGTAAAGTAGTAGCAATAATATCATCAACCTCGACCTGAGATCCTTTCTCGACTCCCTGCGAGAAAGCAATCCCAGAGCCGTACTATCCAATTCTCATCACATGTTCTAGTTGTACCGATCGGGATACAACTCCGAGTGTCCGTTACCGTAGGACAGGCTATCGATAGAAGTTTCTTCCCTGCAGGGGTGCACCAACTTACCCACCACGCTCACTTAACTCTGGCCGGACACACTTTTCTGGGTCATGCCCGGCCTCGGCTAAGCAACACGCCGCAACCCGACCTAGGCTTATAAGAGAGGTCAGCACGCCGGACTAAACCTATGCCCCCAGGGGTCTTGGGCCATCGCCTCGGGAACTCCTGCACGTTACGGGGCCACCGAGAGCAGACCTAGCAACCCCTTATACAAGCGCGGTTGCGTTACCAGTCCAACTCGGCGTGCGCCGCTCCTTACTGACGTCAAACAAGCTTCGGCTGATGTGTACGACGCAGAACGCCCATACTATGCCCACGTGATGGTTAGTGCTATCGGGCCAGAGGCCCCTCGGATCAAATATCCAAACCGTAGTGGATTAGGAGCGCGCGGAAACGAGCAGAGACTCACGATCGATGTGACCCCGTCGCCCCGTCTCGAGGACTTGTGGCAAGGGCTAAGAATGCCCGGCCACGCCTCGTAGTTATCTCGCGGGCACCATCCAGGTCAACCCGACTCCACATCACTTCGCAATAAGCTCGCGCGGGTACCCCTCAGGGCCGACCCGTCTTTAGTATCATAGTTTAGTGCAAGTCATAATATCCAAGGTAACTGTGTGTCTGACACCGAAGGGAACCCTGAGGAATCACCCTCGATGGAATTCCCGCTCGATGTTATCATCAAGGTGAACGAAGGAGGAATCACCCTCGAGGTCCACACTTGAGAGGTTGCGCGACGATGTCGTTATCGGGGGTGGTGTAGGAGGAATCACCCTCGCTTACCACGACCGAGTAACTAACCTACAAGGTTAACATCAGAAGTGCTGACGAGGTATCACCCTCGGCACTCGATGATAACCCAGCAGTGTTGGCAACTAAGGGGAAGTGATGTGCGGTGCCATGGTCTAGTCTTCAATCCCGATGATCGGGTCTTCTGATGTCCAGCAGGGCAGTCGGGATCAAGTGGGGGTCTCTGTCGTGACTCTACCCATCCTATGCTAAACAGTTTAGGATAACAGGCATGTATCAAAAGTAGGTTACAAGTAAACAGGCTATGCAACAGAGTAGGATAGTAATAGCAGCAGTAACATCTAGTGCAAGCATAAGAGGGGAGAGAGTAGGCGATATCGGAATGCTCAAAATGGGGGTGCTTGCCTGTTTGCTCTGGGGCAAGGGCAAGGTCTTCAGGGGTGTCGCCGGGAACGTAGTCGTACTCCGGAGCTGCGTCTGCGTCTGGAGCTACGTCTGCGTCGGGGTCTATCGAGAGAGAAGAGGGGGAGGAAACAGGTAAACAATATGCAATCATATGCCACCAGTGCGTGCTATGCTATGATGCGGTGCAGGGTTGCCTGAATATGCATCTAAGTCATTTTAGTTATTTTTAGAATTATTCTGGGATTTAATATCCGACGTGTGTGCACTATTCATCTGCCGGATTCGGGTCCGGAGTTACGAGTTCTTCTACGTAGGAGGTTCCGATGGAGAAACAGACGGCACGATCAGACTCGTCTCGTCGTTCTGAGCAACTTTCATGTTTTAACTTTTTCGATCCGAGCTACGGTTTAAAAGTTATTAATTTTTAAAGATTATTTGAATTTCTGGAATTATTTTATTTAACAGAAATGAATTATGACGTCAGCATGACGCGCTGCTGACGTCAGCAAGTCAACAGGACGGTTGACCAGTCAAATATGACATGTGGGTCCAGTGGGACCCACATGTCAGCCTCTGTTTAGGCTAATCAGTGGATTAATTTAATTACCAGGGTTAATTAGGGGGTGGACCCCACATGTCAGTGAGACATTAGGTTAATCTAATTAGTTACTAATTAATTAAATCTTTAATTAGTCTAATTATCGAACGGGACCCACGTGTCAGCTACAGGGGTGAACAGTGCCCGCGTTGACTCGGGTCAACGCGGTCAACTGGGCCCGTGGGACCCACTGGCAGTGACCCAGGGGTGTCCCACGTGGCAGCCACGTCGGCGGCCGGCGCCGGAGTTGCGCCGGCGACCAAAATCGCGGCGGTGCGTCGCCGGAGCCGCTCGGATTTGCGCTACAGAGCTTGGTTCGAGCCGTGGGTAGGTTCTTTCGAACGGGCGTTCAACGCCGCGTCCAACCGTGGCGGTGGCGTCGCCGGAGACGGCGTGTAGCGACGGCGGCGAGCATCGCGGCGGACGCCGGAGTTCGGGCTTCGTCGGGTTCGACGCTATGCGGCACGGGGAGAGGTGCTAGAGGCTTTGCTGGACTCGCACGAGCTCCAGGAGCTCGAAGCTGGGCTTAGTTGCACATGACGGCGGCGTTGGCCACGGCAGCGAGCTCGTCGGCGGCAGCGGGTTCGGGCTCCTCGGGTGCGGCCACTACGGCGACAGAGAGGTGCGGATCGAAGAGGGGAAAGACGAGGGGGAGCTCACCGGGTGGCTAAGAAAAGCCGGTGACGGTTTAGGAGCAGCAGCCGTCGCCGGATTTGGAGAAGATCGCCGGCAGCCGAGAGGAAAGGGGGCGGCGCGTAGTAGTCGTTGTGGTGCTCCCCGGCTCGATCTCTGGCTTCCAGTCGAAGGAGTCGACGAACCCGGAGCTCGTGGTCACGAGGATGGAGCCGGAGGAGCTCGGTGGCCACGGCGGTGCCAAGACGCGGCGACGGCGGTGTTCGGTGGCGGATCTGGAGGAAGGGTGGAGGCGCGGAGCGGCGAGGGAGAGGAATGGGGATCGACTAGGGTTCGGGTGAGGCCGCGGGGCCTCTTATTCCCCTACGCGGCGGCAGCGGCGCCGGAGGATGGTCGACACGCGTCGCGCTCGTCGGCGTGTCGGCGCGCGCGTTTGACAGCGCGGCGAGGAGGACGATGGGGAGATGGGCTGGGCCGGTTGGACCTCAAATCGGGGCACTGTGCATTAAGGCCCAGTGCACAGTGTCCCTTTTAATTATTTCTCTGATTCTGTTTTCCTTTTCTTTTATTTCCTTTTCTGTTTCAAAATGTTTAGGGCACTTGTGCACTTTTGAAAAATGTGGGAGTTGGCCCAAATATTGCAATGCAATATTATCTCTCACCAAAAAGTGGTTTGGACAAATTTGGATTCCATGTGAGTTTGATATTAATTTAATAGATGTAAATAGTCTGTTTTGAGTGCTGTTTCAGGTTGTTTCACTCACTTAGCTAACTCCAAAAATAATGATTATGATTTTGCCATGACCACTGGATTATTTGCTAATTAAATAACATTTCTCCAGCAGAGTTTGATCAACTTCAATTTGCACTTTGGAATTTAATTTAATTTTCAGATTTTGAATTTGAATTGGATTATTAACCCAAATGACTTGGCACTGCAAATGATCATGACTTGGCAGTTTAACAGAGTATCACAGTACTTATTACAAGGGGGTGTTACAGGGGCCTTCAAATCTTGATAAATTTTGGCAAAAATGAAGGATGAGCTCGAGCAATGGGGAAGAACAGAGGAGAGGAAGGAATGAAAGGGGAAAACAGAGAGAAATGGGCTCGGGCTAGACGAAGGGTTTATATAGAGCCATCCTTAGTCCCGGTTGGTTATACAAACCGGGACTAAAGGTGCATCTCTAGTACCGGTTCGTGCCACGAACCGGGACTAAAGGTGTTGGTGGGGCCCCAGCCTGACACCAGCCTGCCACCACCTCTTTAGTACCGATTCGTGGCACGAACCGGTACTAGAGGTCCAACATGAACTGGCACTAATGAGTGCCGCCCGCCTAGACGTTGGAACCGGCAGTAATGGTCACATTAGTGCCGGTCCGTATTTGAACCGGGACTAATGAGGTGAACATTAGGTCGTTTTTCTACTAGTGGAAGGCGGACTACTTCCTCCTTCCTCTGCTCCTCCTCCAGCTTCCTCTTCTGCTCCTCCTCCTGCTTCTTTCTCGCACAGCTTCTGTAGTCGGCGTTCTAATCCGAAAACCCCTCAAACCACGGAACAATGCCTTTGCCTCGTGTTCATCCCGGCTGTTCAGGATTCTTCAGGGCGCGCGTAAGCTCGCAGTTCTCTCTGTTGGGCATGAACACCCCCATTCGAGCATCTTCTATTGCAATAAGTAGAGCGTCGGAGGCTTCTTTAAGACATGCCCGCTTCATAACCAGCTCTATCTATGGGTCCAACTCCCCCCCATGCGCATAAAACCAAGTCCTACACCTGTCGGGCCAACTCAATGTAATTGGAGTGACCCCTGCAGCAATCATCTCTTGCTCAGCGAGATCCCACTTAGGCCGGGCGACCTGGTAGCCACCTAGCCCCAGCCGATGGTGCCACTTATTTTTCGCAGCATTAATCTTGTTTATTCTCGACCGTAGCTGAGCTACTTCCGATTCCTTGTACTTCATGAAAGCGTCCCAGTGATTTCTTGCCTTCTCCAGTGTTCCCTTGAATTCTAGAGTCTGCTTTCCGTCTTCTTCGTACTTGGCCCATATATTTTTCTTGTGGTTGTTGAATACTATCGCCATCTTCTTAAGAGCACTCTTCCTGACGTTCGCCTGTTGTGCATCTGTGAAATGATCTGGTAGGGTGAAATGTGACATGAGCGATTCCCAAAGCAGATCTTTTTCTCTTTCGGAGACAAAAGTAACTCCTTAATCTCCCTTTGCTGGCTTATTGCATTCTTGAACGAAGATCGGGATTTGGTCCCTGACAATAACTCCGCATTGACGAGTAAACTTGTCCGCATTCTTCTTAGGTTCAAGCGGATCGCCATTTGGTTTGATGGCATCGATGTTGTACTTTACGTCATCATGCAACTTTTTGGCCGGGCCTCGTATTGCCCTGCTGCTTGTAGAAGATTTGCTCGATCCGGAGGGCTAAAAGATGAAAGATCGATTCGTTAATATATATACAAATCAATTAAAACATGTGATAATCACCAGATGCGTTATATAAATATACCTCGCCGGTCTTTGTTATTTGAAGAACATTTCCTTCGTCATCATTGTTGTGGCCTTCATCTATTCGTTCGTCTTCATCAAATATGATACCCTCACCGGTATTGTTCAGATATTGCGAGCCGCCATCTTCAAGTTCATTCTCATCTGGGCTCGGGGAGCGTATGATGTCGAACAGGGTCTCTTCTCCGTCTCTGCCGGTATTGTCCATAGCTTATATTAACTAATCCAGAAGAAAGATAAAACAATTTAGTATTCAAATTAGAATGCAATCAATAAGGAAAAACTGAATCATAGTAAATAATATGCATCTCGAATAATATCACTAATACATCTCGAATAATCCAGATAATATGCATCATCGAATATAATCTCGAATACATCGTCTCGAATATTATCGAATAATATAATCTCGAATACATCGTCTCGAGTATTATATATCACTAATACATCTCGAATATTATCATATATATAATATCACTAGCTAATACAGATCGAATATTATCAAAGAATCTAGTTCACTCGCGGTTCCTGAGGCGCGGGCGGTGGAAACCCAAAGAGAAGGAACCATCACAGGATCATAGCTCTGGTGAGATCCCTGAAGAACCTGCCAGGTATTACAGAACCAGACGTCCAACGCAACCATGAAGCGACAGACGTGCTCATCCTCCTCCATGACACGGCGACGTACCACCTCCGGCGGGGCCGACTGCCTCCGCACCGAAAGCGGCCCACGCGAACTCCACCAAAGAAGCTCCGGGTCGACGATGGGAGCCCGGTTCCTCACCAAGCTGCGTGCCCCGGAAGGTAGCACCTGCAAGTGCCAGCCCGGCGGAGCCCAGTCCCGGACATGGCGCCTCTAAAGCCGGTCCTCGCCACCGATCCGACGACGAGGATGCAGGCCGGGCATATCGTAGACACCGAGAACAAATTCTATGCAAATTTAACATTTTTTAAATGCTTGATTATGATTATTGTAGTTCTTGTTCACTTGATTTTGCAAATACATGAAAAACTTTTGCAAATACAACATTAAGATATATATTAACATTAAAATATTATTAATACATGGTCAACTTTTTTCTATGCAAATTTTTTTCTATAAGTATAAAAAAACTAAAAAACAGAAAAACCATTCATCTACATATACATATATACATACATTGTATAAAAAAACTAGTGAAAAAAACATACATACATATAGTGAAAGAATAATCATCTAAAACATCTAAACATACATACATATATATACATCTAAAACATCAAAAATTCCTACTCAATCTACATATACATCTAACATTCATCTATATATATATAACAAAAAAAAGGATGAAAAAAAATGAAAAAAAATGATGGCCGCTGGAGCTCACCGCGGGAATCGGGCCGACTCGGTCGTCGGGGTGGGGGCCGGGCGGCGTGGAGGAGCGGCGCGGGCGGTCGTCAAGGCGCGCGCGGGCGGCGTCGTCGGGAGGAGCAGATCGGGCGCAGGCGGCGAGTCAACGGGGGCGGCCAGTGTGGAGGAGGTGCGGGCGGCCGGCGTCCAGGGTGGCGATGGCGGGGAGGAGGCGACGGCGAGGCCGGCAGCCTGGTGGCGTCGAGGTGTGTGGTGGCATCGAGGGAGCGGAAGACGATGGAAACGAGATGGAGTTCTGAAAATTTGCATGTACCCGCTTATATACAAATACCCAATGTCCAAGAAATCGTTAACTGGTACCTGCTCGGTTGGTTTAGGAGTAGCGATTAATCGGTGAATCGGCCTATTAACTGGATTAATCGGTCGACTATTAATCGTTAGATTGAATAGGAACTTGCCAACATATATCTAGATTTTTTTTTATGTATTATACCATACTCTCATGCTCCCAGCTATGTAGTATACCAAAACATGTTGCCATACACATATGAAAAGCATAGAGAGGAGGCAAAATTATTAATAATAGCTATTACGAAGTGAGATGGGGCTGGAAGGGGTTACGGGCCAAAAAATTGGGCTTTGTTTGCCCACCCATTAATGGGCCAACAGGGATTAATCGGCCTAACAACTGATTAATCGGTCTAACTGGCCAATTAATCGGCCTGGCAAGTTAACGTGACGAATAGGTGCTATTCGATTCGGCCACACGATGAGTAGCGAATAACTGGCCCGTTAACAGACTAATCGGGTGAATTATTGAACTGTGCAAATACCTTTAATCCTGGTTGGTGGCTCCAACCGCGACTAAAGGTGAATTTTCACCATGCCAAGTGGCAGGAAGACTAGGCCTTTAGTCCCGGTTGGTGGCTCCAACCGCGACTAAAGGGGGGCCTTTAGTCGCGGTTGGAGCCACCAACCGCGACTAAAGCCATGTTCCTGGCACGGCGCAGTGTGGTGGATGTTTAGTCCCACCTCGCCCAACGAAGGGCGCCCGCACTGATTTATAAACCCCGGCGCGGTAGCTCATTCGAGCTTCTCTCTAAAGCAGGCCTTGTGGGCCTACCGTTCTGTCCTGCCTTGTGGGCCATACTGGGCCGTGCGGGCCTGCATCCTAGCCCAACTAGTAGTTGGGTTTTTAGTCTTATGCAGGACGTGGCGGCCCAGTAGGCGGCTTTTTTTAATTTATTTATTTTCCAGATTTTTTTTTGTTTTCTGCTTTATTTATTTTATTTTGTTTCTGAGTTGTTTTTTGCTTTATTTAAGGTTTCCGAGTGAATCTTTTTGCTTCAGGTCACAAAAATTACAAACTTTCTGTTAGTGCCAGTAGTTTTCAAATTTGAATTATTTGAAATTTATGTGAATCACTAGTTTGTGAATAACTTTACATTAAAAATAGATTTTTGAGTGATTCTTTTACCGACTGTTTAATATTAGTGTGTTTTATCATTATATTCAATTTGGTAATTCTTAGGTTATTTAAAAAAATAAAATGCCTTTGTAATAGATGATTTTCATTCGAAACCCTGATACTTCGAAAGAGATTGTCCATTTTGTACACGAAGTGCATCCAGTTTTTGCCGTAACCCCCTCAACTTTTTAGCACATGCTATGTGGGTGAAATGATTATACCATGCCAACTTTCAACTTCTTCAGACTTCATTTGTAGTGCTTTTCAATTTCAAGGTCATTTAGCTAAAAAAAATCAGTAAATGCATGAAAAATAGCAAATGAAGTCAGAAAGGGTTGAAAATTGATGAAGTGGCTTTCAATGGTGCGTACTGAACGCACAAAAAGTCTGGAGTTGAAATAAGTTTAAAAAAATGAAATGCCTTTGTAACAGATGAGTTTTCGTCCGAAACCTTGATACTTCGAAAGATATTGTACATTTTTGTACACGAAGTGCATCCAGTTTTTGCCGTAATCTTCTCAACTTTTTAGCACATGCTATGTGGGTGAAATGATGATACCATGCCAACTTTCACCCTTTTCAGAGTTCATTTGTAGTGCTTTTCAATTTTAGGGTCATTTAGCTAAAAAAATCAGTAAATGCATGAAAAATAGCAAATGAAGTCAGAAAGGGTTGAAAATTGATGATGTGGCTTTCAATGGTGCATTCTGAACGCACACAAAGTCTGGAGTTGAAATAAGTTTAAAAAATTGAAATGCCTTTGTAACAGATGAGTTTTTGTCCGAAACCCTGATACTTCGAAAGAGATTGTCGATTTTGTATGAAAAATAGAAAATGAAGTCCTATATAATGCATGAAATATTTTGTTTGGACATAATATTTCTTCGCGTTTCAATGCCAAAACACACACTATTACAAAGATTCCCTCTGGTTTGTCCGAAGTGGGACTTTCCAGATATATAAGTCTGGAAACTCACTAGAGAAGAAAGTGATGACGGTGAAGCCGGTCACATCCCAGAGTGGGATCTTGGGGTATAAAACTTTTTCTTCGTGTGTGTCCCTTTGCGCCGTAACCATGGACAATCTTCATTATTTAACAGGATGCTCGGGTCAATATTCACTGTGAAGGGAGCAATTTCCTGAAACTTTTCATAATCTTCTGACATGTCTGTCTTGTCCTCCACTCCCACGATGTTTCTTTTCCCTGAAAGAACTATGTGGCCCTTTGGCTCATCGTATGATGTATTCGCTTCCTTATGTTTTGTTTTTCTCGGCTTGGAAGACATGTCCTTCACATAGAAAACCTGTGCCACATCATTGGCTAGGACGAATGGTTCGTCTATGTACGCAAGATGTTGAGATCCACTGTTGTCATTCCGTACTGCGGGTCTTCCTTTACCCCTCCTCCTATCAGATTGATCCATGTGCACCGAAACAAAGGGACCTTCAAACCACGTCCATAGTCAAGTTCCCATATCTCCTCTATGTAACCATAATATGTGTCCTTTGGCCTATTGGTGTTTGCTGCATCAAAGCGGACACCACTGTTTTGGTTGGTGCTCTTTTTATCTTGGGCGATCATGTAAAATGTATTCCCATTTATCTCGTACCCTTTGAAAGTCAATATAGTCGAAGATGGTAACTAGGACAGCAAGTACAGCTCATCTTCAACAGCGTCGTCATGCATGAGACATGTCTGCAACCAACCGGCGAAAGTCCCCGTTTGTTCACGTGTAATCCAGTCGTCAGACTGCTCCGGGTGTTTGGAGCGTAGAATATTCTTGTGTTCCTCGATATAGAGAGCCACCAAGGCGGAATTTTATAGAATTGTGTAGTGTGCTTGCGCCCAAGAATGCCTGTCCATACATATTACTTGGTTCCTTCCTAGCTTGCCTTTTCCATCCAGTCTGCCCTCATGCCGCGATTCAGGAACACCAATCGGCTTAAGGTCAGGAATAAAGTCAACACAAAACTCAATGACCTCCTCATTTTTATGGCACTTGGAGATGCTTCCTTCTGGCCTAGCACGGTTATGAACATATTTCTTTAAGACTCCCATGAACCTCTCAAAGGGGAACATACTGTGTAGAAATACAGGACCTAGAATGGCAATCTCGTCGACTTGGTGAACTAGGACGTGCGTCATGATATTGAAGAAGGATGGTGGGAACACCAACTCGAAACTGACAAGACATTGCACCAAATCATTCTGTAAACTTGGTATGATTTCCGGATCGATTACCTTCTGCGAGATTGCATTGAGGATGCAGCCATTAGGGCATGCATGTATCTTCTGCACCTCTAATCCTAGAGGGCAGACAGCATTCTTTGCTTCGTACGTACTGTCGGGCAATTTGTTGTCCTTTGGAAGCATCTTCTTTAATATTATCAGCAACTTTTCAAATCCCTTGTCAGATACACCATTCTCTGCCTTCCATTGCAGCAATTCCAGTGTGGTACCCAGCTTTTTCTTGTCATCTTCGCAATTTGGGTACAACAATTTCTTGTGATCCTCTAACATGTGCTTCAACTTCAGCTTCTCCTTTTCACTTGCGCAGTTTCTCTTTGCATCGGCAATGGCCCGACCAAGATCATCAGTGGGCTCATCTGATGCCTCTTCTTCAGCTTCATCCCGCATTGCCGGCTCAGCTTCTTCACCCATTGTAGTACCATCGTATTAAGGGAACCCATGGCTAGGATAGCTGTCATCATCCTCTTCATCTTCATTCTCTTCCATTAGAACCCCTCTTTCTCCGTGCTTGGTCCAACAGTTATAGCCAGACATGAAACCGGACGTAAACAGGTAGACCTGAATGGTTCTTGATTTAGAGTAATTTTGATCATTCTTACAGACAGCATATGGACAATACATAAAACCATCCGGCCGCTTGTTTGCCTCAGCCGCAAGCAGAAAAGTATGCACGCCATTAATGAACTGGGGAGAGCATCGGTCATCGTACATCCATTGCCGGCTCATCTTCATTACACAACACCGAAAAGACCAAATTAATACAAGTTCATACATAAAGTTCATACACACTTATTCTCATAAAATAACATACAAACTCTCTAGCTAAAGCATTTAAATGCAACAAAAAATGCGATCAAGATCGCAACTAAAGTAACAATTGATCCAACAGCATAATGATACCAAGCCTCACTATCAATGGCATATTTTCTAATCTTTCTAAGCTTCAAGCACATTGCATCCATCTTGATCTTGTGATCATCGACGACATCGGCAACATACAACTCCATTTTCATCTTCTCTTCTTCAATTCTTTTCAATTTTTCTTTCAAATACTTGTTTTCTTTTTCAACTAAATTTAACTTCTCAACAAGAGGGTCGGTTGCAATTTCTGGTTCACATACCTTCTAGATAAAAATATCTATGTCAACTTGATGGCATAATTTGTCATAAACACGAAATGCAACAAATAGTTATAAAAGAGAATATACCACATCTGAATCATAAACCGGACAAGGGCCGACAGGGACGGATATCAAAACCATGCCACTATGTATAACAAATAACATACAGGTAAGAAAATTATACAATTAACTATATAAATCACACAAACATGATTTTTTTATAAAAAGGAAAAGAATAAGAGGCTCACCAAGGTGGTGCCGGCGACGGGACGGTGGTTAGGACGGGGACGGGAAGGCACTAAGGAAACCACACCTACATATGCAAACTAAGAAGTTAATTTGAGCTCAAATTGCATATTAATCAAATAAACTACCACATATAATTACTCTCAAACTAAAAATCACAAATCACTATACTTATAGAGCATTGCAAGAGCTAATCTAGCAATGAGAGATAAAAGGACAAAGTTGCTAACCTTTGTGAACACTTGGATGGATGGGGTGCCTTCAAATCTTGACAAATTTTGGCAAAAATGGAGGTGAGCTCGAGCTAGCATGAGGGGAAGAAAACAGAGAGGAGGGGAAAAACTGAGAGCTTCGGCTCGGGCTGGACGAAGCACTATATATAGTGATATCTTTAGTCCCGGTTGGTTATACAAACCGGGACTAAAGGTGCACCTCTAGTCCCGGTTTTCCACACGAACCGGGACTAAATGTGCTCGTGGGGCCCCAGCCTGACACCAGCCTACCACCACCCCTTTAGTCCCGGTTCGTGTCACGAACCGGTACTACAGGTTCAACACGAACCGGGACTAATGATGCCCGCCCACCTAGCCGTTGTAACCGAGACTAATGGTCACATTAATACCGGGCTGTTTCCAAACCAGGACTAATGGGGCTCACTTAAAGTCATTTTTCTACTAGTGGGTACAGGTAACATGATGATTTGACGTGAGAATGATGCTTGATCTGTTTGGAGTGCTTCTGCTTCTTCTTCTTCGTCGATCTTGGGATAGGTTCCTGGTTGGCAGCCTGGGCTAGCAGGGTGGATGTCATTCATATTTTTCGTTTGATTTCATCTGTAGTTGGATTTCGCTCTACTGTATGATGTTTGCTATGTATTAATGTATTCATGTGGCGTTTGTATTCCTTTATATGTATCCCCATTTGTGTTGTACAAGGTATGATGTAATGATATGCACCTTGCAAAGCGTCTTCAATATGCGCTTCTATCCCTGGTGGGACCTCTAAGTTCCTCGAGGATAGGATCGCATATTGGGCGTGACATCTAGCCAAGCTTGAATGAAAACCAAGATGATGGGATTGGCTTATCTTTTGGTGGTTCATTGTCCTATGCATTACTTTGGCTTGGAGGCATCAGGTCCACCAAATGTGCATAAGTGCCACATCATCCTTTGCTTAGAGAACAAAAGGGTACTCTTGGTTATCGACTGTTGAGATCTTACACAACTAAGTTGGCATGCTCCGCCCATTCCATTGTTGCTGAGTTCACATTTTCTTTGTTGAAGGACACTGCCAATGTCAATTTGAATCTCCCTAGGAGCAGTGCATGTCGCTTCTAACATCTTTTGAGAGTGATGGGAAGATGATCTAGTCAAATTCATCTCTTATTCTTATTATAAACATCCAAATCTGATGTGTAAAACAATTCGATGTAATACGTGCCAACTCAAAGCTAATGCTAACTCATCACCTCCATGGAAGAGAACTAAACTCGGTCTATGCCATGGGAGTAATTCCGAATAGCGTGCTCTCCTTCCGAAAGACTGTGACCCACATGGCATGGATATAGTTAATTCATGTTCTGTTACCATCGTCTTGAGACAAGGCAACAAAACCACATCTAGTTGAACATCTCGATACCAACATGTCGATTCGTTTTCATCTACCGCATTGCCACATTGTTTTGCGACAAACCAATAGTAGAAGAGTGTCATTTTTGGTATACTTTGATTAAAATTAGAGGCATTCTTTATCATGTTTTTTAAAATCAGGCATGTAATGGCTATAATACTAGATTCTATGAAAGCTGGTTGGTATGGCAAAACCCTTAAAACTTTTCCAGTCCAGACTTTCTAATTTGAGCTTCGACCATAACTTCAGTGTGGCTGAGGCATTCTAGAAATACTGGGATGGTTTTTAGATTTAGGAGAACCTTGTTTCATGATACTTTTCTACTATGGCATTGCCCAAATAATTATGTGATGAAATCAATTTGATCGATTCTGGGGGATGGAGTTAGGTGGATACGGACAACTGATGGTAAATTGACTGTCAAATCTTTATACATGAACATTAGCTGCATCTACTTGCGGTTTTGCTCATGTTTTTTTGTGAAAAATAAAGATTCCCTCCAAAATTTAAAATTCCTATGGTTGATGGATTAAAACATTGTCTTAACTAAAGATAACCTACTCATGACGGGATGGAAGGGAGATAAAACATGTGTGTTCTATGGGCAAGATGAGAATATTGAACTTTTTTCAATGTTCACTTGCAAAGCTGGTGCAGCATTTTCGAATATGCTTTTGATTTGAGGTCTACTCCTCAAAATTTAGAAGGATTCTTTGGAAGAAGGTTAAAAGGCTTCTAAAATACAACAAAGTATTGGTTTTACTATGTGTTGTTGCTACCTTCTAGACTATTTGGAGATGCATAAATGATATTTACTTTCAAAGGAAGAAAATTAATGATACAATGTTGTTGATCATATAGATTTGCGACTGGATAAGAATTTCAAATATTTTACAAATAAAGGAGGAAAAACAAATGGTGTTGATGCCAGGGGAAAAACTCCTAGAGTGGGTGGCAATGAAGTTTACACGGCTTCGCAGGGTTGGCGGTCAATGGTTTGTCGAATCACTAGTGGATGAAGTCCTTCATGTAGTGCCTCCTTTTTTTGTTATCTCTTGTTGAGCTTTAGTAATTTGTTGAGACCTCATTTTCTTAAATTTTGGCTCTGATAGGTATTTAAGGTAGTTTCTATTGGCTCTGCCAGCTTATATGTTCTTAGTGATGTAATGATTCGATCAGGATGTTGATGTTCTAGTTCTTAGGGGTAAGTTTCCAAACCTGGTGGTTTATTTAAAACAAGTTGGAGAGGGTAGATTCTCTCCGTTAAACAACTTTATTGTACCACTCTTACCAGTAGAGTAGAGTACCCCGAGAGGCCCCAGAGCAAGATGGAGAGGAGGTGGACGTCCTTGGTCGCAGGTATATGGTCTACGAGCCAATGAGACAAATGGTAGGCATCCGTAGTTTTTGCGGTGATGGGGTGCGGCTAATGTATGTTGTCAAAATGGACACTCATCTTGTTCACCTAGAGATAGACTACTATGTCCCACTCTCCTTGGTTGCTCCCAGCGACAAGCTTGCCACTATGATGATTGCCCCTAGTAGAATTTATTCCTTACGGCCCCATTGATCACCCCGTCACCCCCCTAATCTTGAATCACCATAGTAGTTTCAGCCTATTTAGGCCAACTAGTTTGATTAAGAACCAAAATGATAAGACCGGTATTATGTTTTGTTAACTTATTGCCATATCTACTAGTTTGGCTCGAGAGACATCGAGATAAGTAGGTGTGCTCAAAGTTATAATATAGCATTAGCTTAGAGAAAAGTCTGAAGTTGCAGCTATGCATTCCATATGAGTTTGCTTCTTACAATCTCGTTCTTGTGCAATCACCCTTTCTCTCTATTAAATATGCCCGCCACCGCTAGTACTCATCTCTCATGGGCCATATACATCAGTAGACTCTCTCTTATCACTAAATTTGAGAGTGATGGATACTGGCTTCTTGTGAGGTTAGTACGTTATTTCATTTGTGGTGGTTTTTTCGTTAAAGGTTTATAGTTGTAAAACAAGTCAGATACGTATGGTTGAGGAAGTTAACAAAGTTTGCTGGATAAGCATGAACATGCTTTGGAATACAATGATTTCATAGAAGATATGAAGCATCACTATTTTATCTGGATTCTCTGCATCTAACCACAAATTTTTTCCATGACGCATCTATTGTATATCCCATTAAATTAATTATAAGGTCTACTTTGATTTGCTCAATGTTGCTTCATGGACTGCTGGTTCAAGAAGTATATCTCTCCACTCTAGTTGTTGTCTTCTTACTCCCTCGTGCGATCAAATGACCCATGCGAAGTAGACTCGCCCTGGACGGCATAGTTTAAATCTTCTTTTTGAAACACAACCCTCATGTAGATTAAACATTTTGCAAACCTTGTTGTGTGCCTTGGCCCAAGGCCATATGCTAGTGTTTCCAAGCAGCTATTTGCAGCACATGAGTTGTATGAGGGTAGCATTCACCACCGATTGTATATATATGCTTACTTAAGTTGAACATGTAGAACAAGCTGGTACTTAGTGCGTGCGCGTCCCCCACTTGCAAAACTGGTAGCAGAATTAAAAGAAAATGGGAAACACGAGGAAATATAGGATTTTCCATATTAGACATCGGTTCATGAGTATCTAAATCACTTTTCCATGATATTAAAAGTACATGAATTAGTTAGGCACCAAGTTTACCCAGTGAAACATGCATTGCATACTACATTACTATTACGAAATCACATGAACACATTCTAGAAGCAATTCAACAAGGCCTCAACTCTCAGGGCCCAAAACAATAGGAAGTTACAAATCCCTTTACGAGACAACAATTTAAGTGACCTCCCCCCTTATGGGAGTCTTTTCACTGACCCCTTACAGATTAACGGGTGTTTCAAAGGGAATTAACTATGATATATGACCACAATTGAGAAGGATTTATGTGTTGTATGCTGAAGTGTTTTATCCCAAAATAGTAGGGAAGGCTCCTACGAGAAATATATTAACTCAGAAGGAAAAAATATAATACATATTTACAACTGTAACATATATTATCTGGTGATACTAAGGGCCAATTCTTTTGGTGGCTTTTTTGGGCTTCTAGAATAAGCTGCCCCCCTACCCAGCTTATTATAGAAGCACAACCAAAAATATTTTTTAGAAGCTTACTAGTCAAGTCTTAATTAGTATGTTTTTAAAATAATAAATTTGGTTGGCCTTCTAGAATAAGCTAGGTAAGAGACAATTTATTCTAGAAGCCAGCAAAAGAACTGGCCCTAAGCATGGGATGTGGTCCCGCAAATCCCAACACTCGTCGCAATATTGAAATGTATGTGGAATAGAAACTATAGTCAATATTAGCTAGTTGTGCGAAGGTAATCAACCATAAGATAATATTGTAGTCCACTGTTAATGCATGTAGTGCTTGTGTAATATCTATTTCTACACAACAGCTTCTTGAAGCACTTAGACATTTTTAAGGGAAAAGCCATGTAAGAAACTGCTTTCTTTTGTTCAGTTTGGTGGGTACAAGGATTGCATGCGTGCTTCTACTCCAGGTCTACTGGAACTGGCTGCTCCCACAAGCCACACTTCTACCCTTGGTTTTGGCCGAGATACTGCTCAGAAATCTTGAACCATCCATGTTACCCAACCAACCAATCAACCAACTAACCAACCTTCCAAAAAGATGCCACACATCATATTAATTCCAAGGATTCACAAGTACATTTAGAATGTATAGTCTTTGCCATGCCCCACTTTTTTTTAGATGAGACATGCCCCATATTTAATTCTTCTTGGAATTGGTTAGTTTGATTTCTTGGGGACTATTAAATGTTGATCTACAATTTCAAGTCAATAAACCATTCATGTCGCAGTAATTAATTTTTAATGAGTACGGTTATGTAGCAACTTGTAGTCAATAAGCATTTAAGTTGTTGAAATGCAGCAACTACTAAACAATAAACAAAAAATTTATCAAGAGCAACCCGACCATACTTATTACTTAGCAATCACCGGTAAACAATTAGTAACTTAATATTTTACTCAATCATATTTTTAGATATTGTTGTTAACTCTAGCAACACACCTCTAGTTAATTTCAACCTAACTAGTTTTCTTGATGCTCACTTAGGTCTCTTTCAATGCAGAGGTGCTTAGATGAGATGCTAAGCATATTAAAGAGTTTACATTCTAAAGTACCCAATGTGTAGTTGCTTAACTTGTTGTAGCTAAGCTCCCTTCATTTATTGATTTATCAACTAAACTCTTCTATGCATTGTTGAACTTTCTTCATTTAAGTATTTTTGTCTAGGCCCGTGCGCTAGGAGTTGTTTCTTCCTGGTATCATCAAAGTGTTCTCTCTCCTCCTGAATTGCAATGCCTTGACATTTTTTTGCTTATGTGGCATGCTTAGCACTTGTACACTATGAAGCACTAGGAAAGGCCATCACTAGCACAATCTATATCATAAAAGTTCTTTTTCACGAGTGAACATTGCTTTGTTGTTAGACTTTGCTTTATGCTGGTCATAGTAGGAATAACATGAGTAGTAACATGCATGCCACATAAGCAAAAAATGATGTGACAAGTAACTAAAGAGGAGAGAGACAAATAGATCAGTAACATTATATGTTATCATCACATAACAGTTTACAGAAAAATGAGTCTACAAACTAATAAAATAAGATATCTATGTTATCACACCTATGACACTACCAACTACGAAGGGTATAACATAGAGTAATAACACATGCATGTTACTAGTCTAAAAGCAAGTATAATAAGATACAGTCAGCGGGCTATAAGGATTAAACTATTATATTTCAGCTGAGTTGGATAAGAGAGAAAAGGAGAAAGAAGGGAAGTGGGATATAGATTAACAGCCAGCTGCAACACGTACTCCAAAAAACATTGTGAGGGTGTAAGGTAGGCCATGTATTAATAATGTAGTACTACCCCGTCCTGATTGACATGCATTAACATTTCCTGGGTGTAAGGTAGGTCCTCATTGTATTCCGTGCCGAATTTTGATCATAAATTTAACTAATAAAATGTTCATGCATGTCATAAAAAATTATATCATTGAAAACTATGTTTAAATACGAATCCAACGATATAATTTTTATTGACATGCATTAACATTTCGTTAATTAAATCTTTGGTCAAAATTGGCACATATTACAAAGGGGACTAATAAACCAGGACGAAGGTAGTACTACTTAGCAAGTAGGTACTATACATGTTCACTATTAGGTTGACTATCTATGACATGCCAACTTCATATAGTGGGTTATTGGCTATATTATTAACCATGCTCTAAGTTACTCCCCACTCTGACTAGTGTAATGAAACAATAGTTCGTGCGCATATCCCTGCCTCCATTGCATTTAGTCCCTCCTCACTTCAATACAATTAAATGCTTAAAACTACTCAACTTTATTTGCCGACCTTCAACTTGGGCTTGTTATTTATGCGAGCCCTCCATCCTCTAATCTCAAGTCGCATGGTAGTTCCCACTCGTAACAAATATACTTCAGTTGTTCGACCTATCCAGAGTTGCTTGATTGACAACGAAGATTATGAGACTGGTGCCATCTTTTTGTAGCCCATTGCACTGTTCGGTTTGGGAGGCATCAGAACATGCAGATGTGCAGAAGTTCCTCGTTCAAGAGTACGCCGACTGATGGGGTGGTTGACCCAGAAGTGGGGCCAGACGGATGCGACACCGTTCCCGAGATTCAGTAAACGTGGCAGCCATCTGGGACAGCGACCAAGAACGGGCACCAATCGAGCAGCAAGTCGCGGAACGTCTACTGGGCAGTATTAGTCATCGGCGGTGATGTGCACCGTCGACGAACCCGTCACGACGGCTGGAGGCTGCACTGGAAAACGACATTGACCTTCCGCACTACCATGTCCTATATCCTGTCGGCCTTGGGGCTGTACTGGGCGCTGATGGCGTTCGCTGGCAGGTTCGCGTTGGCCGGCAGGACCGATCGGGGCCTGCATGCGCAAAATATATATTTGCATGTATACATCGGCAAAGTTGTTTCGTGCGTACGAACACTGTTCTCTAACAACGCCGTGGGCTCCTTCCTAACTAGTCACAAACCCACGCGTATGCAGCTATAATATAGGCACATGACTAATTCATTCAAGTGCTGATCGTGATCATAATGAAGTAGTCCGTCGTATCTCTCTATTTGTTCATGTGTCATCTTGTGTCAAGCAAATGATTAAGCGAGCATAGTGACATACAAGCTTCAGTGCTCATTCAGTACTGGAATTTCCAACTTTGCCGAGCGCACAGGGCACTTGGCAAAGCCCAAAGAAAACCCTGGGCAAAGTGTCTACCGAGTTTCACACCCAACATATATGACTCAGCTAGTCGGCAAAGACTTTTTCCGAGTGCAAAATAACAAACACTCGGATAAATAGTTTGTTGACGAAACGGAACAAACGACGCTACTACCGCATGGCACATGTGACGACCAGAGCACAATAGTCATGGGCATAGCCACGAGCCCTATGATTCTCCGCTGGAGCTCGCAGTGGGGCAGGGGACTTGTCGGGAGGTGGAGCACCTCCTCCCTCCATGTGGAGCCGGCAGCCATGAGCTTCTGTAGAGGTGGAGGCGGCACTGGCAGTGGCAGGAGGTCGAGGTGACACGGTGGCAGCCTGCTGTGAACGCTTCCCCCCTGTTGGGCATCTTCGGAAGGTGCCGCTTCCGTAGACCGTGACAGGGAGGGACCGGAGGAAGGAGGCAGGGAGGCCGCTGTGCAGAAACGGGCAGTTGCCGATGAAGATGAAGTGCGAGGTTGGCGACGGTGTGCATGATTCGCTGGGAACACGTTTTGAGGTGAGAGAGAGATAAAGAGAGAGGGGGAGATAGAGAGAGTGACTAACCCAATTGTCCTATCTGATAGAATTGAAAGGCCAAGATACGCGATCAAATTTTTACCACAACCTCTAGGTATCATATCTGTGAACCCTGCCAAGTTTCATATTTTTAGACTTTGTTTACATTTTCTTTCAAATAATATACCCAACAAACTCCTTGCTCGAGGTCGAGTCTTGGCACCCTCATGTTTAGATTTCCTTTCCTTTTCTTGGTAAGGCACCAAATAAGTTTTTTCGAACCAATTTTACCAACTTTTTGGCGAAGAAAGAAAATGTCACCCGCATCCGTTGGGAAGGAAGAATATCATTATCCATCTTGCAAAAGAACAACACGCCAAACACCAAGATATGAAGAGAGCCAACAGATCTAGAGACAAAAACTCTCGTAGGCCCTTCGCCATGAGACTGGAGAGACCTTATTGAACATGCCAATACCCGCCACAATCCCGTCAGTGACATGAGGGAAACATAACCTAAGGTGAAAAAATGGAACGGATTGATGAGTCCCCACTCCTCTTGTCATCGATGAGGCCGGTACACGGGGAAGAGGAGGGGGGCCGATGCGGTAGCGTGGGGGAGAGCTTTGGCGGCGGCTAGAGTTAGGCGTAAAAGCCAACAATCCTCGCAGGGTTGATGCATTTATGTGTTCTATGCATTGAATCAGGCATGATGGGCCAAATGCGCTAGGTCTAACTTGCTAGGCTGGTAGCTGCATTTCACCAATTGATTAGAAATCAATACTAAATTAATTTCTCTCAAAATTGAATACTTAAATGTATTTTATGGCGTATTACTAATTTTACCTATTTCTTAAATTTCAGATTTTCATTTCAAAACATAAAAGTTTAAATATTCTTTTAACCATAGTTTTTTAGGAATTCAAAAGGCATTCTGGGTGTTTCAAAGATTTCACATATTCTATTTTATGATCCACTAAATTTAATTTTGAATCTGCAAATAAATATGTGGATACTGAATAAGGTTTTCCAAATTATATAATTGTTTGAGATCCAAATTTGATGTTTATGTTTCTGAGCATTCACACATGACTCTCACTAAGTATGTGAGAAGGGGTTGTATATTCTTTTCTTCTTTAGGTTGTATTGAGTACTTCATTTACAGAAGAAAAGTGTGATGTAGACCTCTAGACTCATGGGGCCGTCTACATTAGTGTCCTCCCGTCACATGGGCATCGAGTGCCTCCTTCTACTTGCCCTTCTTATTTATACAAGTCCTTGTTCTCCATCTTCTCAAGAATCTCTAGTCATACTGTAGTTTTTATCTGCTAAAACAAATGCTTCAGTAGCTAGGTCCAGAACCTAGCTTCATGCCTTGATTGTTAACCAGGATGGCGGATTCATGTTATCTTTTGCCAGTTGTCTTTTATTTGGGCTTGGGAGGCATGAGGACAAATTATATCCGCTGGAGGTCTCTACATAGTACGAAGCTTGTCGTCACAGGCTCGTAACTACTGTTAGGGATGTAACTAGGGGTTTTAACTAAGACATGGTCGACATCAGGTCATTGCTTTACACTCATATAGGTGGAATGCCGCCTATGGTAAAATAAAAACCAGTCTCACGTCGACATTCTTCACCTTACGATCTGCTATAACTTCTGCCAGCAAAGCATGTGAAGTCTGTCTATGTTAAAATAAAAACCAGTCTCACGTCGACATTCTTCACCTTTCGATCTGCTACAACTTCTGCCAGCAAAGCATGTGAAGTCTGTCTTATTTAGGACCCTACTCCCCTAACTTGTAAAGAAGGGCAGTCAGCGGTGCTGACTTTACTGCTCCGTCCAGTAGCATCAGATACCTCTCCTCCCCTGCAGTATTCTAGTTGCATCAAGAACTCTGCATTCCCTGCTTGCTTCCAGTGGACTTGCTACCAGAACTAAAGCTCCAGAGAATAGGAGAATGAAGCATCTTCGATTTTTGGCACTAAACAGAACAGGTATAGTGTGAACAAACATGCATACTCCTCGCAGGATGAAAGGCTCAAAGATGAGTAAACTGTAACGAACTAAAGAAGAGAGGGGATCGAAGATCAGGAGTAGGTGAGGGAGGCAGGGGAAAGAAGGACTTGGAGAGGAAGAAGGAGGTGGGGTTGCAGATGAAAGATTAGTATCACGCCACTTATCACGCCAGTTGGCAGGTCCCACCTAGGTGTCTCGTCACACTAAGCATGGCCCCCCCTTAAGCAGCTTCGTCTTCCTCCCAGATGGTCGCCCCCCGGTAGCGGCCGCGTAGTATACCTCGTAGACTTCCCATGTCGCAGTGTCGGGCGAGCCGGAACTCCACTGAACTTTGATCTGGACGACCGGCGCGTCGCCGTGCTTCATCATGCGCCTATCGAGGATGCGCACGGGCTTGGCCTGTCTTGCCGAAAGGTCTTGGACGCGGGTGTTGTTGCCGTGGCCTCGCCCTTGCTCTCTCTCTCGCTCTCTGCAACTCTGTCTTTTCTCTTTACTGCGCTCGTACGACACGTGAATGGAGGAGACAGGAGGAAGAAGAGGGACTCAGGACACGGTAGTCTTTCTGGCGCACGTACGCCCCCGCCGCACGAACGGCGTTCTTTTCTTGAGCACGAACTCAATCCGGCAAGCTGCAAAGTGGAGGTGGCAGTGGGCTTTATACGGGCGTGCACACGACCTGGCCACCCGACGACTCATGCATGCATCTGGACACAGCGCCCACGCAACGCCCGCCGCCGAGCTTCACGCGCACGTACGCGATCTCCTGGAGACTCGGCGTGAGCCGCCTGCTCTTCCGCTGCTTCCGCCCAGCCCCGACATCCACTTCGCCACGCCCCCGCGCTCCTCAGCTCCCGCGCCCGCCGCGCACGCACGCCAATGGGACGCGACTGGTTACAGCGCCCAGCACGGTCACACCCCGCGTGTCCGTCTAACGAACTCACACACACACCTACGGTGCAGACCTACACGGACACCCCCGTGCACCACACGTACGCACACACGCACGCCTACGCCACGGTCCCGGCGCGCCCGGCACGTCTAGCTCGCGCCCATACACGCGCTGGACGCGCCCGACGCGTCGCCGCGGCTTATTCCGGCCAACACTCACCCCCTAAGCCACGGCCTAGCGGACTGCCGGCCTGCCTCGTCGTCGTCGTCTCGGCGCCATGGAAGCCTCTGCTGCGCCTCCGGCACGAGCCGCCGCCGCTCGCTGCCGCTGCCGAAGCCCGCAGCTCCGTACGCCGCCGTGCCGCGTCTCCGTGCCACGTGCCACTGCGCCTCCACGGCCGTCGCGCCGAGCTGCCGCGGCCTCTGCGCCACGACGCAGGTCCTCCACGACCTCCGCTGCTCGACTCGCTACGCACCGCAGCCGATGCCTCCATGTCCGCCGCGCTCGCCGCGCGCGCCGCGGACGCCGCCGCATGCCACGGCCGCCCTGAACCCGATAGCTCCGATACCAAGTGTTGGAACCGAAGCCCTCTAGCTACCTCTCCCTCTCTGCTGCACTCCCTTCTCTCTGCTACGCTCGAACGACACAAGAAAGAGGAGACAGGAGGAAGAAGAAGCACACAGGGGCTCGGTGGTTTTTCCTGGCGCACATACGCCCCCGCCGCACGAACGGCGTTCTTTTCTTGAGCACGAACTCAATCCGGCAAGCTACAAAGTGGAGGTGGCAGTGGGCTTTATACGGGCGTGCACACGACCTGGCCACCCCACGACTCATGCATGCTGAAGGAAATATGCCCTAGAGGCAATAATAAAGTTATTATTTTATTTCTTTATATCATAATAAATGTTTATTATTCATGCTAGAATTGTATTAACCGGAAACTTGATATATGTGTGAATACATAGACAAAACAAAGTGTCCCTAGTATGCCTCTACTAGACTAGCTCGTTAATCAAAGATGGTTAAGTTTTCTAACCATAGATATGTGTTGTCATTTGATGAACGGGATCACATCATTAGAAGAATGATGTGATGGATGTGATGGACAAGACTCATTCGTTAGCTTAGCATAATGATCGTTAAGTTTATTGCTATAGTTTTCTTCATGACTTATACATGTTCCTCTGACTATGAGATTATGCAACTCCCGAATACCGGAGGAACACCTTGTGTGCTATCAAACGTCACAACGTAACTGAGTGATTATAAAGATGCTCTACAGGTGTCTCCGAAGGTGTTTGTTGGGTTGGCATAGATCGAGATAGGATTTGTCACTCCGAGTATCGGAGAGGTATCTCTGGGCCCCCTCGGTAATGCACATCATATGAAGCCTTGCAAGCAATGTGACTAATGAGTTAGTTACGGGATGATGCATTACGGAACGAGTAAAGAGACTTGTCAGTAATGAGATTGAACTAGGTATGATGATACCGACGATCGAATCTTAGGTAAGTAACGTACCGATGACAAAGGGAATAACGTACGTTGTTATGCAGTTTGACAAAGGGAATAACGTATCGAATCTTGACTGCCGCTGCCCTGGGCGATGACTCCTTTTGCATCGCGTGACTTGCGAACCTATCACTGCTTGCATCGACTCTTGTGTTCGTCATAAAGTGCTTGCAGGGAGCAGGTTGGACACAAATTTGATGATGGTTTCCCGGTCTCCGGCTAGAAGAGCAGGTAGTGAGGAGGCCCGAGGCCTGTGAAAATTAAATGTGACGACCGGCAGAACTGCTCCAGGCGTGCCTGCTGCATGGGGAGACCAGGCATGCCGCTCAGCGGCAATGACGAAGACAGGAGAAGAAGACATGTGCAATTGATTTGTGCACCAGTATTATCATTTTTCTGCCATTAGTAGCTTTCAACTACTCATGTTCTTGTCTCAAGCTCAACTAATGCACCTCCACTTAATACTCTTGTGTCATTGATATACTCTATACTCCACAAGGTAAAAGACATACACTATTGGATATTTGGATTTAAGTTCTTTTGTCTTCATTTTTGTATGAACAAAAACAAATGGATCCTATTTTTTTAATTAGATTTTGCCTATCAGTGGAATGTTGTTTCATGCACTTTTCTCCATATGCTTACCTTTACTCCCTCCTTGCTTCATTACGCTTCAATTTTACTCACATGAATGTTTACTCGCTTTAGGTTCTTATGCTTCACAAATGAATTAACTACCCCACTTTATTTGCCTACCCTCCACAGTTCTATTTGCCATGCCATTTTTATTTATGCAAGCCCTCGATCCTCTCCGCCAGGAGCGGATCTGGGCCCCAAGCCCGGTGCGTGAAATTTCTTTTAGGCTATTAGAGCATGTCCAACCGAACCCACACTTCCCTCCTATACGTTTGGGCGGACGGCCTGGACACGACTCAGACAAAAAACACCACTTAAATGAACACCCTATACACAGCCCATCTGTCCAGGGTGTGCGGCACCTCCCATATTAAGCATGTCCATGATACATTTTAACCATGTCAAAAAAGAGAGTAAATTTCAGTGACAGGTTTAGAATAAAAAATAACAAATTTAGCACTTATTGAATCTGAAATTTTGTGACATAGTAGATATATGTTGTGTATGTGAAAATTATTTATATATTTTTCAAACATTTGTAGCTTGTATTTTGGGCGTCCGGTCCACTAGTAGCACCACAAAGTTGGGTGCACCAGATATTCTCCCTCGTCAACTATTATATTTTTCAACTTCCTGAATCAACTTGTGAGTTGTGTCTGGCAAGTAATGATTATGTACCTGGTACTACAACAAAAGAGCACTAGAACCATGTCCTATACGTATGCCTGCTAAATCATTGACCACTACAATGTGCATTGTTGAAATATCAACGCATGTGCTAAGGTTCTGAATATTTTGCTAATACTACGCAACATACCACACATAACAGTAAACTTATTTCTGCTTATGTAGAGAAGGAGTAAAATTATTATGCAGACGGTTGTCGCAAGGGTGAGATTCATCCAAACCGAAAGAAGGCGACCAAGCCATGGAAAGGCTTCTAAAAAACACTGATGGGGAAAGAAGCAATTCTGCTTGCAAGCGCACTAGTACGAGAATTTTTTATTCAATTGTTGTAGCTACGGCGAATCATTAATTGATGCAAACAATTACTCCCTCAGTTCCAAAATATAAGTCTTTTTTGGAGATTTCAATACGAAATATATACGGGTGCATATAGACATTTTTTAGAATGTAGATTCACACATTTTGCTTCGTATGTAGTCCGCATTAGAATATCTAAAAGGCTTATATTTAGGTACGGAGGGAGTAGTATATCGTAATTCCGCTGGGTACTTGTGTATTTTTTGTACTATGTATACTTCAAAGCCAACTTTCTATTGCCGGTGTTCCCATTGCTGACTGGGCTACTCCCGTCTTGATGCTAGCGATTAGCCAAGCCGCTGGACGATATTCGTGAGTGTAGAAGTTCCAGCGGCTTGGCTAACTGGAGGATATTCATGGGGGTCTCGAGCGGTCACTCGGGTGCTCCTCCTACTCTGACATGTGGAGACACCACCAGATGCCGCGTGCAGCACGCACCTGCGAGGATTTTCTTAGTTTCTGCAAACGCTCTTTGGTATTTTTGGATATTTTTTCTTTTCTCGGATTTTGGATTTTTTTGGTTTTTCCTAGTTTTCTTGACCTTTTAATTTTTGTTTGATTTTCTCTCGTAAAGTACACCATTTGAAAAGCATTGCAGTGCTTCACACAAAATCACAACAATGTTGTGGCATGAATTATAACTGTGCTTTTCAATAGTTGTGCTCCTGATGTGCTTCCCAAAAATTGAAAAACACAGTTGTGCTTCCGGTGAAAGCACATTTTTGCTTTCCGGGAGGCATAACTATGCTTCCTGAAAAGTGAAAATCACAATTATGCTTCCCGGAAAGTGAAAACCACAACTGTGCTTTAGATTTTTTTCATTTCCAGAATTCTTTTTTTGGTTTTCTATATTTTTCCTTTTTATTTTTTTATTTTTTCTGGTTTACGTCATTTTTTGTTTCTGGTTTTTTTGGAACAAAAATGTTCACCCAGACCTATCTAAAGATCTCGATGCAAGAAACCCAACAGTAAAAACGGTTATTGATTTGAACGCACGGTTAAAGAGATAAAAGGTTTGGAAAAGTTGAATCATACAAAAAAGACACAAAAACTCCTAGGTTGTGAGAAGTGCCACACATGCAACATGTCACTTGTCATCGCGAGAGAAGGTTGGAGTGATCATTGCAAAGAATACCCTCTAATCAGTGATCCCGGTAGTAACCAGAGCAGTTTGGTTGATGCCTTGCTGCATGATTGGCCAAATGGGCTAGGTCTATTTGCTAGGACAGGTGTTGTTAAATTGGGACTTTTAACGAGCAAAAATTAAAATGGAACACCAGTCATTTAACAATTATTTCAAGTTTAGTCGTGAGCTACTAATTTAGCTCGTGAGCTTGAAATTTTAATCCCAGCCTTACTTGTCGGTACCACTAATCAAAGGACAAACCAAAACATGGTACACATACTAACATCATCCGTTAATAGAAAATAGATATTCAAATAATATCTTTATTGCATATTATGAATTTTATCTATTTCATGGATTTCACAATTTTATTTCCTTTCAAAATTTTAAACTATCAATATTTGTCTTTCCACAAATTCTAAGAAATGTAAGTGTTTTAAAGATTTCACATATGCCACTTCACGATATACAAATTTAAATTTTGGAATCTGCGGATAAATATGTTGGATCCTGGATCAGCTTATTTTTAAAACTATATCACATTTAGAGATCAAAAAATCGAGAATGATACTCCGAGCATCAACATATGTCTCTCACTAAGTACGTGAGAATGGGGTTAGCTTAACTCTAGCAATTTGTCATATCGACAATCGCCTTCTGCTATATGAAGCACGTTTCATATGGATTTGGAGGTCGCGACCATATAGTCTTGTACCCCTTGAGCTCGTGCGGCTCGTGCGAGGCTGAACGGGGATTCCACGCCTCCCAACGGTGCCACCGCAGACCGGCTTCGTTTTCTGTGGTCTTAGAGCCATGGAGGCGCGGTGGATCTCGGCCCTTGTCGACGAGAGGGCTCATGCTTCGTTTTTAGATATTCTTTTATATTTGTTTAGGGTTTGTGTCCTGGTTAGGAAGACAAGATGGAGGTGGCTCCAATTCTGTCAGTGCGTCTAGTACCATCGGAGGGCATGAGGAGATGTGTCTCCTGCGGATCTCGCAAGATTCAGTCGGCGTTTGTTTTCAGTGGATCCAATTGGATCCAATCTTCGTTCATCTATGTTCGTGTATCTTGAGGTTGGCTCCTTCCGTTCTACACTTCTCTTCATCGGCGGCAGTTGTTGTTCTGGTAGCATGACAACTTCCTGACTGTCTACTACAGCAAGGTGTGCTCGACTCCGGTGAGGGAGGGGCGATGACAGTGGCGCGTCTTCGGCTCGGTCCAGTGCTTGTAGTCGTCGCTAGGGGTCTACAGACCTGGAAGTAATTTTTAATTCTAGTGTTCTTTGTACTGCCTTGAAACATGATGAATAGATCAGAAGCTTTTCCCACAAAAAAAGAATGGGGTTAGCTTTTCTGGAAAAAGAATATGTGACCGAAGCATTGAAAAAGAAGAAGAAAATGAACGAAGAGAGAGGGAACGAGGATGTTAATAGATTGTCCTGAACTCCTGGTAAGTTATGTGTGTTTATCTTCTAATGAGCCTACCACAGTTGTGTATTCTGTTGTACTAAAGCTTGTACTCACTACTTAATTTCAACAAAAGTGTAGTCTAGCTAGAACCCTAGGCTTGAGGGGACCAACTAGATTTAGTGCGCGCTCGTGGACATGTCAAATGGGCATCGAGCGTGTCCTCCTACTTGCCCTTCTTATTTATACGAGATCTTATTTTTCTCCTTCCTCTAGAACCACATGGTAGCTGTAACTTCTATAATTAATACTTCAGTTGCTTGCCTTAGAATCTAGCTTGATTGAGAACCAGGATGACTACATTGGAGTTATCTTTTACTAGTTGTCTATTGCTTCGGCTTGGGAGGCATGGGGAAAAACCATATCTGATTAGGACCCGTTGTCAGTGCTCATCAATTTGTCACATATGTTGTTAGAACTGCAATTAGGACACGGTCAAAGACTAGCCGGTGGCATTCTTTATTTACGCGTGGTGAGGAATTGCGGCCTATGCTGAAATAAGAGCAGGCTTTGTGTCGACTCATCTTCAGCTTTGGATCTGCTGTAACTTCGGCCAGCGATGCTTGCAAGGAACGTGGTTTTTTAGGACTCGACTTTCCTTACTTGTAGAAGCATTGTCAGGGGCATAACTTAACTGCTCCATCCACCGTCCACCAACATCCTACGTTTGAACTCCTTTGTAGCATTCTAGTGCCATCCAGTACTCTGCATTCTCTGCCAGCTGCTTTGGATGTGGTACCTGAACTAAAACTTGAGAGAAAAGGAGAACGAAATTGCTAGCTGAACTAAAACTTCAGGTAAGGTTTTTTTTTATTTTTGAAAAGGAGGTCGATACCACAGGTCTCTTTATCCAAGGATGCACAAAGTCATCTTTATTATATTATTCAATAGAGAACAGATGAATGTGAACAAACATTTTCGATAAAAAGAGAATGAATCTTGTAACATTTTCGACACATAAAGAAGCTGCTATGGTGTGAACAAACATGCATGCTCATCTCAGTATGGAAGCCCCTCAAACACGAGTAAACAACACAGACGACAGATGAAACAACTAGTACTTCACCTGGATGAATGTGTTGTGGCACTTTAACAAATAGAACTCTGAACAAAGACTCCAACATTACTAAACAGCTTGGTGCAATGTGTTAGACTGATTGGATGATCTCAGGATCATCAAGCTCAAGATTTGAACCACTAACAATCAGGAGATGAATTTTTACCTTTGTTTTGAGGTCCTTGTTCACCAGGTCCTGCCATCTCCTTTTCTTAAGTAAGCACCACCAAGAATACAATCTGGTGGTGGTGATGGTCCTTCCCTGTGCTGCTGTGCTGTGCTTGATCAGTAGCTGTTCTTGAGAGAAAGAGAGAGAAGCAAGTGTATGTGTGTGTGTGAGTGGCTTGCTTAGAGCAGCAGCAGCCAGCCACCTCTCTCTTATCCTTATCTCCCAATTTTCTTTAATGCACAGTGCACTAGGGGGGCCTCACCTGGTTGGAGAAGGACTGCCCCTGATCAGGGCAGCTCAGCTGGTAGCTACAGTGGCCACCGCCTACTATAGCAACCGCCCACTGTAGCTCTTCAGATATTTTTACTTAAGCTTTATCCATTAGTCTTTAATCTCTAGAACATAATAGCTACAGTTTAGGCTTAGATCAAAATATCCAACATTCTCCCCCTTGATCGTAAGGCTAAACTTATAAGTCCACTTATTGACGAAATGGCATACGAGATAACAGGATTGCAACGGCCAGTTATTACCGCAGAACTCAGTTACTACAATATACCACCTCATCTCAAAATGGAACTTCTTTAACTTAGGAGCTCCATAATCTTAATTCTTACTTGAAACTTATGAGCTCATTCCTTTGTTGGAACTTATACAGAGCCAATAAGATACAATGGTCAATTAAGTACCATTGATCTAATTGACCACAATACATCATTCCATCGAAGAAACAAACCCCCTTAGGTTTGTGGGGAGATGGTGTTGCAATGGTCCCAAGAGTGCAGCTTCTCTTCATATATTCTTGTGTATATTCTTATGCGCGCGCCTTTGAAAAGAAGAGAAATATATATATATTGTTTCCAGAATCATTATTTTGTCCCTTAATAACAGGCTGCCATTTAATCTTTATGCCGGCAACATTAGAAGGCAAGCCTCTTTAAATGTGATACTTCACTTTAATATCTTTAGCATAAAACTTTGAGCATCAAAACATTAACCTTATATAATGCCCAACACTTATGCCTTAGATTTAATATTTATTTGTTGAGCCCTAAAACTTAATTCATCAAGGCCTTGAACATATTTTTGATTCTCGAATTAATCTTTCACAATGTCATAGGTCTGACAGATACCTATAGACACGTTACTCGAGTAATCTGCACTCTTACATAATAAATTCCGGGATAAATAATCTTAAGAAAACTCCTTATTCTTTAAATTTATATGGATCAGGGACATAAATCCATATCTTAAGTACTTAGGGAATTAAGAGCATGCCACAACTTTAGTTTGCATCCTTGACGATGCCTTAAGAAAATTGGGTAGAGCCATTCCACAATATGGCTCCCCCGCAAGGGTGAAACTTTTGTGGATAAAACTTTTGTAAATTCACACCTTGCCAATTACCTTTAGCGGTTCACAACTTGGTGGTCACCGTTATATTTAAATGCGAGCATGCAATCCCTTAGTGTGATATATCACACACATAATTACTTTAGTGCTTATGCCAACAAGGCAAAACTTTTCCTCAACAATTTTCCAGGGGTCCAGTCCTGGATTTATATCTGCCAGTTATCCCGGTCTCAAAACTTAAAGGGCACATAATAACTTAATAAACATTAGTGATAACATAAGAAGAAAAACCTTATCGCCCTTGAGGGAGTAAATATAAACCTTTAGAATGATCTTTAATACTCCCCTTTATGGACCAATCTTAGTGAATCTTTAAAATGCAAAGATCATCACTAAGATTAATTTAGTACCCCGAGGAAAAACCTCAGGTCTTATGCAATATCCCTATTGCTTATTGTCAACATAATATTGACCAATCATAAAATTCCTCATTAAACTTAATTCTTATTGAGCTTTGCACCACTGATCATCATAATTGATTCTTTATTATACAAAAGGAAAACCTTTATGAAATTTCCATCACTAAAATCTTAAGTTTGGTGACCATATGTCACCTTTTCATAATTTATTCCCTCAGACTCCCATTTGCATTAAATTTCTTTCAGCAAGTCTTTCAGCAAGACGTGTTGCTTAAACTTTAATAGGAGTTTTTGCCACGGATTACCTTGGCAATCTGGGAGTTAGGAATAGCTCCTTTAATAATGTCAACAGTGGAGCTCTTAATTGCCATAAAGCCCTTATAATTTAACTGCTCTCCCTTTAGTTTTTTAACATCATACTCTGTTTCAGAGTATCATAATTTTCATTATCCTCCTTTGGTTCTTTAGGAGGATCATTATGGAGAGCATAATTAAATCTTTTATCTTGCTTAGAAGAAAACTTATGCAAGATTTATCACTTAGTATGACATAAACATTAGAAGGAACATAATGGCTAATCATATGGCATTAACGTTAAAAGGGCAATTTAATTGGTCCTTATCACCATAATCATCATGCACTGAGGTAATAACAACAACAATAATAATAATACCTTTAAGAGATGGGAATTCAAAATGAAAACTTAAGAAAGTTTGACTAGAAGTGGTACTTAATGAATGCTCAACTTTTATTTATAAATTCAACTTGAATTTCTTCAAGACATAACCACAAAATTTCTTAAAAGTGGGATAAAAACATACCTGGAAGTTCAACTGCTCCCCCTCGAAATGTGGACGGAGCTATTGCTCAACATTTCGACGAACTTCCATAATGGATATTCCATTTTCAGAGGAGAAGACTTATAGAAATAACATAAGTCACATTATAGGAATGGAGGATACATGACTTCATTGTGTGCTAATGGAAAACTTCCATTAGCTTTAACATTAGCCTCCAGTCCAACTTCAAATTTTCTCCTCAAAACAATGTTTGTCCATGAGGTCATAGTAATATCATACTTACAATATCCAAATTTTCTTATGGATACAAATTCCTTTTGAGCTTAATTCCAGTCCACTTTATAACTTTTATTGTAAATAGCATAATAACGTGAACTCAAAAGCTCCGTAAATTCATCAAGTCTCAAAACTTAAATCTTGAGTATTCGTAAGACCAATATGATCTCATATGATTTTAAGAAGCCATTCAAGCTACTTCATTAATGCGAGAAACAACTTTATTTTGACTGAACTAGGGAATTACCCCCCCTCGATCTTTACTGGCATACTCCCCCAGATCCTCTACTGGGTTTTGCTCCCTTAAACGTTAATAAACAAGAAACCTATTGGATTCTTGTTAATACCTCAATAATCAAAATTTTCTTTAACAGGAGCTCATAAGATTTTCATCATGCATGACCTCATGGATCAACAATATATACATAAACTTAAATCATTATTTATGAGAAACATTAAATCAGCCAAAAACATTATGGTTGAATTGAAAAACATTAGCAATAGGGACAAAATGCAAGATCACAAATTCTATAGTGATCATGTAAGACATTATTCCTCATGTGAACATTATTCCTTAGGGAATGGCACATGGATCCAATCAACTTTGGTCAGAATGAATTCATGTGCCACAACTTATCCTGAAACAACATTAAATCTCCAACAAAAATTTCCCTTTAGTTCCACCTTAATTGAAGACAACTTAGTGATCATGATAATGATCATAGAAGCTTATAGCTTCAAAATTAATTGATCTGGGAATTAATTAAATGACTTATGGCTATAATTAAAACTTTAATAACTTTATACACATACATCCATGAATCACAATATTAATCAGAGGCACTTGATTGCGGAAGCATGCAATTCAATTATAAGTATAAACTTACAATAACTTAATAATCAATTAATTGATTTATGTCCTTTAGTTCAATTCCCCATAGTATTTTAATATTCGTGGCCTGTTTCAAAAATTTGTCCAAAAGCCTTATGCATGAGAATTCTTTTCCCAGATCATAAACTTCTTTTGTTGATATGATCCACATCAGCTTTGGCCAGAAGTGTATCATAACAACAATTTTTTTTGATCAAGTATTTATTAATCAGCTTTGGCCAGAATAACAAATACCAGTCACACTTTATGGCCTCTCATTATTCAAACTTCTTTTACTGATCCAACTCACATCAGCTTTGGCCAGAAGTGAGCAAGAGCAGTAAAATATTGCAGTCAGATATTCGTCAACCAACTTTGGCCAGGACGACAAATATCAACCGCACTTAATTAAAATCATGTCTCTTTATTCTTCTTTTATTGAGCTAGTCCACGTCAACTTTGGTCAGAAGTGGACAAGAACAATAAAATTTTGCAGTCATGTACCCACCAATCAGCTTTGGCCAGAATGGTAAATACAGACCACACTTAATTAAACAGAGACATTTAATAAAACAGGCTCATTAATTATGCATGGCTTAAGGACAAAAAATTCTTTAGTGGGCAATAAGTTATGACAATCCATGGTTTTATTTGAACATACCCATGAAAAGTCAGCATTAGGTATTCTTATGCCCACAATTTTAGTCATAATTAAGATCAAAAAGCCACTTAGTTTCTTAAATAAATCAATCATTGATTGAATTTTGGGGAACATCATTAACATAAAAGGGCCTCATTCAAAGATAACACATTATGTATATTTTGAGCAACGATCTTTAGTTATTTTAGGGCTATAACCATAATTGACATAATTGCTCATAAATAGCATAAAGGCCCCAACTTAATTTAGTTGCCTAAATAATTATTTAATTGAGGCCACACTTAGATTTAAAACTTAGACTTTTCTACTCAAATAATTAGAGAAGTACATCATGAACTTAAATGAAAAAAAAACATTATTCTGAGATCAATACATAATAAAATGTCTTGAAACAATTAATCATAACATAATGGCCTTAGAAAACCTTAAGGGTAACATAATACCATGATAATCATTAAATATGGCACAAATGATATGTTAATAATTATAATCATAAAATGCCATAAAAGGGAAAAAGACTAAGCATAATTGAATTGCAACATTAAATATTTAAGCATGGCATATAAAATTCATAATGAGGATTAAAATAATAATAAGAATTATATTGACATAATAAACATGATAATCCATGCATAAACTTTAGCCGTAAGAACTATCATTTTATCACATAAAATCTGAACATTAAATGGAAAAATGTTTAACATTTTCCCTGAATATTCTCTGCCCATAACAGAATATTTAGCCCATATACTTAATAATTTTGGAGGGGCTTTAAACATAAAATTGGGCTAAAAAACTTAATGCTGAGCTAGTCCAATTGTTTGGACTTAGGCCAGAAAAACCGGCCTGCCGGCCCAGCTGTTGCCGCTGGCTCGGCCTAAACAGCCACGGAGCCCAGCCTCCCCCCCGAAAACCCTAATCCCATTTCACTCTCCCCCGATCCCCTTTCTCCTCCCACGCCGCAGCAGCGAACGCGAGAAAGAGAGCGAGGAGCTGCGACGATGCAGGCCAGCAGCGGAGGAAGGTGACGGCGACACGGCGCCGGTAGGCTTCACTCGCCGGGGTCCCGTGCGGCTTTGGCCTGCGCGAGACTCCGTCAAGCGGAGCATGCTGGCGTCCCTTTGCGAGGCGGCAGCACACGAGCGGGCATCCCCTCGTCAGCGCGACGGTCTTCTCCAAGTCCGGCACGGCAGCAAGTCTCCAACGGCGACAAGCGCGCGAGGAGAGCAGCAGCTTCTCCGGCCGGTGCAGCAGACGGCCAGAGCGCTCGAGCACAAGCCCAAGTGCACCTGGCAGCATCAGGTGGTGGCTTCGGCGCCGCCGTAGCTGTTCGACGGCGACGGAGCCCATGAGGTAAGCATCTGCTTCCTTTAGTTCATAAGATTAGGGCTAGAGTTCCTCTAGTTTGAGGAATTCGTAATTACGGTTAGGGTTCCACCGATTTGGGGATTTTCATGAGCTAGGGTTTCAGCAACTTGGGGACTCCTTTAGGGTTTGTCTTAAATCAATCAATCCCCTCTTAATTGATGCCTTAACCGAAACCACAACATAAAAAACAGAGGAGAAATCAAGGGATTACATTAGTTAGGGTTTCGGATTTGGGGAAAATATTAGTGTTCATGCATCATTAGCTTATTTCCCCATCAATTCATAACATGAACCGAAACCTTTGATCTTAATTAGGAGGAAGGCAAGAGAAAAGCATCTCTAGGGTTTCTACCATTTGGGGATTTTCTTAAATACTTTAAATCCCCTTTAGTTGACATCATAAATGAAACCCCAAGCACATCACATGATCTGTTAGGGCTGGTTCTTTAGAAATTTAGGGCTAAAACAATGCAAGGTATACTTAAGCAAGAAAACAGCTTGAATTTACACATAAACAGGAAGAACAGCTTTATGCTTTAACTTAACCATAATAGACCAAGTCTATTCTGATATTTATGGGGCTCAAATAATTCAAGCTGTATTAAAACATGAAGGACAGCTTGAATTCAAGCATAAACAGAAAAAGCCCCTTAAACTTTAACTTGATCTAACAGATCAAGTATGATCTTGAGCTAGATAGGGCTCAATCTTGAGCAAGAAGGCTCTGGTGCCATTGTTAGACTGATTGGATGATCTCAGGATCATCAAGCTCAAGATTTGAACCACTAACAATCAGGAGATGAATTTTTACCTTTGTTTTGAGGTCCTTGTTCACCAGGTCCTGCCATCTCCTTTTCTTAAGTAAGCACCACCAAGAATACAATCTGGTGGTGGTGATGGTCCTTCCCAGTGCTGCTGTGCTGTGCTTGATCAGTAGCTGTTCTTGAGAGAAAGAGAGAGAAGCAAGTGTATGTGTGTGTGTGAGTGGCTTGCTTAGAGAAGCAGCAGCCAGCCACCTCTCTCTTATCCTTATCTCCCAATTTTCTTTAATGCACAGTGCACTAGGGGGGCCTCACCTGGTTGGAGAAGGACTGCCCCTGATCAGGGCAGCTCAGCTGGTAGCTACAGTGGCCACCGCCTACTGTAGCAACCGCCCACTGTAGCTCTTCACATATTTTTACTTAAGCTTTATCCATTAGTCTTTAATCTCTAGAACATAATAGCTACAGTTTAGGCTTAGATCAAAATATCCAACACAATGAACAAATAAGTAGGGTTTTCTGAACGAATGAAGTAACTTAGGAAATGAACTACTCCGGCCTCAAGGCATTGGTATTTCTTAGCTCATGGTGCCAATAATATCTCTTCAGCCAATATATTTTCAATAGTTCAATTATGGATTATTGATAGTTATATAGCATAAAATATTCAGTGCTAGAAATATTTTTTACACAAAATTAAGAGATGAGTACCGTCAACAGGTCTGTGCAACTTCTAATGAATCCATTTTCTTCAAAAGCATTTTCATTTCTCACTGAAATTGCTTTAGCAATTAAACTATTTTGTTATGTGCTGGCCTTTTTTTCTGGCTGTTGGGCAATACATCAACTCAGAAAGTTAAAACAGAGTACTGCAACATTGTTTATTTCTACTATAAAATTAGAGAATACCTTCGTATTGATAATGAAAACACTCAAATATTTTGCACAAAGTTGTGAATTCACCACCAGAGTTTTGTAGTTCATAGTTTCATACCTATGGGGAGTCCTTGGGTAATATGCTTTTAAAACTTTTTAATACGACTGCTTCTTGAGAATACCTCCGATGGTGTTTACTTCAACTTACTTTATTTGTACTATACAATTTGGGAAATAACTCTGATGGTGTTACGTTTCTTCTCTTGTGTAGCCTATCAATCCAAGTTTCCTTAAAGCATTTTCATTTCTATCTGGTTCAAGCAGAATATTGCAACTTATTTTATTTGTACAATAGAATTAGGGAAATAACTTCGGTGATTGCTCTGGTGCTTCAGCATTAGTTCATTTTTCCTTTCTTTCTCTTTGAACTTTTTGTTTAAATTGTCTTTTTCTTCTGGAGTGCAATGCTCAACAGACCATTTAATGCTTGAGGGGTCCCACTGGCATCATGTCTTCTATTAGAATTATATGCGCATGCATCAACTTGCTTACGAACGCTATCAACACTATTCAAAGATAGATGTTTGGGTGGCCAAGTTATCCAATTTGTGTACTTATTTTTTTATGCAATTTGTATGAAAGCATTTTTTTTGTGCTGAAAGGCCTCCAACTTTGGATTTTCTACAAGAGTTCTTCCATGACTTTGTTGAATAGATCCTGCCTGTGCTTCTCAAGGCTAACAATTCAATATGTAATGTGCAGGATACAATTTAATATTTATCATATCAAGGAATTTCAAAGATTGGATGAACAATACTTCTATTCCCTCAAATTGTGCACAACTACATTTAGCTATGTACTTGTTATGCAGGATTGCTAATAACTTTGGATTCTTCTTAAAATGTGCCACTAGTTCTTCAACACAATGTGTTGTAGATCATTTGTATTCATATTGTGAACACCCAGACATAAGAAGTTGTACATTTTGCTTGCTTGCACCAACATGGGTGTCATCATTTTGAAATGACATTGTTATCTCTTTTTTCCTGTCACAACTATTTTGATTGGTATGATAAAAACGGTTGTTGTCTAATCTGACTTCGGATAGTGTACTAGATCAACCTTTAAACTCTCATTTAGCTGTGTGCACCACATTCCCAAGGTGAAAAGATTTCTCATGTACCATTGTTCCCACTTATCCTTTACCTTATAAATACTATCAAACAAAATTTTCTTTTGCACCTTACCTCTCATAGTGTTAAAAGGTTCTTCAAAAGTTGCATTATCATCGAACTCGTATGTGCATGCACTAATATCTGCAAGAAGAGACGGTTCTTATTCATCATTAGCATTGTAGTTGTACCTATGTAATTGTTTGGCCGCATTTTGCATTATGTGAAAAGTACATAGGCCATGTTGGACTTCTTGAAATATATGGTCTATCACCTTTCCGGCCATTGCAGCGTCTTGATCGGTGAATATAGTTCGAGGATGCTTATCGTTATGTCCTGAAGGAAATTTATCAAAAAGAATTATGTCTCATCATTAGGTAGGAAGCACCCAAAATATCTCTGAAACGATTGAACCCAACAAACCCACCAAACGGAATATATTCCTCATTTGTTCCCAAAAGTAGCATCAAATCTCACACCATCACGAAATGTTTCATAGTCAATCGTCACTTTGGAACCACCCCATAAGATGTTTGCTATTTGTTCTTTGCAGTCTAACTAAAAGGCAAATGGAATGGTCCATTTTCTGCAGGCCCGATCAAATATTAGGTCCCTTTGGCGCTTTGTTTGCAAAATGTTCTTGTGACCCCGACATGTGTTGATAAGATTGCCCGCCGGTCATTCTACGGTCTCTTTCATCTACACATTTCACAATATTTTCTAATTTCAGCTTCAGGTTTTTTTTTATATGGATGGTCTCTTTTGTCTACTACGTTGTGACCACTTTGAAACCGGTGTTCACACCAGCTTCGTAGTTTGTACTACAACTATAGGATGAAGTCGAATATATATGTGCATGATATGTTTTGGATTTGCATGCAGTGGTGGAGTGCCAGCAAAGATAAAAGGAGATCAGTCTCGTGTCTATCCAGCATTAACATTCGATCAATTTCAACCAGTGATGCATTCCAAGGCGTTGTGTATGTATGTCATTTTTTTATTTGGCTGTACAATCATGAGAGGAAGACTCATCGAGTGAAGGTTTAAAGAAAGGAGAGGATGAGAGATGAGAGAGGGGGCGAGGGTGTTAATTTATGCACATTGATATTCTAGTGGAGCCACTATACTTATGTGAGATTAGAAAGGGTTTCCCCCGCTTTATATTATATAGCAGCCATCACTTACATCCAATCACCCGATATAAACGCACGCTACACACACACCCAAGGCAAGATACAAGGATGTCGGGCACCGAAACACAACCCCAACGACTATCAAGCACATAAAAGATGCACAGAAAAGACCCGCTTAGAGCCGACAGAGAACAACACCAAGCGATTGTCCCGGAAGATGTGAGACGGACAACGCCGGACGGACGACTCCAAGATGATACCTTCAAGAAGGGGACGGCCACGGTAAGCCGCCATCGGCCGATATGACGATCAAGTGTTCACATGGAGCAAGATGGAAGGATTGGGAACACCACGACGGAGGCGTACCCCGGTGCTCCAAACCTTCAGTCACATCCCCGCTCCGCCAACCACCCGTAGCCATGCCGACCGAGCAGCCAGGGCTGCCCACCCGCATCTGAGTCGCGGAATCTGCCCACGACCAACGCGCCTCCCACCGCCAGGGCCTCCGCCACGCCACCTGACCACCCTGAGAGCCACCAAAGGTCACGACTTTGACCAGATCCGACCCAAACTGCCATCGAAACTGCCGGTGACAACCCTGCCACGAGAAGGCTAGAACCGCGACCAAAAGCGCAGGCCGAGGGAAGGGGGAAGGGCGGCACACGGCCACGACCGGCACCCCTTGTGCCGGCGACGGGCAACACTGCGGCGCACCCGTCCCTCCTACCAGCCCCCCCCAGTCCACCATGTTTCACCCCCTAAAACCGAAGGCCCGGACCAGCGGGAGAGTAGTGACAGCTGCCCGACGCCGAAGAGGAGGGGGCAGAATAGCCGCCGTCACAACCATGTGTGGCCATCAAGGAGGCCATCCCGTGCTAAGGGCCGCTGTTCTGCCGCAAGGAAGGACGGCCGCGACCCGCAGCGATACAGGTGGATCTGGAAGCACCGTCGCGAAGTAGCCGCCGCCGTCACCACCCTCCGGCCTGCACCACCACCATGCCGCCCGTCGCACTGCCGCCTCCCCACCGTCGCCTGCCAGTTCCGGAACGCTGCATCCTGCCACGCGAGATCCGGCCCGTGCCGCACCCCCCGCGGGAGGAGACGAATTGGCCCCGCAGCCGTCGGTAACGACGGGGCTTGGCGGGGAGGCGGCGGCGCTAGGGTTAGCCTCCCGGACGCTCGAGGCATGGTCGCGAGAGGAGGGGGCGACTCGGGGCATGATCCCCCACTGTACTTACGTAGGAGTGTTCAGCTTGCATTTACTTCCTAATTTCAAGAAGGGAAGTGTGATCCAGATCCCCACGCTCATGGGTCCATCTAGATTTAGTCCGTGCTTGCCCACATGTGCGCCAGGTGCCTCTCCCTGGAGTATTTATGCAAGTCCTTATCCGCCCCTTCCCTCCAATCTCAGACTGTATGGTAGTCTAACCTAACATGAGTACTTCAGTTGCTCAGCCTAGAGCTAGTCTAGCTTGATTGGCAACCACGATAATAATGAGATTGGTGTTCTCTTTTGCTATATGTCTATTCGTTTAAATAGGCTTTGGAGGCATCGGGACAAATTGTATCCACAGAAAGCACACTGCTAGTGCGTAACCAGCCGCCACATCAACTGTTTACACTAGCTTCGGTGTTTGAAGTACTACTAGAATGCGGTCGAATACATGCATGTTGAGTGCTGGATTTCAATACAGTGCTGGAATGTCGGCTATGCTTAATGAAGCAGTATCGTGCTGACACTGTTGCAGCTTTTGGATCTGATGTAACTTTGGCAAGTGATGCATGCCAAGGCACTATATGTGCGTTGTTTCCTTTTTGAACTGGTTACGAGAAACAATATCGACGATCAAGATGGAGACTCACCGTGGTCAGGCACAGTCTCAAACTTTGATGGATGCCAGGTTTTTTTTTTGCCAGGTACGAGTAATAAGAACAACACCTTTTTTATTTTTTTGAAAGAACATCATCTGTAATCTATGTACCACTATCCAGTCCAGGTAATTAACCATTGTGCATTACTGCTGGTTCAAGATGAATCTGTACAACAGTCCAATACTTGCAAATAGAAATGCATATTGATGGATGTCGGGGTACTCTCTGACCCTAGCTAGTTCAATCAAATGAATTAAAAAATCCCAAAGAGATGTATATATTTTGAAAATTTTAGTTCATTTGATTGAGCTAGTTAGGGTCACAGAGTACCCTTTAGGCTACCCATCTGCATGCCTACTTGCGAAATGAACTGGGGCGCAAGCTGAAAACAACAACTAACATAGCTAAAGAGTGACACGAGGAAAACAACATATATTACTACGAATTAAAGAAGAGCGCAAGACACGGGCCTAATTTGCCAAGAACTTTGCATACATGAATACACAGCTAGTACGAGATTCCGTGAAGAAAGATAGAACAGCGGCAATAAAATAGAACTATGAAACTCTGTTTCAGAACCAATTAGTGTAGCCATGTGAGCTTTTTCTATCTAGTTTCTATGTTCTACTTCCGTGGTCGAACAACTTTTTAGGGTTTCCTTGAGGAGGCGATTACGAGGCAATGATTACTCCTCCTGTTCAATGCTGCCGACACTACAGGTTACCATAGCCTCTGTCGTCCACTGCGGCGGCTCGAGGTGGGGTAACCCTGGATCTGAGTGCCCGGGTAGGTGGTAGAGGGGAGAAAAGTTTTCGGATTTGCCGCTCATCTCCGGTTCTGAGACTAGAATGGCGACAGCGTAGGCATAGAATAAAGTCTCTCTATCTCGCCCCCGTTATGGGGGTGCTTTCTAAGGCATGTAGAGAAGGTGGTGCTTCACTTTGGGAATAACCTAATATGCCGACGGCTTTTTGTTGACGGCGGAAGAAAAGTCGCGTGCAAAGCCAGGCCGTCGGGAAATCTTGACCTATGTCGACGGCGGTCGTCGCCATACCTCCGGCCGTCACAAACATAAACCTATGCCGATGGCTGCCGTCGGCACACCTCCGCCCATCTGTGTGGCTAACGGCCAGCTGATGTCATCATATACATACTTGATTGGTTCTTCACCTCAGAAAACTGGACTAACAACTTTCCCAACACCTTGGCCCTTCCTCTCTCAAAGCCAGTATCAGACCACACTCCATGTGTCATCTCCATTGGCACATCAATTCCTAAGTCCAACATTTTCAGTTTTAAAAAATTCTGGCTAGAACATCCCAATTTCAAGGCAGCAGTAGAAACAATCTGGAACCAACAGATAGATGAGCTAGACTCTACCAAGGTTATTAGTGGCAAGTTTAAAAGAATGAGAAAGGGATTAAAAATATGGTCCAAAAATCTTTCATACCTAGCCAGCATAATTCAAGCCACCAATGAGGCCATTGACACGTGGGACACAATAGAAGAATACAGAAGCCTATCACATGTGGAAAACAATGGTAGGGAAATTTCAAAAGTCCACCTGCTGAAAATTTTATCTTATCAGAGGATTTACTGGAAATAGAGGGCCACAATAAAGTGGATGAAATTTCGGGATGAGAATTCCAAGTTCTTTTAGGACAAGGCAACAATTAAAAACAGGCACAATCACATTACAATGCTAGAGGATGAACATGGCAATGAATTCACTGAATACCATTCCAAAGCTGCTCTCCTTTGGAAAGCTTTCAAAGAAAAGTTGGGGCAAACGAGGACAACAAGCAATCTGCTAAATGTGCACAACCTGCTACCCAGACTGGACAACTTGCAAGGCCTAGAAGTGCCCTTCACAAAACAAGAAATTGATGCAGTCATCAACGAAATGCCTACAGACAATGCCCCTAGGCCTGGTCGTTTTAATGGTGCATTCGTCAAAGCTTTCTGGCCTATAATCTCCAAAGATTTTAACCAACTCATAAAAGACTGTTAGGATGATCTCCACCGTGTGGGCCCAATGGCACACTGGGCCCTTAGATCCGCGCCCTGATCGGGGGCGCTCAACCCACTATGGTTGACGGGCCCCTGTCACCTGCACTATATAAAGAGGTGGGGGCCGGCGGCTCGCAACACGAGGTTCGTCGGGATGCCGTACACCCCACCTACATCCCCTGCCGATCTAGGGTTAGTACAGTGCTGACGGGAAGCACCGCCACCGCTACTCTCTGCCATCACCGGCCACCATCACCATGGCCGGCACCGGGAGCTCCTCGAGCCACAAGGAGAAGGTACTCCACCGTAGATCCCTAATCCTAACCGATCCAAAGTCTATCAATGGTATCAGCCTAGATAGGGTATAGGATCACGGGTGACAGATAAAGTATCTTCCCCTCCCCGAAGAACCCTAGAACAGGGCAGAGAAAAGAACCTCACCGAAAAAGTTGCGCCGCCGCGAGGCCGCGCCAGTTCCTCTCGATCCCCACACACATCGGCAAGCCGAGGTGCAGGGACGAAGAACCACCCCTTTTTTCGGGGCAAAGGGCATCGCGGCCAAACCGTTCGACGGCGACGTGCTCACCGCAAGGCGAACGCGCAGCCGGCGAAGGGGATGGCAACGGCGCTACCGTCGTCGCCTCCAAGCGAAGCAGAGGAGGAGCGGGCGCGTAGGGGAGCAGAGGGCTCGGCCGCGCCTCTCTCTCGCCCTTTAAGTCACAGGAGGAGGAGAAATGGAGGGAGGTAAGAAAGAGCAGAGGCTAGTGCGGCGTGGTGGCGCTCGTCGCCGTCGTCGGCGACCGGGCACGGCGCGGTGGCCCGGCGACCTGGACAGGGGGCACCGCCGCACAGGAGATGGCGCCATCGGGCGCTGCAGGGATGCAGAGGACGGCGTTCCTCTCGCTCCCTCTCTATGTAACCGGAGAAAAGGTGAAAGAGAGAAGGGGGAAGGGAGAAAGAAGCCAGGCGCGGCGTGGCAGCCTCAGCGCTGACGCCGGCGGCCGGGCAGTCGCCGTTTCTGGCGACGGGAGAGAAAGAGATCGAGAGATTGAAGAGGCAGACAGATCGAGCGAGTGGCTAGGGTTTCGGTCGGGGGGATTGGCTCCTCCCAGTTTTGATCTACCGAAAACCGTGCTCTACCGTAGGATCAGATTGAACGGCCGAGATGAAACCCCTAGATCCACATACGGGCCAGTAGGCCGAAAGTGCCTTGGGCCTTTTGGTCCGGCGGACCAGGCCGCAGCCGCATTGCCGCGTTGGGCCGTTGGCCGAGCAGCTCGGGCGGCCGAGCGGAGCTCGCCCGGCAGGCCGTGGGCTGCGAGCGGGCGCGTGCTGCGGGTTTTTTGGCCGGCTGGCTTTTTTTTTCCTTTATTTTTTTGTCCAGTTTTTTGGGCAAATTACAGTACAATTTTTCTATTCAAAATAATTCAAAGAAAATTTTTGTTTAGAAAATAGAAAAGTAAAGGTAATGCCTCTGAAAAGAAAAAGTTCATGAATTTTTATTCATGTTTTTCCGCTGCAAAATAAAAATAAAAGTGCTCTATTAAAAGTTAATAGAACTAAAGTAAAAGATTAAATTGTTGCTTCTCTAATGCAATTTTGAACCAACCGGTTAAAATTACTTAGAGAGTAAAAGAGGACAAAATTGTTTCTGAATAAAATATTGTAAAGTTTCCGCTGCAAAGTAAAAGTTTTATCCTCAAATTAATTGGAACCAACGGGAGAATTTAATTGGCAGAACTGTTCTTAGCAATGTTTTTCCCCTGTGGGTGAAATCAGATTCAGATAGTTTCCGCGATGACAAAAGAAAGATATTTGTTTTAAAGTTAAAATATGGTATTATTATTTTCTGACCAACGTTGATGATAACAGTACTATAATTCTATGAATCTTATGTTCAAAGCTTAAATCTCTGATAAATTTTGTATTAAAGTGATCAATTTTCAGAGAACAGATAAAGATCAAGAAATGCTCTTGAACTAGAGAAATGTATATTTCTTGTTCCCACTGCAATAAAGTTGATGATGATTATTATTTCTTAGTAAATCTATTTAATAGAAATACTATCATCACATTGTTTATGAGTTATATGCATTATTTCCATTTCCGCCCAATGGTGATATGGAATTAATGTAGAAGGATGATGTTTTATTCTAATTCTGCCCAACGGTGATTTAGAATATAAAAGAAAATTTTAAAGGTTTAATGTGCATATTTTTTTTAACCAGACCAACATGGGGTTATTTTTATGCCCATTATTGTTGATTATTGGCTAATTTTTCTCAGACTAAAAGTTGTCCATGCTTTCATTCGTGAAAGCGAATGGCTGGGTACTTGTGACCCGAAAGATGACCAAGAAAGGTCATAACGTGCGGGAGTATGTTCTCTCTAAAGAATGGCTTCAAAAGAAAAGGGATAGATCATTGAGAGTATTGGTTGACGAATGTCTTTCATGTACTCTCTATGAAGAAGATTTTTCAGTCAACATGATTTGAGATGAAACAAGCAACATGCGTGTTTAATTTGACCAACGTCAGATCAAGCATGTGTGTCAAAGAGCATTCAGATTTATTTCTAAATTTGATGATTGAATATGCAGTCAAAAGAGCCAATTCTGGCATTCATGCCCCTTACAAGGAATTACCCGCATGGCGGGAAAAGATGATTATGATAAAACCCGCATGGCAGGAAAAGTCTGGGAAAATACCTGCGTAACCCGTATGGCGGCAGAAATTTTGGCAAAGGACTTATCCTGTATGACATGAGAAAGATATGATGACTCAGGTGCGTTTAATGTGTCCTACTCTGGGAGAAAAGTATGGAGTAGCTCTTATGCTTTCCTAGTATCGACTGTACACCTTATGTGTAACAGTCATTAAGCACTCAATAAATCCAAGAGAATAAAAGTTACAGACGAACCTAAAGATAAGAATGATATGCAAGTGTGACTTGCAAAAGTACTAATGATAAAGAACTCTGTTGAGTTTCTGAAATGGAATGAGGAAAAAGGACTCCCATACCAGTTAACAGATAACTTCATTTCGTATGAAGTAATTAGATAAATGAAGTAGATAATCGAAGGTTCCTCAATTCACAAGAGTTATAAATGGTATTTTGAAATTATGGCAGAAAAGCTCTTGCCACATTTCGAGGGGGAGAAAGAAATATGAGATAAATTAAGAATGATGAAACTCCCCTATACTTTAGATAATGTGATGCACATTATGCATCTAAAGTGATCCATTAATGAAGAATGTGATCGTCTGGGGGAGTACGACGGTCATAATAATACCCCTAAAGAAAAGAAATAGTTGTATTCCTGGATCTTTTACAGTTTCGAAAGCGGACTAAGGAATACTAAGAAGGTGCTTAAAGTGCCATAAAGAAGAAAGTTTTAACAGAATAAACCCAAATAATAAAGTTTAAAGATACCCCATTTTTAGTGAAGATGGAGTAATCTGGGGGAGCATGGTATGAAAATACCTAAGACTCGAATAGATTATATCTGGGGGAGCATGTTGTATGACCTATACAACACCTGTTGTTAGCTCTATAAAGGAGGAATGAGTAAACATGGATCTTGTGATAAAGGTCCCTGTAAAACCTATTGCCTCTTGGAAATGAAAGACTACAGAATTAATTTGCCTCTTGGCAATGACAGAGCAACAACAGCCCCATATGAAAGAAGTGCCAGTACCTGAGACACAAATGGTCTCAAGGAATGAGAAAATTAGATACTTCTGATTACTATAAAGTCTATGTTAGTGAAATTCAAATGGAGGTTGATCCCACCTCATTTAAAGCGCTCAATCGAGCTTTGAGAAGTGTCTGTTTGTCTAAATGATAAGAGACTATGTGAGATGAAATAAAATTGGTGAATCCCGACGATGTTTGGGACTCATAAGTAATTTCCACTGGAGCAAAAACAGTAGGATGTAAAGGGTCTACAAGGTCAATGTGGCTCCAAAGGAAATATATAAAGGTGTAAAGCACGACTTAAATCGAAAGATTTTGTGCAAAGAGAATGAATAAATTACAATGAGTGTTAGTGGCACATCATGACCGACATCATGATCTGAGTTACATCAGATGAAAGTAAAGAACACAAGGGATACTGCTTCAAGAAGTCTTTTATGGACTAGAGCAAGTCTCTAGACAGTGGCATTTAAAGTTAGAAGAATCAGATGTTATTTTGGGTTAAAGAAAATGAGAGGACAATTGTATTCATGCTTAGTTATAGAATAGGAAACTCATTCTAATCCTGTGCATGTGGATGACGTCCTACTTGCTGGTGGTCATGTCAATCTACTGCAGGAGGAGAAAAGAAGTTCTTGTCCTCAAAGTTCAAAAGAATGTTCTCGGTAGAGTGTCTCTCATTATAGTTATCGAGATTCACCAAGAAAAGAATAAAAGGGGGTATTAGGAATGTCGCATGGACATGCTAAGAAAGGTCTCTAAAATATGCATGCGAGAAAACCTACGCCTGTTCTTATAGTCAAGGGTAATGGAACTGAAAACTTTGGTGTTCCAAAAGTTGATGAGAAAATATTGAAAATGGATATGGTGCCATATGCTTCAACTGTTGGAAGCTCAATATATTACACAGTTCATGTATCCGGGTTGTTTTGGCAATGTCCAGTCCATATATAGATCACTGGAATGGAGTCAAAGATATCGGCCTCATGCTGAAAGAAATAAGTGCTCTCAAAAGATTGTGAGTACAAAGACAGGACTTGTGAAATGTATAGCGAAATCCACAATTGTCGTCAACTTTCACACTTGGAGTTTTTTGTGTGGAAAAGCTCCAAAGAATGAAACAATTATCATCAATATGATGCAAAGATATGTTATAGCTTGATATGAGGCTGAGGGACAGGCAAAATGGTTAAGGAGACCTGTACCCGGAGTTGATAATGGTTGACAACAGCGATAACCATTTTAAGTTTTCGCTCCTATGACAACGAGTCAAGTGTTGATGCCAAACACACTGACACAGAGTTATGCGTTGTAAAGGAGAAAGTCCGGAATAATGTAGAAATGCTTGAAGCATAAAAGCAACAGACAAGTGTTTGCAGATCTGCTTATTAAAGGCTTACCGCCCAGTGTGTTCGGAGAACACACAATCGACATGGGTTTTATGGTATAGTCTAAGATTTCCGGACAATAAAAGGGCCCAAGGTTAAAGAATTTGTTTCAAAACAGAGAGGTACGTTGTGGCTGTCTGATTCTATCGGCAATTGAGCTGTGATGATGAAACATGTTCTATGTATTGATCTGTGATGAAACGAGTAAAGTAAAAGTATAAGGTCAAAAGTAAAAGTTGAGATCAAGGGGGAGAATGTTAGGATGATCTCCACCGTGTGGGCCCAATGGCACACCGGGCCCTTAGATCCGCGCCCTGATCAGGGGCGCTCAACCCACTATGGTTGACGGGCCCCTGTCACCTGCACTATATAAAGAGGTGGGGGCCGGTGGCTCACAACACGAGGTTCGTCGGGATGCCGTACACCCCACCTACATCCCCTACCGATCTAGGGTTAGTGCAGTGCTGACGGGAAGCACCGCCACCGCTACTCTCTACCATCACCGGCCACCATCACCATGGCCGGCACCGGGAGCTCCTCGAGCCACAAGGAGAAGGTACTCCACCGTAGATCCCTAATCCTAACCGATCCAAAGTCTATCAAAGACTTCTACTTAAAAACGAATCAAAGGATAAATAACACTTAAAAAACTAATCAAAGGACAAATCAAACAATAAACGCGTACTAACACCACCCATTAATAGTAAACGCATATTCAAATAATCTCTATATGGCATATTCTGAGTTTTTATTGTTTCATAGATGTCAGAACTTTATTATTTAAAATTTCATAGTATTAACGTTTGTCTTTCCACAAATTTAAACGAATTGTTGGTGTTCTAAAGATTTCACATATGACATTTCATCGTATCCATTAAATTTAATTTAAAATCTGCGTTATGTGGGATATTGGATCAATTTTGCTTTCTACAAATTACATCACTTTTTGAGATCCATATTCTAGAAATAATATTCTGACAATCAACATATGTCTCTCACTTAGTACTCCTTGATAATGGGGTTGGCTTTTCTTGAAGAAAAATGTTTGAAGATTTAAACAAAGAAGAAGATTAAAGATGGGAGAGGGGATGAGGATGTTAATAGATTCAGTTAATAAATTGTGCATCTTGATCTTTTAATGAGCCTACCACACTTATATATTCTTTATGTGTTCCAGCTTGCACTCAATAGTTAATTTCAAGAAGAAAAGTGTGGTCCAGAGCCTTAGACTCACGGGCCATCTAGATTTAGTGTGTGCTCGTCTATATAGGAATCCAGAGCCTCATCCTACTTGCCCTTCTTATTTATACAAGTCATTATTTTTTCCCTTTCCTTCAATCTCAAATCACACGGTAGTTCTAACTTCTAAAACAAATACTTCAGTGGCTCGCCATAGAATCTTATCTTGATCGACAAACAAGACCAGGAGATCAGTGTTATCTTTTACTGGTTGTCTATTAATTTGGGTTGGGAGACATCAGGACAAATCATATCTGCCGAAACTGTGTTGGGCGTGTGCAACCAGTCATCACACCTGCCACAAAAACTGCAACTATGACACGACCAAAGACGTGCATGCCGTGTTCTAGATTTACACGCAGTGATAAAATGCAGCATATGCCAGAATAAGAAATAGTCTGGTGGTAACGCATTTCTAGCTTTGGGTGTGTTGTAGCTTCGGCCAGTGAACCAGGTCAACGTGGTGTTCTTTTAGGACTCGGCACCCCTGACATGTAGAAGAATGTAACTTTCTTCCATGTCGTCCAGAAGCATCGGACGTCCCTCCGCCCCCATACGATTCAAGTTGCATCTTGTACTCCGCATTCTCTGCTAGCTGTTGTGGACACGTGCCTGCCGCCTGCGTGAACAAAACCTTGAGAGCTAAAGAGAGCGAGGCTTGTAAGACTTTTGGCACTGAACGGAGCTTATTTTTTTAGCGGTGAAACCTCACTTGATTGAAATAATGAAAGGTTTACAGGAATAATATACGGGTCGTGGCAAACTCCCAACCACAAGTGGCGCCCGTTTGTTAGAGACCTAGAATATTTAGCTAAATTGTGAGCTTCCATGTTCATCACCCGGCCTTCAAAAATAAATCCACAGCTAGCAAACTCTCTTGCCCATGCCATAATTTCCTTCGTGATGATAGAGTACCTCACCTCCGTGTCATTCTTTATATCTGAAAACACCTGCTTACTATCACATGAGATAACAACTCTGTCTAGAGCTAGATAGAGTGCAAGGGAAAGTGCCTCCCGACATGCAAGGGCCTCAAGAGTCGCCAGATCGACAATGTCCGAGAAAATCATAGCCGACGAGCTAAGAAATAAGCTATTATGGTCCCTGCATACAACCGAGATTGCTCCTTGCTCACCGTTTCTTGATAACCCGCCATCGACATGAATCTTTGTTGTCCTAACACTAGTAGAAAAAGGACCTTTGGTTCAACACATTAGTCTCGGCTAGAGTTGGAACCAGGACTAATATGAGCATTAGTCCCGGTTCCAAGTTTCATGGGCGTCAGACGACCTTTAGTCCCGGTTGATAACACCAACCCGGACTAAAGGTGCTATATTAGTCCCGGTTGGTGTTACCAACCGAGACTAAATGCCTTGACCCTTTAGTCCCGGTTACCAACCTGGACTAAAAGGTCCTCCATAGGCTAGTTCAAAAGGAAAGCATCCCATCCAAAGTCACATGTGCTGTGTAGGTGGGGTGGTAAGCTGCGCGCGAGGCAATACATGAGGTCTTGAGTTTGAATCCCATGAGTTGGTGGTAGGCATTATTATTTTTAGCCTGTAGGACCTTTACTCCCGGTTGTAGTCCCGAATGTGGTTATTCTAAAGGGGGTTGGGAACCGGGACTAAAGCAGGTTTTTCTACTAGTGCAGCATTAAGAGCCCTCCAACCTTGTTCATGTGGTTCACCTTTCTCTGTCGCACCGCCCACAGGAGTTCTCTCTGGCGCCTTCAAAGTTTCCAGCTTGGCGATGAAACTCACCACAAAGGAATGAACGAATTTGGTAGTTGTGAACAAGCAATAATGCCTTGTTGGGTTGATGCCTTGTTGTATGATGGGCCAAATGGGCTAGGTCTATTTGTCAGGACTGGGGTTGTTAAGTTCAGTCTTTTAATGAGGACAATTTAAAAATCAACACTAGACATTCAGCAAGGCGACTGCTAGGCGCCAGCGCACCGGCCGAAAGTTTCGGCCGGTCACCTCCCTGCCCTCTGATGCAGCGATTCGCAGCCGTCAGATGAGGCAACCGTTTCCTTTTGTCCTCCTCATGTAGACACCGGCCTCGAAGCTCGCAGGCTCGTCGTCGCTGATGCAGCAAATCAGGGCAAGCTTCATGTCTGGCCACCGCCCTCATTGATTTTCCTCGTCGTCGGTCACCACACCGCCGGCCTACCTCGTAGTCTGCTCCAGCCATGCAAACAAATGCACCCTACAGTTGCAGCTCCGGTGACGACAGTTGCAACTCCGTGGAGACGGTCGCAGCTTGCCGACGTGCTCGCCGCTGCTCATGCCCGATATCGCAGCTTGTTGCGAGTTTACAAAAATATTCACAAACTCCGCAAAAACAACATGCCAACCCCTCGATCCGAAGGAATAACGTGGATGAACCTTAAAGGCTCAGCTTGTAATATCCTACGCGTCACGTCGTAGGAACTCACACGCCAGTAGAGATTTTTGACAAGATTTCTCTAAACTCAATAATGGCCGACGGCCGCAAACACGCAATGTCTCTAATTCATCTCAAAATAACCTTCAAACTATGGTGCACCATCTATCTTTGATTTGTTCTGGTGGGCCCCATCTTACTTCCTGCAAGGACAAACAGCTCCACGCGTTGAATGTTCTACTCGTATACAACCTATACTTTTGCTTGCATGGTAGGAATAAAAACAGCATACGTAGCCTTTGCAGTGCACCTGTAATTACCAAGGACATGTGATCTCCTTGTTTTGCAACTCCAAGGAAGCACCTTCCATGCAAAAGAATTAATTGTTTGTTGTTCTATATTTGATACAGTAAATAAGATTCATCTCCCCCATGTACGCATGCATGAGTTTGCTTCATACTAGTACATCCTGTGACCTCCATGCTTGCTTCCCTAGTTAGCTCAAGTGTGATTTTCTGATCGACAGATATAATGGGGCCCTCCGTTAACTGATTCGGATCATTGGCAACTAATTCTGCAACTTCCTCTTCATATTTCTTATAAAAACTTACGTATTTTGGCACATAGTCATCTCCAACTTTCAACCATGGTGAAGCTAATAAATCAACACGAATAATATCAGTACTAGGGGTAGCCACCGACATATCATGTGGACTAGGGGGTATCAACCGATATGACCCACAGTCCATGGTCCGAGCTTACGGCCCGCCGATCTCCACAAGGCAGGACTGATCTAGAAGCCATGACTCCTGGCGTAATCAAGACGGACACCGCCGAAGACTTGACATGCACTTCAAGGACGACTCCAACCGACGGCGTGTTTATTCCTAGTTTGCAACCGACCATCTGTAACCCTAGATACCCCGGGTGCCTATATAAGCCGAGGGCTTTAGACCATAAAGACATAATCACAATCACAATCACAAGCCTTTGGATTTAGAACAGAACATATGATCTCGAGGTAGATCATCTTGTACTTGATACTCCATCAACCCAAATACAATCAAAGCAGGAGTAGGGTTTTACTCTCTTCGAGAGGGCCCGAACCTGGGTGACATCGTCTCCCTTGTCTCTTGTTACCCATCGATCCCAGATCCACAGCTCGGGACCCCCTATCCAAGATCAGCCAATTTTAGTACTGACATTGGTGGCCCATACAGGACCCGCTGTGTGGTCAAAAAGGATCGATGGATGCATTGGTCAACGATCAAAACCCCAATGGCGTACTCCTCCCACCAGAATCTCCCATCATCAGATCATCCGAAGAATCAAAGCACTCCGGATCGCGCCTCCTCCTTCAAGAGTTGAGGCATGATGATCGTAAACTTAAGCTTGAGCCTCGTGCTCTTTCGTCGGACTCGGCCAAAGATCTCTATGTGGAAGATAATCAAGGGCTGAAGTGCCAGTTAACAGATGATCACACGTCCAGCCGATTGGAAGGAACCGTAGATTGGGATCTTAAAACCAACTTGGATGGCTCCTCGTCGATGCACCCTTCTCGGGAGAAAGACGTCGGAACTTCGGGCACACAAGCCGCCGGGATCAAAATTTTGATCTCACCCACCCCCAACATCGAGTACTGCCCAAGTAAATCAGGGCCACCCGATGTCTCGGATCGAATCTATGCAAAACAAGAAGCTGACCAGACAGTCCGGCAATTCCGGACAAGATTCCTGTTCGCCAAGAACAAGATACTAGATGAGTCTGATTCAGAGATCTTAGCAACCTTCCAACATAATTGCAGAGATGAAAGCATCCTAAATGCCCTCGCTCGGCACCGAATTCAAACCTTTTCTGTGTTATCAGATTTGGTGTCAAAAATTTTGCGTCATGGAGGACGCGTGGTTAGGTCAAAAGAGCAAACAGATTCAATCTGCACTGCAAAATAGGTTTCATTTTTTTAATCCCATTGACTTTTTAACAGTTAAGTAGTAGAAAAAATGAAAATTACTCGAAATTTAAAAAATCATAAATTTGACAAATTCTATGATTTTTTTAAAAATTAAATATTATTTTAAAACATGAGATATAAAAATATATGCATGGATTCTAGAAAATGTAATTGTTTTTTTAGAAAATAAAAAATTTTGGGAAAACTTTTGATTACTTACAAAATATTCATGATTTTATAAAAAAATATTGAGTTGTTTAAAAAAATTAGAGATTTCATAAAAAATAACTTTACAAAAATATTCAGTGATTTTTACAAAAGAGTTCATGAATTTTGTAGAAAAATCCATAAAATGGAAATACAAAAATTCTTGAAAAAAATTGCAAAAGTAAATTAGAGAACGAAGCAAAGGAAAATAAGGAATAAAGTTACCACACAAAACTGGGAGGGCTCGTGAGAGCTACCCTAAAAACCCACAGAAAAAAAAAACATAAGAATGAAGCGATACAGAAATGGCCGAAACAATAAGTTAATGGGCCAACCTATAAAAGTCATTGAAAGGGGGGTGGACAGTTGTGCGACACAAGCCGCCGGGATCAAAATTTTGATCTCACCCACCCCCAACATCGAGTACTGCCCAAGTAAATCAGGGCCTCCCGATGTCTCGGATCGAATCTATGCAAAACAAGAAGCTGACCAGACAGTCCGGCAATTCCGGACAAGATTCCTGTTCGCCAAGAACAAGATACCAGATGAGTCTGATTCAGAGATCTTAGCAACCTTCCAACATAATTGCAGAGATGAAAGCATCCTAAATGCCCTCGCTCGGCACTGAATTCAAACCTTTTCTGTGTTATCAGATTTGGTGTCAAAAATTTTGCGTCATGGAGGACGCGTGGTTAGGTCAAAAGAGCAAACGGATTCAATCTGCACTGCAAAATAGGTTTCATTTTTTTAATCCCATTGACTTTTTAACAGTTAAGTAGTAGAAAAAATGAAAATTACTCGAAATTTAAAAAATCATAAATTTGACAAATTCTATGATTTTTTTAAAAATTAAATATTATTTTAAAACATGAGATATAAAAATATATGCATGGATTCTAGAAAATGTAATTGTTTTTTTAGGAAAATAACAATTTTTGGGAAAACTTTTGATTACTTACAAAATATTCATGATTTTATTAAAAAAATATTGAGTTGTTTAAAAAAATTAGAGATTTCATAAAAAATAACTTTACAAAAATATTCAGTGATTTTTACAAAAGAGTTCATGAATTTTGTAGAAAAATCATAAAATGGAAATACAAAAATTCTTGAAAAAAATTGCAAAAGTAAATTAGAGAACGAAGCAAAGGAAAATAAGGAATAAAGTTACCACACAAAACTAGGAGGGCTCGTGAGAGCTACCCTAAAAACCCACAGAAAAAAAAAACATAAGAATGAAGCGATACAGAAATGGCCGAAACAATAAGTTAATGGGCCAACCTATAAAAGTCATTGAAAGGGGGGTGGACATTTGTGCGACACCCCACCCCCCCCCACACACACACGTGTGGAATAGAGATCGCAGAGGATCAGCACTGGAGGCCACAGGCCGGATGAGTTTGAATTCCACCGAGTTATTTGTTATCTCGGGTTGTTAAGTTCCTTCTTTTACCATCATAGTAAAACACAACATTGGTTGTTTAGTAATTATTTTCAAATCAAGTCACGAGCAACTCGTTTAACACACCAGCTTCAAGTTTCAATTACAACGTTACTTGTTAGTGCCACTAATCAAAGGACAAATCAAACCAACTAACGCTGTACTAACACCACCCAATAATAGAAAACCAATATTCAAATAATCTCTATATGGCATATTCTGAATTTTATCTGTTTCATAGATGTCAGAACTTTATTATATTTCAAATTTTATAGAATTAATTTTTGTGTTTCCACAAATTTAAACGAATTGTTGCTGTTTTAAAGATTTCACATATGACATTTCATGGTATCTGGGATACTGGGACCGGAAGCTCTTCGCCGGCAAGCTGGCCCTCATGGGACGTCCATGACGCTCTGGTCCTCTCCATGAGGCTGCTACTCACGACGCCATAGGAGGCCACCCAGAAACCCGTCTTCACCGTCGTCGCTTGGTACAGGGGAGGCCGCCAAAAGCGTCACCTTTGCCTCCGCTGCTCGGCGCACAGGTGGCTGCCAAGAGCCTCGCCCTCGCCTACGTCGCTTGGCATACGGGAGGCTGCCACGAGCCGTACCCTCGCTGCCACCGCTCGGCACACTGGAGGCCACCAAGAGCATCACCCTCGCCGCCGTCGAAGGGGGCACAGGAGGCCGCCATGAGCCTCACCCTCGGCCATCGATTGGGCTTTCTACACTTGCGTGCTCCTGGACAAGGGCTCCTGCGAGGCATTTGTTGCGCCGTCGATGAACCTTGCCGGGCATGCGGACCAAGCTATGGCGGAGCTGAATGGCGTGGACTTCCTGGTGGTCGACACGCAAAAGCCGGCGCAGCGGCGGTGCTAGCCGCAGCCTGGCCTAGAGCGAGAGGGCCGTTGCTGGTGCGCCACAGCGACAGGAGCGACATGGCACAATGGCACTCCTAGCGTCCACGCCGTCCAGTGCTGCCTGGCCTAGCGCACGTCAATGACAAGTTGAGACTGAGATAATACGTTGTTGATTGTTGCAGTAAGCTACCTAGCCGATCAATGCGTGGGATGCCGACCTCCTCATGGGCACACTTAAAGTGTTGGACGGAATGGCCAGGCCGAAAATACGTTGTGGAGCTTTTCCATCTCGCCTCGCCGCCACATCAGCAAAAACACCATGGGAAATCTTAGGTGTGTTCTCCAGTATACAGCAAACTTTGGGGGATTAAATGGCCGGTTTTTTTATTTTGGGGGTGATGTAGACCGAGAAAGTACATTAGGTTATATACACTTCTTTCAATCGAGTGAGACATCGGCTTAGATTTATGTCTCATCTCTTAGCTCAGGGCCGGGGTATTAGGTCGTTAAACATCTAGGGGTTTGATTTTTATTGTCTCATCTCTTAGCTCATGGTTGGGGTTTTATGTCGTCAAACATCTATGGGTTTAATTAGACCGACCGACAGTGCGTGTATGAATACCAAAGTCCTGGTTTGTGGCGTTGGCTACTAGTTCTTTTCTATTCCAGCTTGTACTCAATAGTTAATATCAAGAAGAGAAGTGTGGACTAGACCCCTAGACTCACGGGGCCGTCTAGATTTTTTTTTAGTGTGTGCTCGTCTATATTGGCATCGAGTGCCTCATCCTACTTGCCCTTCTTATTTATACAACTCATTATTCTTCGCCTTTCCTCCAATCTCAAATCGCATGGTAGTTCTAACTTCTAAAACAAATACTTCCGTGGCTCGCCATAGAATCTATCTGAATTGACAAACAAGATGAGGAGATTGGTGTTGTCTTTTACTGCTTGTCTATTAGTTTGGGTTGGGAGACATCAGGACAAATCATATATGCAGAAAGTGTGTTGAACGTGTCCAGCCACTCATCAAACCTGCCGCAAGAACTACCACTAGGACACGACCAAATATGTGCATGTCCTGTTCTAGATTTGCACGCAGTGATAAAATGGAGCAGCAGTTTCCTGGACGTTGTTCCTTGGCCACCACAAATTTAAGGAATCTAAAAGTCAAAGTCAAAGTGTAAGTGTGGTTGTGGTTGGAAGGTGGCATCATCCAAGGCTAACAAATTGGAAGATAACGTACCACAAACTTCTCTTTGATTATATCAAGTGTAACGTGTGTGTCCAGTTTGGTTTGTGTATATGCTTTGATCTTGTTGACTTCCTGCAACATTCAACATTGGAATATAACTAGCTAACCCACTGATAACAACTCAGAGTAGTATATATGAAGTAAATTATATCTCATTATCTAGCAGTATCCAGAACATACCTCGATGAATCTGCCAAGGTTGGGTCTGCCCCCAACGATATCGCAGTTCTTGATGCCAGAATAGGATATCTGAAGCCTTTCGATAAATGGCACATATGCAATGTCGACCTAGAAAGAATATATATCACAAGAAAACCATGTATTTCAAAAAACACAGTTCTTCTGAAATCTTTTCTGAACTTTGTCCATGGACAGAGGAAAGGGAACCCCTGATGGAGTGAGGTACACATACCAGACCGAACTGGCCAAGGAAGACTGGGCCATCGCTGAACTTTCCCAGGGCAGCCTCTATTTTATCAACAGCAGTAACTAATGATTGATGAAAGAAGGTGCAATGTGAGCACAGACAGCATGCGGCCTTTAAGTGCAGAACTTTTTTTTTTCGAAAAGGGGGAGATCCCCGGCCTCTGCATCAGAACGATGCATACGGCCACATTTATTATAAAGCAAATAAGTTTGACAGAGGTCTTAAAGTCTCAAACAAAAGAATAAAAGATGCTCACAAAGAGCAAAAGAGCATAAATAAAGCCACAACCGGCTGGCAAAAGAAAGATAGGAAAACAAATTGCCTATCCTATTACATGACCGCCATCTAAACCGGTTGAAAATAGCCCGTGCTACCATCTCCCATCGGATAGATCCAATAACCAAACGCTCCCTGGCCTCCGTCGGAGTGAGTAGCGACCACATACGGATCAACGCAGTGTCTCGGAAGATAACCTGCAAAAAATGAGTGTTTGTTGTTCTGTTAAAGACCAAATCATTTCTGCAATTCCAGACAGCCCATAATAAAGCACATACTCCTACACGAATGTGTCTCGCTGATTCGGACTCTATCCCATCAAGCCACGTCCCAAATAACGTGTTGATATTATTCGGAGGAGTAATATTAAAGGCTATGTGAACTGTCCTCCATAAATTTTTTGCCAACGGGCAATCAAGAAAGAGGTGTTTGATGGATTCATCCCGATCACAAAAACTACATCTTAAAGATCCAGTCCAGTTGCGTTTTGCCAAGTTATCCTTAGTTAAAATGACTTGTTTGTGTACAAACCATATAAAGACTTTAACTCTCAAGGGTACTTTGACATGCCAAACATGTTTTGAAGTAGGAATAGAGCTAGAATTAATAACATCCAGATACATGGATTTAACCGTAAACTCTCCATTCCTAGTTAGCTTCCAGCACAACTGATCGGGTCGTTGAGAAAGCTGAACTTCCATCAGTCATCTCACAAGATGGAGCCAAGCTTCCCAACGGTTTCCGGCTAGCGCTCACTTGAAGTGAATATTGAGAGGCGTGGACTGAAACACTGTCTCAACGGATGCTATAAAGAGAAGGATATTGAAGCGCGAGGGGTGTGTCCCCTAGCCATGTATCCTCCCAGAATCTCGTAGAAGTACCGTTACCGACAATAAACTTTGTCCGATTGAAAAAAACTGATTTAACTCTCATCAGTCCTTTACAAAAGTCGAGTCCGTCGGCCTCACTGTCACCTGGGATAAAGTTTTGGAATGAAGGTACTTATTACGCAGAATTTGTGCCCATGTAGCCTCCGTCTCTATAGATAGCTTAAATAGCCATTTGCTGAGAAGACATCTGTTCTTCACCTCAAGATTTTCGATACCTAGACCCCCTTGGTCTTTCGGTCGACAAATAATGTCCCATTTAGTGAGTCTATATTTTCTCTTCAGATCATCACTCTACCAGAAGAAGCGGGAACGATAGAAATCTAGTCTTTTCCGAACTCCAACTGATACTTCGAAAAAAGACAAGAGAAACATGGGCATACTCGTGAGAACCGAATTAATGAGAATTAATCGGCCCCCATATGACATCAGCTTGCTCTTCCAGCAGCTCAGTTTCTTCTCAAATCGATCCTCAATGCACTTCCATTCTCTGTTTGTTAGCTTACGATGGTGAATTGATATACCCAAATATGTGAAAGGTAAAGCCCCCAATTCACATCCGAACAATTGTTTATACGCCTGTTGTTTCTCATTGGCTCTTCCAAAACAGAACAATTCGCTCTTGTGGAAATTAATCTTAAGCCCGGTCAATTGTTCGAATAAGCATAACACCAGCTTCATGTTTCTCGCTTTTGCCAAGTCATGCTCCATGAAGATGATAGTGTCATCGGCGTACTGTAGGATAGACACACCTCCATCAACTAGATGGGGTACCAGACCACCTACTTGACCAGCATCCTTAGCCCTTCCTATTAGAATCGTCAACATGTCAACTACAATGTTGACCAGAATAGGTGACAGCGGATCTCCTTGTCTCAGGCCCTTATGTGTTTGGAAGTAGTGACCTATGTCATCATTCACTTTAATTCCAACACTCCCTTCTTGCGTGAAAGATTCTACCTGTTGTCTCCAGGCCTGATCAAATCCTTTCATACGCAAGGCCTGTTGAAGAAATGGCCCTTTGACTTTGTCGTATGCTTTTTCGAAATCCACTTTGAAAACAACCCCGTCTAGTTTTTTCGTGTGAATTTCATGGAGCATTTCATGAAGGACCACAACCCCTTCTAGGATGTTTCTGTCCGGCATGAAAGCAGTTTGGGACGGCTGCACCACAGAGTGTGCAATCTGCGTGAGTCTATTAGTCCCATCCTTGGTGAAAATTTTGAAACTTACGTGAAGAAGACAGATCGGCCTGAACTGTTCAATTCTCACAGCCTCTGTTTTCTTAGGAAGCAAAGTTATTGTTCGAAAATTCAGATGAAACAACTGAAGCTGTCCAGAGAATAAATCATGGAACATCGGTAACAAATCCCCTTTAATAATATGCCAGCATTTTTTATAAAACTCTGCCGGAAATCCATCCGGCCCCGGAGCTTTATTATTCTTCATCTGTGAAATAGCTTCAAACACCTCTTTATCCGAAAACGGGGCGGTCAATAGATCGTTCTCATCCGCAGCAAGTTGAGGAACATCCTCAACCCTCGACTCATCCAAGGACACGAAATTATCCTCCGGAGGCCCAAAAAGCTGCTTGTAGTAATTGGTTATGTATAATTTTAGGTTTTCCTGTCCTAAAATCGTCCCCTCGTCTTGCTCAAGCTGAAAGATTCTTTTCTTTCTATGCTTGCCATTGGCGATCATATGAAAGAATTGAGTGTTGGCGTCCCCTTGGACAACTTTGCGAACCTTAGCCCGCAATGCCCACTTCAATTCCTCCTCTCGCGGGAGTTCTTTCAATCTCATCTCCGCGTCTACTTTAGCATGCAGTTCCGTGGTTTCTAGAATTGTGGACTCGGCTTTTACATCTAAGGACTGAATAAGTGTAAGGAGCCTTTCCTTTTCAACCTTATAAATCCCACTAAGATGCTTAGTCCACCCACGTAAGAAACTTCTCAAGTGCCTTATTTTATTCTGCCATCTCTCAATAGAAGTCCTTCCTCCTGCATCTTTAGCCCATTCCCTAGCTATCAGATCCAAGAAACCTTCTCTTTCAAACCACGCTAATTCGAAAGAGAAGGTATTTTTATTCCCCACATGCGTTGCCTCCCCAGAGTCAACCAGCAAAGGGGTGTGGTCTGAGATTCCGCGTGATAACGCCTGGACTGTTACCAGAGGAAATTTCTGTTCCCAGTCGACACTCGCGAGGACTCGATCTAGCTTCTCAAACGTCGGGTTTGGCAAGGTATTAGCCCAAGTGAATTTTCTACCCGAAAGCTCTATCTCTCTCAGATCCAAGCTTTCAATAATGGTATTAAACATAAACGACCACCTGCCGTCAAAATTATCATTATTCTTTTCGTCTCTCCTTCTAATAATATTGAACTCACCCCCAACTAAGATTGAAATCTGCTCAAATCCGCAAATACAGACAAGATCCGCTAAAAAATCTGGTTTGAGCTCTGGCTACGCGGCACCATATACCGCCACCAGTGCCCAATTAAACCCATCGGCCTTCGATCTAACCCGAAACTTGACGGCGAAATCTCCCATAACCACACTTCGAACTTGTCAAACAAACGAACGAAGTTGCTAGCTGCAAGTAGTACTGTTCTGCTTTTCAGTTTACCTGCTTCCTCTGTCACATCTCCGTTGGAGCGTAAGCACGAGAAGAAAGCGTTGGCGTTGAACCGGCCGCTGTACGCGAGCAGTTCCTCGGCGAACTTCTTCTTTGCAGAATCCTGGTGGTTCGGCACATCAGGAATGCAAACTTTAGTTCCCCTGAAAACAACAAACATGTGTATGTATCTCTTACTTGAGGGAGCAATTTTGGGCCATCGAAATTGTCGTCGATGTACTTGAGCAGATCCAGGCTCTCTCCTTGCACCTGCTTGTTGTGCTCCAGGGCAGGCACCTGTATGTCCAACATATATACAGAGATGTGGTGGTCTATAAAGAGAAACGATAAATAAACTGCAAATCTGTGAGAATCATATATACTACCTTGTTCTCTGGGTAGACCTTGTCCTTGTACCAGGCTGGCCGGTCCACGAAATCTAGCGCAACTATCTTGATCTTGCCCTGCAATCCCTGCACATGAATCATATGAGAAGGAAGGAAATTCCACTAAAAAGGGAAGAAAAAAACACTCCGACTAGTGCCTGCTTGCTACCTTGCAGTTCCTCGCGATCCAGACGCGCTGCGCATACGGGCAGTGGTACGCGCAGTTATGGGTACGCGATGTACAGCCTACACAAGAGAAGGAGAAAGTGAAGAGCGATAGGGTGTATCTGCAATTGAGCAATTTATTTCACTTGTTATTGGGTTGTACGTACCTGGTGGTGCCGTTGAAGAGGGGAGGGGGCTCGGAGGAGGCGGAGGTCAGGTCGGCGGGGAGATCTTCTCCGGCGGAGCTGTCAATGCTGAATTAATTAAGGAGGCCGAGAGATTCAATCGACAACAAAGGCATGAGATTGTGCGCCTACATGAGCAGTACGGCAGCACCGGCGGCCATGATCGGTAGAGCAAGGTGGAGCCAAGTGCAGGTCAACTGGCAGTGGTGTAACAGGGGTGGAATGGACGGAAGAACAAGACTAGAGTTAGACAAAAGCAGTTGGACGCAAGGGGGAGAAAGAATCTTTAACCTCGATTCCCTACGTTGCTGTACCACCAATCTCGGTGTTGACCGTCACATCAGTAATGCTAAACGTACGGGCTTTTTCTACAAGGTTGTACGGGCTGGGGATTGTACGCGGGATTTACAGGCTGCTTAGCAATGATTGGCATGGGATTGATTAAGGGGCGTGGGCCCACTGGTGAAATTCAGGGGGCAATTAGGAGAGCGCACAATCCCCAGCCCGTACAACCTTGTAGAAAAAGCCCGTACGTTTAGCATTACTGAGGATTTGGCCACCTGATGCAACGAAAATGCTAAATTTACGAAATTTTTACTGGACCCTTACGTAACCTTCCTCATTAATCTCTCCAGCCCCCCCCCCCCCCCCCCCCCCCCCCCCCCCCCCCCCCCCCCTCTCTCTCAGAGTGGGTGGGGACCCTTCCTCTGATTTTAGCCAATCAAAAACATGCACCCATAAATCACGTAGGATTAATTTCGTACGTGTAGAATTACTCGTTATACAAAGGGTGTTGGGACTGGCATCACAAAATTAGAAGAAAAAAAACAACCCCAAATCTACAGGACAAGAGAAGCTTCGAACCGTGATTAAAATTGCTCGAAATTGATCAAAACTGTGATTAAAAATCATTACAGAATTAGGGTCACATTTTTTAAAAGTGTAATTAAAGAAGTTCACAATAAGAAATGTTAATGAGTTCGCAAAAAAATGCTGCTGCTACCCTTTATTGTCCATTTGTGGAAAAAGATGGGTCTCACGAGAGAAGACGAATTGGGGAAATAGATGGAGGTGCTTTGAGATTCCCTGTGACACTTGGTATCTGATAAGGTGGGTCTCACGCTTAAGAAGAAAAAATGACCTGATCGTATAAGATATTTCTCCTAGCCAAACAATGGCAAGAGGAAATCAGATGTTACCTCGATCAAGGACAAGGAGTAGTCATCTCAAAAAGTTTTTGGTCCCTCAAATTTACGAAAAGTAGACATTTAGTTTCTTTCTTTTTTTTCTGTCTACAATTCGTCTTCATTACCCCGCACATTTCGTCCAAAACGAGCGTATTGAGCTGATGTGTCACCGGTTTTGAACTTTTTCACTCAAACATCCCAAGTTGACTGCCATCTCATCTATCTCTCTGTGATGCAGCGGAAGCATTTTGTCGAGCACCTAATGCGTGTGTGCCTTCCGCACTGGCCGCGACCCACCTCGAGGCTACTAGCTCGCTGTCGAGGAGCTGCGGGGGAGTCCATGAGAGAGGCGGATGCGGTGGTCGACGGTGCGTTTGAGCGGCAACACGACCTTGCTGTAGGTCCTGCTCTAGAGTGACGCGTCTACGCCGACCTCCTTGCCGCCCCTTCGCCTCTAGCTTCTCTCACGCGTGGCTCGGCCGCCTCACGGCTCCCATGGTGGCGCTCTACACTGAGCACGCCGACCACGAGCAGCCCGCGCGGGAGATCCCCTCCAAAGAGGGCGAGCGGGGCAGGGAGCTCGTCGCCTTGTCCCCTGGTGTGGTCAGTGCCCTGCTCGCCATCATCATCCCATCGGCAGCGCACACGCCACAGAACGCCACAGTAAACGCTCTACGTCGTCTCCTCACATGTACTCCTGGAGCAGTGCCTCGCGTGTCGTCTCCTCGTTCCAGCGCACCTATAGTGCACGGACGTATACTGAGCATGTGCAGCGGCTGGATGGGAGCTCCACACTGGCGACCACGGTCTTACCAGCTTGCTCGTTCATGCGCCAACAGTCACGACACATTTGGCGCCGTGGAAGTGGAACACCTCGGTGCCACTTGTCATCACCTGGACACCGGCCGGCTTCTCCTTCCTTCTGAGACATCGCGGGTCTCGCGACCGCCTTGATAGCGTCCAGTGTGCCGCCGCCCACACATCGGGGACGCGGAACACCCTCCCCACCTCCCATCCACGCCCACCACCGCTGCGCCCCAGTTCTCGACGACGGCAAGGAGCGTGGGCCCATGGAAAGGTGCGGGCGAGGTGGGCCATGGCCGCGTAGCGGCCATCTGCCTAACGTCGCGGATGGTGCGGGACTGGCCGTGTGAGGAGCCGACGTGGTGGGGCGGGTCGAAGCAATCGAGGAGGAGCACGTGATGGCCGGCCACAAGCTCGGCAACGCCATTGTTGATGTGCAGGGTAAACACACGCAAGATGCTCGATGAAATGCCACCGTTGTATAAAAGAGAGTGGTAAGCAGGAGAGAGAAACCAATGACGCGTCAGCGGTTTTTCTCTTATTTCTAGTTTTGGATGAAATCTTTTTCAGACACAAGGGACCACATGTCGACCAGAGAAAGATAAGAGGCCAAATAATGACTTCTTCTAAACTTAACAGACTAAAAACATACTAGCGAGTATGAAATTTTGTGAAGAAAAACAGTCAGACAACAAAATAGTAGTCCTAAACAACTCTGCTACAGTGAACCAACATGTGGTTGTATGGTTAGAGGGACTGTACTATTCCCAGCCCACCAGGGTTCAAGTCCTGGTGCTCGCATTTTATTCCTGGATTATTTCAGAATTTTCGGCGATGTGCATTCAGTGGGAGGAGACGTTTCAGTCGACGACGAGGTGTCTACGGTGACTTCGTAAATTTCAAGATGATATGCCGGCTCGATCTTTCGGAGGTGCTCATACGAGTAGGGTGTGCGTGTGTGCGTTCATAGGGGTGAATGTATGTGCGTGTGTGCGTTATGTTGAGAGGCTTCATTGCCATCTGAATAACATTAATATCGTGTGTTCTTGTAGGAAAGCAAACCGTTCTTCCCGTAGCTAGCAAAGAATGCTTTGGTTCAAAAGACCATGCCGACGGAGTGGTTTGTAGTGGTATTAAAGGCGATGTACAAGAAATTTGTATCTGAGAAGCAGGTTTTAAGACTTCCATCGTCTTCGCCTATATCAATCTGACTGGCATCATTTGAACCATGTGAATCCAAATCAATTTCATAGAGAACATCTTTTTGTCCACCACCACACATACATGTATGTGGTATAGATACTAAATCTAGTACGACAACGATACAAACACCGTTTGTCAACGCACGGTTGGCTATAGGAGCATCATCCTCCCGTTTTTCTTCCTTAATCCCGCAGTACATATGTGCTGATTTGGTGGAAGTTGTTGTGAAGTCAAACATGACTTGTTACTAAGCACGGTCATGGCTGATGTGAACAAAGATTCAAAGGGTATAGTACATCGTATGAGTAAGAATAAAGAGGTAATGATGCACTAGCAAATTTATTTATGTCAGGTCAATCTGAAGATGTTATGCCGGCTCGAGAGTATCTTTTTTTTTAGGGTGGCTCGAGAGTATCTGGAAGCTACTCATAGGGGGTAGGGTGTTAAAAAAGAAATTGCATTTTGCTCTTTTACGAAAAGAAGAAAAAAGGGAAAGACGGAAAATGACTCTCCCTCTCTAAAAAAAAGGAGAGAGAGAAGGAGGGGGGGGGGGGGAAGAAATTGCATTTTTCTCTTTTACGAAAAGAAGAAAAAAGGGAAAGACGGAAAATGACTCTCCATCTCTAAAAAAAAGAGAGAGAAGGAAGGGGGGGGGGGGGGAGGGGGAGGAGGGAGGGAAGACGAAGTGGTCCGATGAGTAAGACTCCGTTCTTCGGAACAATGGAGCGAGCTAATGACTTATTGGAAATAATACATATCGATGTATGCGGTCCGATGACTGTTGAGGCTCACGGCGGGTATCGTTATTTTCTGACCTTCACAGATGATTTGAGCAGATATGGGTATATCTACTTGATGAAACATAAGTCTGAAATATTTGAAAAGTTCAAAAGAATTTCAGAGTGAAGTAGAGAATCATCGTAACAAGAAAATAAAGTTTCTACGATCTGATCGCAGAGGCGAATAATTGAGTTACGAGTTTGGCCTTCAATTAAAACAATGTGGAATAGTTTCACAAACACATGCCACCTGGAACACCACAGCATAATGGTGTGTCCGAACGTCATAACCGTACTTTATTTGATATAGTGCAATCTATGATGTCTCTTACCGATTTACCACTATCGTGGGGTTATGCATTAGAGACAGCTGCATTCAAGTTAAATAGGGCACCGTCTAAATCCGTTGAGACGACACTGTATGAACTATGGTTTAGCAGGAAACCTAAGCTGTCGTTTCTTAAAGTTTGGGATTGCGATGCTTATGTGAAAAAGCTTCAGCCTGAAAAGCTTGAACCCAAATCGGAGAAGTGCGACTTCATAGGATACCCAAAAGAAACTGTTGGGTACACCTTCTATCATAGATCCGAAGGCAAGATACGTGTTGCTAAGAATGGATCCTTTCTAGAGAAGGAGTTTCTCTCGAAAGAAGTGAGTGGGAGGAAAGTAGAACTTGATGAGGTAATTGTACCTGCTCCCTTATTGGAAAGTAGTTCATCACAGAAATCAGTTCCAGTGATTCCTACACCAATTAGTGAGGAAACTAATGATGATGATCATGAAACTTCAGATCAAGTTACTACAGAACCTCGTAGGTCAACCAGAGTACGTTCCGCACCAAAGTGGTACGGTAATCCTGATCTGGAAATCATGTTACTAGACCATGACAAACCTACGAACTATGAGGAAGCGATGATGAGCCCAGATTCCGCGAAATGGCTTGAGGCCATGAAATCTGAGATGGGATCCATGTATCAGAACAAAGTGTGGACTTTGGTTGACTTACCCGATGATCGACAAGCCATTGAGAATAAATGGATCTTCAAGAGGAAGACATACACTGATAGTAGAGTTACTATCTACAAAGCTCGACTTGTTGCGAAAGGTTTTCGACAAGTTCAAGGAGTTGACTACGATGAGACCTTCTCACCCGTAGCGATGCTTAAGTCTGTCCGAATCATGTTAGCAATTGCCGCATTTTATGATTATGAAATTGGCAAATGGATGTCAAAACTGCATTCCTGAATGGATTTCCGGAAGAAGAATTGTATATGATGCAACCAGAAAGTTTTGTCGATCCTAAAGGTGCTAACAAAGTGTACAAGCTCCAGCGATCCATCTATGGACTGGTGCAAGCATCTCAGAGTTGGAATATACGCTTTGATAAGGTGATCAAAGAATATGGTTTAATACAGACTTACGGTGAAGCCTGTATTTACAAGAAAGTGAGTGGGAGCTCTGTAGCATTTCTGATATTATATGTGGATGACATATTGCTGATTGGAAATGATATAGAATTTCTGGATAGCATAAAAGGATACTTGCATAAGAATTTTTCAATAAAAAGGACCTCGGTGAAGCTGCTTAAGTATTGAGCATCAAGATCTATAGGGATAGATCGAGACGCTTAATAGGACTTTCACAAAGCACATACCTTGACAAGATTTTGAAGAAGTTCAAAATGGATCAGTCAAAGAAGGAGTTCTTGCTTGTGTTACAAGGTGTAAAATTGAGTAAGACTCAAAACCCGACCAGGGCAGAAGATAGAAAGAGAATGAAAGTCATTCCCTATGCCTCAGTCATAGGTTCTATAAAGTATGCCATGCTATGTACCAGACCAGTTGTGTGCCTTGCTATGAGTTTAGCAAGGAGGTACGATAGTGATCCAGGAATGGATCACTGGATAGCGGTCAAAGTTATCCTTAGTTACCTAAGAGGACTAAGGAAATATTTCTCGGTTATGGAGGTGATAAAAGAGTTCGTCGTAAAGAGTTACGTCGATGCAAGCTTTGACACTGATCTGGATGACACTGAGTCTCGATCTAGATACATATTAAAAGTGGGAGCAATTAGCTAGAGTAGCTCCGTGCAGAGCATTGTAGACATAGAAATTTGCAAAATACATAAGGATCTGAATGTTGCAGACCCGTAGACTAAAATTTATCTCACAAGCAAAACATCATCACACCTTAGTGCTCTTGGGTGTTAATCACATGGTGATGTGAACTATTGGTGTTAAATCACATAGCGATGTGAACTAGATTATTGACTCTAGTAAACCCTTTGAGTGTTGGTCACATGGCTATGTAAACTAAGGGTGTTAATCACATGGTGATGTGAACTATTGGTGTTAAATCACATGGCGATATGAACTAGATTATTGACTCTAGTGCAAGTGGGAGACTGAAGGAAATATGCCCTAGAGGCAATAATAAAGTTATTATTTATTTCCTTATTTCATGATAAATGTTTATTATTCATGCTAGAATTGTATTAACCGGAAACTTAGTACATGTGTGAATACATAGACAAACAGAGTGTCCCTAGTATGCCTCTACTTGACTAGCTCGTTAATCAAAGATGGTTAAGTTTCCTAGCCATGGACATGTGTTGTCATTTAATGAACGGGATCACATCATTAGAGAATGATGTGATGTACCAGACCCATCCGTTAGCTTAGCACTATGATCGTTTAGTTTGTTGCTATTGCTTTCTTCATGACTTATACATGTTCCTCTGACTATGAGATTATGCAACTCCCGAATACCGGAGGAACACCTTGTGTGCTATTAAACGTCACAACGTAACTGGGTGATTATAAAGATGGTCTACAGGTGTCTCCGATGGTGTTTGTTGGGTTGGCATATATCGAGATTAGGATTTGTCACTCCGTGTATCGGAGAGGTATCTCTGGGCCCTCTCGGTAATGCATATCACTATAAGCCTTGCAAGCAATGTGACTAATGAGTTAGTTGCGGGATGATGCATTACAGAACGAGTAAAGAGACTTGCCGGTAACGAGATTTAACTAGGTATGAGGATACCGACGATCGAATCTCGGGCAAGTAACATACCGATGACAAAGGGAATAACGTATGTTGTTATGCGGTTTGACCGATAAAGATCTTCGTAGAATATGTAGGAGCCAATATGAGCATCCAGGTTCCGCTATTGGTTATTGACTGGAGATATGTCTCGGTCAGGTCTATATAGTTCTCGAACCCGTAGGGTCCGCACGCTTAACGTTCGATGACGATTTGTATTATGAGTTATGTGATTTGATGACCGAAGATAGTTCGGAGTCCCGGATGAGATCACGGATATGACAAGGAGTCTCGAAATGGTCGAGAGGTAAAGATCGATATATTGGAAGGCTATATTCGGACATCGGAAAGGTTCCGAGTGATTCGGGTATTTTTCGGTGTACCGGAGAGTTACCTGGAATTCGCCGGGGGAGGTAGTGGGCCTTAATGGGCCATACGGGAAAGGAGAGAAGGGCCTCAAGGGGTGGCCGCGCGCCCCCCCATGGGCTGGTACGAATTGGACTAGGAGGGGGCGACGCCCCCCCTCCTTCCTTCTCCCCTCTTCCTCCTTCCCTCCTTCTCCTACTAGGAAGAGGAAAGAGGAAGGGAATCTTACTTGGACTGGGGAGTCCTAGTAGGATTCCCCACACCTGGCGCGCCCCCCTTGGGCCGGCCACCTCTTCCCTCCCCTTATACATGGCCAGGGGGCACCCCAATAGGACATCAAAGTTTCTCTTAGCCGTGTGCGGTGCCCCCCTCCACAGTTACACACCTCGGTCATATCGTCGTAGTGCTTAGGCGAAGCCCTGCGCCGGTAATTTCATCATCACCGTCGCCACGCCGTCGTGATGACGGAACTCTCCCTCGGACTCAACTGGATCAAGAGTACGAGGGACGTCATCGAGCTGAACGTGTGCTGAACACGGAGGTGCCGTACGTTCGGTGCTAGGATCGGTCGGATCGTGAAGACGTACGACTACATCAACCGCGTTGATAAACGCTTCCACTTTCGGTCTACGAGGGTACGTGGACACACTCTCCCTGCTCGTTGCTATGCATCTCCTAGATAGATCTTGCGTGATCGTAGGAAATTTTTGAAATACTACATTCCCCAACAGTGGCATCCGAGCCAGGTCTATGCATAGATGTTTTATGCACGAGTAGAACACAAAGAGTTGTGGGCGATAATTGTCATACTGCTTACCAGCATGTCATACTTTGATTCGGCGGTATTGTTGGATGAAGCGGCCCAGACCGACATTACATCACCGCGTTCATGAGACTGGTTCTACCGCCGTGCTTCGCACACAGGTGGCTAGTGGGTGTCTGTTTCTCCAACTTTAGTTGAATCGAGTGTGACTACGCCCGGTCCTTGTTGAAGGTTAAAACAGCAAACTTGACTAAAAACCATTGTGGTTTTTGATGCGTAGGTAAGAACGGTTCTTGCTAAGCCCGTAGCAGCCACGTAAAACTTGCAACAACAAAGTAGATGACGTCTAACTTGTTTTTGCAGGGCATGTTGTGATGTGATATGGTCAAGACGTGATGATATATAAATTGTTATATGAGATGATCATGTTTTGTAAAAGTTATCGGCAACTGGCAGGAGCCTTATGGTTGTCGCTTTATTGTATGAAATGTAATCGCCATGTAATTGCTTTACTTTATCACTAAGCGGTAGCGATAGTCGTAGAAGCAATAGTTAGCGAGACGACAACGATGCTTCGATGGAGATCAAGGTGTCAAGCCGGTGACGATGGTGATCATGACGGTGTAGGAGATATGCCCTAGAGGCAGTAATATCAGTTATTTTGTATCTCCTGGTTTGTAATGAAAGTTTATGATTCCATGCTATAACTGCAATGATTCTCGAGTCTACAATAAAACGAGGCTTGGAGGGAAACTCATGTGCACGTGTGGGATAATAAACGGAAAAATGTATTCCTGGTCAAGCCTCTTTGACTGGCTCGAGTATTGCATGATGATCCTGTTTCCCTGATCATGGGCATGTCTATGCCGGCAATTTTGAGGGCACAAATGTTTGGTAGAACACTTGTGTTGAATCGACCCATTTTGATGTTATGCTATGAGATGCATTCGTCACAAGTTAATGGTTTATAACACAGAGAAGTTAATGTTTGCATAATTCCTTAGACCATGAGAGTATCGAGTTCCTTCATACTTGCTTCGTGAACTTTGGGGTTTGTTAAACGTCATCCGTAACTGGGTGGCTATTACGGCGGCTTACGGGTTCACGGAAAAGTATGGCAAGTAACGAGATAGCTCAAGATTGGGATTTGCTCCTCCAACGATGGAGAGATATACTCGGGCCCTCTCGGTGTTACGGTATCCATCATCGTCTGGCCAGACACCTTGTGATTTGATCACTGGGATGCCGGAACACGGAAACGAGAAAAGAGAACAAAACCGGTAATGAGGTAACTTGCATGATGGAAAAATTGTTGATCCACAGGAATGCAATAAATCTCACCTTGGGTGTTTGTGACATATCGCGAAGCAACAAGAATAGCACACGGCAACTGGAGGTTCACTCGAATATTCATTCGTGTGGGTATAGGGGTCGATATGGGTGTCCACGGCTCCGATGTTGATCATTGATCGGAAGGGGTTCCAGGTCATGTCTATAATTCACCGAACCTATAGGGTCACACGCTTAAGGGTCATCTATCTGCTGAATACTAGACAGGGAGTCTGAGAGAAAGTTTCTGGAAAAAGTTTTTTTTTCGGAGACAGCGGAAAAGTTCCGACGAGAGAGGTCACCGGATGAGTTTTCGGTGATACTGAAAAGTTGTTTCAGAGGATACCATAAAGTCAAATTGGTTTGGGCACATGCCTGATAATTCTTAGAGGGTGCCAGAATCATTCTGGAAACTTTTGGGAATTTTCTGGAAGAAAAACCGGAAATGTTTTGGAGCTGCCGGAACCACTTTAGATGCTTTTCGCAGATGAAAATCACTAATCTGGAATTGTTCCAGAACGCGTTGAAAATTATTATGGTGGGTACTGGAAATGTTCTATGCCCACATAAATATTTTCAGTTCGGACACTGAAAAATGTCATCGTGAATAGTGAAAGTGCTTTTTGGGTTACTTTTTGGAAAGCCACTTGTTTGGGCTTTATCGCAAAATATCTAGGGATGACATGGATGGATTGGGAGGCCCTCATGGGGGCCCCCCAAGGGGTGTGGCCGGCCAAGTAGGTGGCTCCTCCTTGGAGCCCCTCTTGTTCCTTGGTTTCACCCTTAAACCCTTGGTGGAAGGACTTCATTCATGTGCTTTTGGGTTATATTGTAAAACCACCCTACCCCTTGGGATTTCCTATAAATAGAGGTGGAGGGGCAGCCCTCCACACTCATCCCTTGCTCTCATACACATGCCATGCATTATCCGGCTTCTTCTCTCCCTCCCATGAAAAGAGTTTCGTAGAGCCGAAAGGCTGTCTGGGTTCCGGCAGGAACTAGTTCTGGACGGCGAAGCCCTGCCAGATAGCTGACACCGTATGTGTGCAACCCCATAGAGAGGTCGTAGTTTCGGTCTTTTGCCCGAGGGGCTGTTCGAGAGTCCTCCCGAAGGGCTGTCTGAGTCTCCGTTTGAGTTTCGAGGGTCCTCCCGAAGGGCTGTCCGCGACATCGTCCGGGGGACTGTCCGACCGCCTCCCGAAGGGCTGTCCGACGAGGGAGTACATCCTCACGGTTGGGAGGTTGTAAATCCTAGCTGCGGGGATCTGCACCAACGATCTCCACCGACTCTTCTTCCGCTGCGCTTCGAGTCGGTACGGATCAGATCAAACCTTGTATGCAGTCTCCATAGTGGTCCTGGGCATGCTCGCTATACCGACAATTTTCGTTTTCTGTCGCGTTCCCCAACAGTGGCATCAAGAGCCATGCTATGCGTAGATGCAGGTTACGATCTGGAATACATGGAGATGTATGGGTATTGCATAATATAATTTTGGAGTAGATGAGATCTATTGCTGAAAATTATTTATGCGGGTGACAGATGAAATCTGTTACCCGTCATTCTTGTTGCTTCCCTGGAATTTGCGTTTGCTCAATCTCGAGACAGCATGGTGGAATTTGACAAAGTTTTGGCAATCCGTGATCCTGATTGATCATGGAAGTGCTATCAGTTCTTTGGGTTCTGCCATAGTCAAAAGAAAGATGAAATTCGCAGATGAATGGGCATTGCAGATATGATCTGCACGAGGGTCATGCGTATGACGAAGTTTAGTATGGGGCTCGAGATTTAATTATCTCGTGTTTCATACACCCTGAGATGTTAATCTAGCAACTTGAATAATCATACTTGATGATAAAACGTTGGTAGCTGCGGTTTAAGTCAAAACCTTAGAAGCCACGTAAAATAAAATTTTGCATAAACCGTTTAGAGGCGTCTAACTTGGTTTTGCAGGATGGTTTGCATCTGATGTGGTATAGCAATGCTCATATTCAATTTGATTATGTATGAGATGACTATATGATGTAATTAACATGACCTGCGTGTCATGATTTGGCATGATGGCTGGAGCCATATGATTGCACTTTAATGACCTGCGTGCCAACCTTAAGTAATGCATTTATTTTATCCTGCTATGGAGATAGCAATATTATCTGGTGCATCAACAAGGTGGTGGCAATCTGCGCGAAGGTGAACACCGACGCGAATGCCGAAGACAAAGAAATGAAAGACTTCTCCGTCAGAAGGGGCTATACCATATCATGCTATTATGAATTGCCTGAGATGTTTATCCCTCTTGATGCACCCTTCTTGATTGCACGGTAGTCGCTTTTTATTAGGGTGATCTCTCACTTCAAAATATCAAAGTAGTTAGTGTTCACCCAAGTGTAGCACCGTCTGTAATTCGTATCTTTTCGGGGTACGCCATGTCCACATGGGTACGAACTAATCGAGAGGAATGAGGCGGGTGAGGTCAGACCTCGCAGCAAGATCACTTGGTTGTCTTTGACGTTCAGGCAGGATCGTCCTGAGCTCGGAACACACCCATCGAAAGATGAACAAGAGTCACATGGAGATGTGATCGGCAAGTTTGCCTACCAATTGAAATTCTCGTCATCAGTGATGTCCACATCAATGGCGTTGAATCGAAGTGTGGGTCTTGTATCACTCATAATCAATTTTGAGAGATATTGATTTGAGTGGGAGCGCACTTTAGAATAAAATTGTTTATTCACTAGTGCTTTTTCATTATAAACAAAGTCTAAGTGAAAACTTGTGTTTTCCGTTGTAGATCAAATGGCTCGCAACACCGCGTTCAACTTAGGCCTGATGTTAGAGAAAGAGAAGTTAACTGCGACTGGAAACAACTATGCGGACTGGGTCCGCAACCTGAGGATTGTCCTTAGGAGCGCTAAGAAACTGTATGTGCTTGAAAATGCTCTTCCAGCTAAACCGGCGGCAGAGGCCCCGGAAGATGAACAAAATGTCTGGGCCACTAAGGATGATGATCACAACTTAGTGCAGTGCCTCATGCTAGCTTGCATGAGTACAGACCTTCAAAAACGTTTTGAACTCCATAAACCCCGTGATATGATCCGGGAATTGGATGCTCTGTACAAGGAAACCGTAAAGTCTGAACGATTTGATATCATGAAGGCTTTGATGGATCGCAAGATGGCTGAGGGTAGTTCAGTTGGCGAACACGTGGTCAAAATGATTGGCTATGCTGAAAGGCTTAAAACCCTGGAATTTCCACTTCCACCTGGCCATACGATGGACATGTTGCTTTCTTCACACCCCCCGTCTTACGACGGTTTTGTATTAAACTACAACATGAGTGGGATGGAGAAGGAACCGGAAGAGGTGCTCGCCATGCTGAAAACTGCAGAAGGAGGACTGCGCAAAAATCGCAAGCAAGTGTTGCTTGTGAATAAAACCGCCAGTTTCAAAAAGAAGAAAGGCAAGCCAAAGAAGGGCAAGGGCGCCGGTAAGACCGGATCCCAAAGCAACTCTAAGGGCAGAGCCAAGAATGAAACTGAGTGCTTCTACTGCAAGGGCACAGGACACTGGAAGAGAAGCTGCAAGAAGTATCTGGAAGATAAGAAGTCCGGGAAAACCGGAAAAGGTATAATTGTTATACAAGTTAATGTCATTGACGTTTTGCTTGCTGGCGAAAATTCTAAGTCTTGGGTATTTGATACCGGATCGGTTGCTCACATTTGCAACTCGATACACGGACTTCAGAAGGTGTGCAGGCTGGCAAAGAATGAGGTCGTGATGCGGGTCGGGAACGGCGCTGGGATCGCCGCGCAAGCCGTCGGCATTATGCCTCTACGTCTCCCTTCGGGATTTATTTTGGAACTTAGTAACTGTTATCTTGTTCCGGCATTGTGTAGAAACATTATCTCCGGATCATGTTTAGTGCACGATGGGTATTCGTACAAGTCTGAGAACAATGGTTGTTCACTTTATTGTAAGGATATGTTTTATGGATTTGCACCCATTGTTGGGGGCCTTTTCATACTAAATCTTGAATGTGGAAATGATGTCTTTAACATGAATGCTAAACGCCTTAAGAAGGCTGCTACCACCACCACTTACTTGTGGCACTGTCGACTTGGCCACATCGGAAAGAAACGCATGCAAAAACTCCAGTCAAATGGAGTTTTACCGTCCTTTGATTTTGAATCATTCGACACATGTGAAGCTTGTCTGATGGGGAAAATGACCAAGACGCCGTTCACGGGTCATCCTGAACGGGCGGGTGAATTATTGGAAATAATACATAGTGATGTATGTGGTCCAATGAACACGGCCGCACGGGGTGGGTATTTTTACTTCGTGACTTTTACTGATGATTTAAGTCGGTATGGCTATATCTACTTGATGAAGCATAAGTCGGAAACCTTTGAAAAGTTCAAAGAATTTCAGAATGAGGTAGAAAATCATCGTGACAAAAAGATTAAGTTTCTGCGGTCTGATCGCGGATGCGAATATCTTAGTCATGAGTTTGGCCAACATCTAAGTGACCGTGGAATCGTTTCACAGCTTACGCCTCCCGGAACTCCACAGTGAAACGGAGTATCGGAACAACGTAACCGAACCTTGTTGGACATGGTAAGGTCGATGATGTCTCTTACAGATCTACCGATATCTTTTTGGGGTCACGCACTACTTACTGCAGCTCACACACTAAACAGAGCACCGTCTAAATCTGTTGAGACGACACCATATGAGTTATGGCATGGGAAGAAACCCAATTTGTCGCATCTCAAAGTTTGGGGTTGTGAAGCTTATGTAAAACATTTACAACCAAGCAAACTCGATCCCAGATCACACAAATGTAACTTTGTAGGTTATCCCAAGGAAACCGTTGGGTATTTCTTCTACCAACCCTCCGAGTGCAAAGTGTTTGTCGCTAAAAACGGAGTCTTTCTTGAGAAAGAGTTTCTCGCAAAAGAATTAAGTGGGAGGACAGTACAACTTGATGATATTAGTGAATCTTTGGCAACTGTTGATACGGCTAAGGAACCGGAAGAAATTCCGCTAATTATCCCTACAACCGAGCCGGAAGTTGTCGCATGCGATGCGGAGACTTCAGACAATGTTGTAACTGAACCACGCGGATTAGGTAGGGCTCGCCAGCCACCTGAATGGTTTCATAATGAAATCTTCATTCTTGAAGACGATGAACCTGCGCACTACAAGGAAGAGATGGCGGGGCCCAGCTCAAAAGAATGGCACAAAGCCATGAGATCCGAAATGGAATCCATGTACGAAAACCAAGTTTGGAACTTGGAAGAACTTCCAGAAGGCGCAAAGCCGATTGGTTGTAAATGGATTTTCAAAAGAAAGACGGACGCGGATGGTAACATTACTATCCACAAAGCTAGACTTGTCAGGAAAGGGTTCACGCAAGTTCTAGGAGTGGACTACGACGAGACTTTCTCGCTCGTAGCTATGCTTAGGTCTGTTCGGATATTGCTAGCAATTGCTGCTTATTTCGACTATGAAATATGGCAGATGGATGTCAAAACGGCTTTCCTAAATGGAAACCTCAAAGAGGATGTATACATGATACAGCCGGAAGGTTTTGTCATTCATGAGGATGCTTGAAAGGTATGCAAACTTCAGAAAGCCATTTATGGTCTGAAGCAAGCATCAAGGAGCTGGAACATTCGTTTTGATGAAGTGGTCAAAGAGTTTGGTTTCATCAGGAATGACGAAGAATCTTGTGTTTACAAGAAGTTTAGTGGGAGCGCAAAAGCATTTCTAATCTTGTATGTGGATGACATATTATTGATTGGAAATGACATGAATTTTCTTAGCGAAATAAAAGAATCATTGAAGAAAAGGTTTTCAATGAAAGACTTAGGCGAAGCGGCATATGTATTCGGCATCAGAATCTATAGAGATAGATCAAAATGCCTGATAGCGCTTAGCCAAAGCACGTACATTGACAAGGTGTTGAAAAGGTTCAACATGGAGAACTCCAAGAAAGGCCTACTCCCCATGTCACCTGGCACAGTGCTTTGCAAGAATCAGAGTCCTCGAACTCTCGATGAGCGAGTACAAATGAATGATGTTCCATATGCCTCGGCAGTTGGTTCTATTATGTATGCCATGCTATGTACAAGACCGGATGTTTCCTATGCGCTAAGTGTTAGCAGCCGTACCAAAGTGATCCAGGATTGGAACACTGGGCCGCAGTCAAGGGTATTCTTAAGTACCTCAGACGGACCAAGGATTTACTCCTTGTGTATGGAGGTGATGAAGAGCTCATTGTAAGTGGTTACACTGATGCAGGCTTCATGACTGACCCAGATGACTTCAAATCTCAATCAGGCTATGTTTTCATGTTGAACGGTGGCGCAGTTGATTGGAAAAGTTCCAAACAAAAGACTGTGGCAGATTCTACGACAGAGGCGGAGTATGTTGCAGCTTCAGAAGCCTCCAAGGAGGCGGTATGGATCATGCAATTTCTTGAAGACCTTGGTGTGGTTCCAAGTGCTCTGGACCCGGTGGAGATCTATTGTGATAATAGTGGCGCCGTGGCTCAGGCAAGGGAGCCAAGTTCGCACCATAAGACAAGACATATTCAACACAAATATAAACTCATTCGACATCATGTCAAAGAGGGTTTAGTGAAAGTACGCAAAGTTCACACGGATCTGAATGTGTCAGACCCGATGACAAAGCCTCTACCACGAGCAAAGCATGAGCAACACCGGATAGCCATTGGTGTTAGGGAAGCCATGTAACTGGATTATGACTCTAGTGCAAGTGGGAGTCTGTAGGAGATATGCCCTAGAGGCAGTAATATCAGTTATTTTGTATCTCCTAGTTTGTAATGAAAGTTTATGATTCCATGCTATAACTGCAATGATTCTCGAGTCTACAATAAAACGAGGCTTGAAGGGAAACTCATGTGCATGTGTGGGATAATAAACGGAAAAATGTATTCCTGGTCAAGCCTCTTTGACTGGCTCGAGTATTGCATGAGGATCCTGTTTTCCTGATCATGGGCATGTCTATGACGGCAATTTTGAGGGCACAAATTGTTGGTAGAACACTTGTGTTGAATCGACCCATTTTGATGTTATGCTATGAGCTGCATTCATCACAAGTTAATGGTTTATAACACAGAGAAGTTAATGTTTGCATAATTCCTTAGACCCTGAGAGTATCGAGTTCCTTCATACTTGCTTCGTGAACTTTGGGGTTTGTTAAACGTCATCCGTAACTGGGTGGCTATTACGGCGGCTTACGGGTTCATGGAAAAGTATGGCAAGTAACGAGATAGCTCAAGATTGGGATTTGCTCCTCCGACGATGGAGGGATATACTCGGGCCCTCTCGGTGTTATGGTATCCATCATTGTCTGGCCAGACACCTTGTGATTTGATCACTGGGATGCCGGAACACGGAAACGAGAAAAGAGAACAAAACCGGTAACGAGGTAACTTGCATGATGGACAAATTGTTGATCCACAGGAAAGCAATAAATCTCACCTTGGGTGTTTGTGACATATCGCGAAGCAACAAGAATAGCACATGGCAACTGGAGGTTCACTCGAATATTCATTCGTGTGGGTATAGGGGTCGATATGGGTGTCCACGGCTCCGATGTTGATCATTGATCAGAAGGGGTTCCAGGTCATGTCTATACTTCACTGAACCTATAGGGTCACACGCTTAAGGGTCATCTATCTGCTGAATACTAGACAGGGAGTCTGAGAGAAAGTTTCTGGAAAAAGTTTTTTTTCGGAGCCAGCGGAAAAGTTCCGACGAGAGAGGTCACCGGATGAGTTTCGGTGATACTGAAAAGTTGTTTCAGAGGATACCATAAAGTCAAATTGGTTTCGGCACATGCCTGATAATTCTTAGAGGGTGCCAGAATCATTCTGGAAACTTTTGGGAATTTTCTGGAAGAAAAACCGGAAATGTTTCGGAGCTGCCGGAACCACTTCAGATGCTTTTCGCAGATGAAAATCACTAATCTGGAATTGTTCCAAAACGCGTTGAAAATTATTATGGTGGGTACTGGAAATGTTCTAAGCCCACCTAAATATTTTCAGTTCGAACGGACACTGAAAAATGTCATCGTGAATAGTGAAAGTGCTTTTTGGGTTACTTTTTGGAAAGCCACTTGTTTGGGCTTTATCCCAAAATATCTAGGGATGACATGGATGGATTGGGAGGCCCTCATGGGGCCCCCCAAGGGGTGTGGCCGGCCAAGTAGGTGGCTCCTCCTTGGAGCCCCTCTTGTTCCTTGGTTTCACCCTTAAACCCTTGGTGGAAGGACTTCATTCATGTGCTTTTGGGTTTTATTGTAAAACCACCCTACCCCTTGGGATTTCCTATAAATAGAGGTGGAGGGGCAGCCCTCCACACTTATCCCTTGCTCTCATACACATGCCATGCATTATCTGGCTTCTTCTCTCCCTCCCACAAAAAGAGTTTCGTAGAGCCGAAAGGCTGTCTGGGTTCCGGCAGGAACTAGTTCTGGTCGGCGAAGCCCTGCCGGATAGCTAACACCGTATGTGTGCAACCCCATAGAGAGGTCGTAGTTTCGGTCTTTTGCCCGAGGGGCTGTTCAAGAGTCCTCCCGAAGGGCTGTCCGAGTCTCCGTTTGAGTTTCGAGGGTCCTCCCGAAGGGCTGTCCGCGACATCGTCCGGGGGACTGTCCGACCGCCTCCCGAAGGGCTGTCCGACGAGGGAGTACATCCTCGTGGTTGGGAGGTTGTAAATCCTAGCTGCGGGGATCTGCACCAACTATCTCCACCGACTCTTCTTCCGCTGCGCTTCGAGTCGGTACGGATCAGATCAAACCTTGTATGCAGTCTCCATAGTGGTCCTGGGCGTGCTCGCTATACTGAAAATTTTCATTTTCTGTCGCGTTCCCCAACAGACGGTGCTTTGGAGATGGAGATCAAAGGCACAAGATGATGATGGCCATATCATATCACTTATATTGATTGCATGTGATGTTTATCCTTTATGCATCTTCTTTTGCTTAGTTCGGCAGTAGCATTATAAGATGATCTCTCACTAAATTTCAAGGTACAAGTGTTCTCCCTGAGTATGCACGGTTGCTATAGTTCGTCGTGCCAAGATACCACGTGATGATCGGGTGTGATAAGCTCTACGTTCACATTCAGCGGGTGCAAGCCAGTTTTGCACACGCAGAATACTCGGGTTAAACTTGACGATCCTAGCATATGCAGATATGGCCTCGGAACACTGAGACCGAAAGGTCGAGCGTGAATCATATAGTAGATATGATCAACATAGTGATGTTCACCATTGAAAACTACTCCATCTCACGTGATGATCGGACATGGTTTAGTTGATATGGATCACGTGATCATTTAGATGACTAGAGGGATGTCTATCTAAGTGGGAGTTCTTAAGTAATATGATTAATTGAACTTAAATTTATCATGAACTTAGTCCTGATAGTATTTGCATATCTATGTTGTAGATCAATAGCTCGCGTATAGCTTCCCCGTTTTTATTTATAATATGTTCCTAGAGAAAACTAAGTTGAAAGATGATAGTAGCAATGATGCGGACTTGGTCCGTGATCTGAGGATTATCCTCATTGCTGCACAGAAGAATTATGTCCTTGATGCACCGCTAGGTGACAGACCTATTGCAGGAGCAGATGCAGACGTTATGAACGTTTGACAAAGCTCGGTATGATGACTACTTGATAGTTTAGTGCACCATGATTTACGTCTTAGAACCGGGACTTCAAAAACGTTTTGAACGCCACGGAGCATATGAGATGTTCCAAGAGATGAAATCGGTATTTCAGACTCATGCCCGTGTCGAGAGGTATGAGACCTCTGACAAAAACTTTGCCTACAAGATGGAGGAGAATAGCTCAACCAGTGAGCATATGCTCAGAATGTCTGGGTACTACAATCGCTTGAATCAAGTGGGAGTTAATCTTCCAGATAAAATAGTGATTGACAGAGTTCTCTAGTCACTATCACCAAGTTACTAGAACTTCGTGATGAACTATAATATGCAATGGATGAATAAGACAATTCCCGAGCTCTTCATGATGCTAAAGGCTGCGGAGGTAGAGATCAAAAAGGAGCATCAAGTGTTGATGGTTATCAAGACCACTAGTTTCAACAAAAGGGCAAAGGGAAGAAGGGGAACTTCAAAAAGAATAGCAAGCAAGTTGCTACTCCCGGGAAGAAGCCCAAGTCTGGACCTAAGCCTGAAACTGAGTGCTTCTACTGCAAAGGGACTGGTCACTGGAAGCGGAACTGCCCCAAGTATTTGGCGGATAAGAAGGATGGCAAAGTGAACAAAAGTATATTTGATATACATGTTATTGATGTGTATTTTACTAGTGTTCATAGTAGCCCCTGGGTATTTGATACTGGTTCAGTTGCTAACATTAGTAACTCAAAACAGGAGTTGCAAAATGAACAGAGACTAGTTAATGACGAGGTGACGATGTGTGTTGGAAGTGATTCCAAGGTTGATAAGATCACCATCGCACACTCCCTCTACCTTCGGGATTAGTGTTGGACCTAAATAAATGTTATTTGGTATTTGCGTTAAGCATGAATATGATTGGATCATGTTTATTGCGATACGGTTATTCATTTAAGTCAGAGAATAATTGTTGTTCTATTTAAATGAATAAAACCTTCTATGGTCATACACTCAATATAAATGGTTTGTTGAATCTCGATCGTAGTCATACACATATTCATAATATTGATGCCAAAAGATGCAAAGTTGATAATGATAATGCAACATATTTTGTGGCACTGCTGTTTAGGTCATATTGGTGTAAAGCGCATGAAGAAACTCCATTCAGATGGACTTTTGGAATCACTTGATTATGAATCATTTGATTCTTGTGAACCATGCCTCATGGGCAAGATGACTAAGACTCCGTTCTCTGGAACAATGGAGCGAGCTAATGACTTATTGGAAATAATACATATCAATGTATGAGGTCCGATGAGTGTTGAGGCTCACGGCGGGTATCGTTATCTTCTGACCTTCACAGATGATTTGAGCAGATATGGGAATATCTACTTGATGAAACATAAGTCTGAAACATTTGAAAAGTTCAAAAGAATTTCAGAGTGAAGTAGAGAATCATCGTAACAAGAAAATAAAGTTTCTACGATCTGATCGCAGAGGCGAATATTTGAGTTACGAGTTTGGCCTTCAATTAAAACAATGTGGAATAGTTTCACAAACTCATGCCACTTGGAACACCACAGCATAATGGTGTGTCTGAACGTCATAACCGTACTTTATTGGATATAGTGCAATCTATGATGTCTCTTACCGATTTACCACTATCGTTTTGGGGTTATGCATTAGAGACAGCTGCATTCACGTTAAATAGGGCACCGTCTAAATCCGTTGAGACGACACTGTATGAACTGGGGTTTAGCAGGAAACCTAAGCTGTCGTTTCTTAAAGTTTGGGGTTGCGATGCTTATGTGAAAAAGCTTCAGCCTGATAAGCTTGAACCCAAATCGGAGAAGTGCGTCTTCATAGGATACCCAAAAGAAACTGTTGGGTACACCTTCTATCATAGATCCGAAGGCAAGATATTTGTTGCTAAGAATGGATCCTTTCTAGAGAAGGAGTTTCTCTCAAAAGAAGTGAGTGGGAGGAAAGTAGAACTTGATGAGGTAATTGTACCTGCTCCCTTATTGGAAAGTAGTTCATCACAGAAATCAGTTCCAGTGATTCCTACACCAATTAGTGAGGAAACTAATGATGATGATCATGAAACTTCAGATCAAGTTACTACAGAACCTCGTAGGTCAACCAGAGTACGTTCCGCACCAAAGTGGTACGGTAATCCTGATCTGGAAATCATGTTACTAGACCATGACAAACCTACGAACTATGAGGAAGCGATGATGAGCCCAGATTCCGCGAAATGGCTTGAGGCCATGAAATCTGAGATGGGATCCATGTATGAGAACAAAGTGTGGACTTTGGTTGACTTGCCCGATGATCGACAAGCCATTGAGAATAAATGGATCTTCAAGAGGAAGACAGACACTGATAGTAGAGTTACTATCTACAAAGCTCGACTTGTTGCGAAAGGTTTTCGACAAGTTCAAGGAGTTGACTACGATGAGACCTTCTCACCCGTAGCGATGCTTAAGTCTGTCCGAATCATGTTAGCAATTGCCGCATTTTATGATTATGAAATTTGGCAAATGGATGTCAAAACTGCATTCCTGAATGGATTTCTGGAAGAAGAATTGTAAATGATGCAACCAGAAGGTTTTGTCGATCCTAAAGGTGCTACCAAAGTGTACAAGCTCCAGCGATCCATCTATGGACTGGTGCAAGCATCTCTGAGTTGGAATATACGCTTTGATAAGGTGATCAAAGCATATGGTTTTATACAGACTTACGGTGAAGCCTGTATTTACAAGAAAGTGAGTGGGAGCTCTGTAGCATTTCTGATATTATATGTGGATGACATATTGCTGATTGGAAATGATATAGAATTTCTGGATAGCATAAAAGGATACTTGAATAAGAATTTTTCAATAAAAAGGACCTCAGTGAAGCTGCTTAAGTATTGAGCATCAAGATCTATAGGGATAGATCGAGACGCTTAATAGGACTTTCACAAAGCACATACATTGACAAGATTTTGAAGAAGTTCAAAATGGATCAGTCAAAGAAGGAGTTCTTGCCTTTGTTACAAGGTGTAAAATTGAGTAAGACTCAAAACCCGACCACGGCAGAAGATAGAAAGAGAATGAAAGTCATTCCCTATGCCTCAGTCATAGGTTCTATAAAGTATGCCATGCTATGTACCAGACCAGTTGTGTGCCTTGCTATGAGTTTAGCAAGGAGGTACGATAGTGATCTAGGAATGGATCACTGGATAGCGGTCAAAGTTATCCTTAGTTACCTAAGAGGACTAAGGAAATATTTCTCGGTTATGAAGGTGATAAAAGAGTTACGTTGATGCAAGCTTTGACACTTATCCGGATGACACTAAGTCTCGATCTAGATACATATTAAAAGTGGGAGCAATTAGCTAGAGTAGCTCCGTGCAGAGCATTGTAGACATAGAAATTTGCAAAATACATAAGGATCTGAATGTTGTAGACCCGTAGACTAATATTTATCTCACAAGCAAAACATCATCACACCTTAGTGCTCTTGGGTGTTAATCACACGGTGATGTGAACTATTCGTGTTAAATCACATAGCGATGTGAACTAGATTATTGACTCTAGTAAACCCTTTGAGTGTTGGTCACATGGCTATGTGAACTATGGGTGTTAATCACATGGTGATGTGAACTATTGGTGTTAAATCACATGGCGATATGAACTAGATTATTGACTCTAGTGCAAGTGGGAGACTGAAGGAAATATGCCCTAGAGGCAATAATAAAGTTATTATTTATTTCCTTATTTCATGATAAATGTTTATTATTCATGCTAGAATTGTATTAACCGGAAACTTAGTACATGTGTGAATACATAGACAAACAGAGTGTCCCTAGTATGCCTCTACTTGACTAGCTCGTTAATCAGAGATGGTTAAGTTTCCTAGCCATGGACATGTGTTGTCATTTGATGAACGGGATCACATCATTAGAGAATGATGTGATGGACCAGACCCATCCGTTAGCTTAGCACTATGATCGTTTAGTTTGTTGCTATTGCTTTCTTCATGACTTATACATGTTCCTCTGACTATGGGATTATGCAACTCCCGAATACCGGAGGAACACCTTGTGTGCTATCAAACGTCACAACGTAACTGGGTGATTATAAAGATGCTCTACAGGTGTCTCCGATGGTGTTTGTTGGGTTGGCATAGATCGAGATTAGGATTTGTCACTCCGTGTATCGGAGAGGTATCTCTGGGCCCTCTTGGTAATGCACATCACTATAAGCCTTGCAAGCAATGTGACTAATGAGTTAGTGGCGGGATGATGCATTACGGAACGAGTAAAGAGACTTTCCGGTAACGAGATTGAACTAGGTATGAGGATACCGACGATCGAATCTCGGGCAAGTAATATACCGATGACAAAGGGAATAACGTATGTTGTTATGCGGTTTGACCGATAAAGATCTTCGTAGAATATGTAGGAGCCAATATGAGCATCCAGGTTCCGCTATTGGTTATTGACCGGAGATTTGTCTCGGTCATGTCTACATAGTTCTCGAACCCGTAGGGTCCGCACGCTTAACGTTCGATGACGATTTGTATTATGAGTTATGTGATTTGATGACCAAAGATAGTTCGGAGTCCGAGATGAGATCACAGACATGACTAGGAGTTTCGAAATGGTCAAGAGGTAAAGATCGATATATTGGAAGGCTATATTCGGACATCGGAAATGTTCCGAGTGATTCGGGTATTTTTTGGAGTACCGGAGAGTTACGGGAATTCGCCGGGGGAGGTAGTGGGCCTTAATGGGCCATACGGGAAAGGAGAGAAGGGCCTCAAGGGGTGGCCGCGCGCCCCCCCATGGGCTGGTCCGAATTGGACTAGGAGGGGGCGGCGCCCCCCTCCTTCCTTCTCCCCTCTTCCACCTTCCCTCCTTCTCCTACTAGGAATAGGAAAGAGGAAGGGAATCCTACTTGGACTGGGGAGTCCTAGTAGGATTCCCCACACCTGGCGCGCCCCCCTTGGGCCGGCCACCTCTTCCCTCCCCTCCTTTATATACGTGGCCAAGGGGCACCCCAATAGGACATCAAAGTTTCTCTTGGCCGTGTGCGGTGCCCCCCTCCACAGTTACACACCTCGGTCATATCGTCGTAGTGGTTAGGCGAAGCCCTGCGCCGGTAACTTCATCATCACCGTCGCCACGCCGTCGTGCTGACGGAACTCTCCCTCGGCCTCAACTGGATCAAGAGTACGAGGGACGTTATCGAGCTGAACGTGTGCTGAACACGGAGGTGCCGTACATTCGGTGCTAGGATCGGTCGGATCGTGAAGACGTACGACTACATCAACCGCGTTGATAAACGCTTCCGTTTTCGGTCTACGAGGGTACGTGGACACACTCTCCCTGCTCGTTGCTATGCATCTCCTAGATAGATCTTGTGTGATCGTAGGAAATTTTTTAAATACTACGTTCCCCAACAGATAGTATATTTATATGTGAAGCCTCTCTTTCTTTATTACTTCCTATTAATTGCAACAATGACCAAAACTATGTTTGTCAACTCCCAACAAATTTTATTCATCATACTCTTTATATGTGAAGTCATTACTCTCCATAAGATCAATATATGATCTTTTTATTTCTTTTTATTATTTTATTCCCTCAAGATAATAGCAAGAAAACAAAGCCCTCAACTCAAAACTACTCTTTATTATATAAATCATGGACTCGATTACATAGATAGAGATCAAAACAAAACTCAAAGCTAGATCATACTAAAACTTTATTCTACTAGATCAAGATATAACCAAAAGGATCAAACTAAGAAAAACGATAAAAGTAAAGGTGTGATGGTGATACGATACCGGGGCACCTCCCCCAAGCTTGGCAGTTGCCAAGGGGAGTGCCCATGCCCATGTATTTATGTCTCTTTCTTCGGAGGTGGTGATGATGGAGTTGTTGATGAAGTAGTGCCACACATCGAGCGTAGGAGATGCTCCAGTTTACGAATAATGCCCTTGAGTGCAGTGATGTACTCTTGCAATAGAATATTTTCGCGAGTGAGATATTTATTTTGCACATGAACTAAATCAATAATCTTGAAAGCTTCAATTTAAATAGGGGTAAGCTGATTGAAGTAAGGTTGAAGGGTGTCTTCTTCTTTTGCTGCCGGAACTTGATCTCCCTCAGCCTCCTTGATCTTATCATCCTTGTTAGTTTCCCCAAGTTCTTCTCTCTTCATCTCTATCTTTATCAGCCAAGCATCGTCGCCTGCGTTGTAGGAGGAGGGGGACGACATGATGCCTGGTCTTGAAAACTCTGGCAGAAAACAGCTTGAAAAAAGAACAGAAGATATTGTCGTGGTACGGTGGTCAAAACCTTCGGGAGATTATATAATGAATTTTTACCGACCAAAAGAAGTATTGTGCAAGAAAACGGAGTCCGGAGGGCACACGAGGTGGCCACAAGGTCGGGGGGCGCGCCCAGGGGGTAGGGCGCGCCCTCCACCCTTGTAGACGCCTCGTGTCTCTTTCGAACTACTTTTAATTTTCCTAATTTTTTAAATATTCCAAAATGGAGAAAAAATATCATTGGAAATGTTTTGGAGTTGGTTTACTTACCGTACCACATACCTATTCCTTTTTGGAGTCTGAAACGTTCCAGAAAGTGTCCCTTATGTACTCCTCCGGTGTTACATTATCAATTATATTGGTCTCTATATTTATGGGAGTACCTGAGATATAATGTTTCATTCTTTGACTGTTTACCACCTTCGGATTTGTGCCTTCGGCGTTGTTGATTTTTATGGCACCGGAACGATAGACCTCCTCGATAATGTAAGGACCCTCCCATTTAGAGAGAAGCTTTCCTGCAAAAAAATATTAAACAAGATTTGTATAGCAAAACATGATCACCTATATTAAACTCACGCTTTTGTATCCTTTTGTCATGCCATCTTTTAACTTTTTCTTTAAACAACTTGGCATTCTCATAGGCTTGGGTTCTCTATTCATCAAGCGAGCTTATGTCAAATAACCTCTTCTCACCGGCAAGTTTGAAATCATAGTTGAGCTCTTTAATTGCCCAATAAGCTTTATTATGTTCTAGTTCAAGAGGTAAGTGACAAGCCTTTCCATAAACCATTTTATATGGAGACATACCCATAGGGTTTTAATAAGCAGTTCTATAAGCCCATAATGCATCATCAAGTTTCTTAGACCAATTCTTTCTAGATCTATTAACAGTCTTTTGCAAAATCAATTTAATCTCTCTATTGCTCAATTCTACTTGACCACTAGACTGAGGATGATATGGAGATGCAATTCTATGGTTAACATCATACTTAGCAAGCATTTTACGGAAAGCACCATGAATAAAATGTGAACCACCATCAGTCATTAAATATCTAGGGACTCCAAACCTTGGAAAAATAACTTCTTTAAGCATCTTAATAGAAGTGTTATGATCAGCACTACTAGTTGGAATAGCTTCTACCCACTTAGTAACGTAATCAACAGCAACTAAAATATGTGTATACCCATTAGAGGAAGGAAAATGTCCCATATAATCAAAGCCCCAAACATCGAATGGTTCAATAACAAGTGAATAATTCATAGGCATTTCCTGACGTCTACTAATATTACCAATTCTCTGGCATTCATCACAAGACAAGACAAACTTACGAGCATCCTTGAAGAGAGTAGGCTAATAAAAACCAGATTGCAATACCTTATGTGCAGTTCTATCTCCAGCGTGGTGTCCTTCATAAGACTCGGAGTGGCACTTGTGTAGGATCTGTTCCTGTTCAAGCTCAGGTACACAACATCTAATAACACCATCTACTTCTTTTTTATAAAGGTGTGGGTCATCCCAAAAGTAATGTCTTAAATCATAGAAAAACTTTTTCTTTTGCTGGTATGTGAAATTAGGTGGTATAAATTTAGCAACGATGTAATTAGCATAATCAGCATACCATGGAGTATTACGAGAAGTATTTATGACAGCTAATTGTTCATCAGGAAAGCTATCATCAATAGGTAGTGGGTCATCAAGAACATTTTCTAACCTAGACAAGTTGTCTGCAACGGGGTTCTCAGCTCCCTTTCTATCAATAATATGCAAATCAAATTCTTGTAGCAAGAGAACCCATCTAATAAGTCTAGGTTTAGCATCTTTCTTTTCCATAAGATATTTAATAGCAGCATGATCAGTGTGAACAGTTACTTTGGAATCAATAATATAGGATCTGAACTTATCACAAGCAAAGACAACTGCTAGAAATTCTTTTTCAGTAGTAGCATAATTTCTCTGGGCACTGTCTAGAGTTTTACTAGCATAATGAATAACATTTAATTTCTTATCAACTCTTTGCCCTAGAACAGCACCAACAGCATAATCACTAGCATCACATATAATTTCAAATGGTAAATTCCAATCAGGTGGCTGAACAATAGGTGCAGAAATCAAGGTTTTCTTAAGTATTTCAAATGCTTCTACACAATCATCATAAAAAACAAAAGGAACATCTTTTTGCAAGAGATTGGTGAGAGGCCTAGAAATTTTAGAGAAGTCTTTAATAAACCTCCTATAGAAACCAGCATGGCCAAGGAAACTTCTTATACCTTTGATATCTTTAGGACACGGCATCTTTTCAACAGCATCTACTTTAGCTTTATCAACTTCAATACCTCTTTCAGAAATTTTATGCCCCAAGACAATACCTTCATTAACCATAAAGTGGCACTTCTCCCAATTCAAGACAAGATTAGTTTCTTCACATCTCTGAAAAACTTGATCAAGGTTGCTTAAGCAATCATCAAAAGAAGTTCCGTAAACGGAGAAATCATCCATGAAAACCTCAATAATCTTTTCACAAAAGTCAGAGAATATAGCAGTCATACATCTTTGAAAGGTAGCAGGTGCATTGCACAAACCAAAAGGCATACGTCTATAAGCAAAGGTACCAAAAGGGCAAGTAAAAGTGGTCTTTTCCTGATCATCTTTTAACACAGGTATTTGAGAAAAACCAGAATAACCATCTAGAAAGCAAAAATGTGTATGTTTGGATAATCTTTCTAGCATTTGATCAATACAAGGTAGAGGGTAATGATCTTTTCTAGTAGCTTAATTTAATTTGTGAAAATCAATTACCATTCTATAACCTGTAATAATTCTTTGTGGGATCAATTCATTCTTATCATTAGGAACAACAGTAATACCTCCCTTCTTAGGGACACAATAAACATGACTTACCCACTTAATATCAGCAATAGGATAAATTATACCTGCCTCCAGAAGCTTTAGTATTTTATTTCTTACCACTTCTTTCATCTTAGGATTTAACCGTCGTTGGTGATCAACAACTGGTTTAGCATCATTCTCCAAATTAATTTTGTGCTGACATAGAGTGGGACTAATGCCCTTAAGATAATCAAGAGTATATCCAATAGCGGCACGGTGCTTCTTCAGAGTTTTCAATAATTTCTTTTCTTCATGCTCTGAAAGTTTAGCACTAATAATAACATGATATATCTTCTTTTCATCGAGATAAGCATATTTCAAAGTATCCTGTAATTGTTTAAGCTCAAACACGGGATCACCCTTGGGTGGAGGAGGATCCCCAAGGATTTCAACAGGCAAATTGTGTTTCAAAATAGGCCCTTGGTTAAAGAATATCTCGTCTATTTCCCTTCTTTCATTCATAAACATATCATTCTCATGGTCTAGCAAATATTGTTCTAAGGGATCAATAGGAGGCACGGCAATAGAAGCAAGATCAATAATTTCATCCTTACTAGGCAATTCTTTATCATGGGGTTGTCTACGAAATTTAGAGAAATTAAAATCATGAGACATATCCCCTAAACCGACAGTAACAATCTCTTTCTCGCAATCTATCTTAGCATTAACAGTATTCAAGAAAGGTCTACCAAATATAATGGGACAAAAGTCATCTTGTGGGGAAGCAAGAACAAGAAAATCAGTAGGGTATTTTATTTTCCCACACAAGACTTCAACATCTCTAACAGTCCCAATTGGTGAAATAGTATCTCTATTGGCAAGCTTAATAGTAACATCAATATCTTCTATTTCAGCAGGTGCAATATCATTCATAATTTCTTTATGTAAGGCAAAAGGAATTGCACTCACACTTGCACCCATATCACAAAAGCCATGATAACAATGATCTCCTATTTTAACTGAAACAACAGGCATGCCAACAACGGGTCTATGTTTATCTTTACTATCGGGTTTAGCAATTCTAGCAGCTTCATCATAGAAATAAATAACATGTCCATCAATATTATCAACCAAGAGATCTTTAACCATAGCAATACTATGTTCAACTTTAATTTGCTCAGGGGGTGTAGGTGTTCTAGTATAACTCTTACGAACCACAGTTGAAGCTTTAGCATGATCCTTTATTCTAATAGGAAAAGGTGGTTTCTCAATATAAGCAGTAGGAACAATAGGATCAACATTATAAGTAATAGTTTCTTCTTCAACTTTAATAGGTTCTACTACTTTAACTTCAATGGGAGGATGATATTTAAACCACTTCCCCTTAGGGAGATCAACATGAGTAGCAAAAGATTCACAGAAAGAAGCTACTATCTCAGAGTCAAGTCCATATTTAGTGCTAAAATCATGAAAAGCATCGGTATCCATAAAAGATTTAACACAATCAAACTTAAGGTTTATACCTGACTCCTTACCTTCGCCGAGTTCCCAATCTTCAGAGTTGCGTTTAATTCTTTCCAATAAATCTCATTTGAATTCAATAGTCTTCTTCATAAAAGAACCAGTATAAGAAGTATCGAGCACGGATCGATCATTATGAGAAAGCCGAGCATAAAATTTTTGAATAATAATTTCTCTTGGGAGCTCATGATTGGGGCATGAATATAACATTGACTAAAGCCTCCCCCAAGCTTGAGTGATACTTTCTCCTTCACGAGGCCAAAAATTATATATATAATTCCGATCACGATGAACCAGATGCATAGGATAAAACTTCTGATGAAATTCCAATTTCAATTGGTTGTAGTTCCATGATCCAATATCATCACATAGCCTATACCATGTCAATGCCTTCTCCTTCAAATATAAAGGGAAGACCTTCTTCTTGACTTCATCCTCGGGCAAACCTGCAAGCTTAAATAATCCACAAACTTCATCCACATAGATTAGATGCATATCAGGATGTAATGTTCCATCTTCTGTGTAAGGATGAGCTAGCAGTTTCTCTATCATACCCGAAGGAATTTCTTAATAAATATTTTCAGTAGGTGTAGTAGGTTGAGGGGCAACTCTTTGCTCTTCCGGTCGGGGTGAATATACCCCGAACAAACCCCTCAAAGAATTATTTTCCATAGTAACAAGTGACAGTAAATTTCAGCACACTATATAAATGTTTCCTTACCAAATTCCACTTACCAAAGGCGCTTCACTCCCCGGCAACGGCGCCGGAAAAGAGTCTTGATGACCCACAAGTATAGGGGATCTATCATAGTCCTTTCGATAAGTAAGAGTGTCAAACCCAACGAGGAGCAGAAGAAAATGACAAGCGGTTTTCAGCAAGGTATTCTCTGCAAGCACTGAAATTATCGGTAACAGATAGTTGTGTGATAAGATAATTCATAACGGGTAACAAGTAACAAAAGTAAACAAGGTGCAGCAAGGTGGCCCAATCCTTTTTGTAGCAAAGGACAAGCCTGGACGAACTCTTATATAAAGCAAAGCGCTCCAGAGGACACATGAGAATTGTTGTCAAGTTAGTTTTCATCATGCTCATATGATTCGCGTTCGTTACTTTGATAATTTGATATGTGGGTGGACCGGTGCTTGGGTGCTGCATTTCCTTGGACAAGCCTCCCTCTTATGATTAACCCCTCTCGCAAGCATCCGCAACTACGAAAGAAGAATTAAGACAAATCTAACCATAGCATGAAACATATGGATCCAAATCAGCCCCTTACGAAGCAACGCATAAACTAGGGTTTAAGCTTCTGTCACTCTAGCAACCCATCATCTACTTATTACTTCCCAATGCCTTCCCCTAGGCCCAAATCATGGTGAAGTGTCATGTAGTCGACATTCACATAACACCACTAGAGGAAATACAACATACATCTCATCAAAATATCGAACGAATACCAAATTCACATGATTACTTATAACAAGACTTCTCCCATGTCCTCAGGAACAAACATAACTACTCACAAAGCATATTCATGTTCATAATCAGAGGAGTATTAATTATCATTAAGGATCTGAAAAAATGATCCTCCACCGAATAAACCAACTAGCATCAACTACAAGGAGTAATCAACACTACTAGCAACCCACAGGTACCAATTTGAGGTTTTGAGACAAAGATCGGATACAAGAGATGAACTAGGGTTTGAGAGGAGATGGTGCTGGTGAAGATGTTGATGGAGATTGACCCCCTCTCGATGAGAGGATCGATGGTGATGACGATGGCGATGATTTCCCCCTCCCGAAGGGATGTTTCCCCGGCAGAAAAGCTCCGCCGGAGCCCTAGATTGGTTCTGCCCAGGTTCCGCCTCGAGACGGCGGCGCTTCATCCCGAAAGCTTCCTTCTTATTTTTTCCAGGTCAAAACACACCATATAGCAGAATATGGGCGTCGGAGGCCTACCAGGTGGCCCACAAGGACGGGGGGCGCGCCCAGGGGGGTAGGGCGTGCCCTCCACCCTTGTGGATGGCAGGTGGCCCCCCTCTGGTACTTTCTTCGCCCAATATTTTTATTAAATCCAAAATGACTCTCCGTGAAGTTTCAGGACTTTTGAAGTTGTGCAGAATAGGTCTCTAATATTTGCTCCTTTTCCAGCCCAGAATTCTAGCTGCCGGCATTCTCCCTCTTCATGTAAACCTTGTAAAATAGGAGAGAAAATGCATAACTATTGTGCCATAATGTGTAATAACAGCCCATAATGCAATAAATATTGATATAAAAGCATGATGCAAAATGGACGTATCAGCAAGCATGTACCGAGATCGGCAACGGCAAGGCGCACGCAGAGGTCCTGGTTGAAGTTAGGGAACAACACGCCGCTGAGCTTGGCGTTGACGTACACCGTGCACGGGCAGTTCTGCCAAAACATAAGCTAAAACTTTTCATTGAACTCAAATCGATCATTGAATATTGCCTTCAACGGTAACAGGAGACTAAGCATCATTTTGGCTGGCACCGTTACATTATATCATTTTTGATTGAGTAAGACATATATACATCGTTTGGACCAATCTGTATCATTTTTTATTGACTAGCAAAAAGGCCCGTGTGTTGCAATGGGAGAAAAAAAAATACCTCATGCTCTTAATTTACAAAAAACCATCTATGATCTGAGAATTTGTAGCTACGACCCAAACAAAGATGGTCTTAACCTATAAAAACACAGTTTAAAATTCTACATGTGGTCTATTTCAACACGGCTTGCATGTAGATTTAATCCGTAGAAAGAAACGGGCAAATGATCATGCATTTATTCATGTCATGTTCGGAATGGGGTGTTGTTACGGGCGAGTAAAGAAAAACAACAAAAACAAATGATGACACATTAACACACTACAGAGACATGTGTGTATGAAAGGTAGTTTTCAGTTTAAGAATCACCAACTTAGGGCAACTCTTGAACACTCATATGCATATTTCTTAAATACATGAAGTGTTGTTAAAAAGATACATGATTTTTTAATCATAAAAAGAGATTTTTTTTGTCTGGAAAAGAACATTTTTGTATGGTCTCCTGTGGACGCAGGTACTTGCGCCCCTATTTCATCACTATTTCTTGCCATACATGTCATAGGTATTGGTCCATGTTTCATCACTATTTATATCTTATCAAACTTGTCTTTTATTTTATTTTTGTCATGCATGCCTTCTTTTTTACTTTTTTTCATGCATGTCCTCTCTTTCTTCTTCTTATATATAGGAGAATAGTGCAACATATCATCTTTATCGGTTCTCCTCTGCATCTTCTCTTTTACTTCTTTTATAGCGGACATCCCTTCTTTATTGGGTCCTTCTTTTTCTTGTCATGCATGTCCTTATTTATTGGGTGTCTCTAGTAGATTTATCTTCAATTTCATGTCCAATCCTGATTTTGCTGAGCTGTTCATCCCTAATCTGAATCAGTACCGGTATGAAAAAAAGACGGATAATGCATTATTGATTAACATTGCAGCCTAGATAGTATTTTTTTCAATTGTTAATATGTAAAATAACATCGTATTCAGATTCTACATATTTTTCTAATCAAAGTCCATATATAACATGTCAAATTTGGAGTTACGGTTTAGAAGATATGAGTATTTTAAAAAACATTTATTATGTACTGCGGGTTTAATGTCAGAAACATTAGTGTTTTTTTTATAAAATAGCAAAACGGACTAAGAATACCTATTTCTTTTATTAGTATATATATAGGTATAGGTATAGGTATAGGTATAGAATAAGAGTTGCATAGAATTTGAAACCATTGTATCAGACCATGTTTTATGGGAAAAGCTTGGGAACAGCCGGCTGATCCAACACTGGGCATCCGTCGCCTTCAGCGTGTGACGCGTGTCCCGTGCGTGGCTGCGCGGCCACTACATCTTTACTGTATTTTTTTAGCAACAACATCCGTGTTGCAAAAGTACCTTCCGCAACCGGACCAATGTTGCAAAAAAGTGGAGACGTAAAACGAAATTATGCAACATGACATCTGTTGCAAAAAATATATGCAACATGAACTCTGGTGAAAAAAAGGAAATGATTATGGTTAGCCGGCTGGTTCAGCGTGGGTCGTCCGCCACCACTAGCGCATGACGCGTGTCCCCTATGGGCCCATGCACCGATGTACTCTTTCTTCCTTCTCTCAGTCGAGTTGCTCCTTCCTTATCACATCCAGATCCCCTTCTCTCTCTCTCATTTCTCTCCATCATCTCTCATGCCTGGTCATGGGTGGCCAGCTACTCACGTGCATGGAGAGGTCGCTTGCACTACGTGAGCTGCTGCACCTCACCGGGCCGCCGGCCGCGTCCACTACGACCACCGGCCGCTGCAGGGCCGTTGGCTGCAGCGGAGCACCCGAGCTTGGCACGGTCCTGGCTGTGGTGAAGGTTTTTTTTTTGCAACTGGGGTCTTGTTACAAAAGATTTCTGCAACATATCTTTTGTTTCAGAAAGAAAAGAAATATTTCGGTTGTGAAGGTTTTTTCTGCAACAAGGGTCTTGTTTCAGAACGTAGGCCGAGTTGCAGCACCGCAAGAACGCCCGATGTTAGAGAGTGAGTGGTTAGACATTACAACATGAGGCATGTTTCAGAAACATAGCTCCGGTTGCAGAAAACGCCGAAGAAGCCTCGGGCATGAGAAAGGTAGTCGCCGTCGTGCTCGATTGGAGCTAGCAGCTGCTCGCGGGGCTGAGACGGAGGAGGATCAGCAACTCCCGCAAGCACGGCAAGGACTAGTTCCCCTGGCGCGCCGGTGGCAGCGATTTTGCGGTGGTGAGGGCTGGCGCTGCGCTGGGCGCAGCTGTGTCAGGACGGCAGACAGGGGAATCTGTTTCTGAAACTGAGCAGATGTTGCAGGAAGTAAGGAGATGGTCACGCGCATGGTGGTTAGATCCGACGGCCGTCAGAATGTTGATCCAACGGATCTTCATGCGGCGGATGTTTCTAATACATCCCCATGTTTTATTTAGTTTTGGCATCAAAATAATATTTGCAAAGCGTGAAGCAACAGGGAAAGTCGCCCCCCTGCTGGCACTCACATCCGTGCCTGCTGCGTGGCTGATCCAGATCGGACGGAGTCGCGAGTGCTCGTCTCGGCCGGCCATGCCCCCTCACTAGGAGCGCCCGCTCGGCGGCCTCGTGGCTGGGAGGCGCGACGTCTTGTATTGAGGTTGGAAAGGTGCCGGTGTGCTCTGCTACAGCAGCGTTGTTGAGCGTGCGGTTGCGGACGCCACTCCCGGCTGCCGCTGGTTGCAAGCCGAGGCAGGGGGTCCCGTGCTTTCCCCACCTCGGTCGCGTCGCTGCCTCGCCTGGCAATGCCCTCTTCCTTTTGATGCCCCTTGGCTATCACATCTGGGTGCCGTCGAGGATCAGATCCATGCCATGTCTCGAGCTGGTGACGCCTGCAAGTTGAGGGGAAGTGCTGGTGGTTGCGATGGAGCGTCGGTACGGCAGCTGGGTCGGCCGGATGCGTACTTGCGGCTCGCCTCTTGGTCGGAGGCGAGTGAGGTTGGTTTTTTTGTGGTGCCAAAGAAACGGCTTTGGAAGGTGGACATGGTGGTGCCTTTGCCGCGGGTGCCTTCGTGCGGGTGCTGGTGTCCCTTCTTGGCCGTGTGGGTGGCGAGGCGGCACACGTGGGAGGCGCTTTTCTTGCGGTGTGGCTATCGAGGCCGCTCTACTATGATCTGACCTTGGCCGGTGTCTGCCGCCTAGTTCAGGGCGTCGCCTTCTTCGCGCTTCGTCTTCCTCACTTCTCGTCGACTCACTGGTTATGGGCGAAGTGGTGTGGCTAGCGGACCTCGTGTGGTAGGTGGTTAGTATCCCGAGTGAAAAAGCTCTGCCCGACGGTGTCGGTGCCGGTTATGGCGGCGCTCTCTTGCGTCGTTTTTCCTCCTTGGAGGCGTCATCGTGGGTTGTCCTCCTCCACCTTTGGCTCTGGGTGAAAACCCTTGGTCTAGCTCTTCGGATCGGACGGGGGCGGCAGTGTCATCGTTTCCTCTTTGGAGGCTCCGTCTTATGAGCATGGTCCCTATCTGCAGGTTGTCGGAGTGGTGGTCGTGAAGGGCAGCTTCTTCTCGGTGCTTTCTTGAGCTCGATGTCACGACAGTGGTGCTCTCTAGAGGAGCTAGATTCGGTGCGGAGATCATGCTCGACGGCCCCCCTTTGGGTCCCGATGGCAGTCTTCCTGGATCTGGTAGCATCCCCATCTTCGACGGTGCGGCATCCTACGATCCAGGACGAGGGAGCAGGGGGCTCCTTTCGACGATGGAACTGAAAGGGGTTGTTGTGTCGGCCTACCCAGGTGATGGTGATGACAAGATCTCCGGTGTCGGCTAGTCTCGTCCTCGATGGCTTGCTTGGTTGCTTTGATCTTCTGATCGCGTTTGAGAGCTTTATGACTACAAGTGGCGCCTTTGTCTCTTTGTTGGTCTGAGCTATGTTGTTGCTCCAGAGCACCCTTGTATCATGCCGTTTTCTTTGTTTTCTTTGCTTTGTGTGTGGCGTTGTGTTGTACCGTTCCATTGTAAAGGCTTCATTAATTAAAGCCGGGCAATGGCCTCCTCTCTAAAAAAAACTGGACAGTTGGATGGATTGTTTTGTTAACACGTGATGTAGATCCAGGTGAGACTCAGTCGTAGACCTCGTCGTCATCCAGAGTGGCCGCAAAATCCTCTCTAAAAGAAAAGATGTGTTGAACAACCAAAGATTGTAGGCCCAACGAATGAAAGGAGAGTACCTTTTCTTGGAGAAGTTCTTGTTGACCTGAGCTTCATAGTAGAACAACGCCTCCTCTAGCGCTGTCAAGCTCTGTGTGACATGGAGTAGGAGTGAACCAGAAATATTAGGCCGGTCGACAGTCGTGCTCGTTGTCTATCAGGTATGGAACAAAGCAAATGTCTGGGAGAGTCATTTTTTTTAGAGAGGGAGAGTCATTTTTCGTCTTTCCCTTTTTCTTCTTTTCGTAAAAGAGCAAAATGCAATTTCTTCCCCCCCCCCTTCCTTCTCTCTCTCTTTTTTTATAGAGGGAGAGTCATTTTCCGTCTTTCCCTTTTTTCTTCTTTTCGTAAAAGAGCAAAATGCAATTTCTTTTTTAACACCCTACCCCCTATGAGTAGCTTCCAGATACTCTCGAGCCACCCTAAAAAAAGATACTCTCGAGCCGGCATAACATCTTCAGATTGACCTGACATAAATAAATTTGCTAGTGCATCATTACCTCTTTATTCTTACTCATACGATGTACTATACCCTGTGAATCTTTGTTCACATCAGCCATGACCGTGCTTAGTAACAAGTCATGTTTGACTTCACAACAACTTCCACCAAATCAGCACATATGTACTGCGGGATTAAGGAAGAAAAATGGGAGGATGATGCTCCTATAGCCAACCGTGCGTTGACAAACGGTGTTTGTATCGTTGTCGTACTAGATTTAGTATCTATACCACATACATGTATGTGTGGTGGTGGACAAAAAGATGTTCTCTATGAAATTGATTTGGATTCACATGGTTCAAATGATGCCAGTCAGATTGATATAGGCGAAGATGATGGAAGTCTTAAAACCTGCTTCTCAGGTACAAATTTCTTGTACATCGGCTTTAATACCACTACAAACCACTCCGTCGGCATGGTCTTTTGAACCAAAGCATTCTTTGCTAGCTACGGGAAGAACGGTTTGCTTTCCTACAAGAACACACGATATTAATGTTATTCAGATGGCAATGAAGCCTCTCAACATAACGCGTCTTGCTATGCATATCAAGACCATGGACCCTCCAAAAGGAATCATCATCGCACATATGGAGGCACATCCTTTGTCCATCAGTATCATCTACTCCGAAGACGCACTTGTTCGAATTCATTCGGATGTTGTAATTCCTAAGATTAGCGAACGTCTTAGCAAGGTTGGTTAAGAGATCGGATCTCTTAGCCGATTTCACAATGATGTCATCGACATAAGCCTTAACATTTTGAGGAATCTGAGTGTGCAAGCGGGTCTATATGATATGCTGGTAAGTGGCTCCAGCATTCTTCAGACCAAAAGGCATTGTGATTCAGCAGAATACCCCAAACAGAGTTATGAACGCAGTCTTTAGCTGATCTAACTACTTCATCTTGATACGATGATAGCTGCAATAGGCATCCAAAAGGCATAATCTCTCACAGCCAGCTGTGGAGTCCACAATTTGATTGATACGAGGCAAAAGGGAAATGGTCCTTATGGCACACTCGGTTGATATCCTTGTACCACGCATGTGCGCCAAGTACTATTCTTTTTGGGTACGGCGACAGGATTCACAACCCATTCCGAGTGTTATACTTCTCTGATGAATCCTACCGCCAAAAGATTTACAACTTCTTCTCATACAGCCTGACGCTTGGGATCAGCAAAACGATGAAGAGTTTGTTTGGCGGGCTTTGCTCCTTGGTACATATCCAGTTGGTGCTAAAACCGACGGATCTCGGGTAGGGGGGGGGGCGAGTTGTAGGTCTAGGAACAATGGTAACAGGGGACGAAGGGAGACGATGTTTACCCAGGTTCGAGCCCTCTCGATGAGGTAAAACCCTATGTCCTGTTTTGATTATAATGATGTGATGGAGTACAGAGTACAAGATGATCAACCTCGAGATCATATGATTGTGTTCTAAACTCTAAGGCTGGTAATTGTGCCTCTAAAGACTAAGCCCCTCGGCTTATATATGCACCGGGGGTACCTAGGTTACACACGTGATCGGTTGGCAACACGCCGGCTATATAGCAATCCTTGAAGTACACACCAAGTCTTTGGAGGTTTCCATCTCATTTATGCTAAGGTTCATAACTTCGGTAGTCCTTCCTTTAATGATTGGTAGGTTGTAAGCCCGGCCCATGGACTGTGGGCCGTACAGGTTAGTACCCCTTAGTCCAGGGCACCATCAGTAGCCCCTGAATTGGTCTTCGAAGCCGAAGACTGCAGCTCTCTCCTCAGATTAGCCTCCTCGGTTGATGTCTTCGTCTTGGCAGGCGAGTTCCTTCTTTATCAGCTCGTGTTTGAATCCGAAGTCTTTTATTGATTTATAAATGATTGGGTCTCCTTTTACAGCCAACCTTACCAACCATATGTGTGAAACTTTATCCTCGGCGGGGAAAGCACAAGATCCTTCTTTTACAAAGGTATTCACCCATGTCCGAGGTCTTGAGTTAACTTAGTCTCAAAGACTTGCCACGTAGGTACAACCAGTGAAAGGGGTTCAAACCCTGAAAGCTTTATTGAGTCGTCATCACCTATCATGGAGTGGAATCAGTTATCACGAAAATGTTTCGTGGCCCGAGGCTACCTTTTATTGGCATGTCTCATCAATACAGAGATCGTGCCCCAGTTTTTAAGGGATATCATCAACAAATTGATTTAATGGATGCGCGTATAACAGCACGGAGGGTTTGGAATAAGCGATTCACATGGCACAACAAGGGGACTCTTGGTCTTTTACTGACCTATAAAAGCAAAGGCCAGTAAATCATTTCTCCCACGCTTCCATCCCTTGCTCCATTGCCCAAAGCTCACAAAGCTCTGGCGCTCTCAGATCCATCTCCAAGCTTCCAACCTCCTTTCTTATTCCCTCACCAGCAATGGCCGACAAGGAAAAAGAGGCCATGATACGTCTCCAACATATATATAATTTTTTATTGTTCCATGCTATTATATTATCCATCTTGGATGTTTTATATGCATTATTATGCTATTTTATATCGTTTTTTGGGACTAACCTATTAACCTAGTGCCCAATGTCAGTTGTTGTTTTTCCTTGTTTTTGACTTCTACAGAAAAGCAATACCAAACGGAACGAAACTTTTTGACGATTTTTCTTGGACCAAAAGACACCTAGGAAGCTTCAGGAGGAAGCCAGAAGGGCCACGGATGAGCCACAAGCTCGAGAGGCGTGCCCTAGGGGGGCGCCCCCAGGCTTGTGGGCCCACCGTGGCACCTCTAACCCTAATCTCAGCTCTATAAATACCCAAATATTCCCTGTATACTAGAGGGCACACCAAAAAAACTTTTCTGCCACCGCAAGCTTCTGTTCTCGTGAGATCCTATCTTGGGACCTTTTCCGGCACTCTGCCGGAGGGGGATTCGATCATGGAGGGCTTCTACATCAACCTTGCTGCCCTTCCGATGATATGTGAGTAGTTTACCACAGACCTACGGGTCCATAGCTAGTAGCTAGATGGCTTCTTCTCTCTCTTTGATCTTCAATACAATGTTCTCCTCGATGTTCTTGGAGATCTATTCGATGTAATATTCTTTTGCGGTGCGTTTGTTGAGATCAGATGAATTGTGGATTTATGATCAGATTATCTATGAATATTATTTGAGTCTTCTCTGAACTCTTTTATGCATGATTAAGATAGCTTTGTATTTCTCTTCGATCTATTGATTTGGTTTGGCCAACTAGATTGATTTATCTTGCAATGGGAGAGGTGCTTTGTGATGGGTTCAATCATGCGGTGTCCTCACCGGCCAGTGACAGTAGGGGTAGCAAGGCACGTATTTGTATTGTTGACATTAAGGGTAAAAAGGTGGGGTTTATACCATATTGCTTGGATCTATCCCTCTACATCATGTCATCTTGCTTAAGGCGTTACTCCATTCTTGTTAACTTAATACACTAGATGCATGCTGGATAGCGGTCGATGTGTGGAGTATTAGTAGTAGATGCAAGCAGGAGTCGGTCTACTTGTCACGGACGTGATGCCTATATTCATGATCATTTCCTTGGATATCGTCATAACTTTACGCTTTTCTATTAATTGCTCAAGAGTAATTTGTTTACCCACCGTATGTGTTCTTTCAAGAGAGAAGCCTCTAGTGAAAACTATGGTCCCCGGGTCTATTTCTTATCATATATTTTCAGATCTATAAAACCAAAAACCCAAAAATACCTTGCTGCAATTTATTTACCTTTACTTTATTTTGTAGTTTTATTTATATTTTATACCTATCTCTATCAGATCTCATCCTTGCAATTAACCGTGAAGGGATTGACAACCCCTTTTTCGCGTTGGGTGCAAGTATTTGTTTGTTTGTGTAGGTGCAACTATTGGAGACTTGGGTGTTCCTCCTACTGGATTGATACCTTGGTTCTTAACTGAGGGAAATATTTATCTCTACTTTGCTGCATCATCCTTTTCTCTTCAAGGGAAAAACCAACGCAAACTTAAGAAGTAGCAGGAAGAATTTCTGGTGCCATTGCCGGGGATGATATACATCAAGCCTACCAAGTACCTATCATAAACTCTCATCTCTTGCACTTACATTATTCGCCATTTGCCTCTCATTTTCATCTCCCCCACTTCTATAACGTTTTCAGAAAAACACAAAAATATTTTCCTTTTTATTCGCCTTCTTTTCGTTCGTCTTTTTGTTTGCCTTTTGTTTGCTTGTGTGCTAGATTGCTTGCTTTGCCACGATGTCTCAAGAAAATATTTATGATGTTGCTACAGAAAAAATTGATGGTTTTCTACTAAAGATCCTCATGAAGAGGACACTACTATCATGCATACTAAAAAACTCCGCGTAGATAGTGGTAATATTATTGGAAAAGGTGTTATTCAAGATTTCTTTACTTGTGCCGGTGCGTTACCTATGTTAGGGGGATCGATTATTAACAAAATTTCTAGCCTTGCGGATGCAATATCTTTTCTTATAGTTGAATTTTAAAGACAATTTGTTCACATGCATCCATGCATACAAATGATCCTCCTAGAATTTTCTAATATTCATGATCCTTTCGTTAAGCATGTCACCACTATATTTCTAGCTTATGAATTTGGGCATATTATGAAAGAGGCACGTGAAATATTTGCTCATTACAATATAAATTTTGGTTGCCCTCCGATAGAGGATATCCTTTTAAATCAAGAAGAGATTAGGAGATTACAATCTCCAGATCATGCCGCTTATAATGAAAACCTAAGAAAAAGGGTTCCTCCCGATGTATTGATTGATAAGATTTCTGAACTCAATGACAATTTTGCTATACAAAATAATGGATTAGGGTTTGTGCTTAGGGAGAAACTTAGGGAGTTTAATCAAAGGAATATTTACAATGAAGAGATAATTATCAAATATAAGGGGCTACAAGAGGAACCTATTCCTCCCAAGCATGATTTTATGGATCCGTACCCTATCAAATTTAGCCCTTTTGAATATTTTTGTTTGTCACAAAGGAAACTTGCTGCTGAAAGAAGGGAGTATGAGATGAGCAAAGATGATCTCCCTCATTTTTACTACAATACCTAGATCTATGCATTATGCCTAGCTAAGGGCATAAAACAATAGCGCTTGTTGGGACGCAACTGAAAGGATCGAGATGGACCTAGAGGGGGGGGGGGGTGAATAGGTACAATTACAAATTTTAATTGTTACTTAGCAATTTTAGGCGATAAAGCGGGATATGAGATTGAGCCTAACAAAAAGAAAAGGTGATTCTAGTGCTAAGCAAAGGGAGTAAATACAAACAAGTATTTAGATAGGCAAGCACAATATAATGCAAGTACAGACAAAGAGACAAATAACCACAAGTAGGGAGTTAGGGTTAGGAATAACCGCAACTCCGAGAGACGAGGATGTATGCCGATGTTCACTTCCTTGGAGGGAAGCTACGTCACCGTTAGAGAGGTGGATGTTACCACGAAGGCACACCAATGCCACGAAGGCTCACCCTATTCTCCCCTTGAGATATCACCACGAAGGGGATTCCCAACCACTAGTGGTAGACCTTGGGGTGGTCTCCAAACCCTCACAAACTTTCCGGGGGAAATCACAATGAACGATTCCTCACCGAAGAACTCCTACCGCCTAGGAGTCTCCAACCTCCAAGAGTAATAAGAACGATGGGGAAAAGCTCAAGACTTGCTCAAATCACAAATTCCTTTGGTCAAGAGAAGGGGAAGGAGTGGATCTATCACTTGATTGGAGAAACTCTCACAAACTCCCACAAATCGCTCCGGGATCTTGGATTTGGTGTATGTGGATGAGAGAGAGAGTGAAGAGTGTTCGTGGGTTAGCTCTAAGTGAATGGTCAACCCTCTCACGGGGTGGGAGAGAGTTATTTATACTACCACCCCATAAGTGGCCGTTGGAGCCACTTAAACTGCGCAGGTGTCGGACGTCCGACAGTTACCGGACGTCTGGTGTCTCACAAGACACCGGTCGTCCGACGCATCACCGGTCGTCCGACAATGCAAAGGTGAACGAATATGTGGTAGTCCATTGGTGATGTGGTGATATCCATCGGATATCCGAAACGTGCCGGTCATCCGATGCCTCAAGAGACACCGGACGTCCGACAGGGACCGGACGTCCGACATTTTGGCTCTGGTAGGAACTGATCGGATTTCCGGTAAGGACCGGATATCCGATGTTTTGGCTCTGTACGTGATGCACCGGATTTCCGGTGAGTACCGGACGACCGGACGGTAATGAGTGACCGGACGTCCGACAGGTACCGGACGTCCGAGATAACAGAGACAAAAAGACTGATGTGAGTGTAGAGAAAAACCGTGGATATTTGAGCAAGTCCTTCACGAGACCCAATGTTCCCCTCTTAATAGTGCGGGATCCCTATACTCAAGATCAAACATAAAAGGCCTAAGCTAGTTGTCTTGTTCCTTCGTTCTTGAGCAATATATATAAGTCCGTAGTCGTGATCCACACACGGTCCTGTGGGGACTAATCCTGAGATATACTTGACAAACAATATTAGTCCCCTATGTGCATATTGTCATCAACATCAAAATACGATTAAGGGCATGATTGCACTTTCAGCAACCCAGCATTATTTTTTGTTTTTCTTGTTTTGATTCTGTTTTTCATTAAATACACAATTATGCTGATTTCACAATGATGTCATCGACATAAGCCTAAACATTTGGAGGAATCTGAGTGTGCAAGCAGGTCTATATGGTATGCTGGTAAGTGGCTCCAGCATTCTTCAGACCAAAAGGCATTGTAATGTTGTAGAATACCCCGAACGGAGTTATGAACGCAGTCTTTAGCTAATCTCACCCCTTCAGCTTGATATGATGATAGCCGGAATAGGCATCCAAAAGGCATAATCTCTCGCAGCCAGCTGTGGACTCCACTATTTGATTGATGCGAGGCAAAAGGGAAATGGCCCTTAGGGCACACACGGTTGATGTCCTTGTATTGCACGCATGTGCGCCAAGTACTATTCTTTTTGGGTATGACGACTAGATTGACAATCCATTCCGAGTGTTCTACTTCTCTGATGAATCCTACCGCCAAAAGATTTACAACTTCTTCTCATACAGCCTAACGCTTGGGATTAGCAAAACAATGAAGAGTCTATTTGGCGGGCTTTGCTCCTTGGTACAAATTCCCCTCAGGTAGGGGGTCTTGAGCTGTAGGTCTAGGAGCAATGGTAACAGAGGCCGAAGGGAGACGACCCAGGTTCGGGCCCTCTCAAAGAGGTAAAATCTTATGTCCTGCTTTGATTATATGTATGTAATGGAGTAGAGAGTACAAGATGAACTACCTCGAGATCATATGATTGTGTTCTAAACCCTAAGGCTGGTAATTATACCTCTAAAGACTAAACCCCTCGGTTTATATATGCACTAGGGGTACCTAGGTTACACACATGGTCGGTTGGCAACACGCCGGCTATAGAGCAATCCTTGAAGTACACACCAAGTCTTCGGAGGCTTCCATCTTAGTTACGCTGGAGTTCATAACTTTGGTAGTCCTTCCTTTAATGATTGGTCCTTGCAATGAGAAGGTCAACTTTCCGCAAGTGATTCTGCTCAATATGTAATAAATTTTTCAGTACTCCCTCCGTTCCTAAATATAAGTCTTTATAGATATTCCACTATGAACTACATACACATCAAAATGAGTGAATCTACACTCTAAAACATGTCTATATACATTCGTATGTAGTTTGTAGTGAAATCTCTACAAACACTTATATTTAGGAATGGAGGAAGTACATGAGATGGAACCACGCTTCAGGTTAATAAGGAATGTTCTAACAACTCTCTAATGTATGCTGCTTTTTAGTATTATATGTTTTCTATTGGCAAGTTCTTTCTGTTGAGCCACTAACATAAGCAAATTAATGTGATTGTTAACAACAACATTTTATTTATCTGTAAAGTGCAGGCACTGGATAGGTTTAATACAATAGTTTTCTCACCAATATATTATGTGATGTTTACTTCGCTAAGCTTGTTCTTGATAAGGAAATCAAGCATCTGACATCTATTGCAATCTGGAGATGATCCATGTACTGCCTAATTCTCTACTACTGAATCACAGTGCTATGTTGTGATTACTTGCAGCTAGAGTCAGTATGACAGCTCATTCTGCATGCTCTAAACTATTTTATGGAGTTTACTAATTCCATGTACTGGAAGCAACAACCTACAAGTCTGATATGTGAAAGGTTCAATGTCTTATATCTTGCTTGTGCAGTGGAGGGTGGTTCAGAGGGCTCCAGGAGAGATTGTATCATATTTCCTATCTGTTGTGCTCTGGATCTTCCGCTCTTCACATAACTAACCACACATTCATATGAAGGAATTCATATCTCTTACATTTCATTGCATCTCCTCTGTCATTTTTTAATCTTTTATATGCATGTGTTGCAGAAATTGTTTCAAGACAGGCCGGTTATTATAATTACTTGAGGCAGGGTTCTTGCTTGAGAATTGATGGTCTTGATGATGCCAAAGGATTTTCATCATTATTGGTAATGTTGCTACAAATCAACCACAACTTTGAATAGTACTGATATATACAGTTTCGCCTCTTCTTTGTAGACTTTGAAGGATGAAGAAAAAAGAACGCTCTATGATCAGGTAACAATTTAAGCCCTCTAATTACAGATGTTTATGTTTCTTTGACTTCCAATGACTATTGTTTTTGTATGCTCAGGAGTTACAAAGAATTAATTGCTTTAAACTTAAGATAATTAGACAACAATGCATTTTGACAAATTTTCTGATTTTTGTGTGCATATACTGTTTGCAAGAGTCGTCAACCTGTCTAATTTTTTTATTGAATTTTGCACATGACAAATTATTAGGAAGACTTCTCGAATCGTGTAAATGAATCTAAATCTGCCATCTATCTCCAATACCATGCACCACCAATGCTTGGAACTCAGGCAAGTGTCATACTGGCATTACCAAATCATTCTACGAAGACAAGTCTTCGTGCACACATGTATGACCTTACCGCTGTTGTTGTTATTCTTTTTTTTCTAAAAAAAATTGCTGTCATTAAGCTCTAAATTTTTAAACTAACCAAACATCAAATACACATTGTACCTCAGTTTGCCAAGATTTTTGGTGGTCTCTGCAATTTTGTTTGCAGGATTGCCGATTTTATTTTACAAAGAGTAGCATTTAAAAAGTGACCGACATTTGATGAATTGCTGAAAGGTGGTAGCTGCACTCTTTGGGAGACAATGTTCCAAGAGAGGGCTCGGAAATGGTTAGAGGTTAGCTACTGCTCACTATCTATCAATCCTATCTTCATGTGCCTGTCTGTGTTTGGTACATCTACTTGATTTCTTCTGATTTAGGGAGGACTTTAGAATCTGAGAAGAAATTGATGTAAGATTTATTTTTCCTATTCTTGGAAACTCCTTCTATGGAGAATCATAATGCTACTCTCATTGTATGTGCAGTGCAAGGTCCAACATGATTGTGCTGATGATCTCTCCTTTGTGGAGGACCATGCCCATGTCTGGGTTTCGGCATGGTGGTGAGGTGTGACATCCCCAGATCACTAAACCCTGGTTATGCTAATCAGTCATGCCAAGTCATCATCATTATGCCCTAAGAAAAATAACTAAGAAATATTTTAACCTCAGATTCAAATTTAAAATAAAGTCAAATTATTATTTCTTCAAACTGTCAAATAAAAATGTTCTATGAGTTTCAAATATTAACTAAGTAATTAACATATTGGAATCAACATAAAATCGAATTTTTTATTGCCCCTAAAAATATTTTAGTGGACCAGCGGGATTAAATACACACATTTAGATTCATATATAAATTTGAATTGCTCCATTTGACTCCAAACTATTTGTGCAGCCCCAGTATATTTCCCTGTATTTTTGGTGACAAGTTTCACATTTTACAAAAAACAGTTACTAGCCAAACAGTGTGCAAAACAATGGAAAAGATAAAAAACAGAAAAAAAAGAGAAAAGTAAAATAGAAAAGCCTCTATGTTGGGCTGGACCCTAGAGGCACATTGTGGCCCAGCCCAACAGGCAAATCGTCCCCTTCCTCTCTGTACAGGACATAGGCCATGGCGTGGCAGCCATCCGAAGACACCATGGCCGGATGGCCACCACGTGCCTCCCTCGGCCCTATAAACATGCCCGGACGAAACCCTAGCCCGCGCTCGTCCGATCCCCTCTCGATCCCCCTTCGCCCCTCTCCGTTTTGGCTTGAAACCGAGCTCGAGCTCGATGCGGTGACCGCGCACCCTCGTCGTGCCATCATCGTCATCGCGGCCACCCGCCTCCCCGGCGTCTGGGAGGACGTCCAGGAGTTACGCCGTCGTCGTCTACGCCGATGTCGCGCCCCCGTTCGATCGGAGCTGCACCGAATCGCCGCCATCGAGTTCGTGTTCGACATCCTGCACCGCCGGCCGCCATCGTCGATTCGCTCGACCCCGACCGTCCCCGGCCTCCTCAACCACGTCCCCAGCTCCTTGGTGAGCTTCTCCTTCGGATCCCCCTTTCTCCGCCTCGATTTGGTCGCCGTTTGCCGTCCCGAGCTCATCCGAGTTCGCGTGTACGCGTATGTACGTGCGTGCGTGTTGCTCGCGCTGCTCCTGCTGCCGACGCACGCCGTGCGCGCCCGCGCACGCCAACGCCCGTACTCGCCGTGCCCGCCTGCGTCTACTGCTGCTAGCGCCGCGCCGCGCCTAGCTGCTGCGGCTGCTCACTGCTGCTGCTGCCGCTGCTCACCACTGCTCTGCCGGCTGCGCTGCTCCGGGTATTGCTCTTGCTGCTGCTGCCTCCCCTCGCCTGCTTGCTGCTGCTGGTATTGCTTGCTAGCCGCTGCTACTACCTCCTGCTGCCGCTATTTAGCTGCTGCTCTAGCTGCTACAAATGGCCATGGTCGTGGCCATGCTATGTGAGTGTGTGTGAGTGTGTGTGCACAACCTCACGGCTTGGCTGTGCCACCAAGCCGGCCCAAATTAGGAACTAATCCCTCTTTATTACTAGGCACCCCCACTTTGAGTCTATTACATGTGGCCCCCACTAGGTAAATTGTTTAACTAAATAATTTTAACATATGTTACATTTACATGTGGGTCCATTGACCCTGTTGACTGGTCAATCTTTGACCTGGTCAACAGTCAACCAAACCCCCCTGACCCCACTGTCATACACTAGGCTAGGCAATCCTTGGGTACCCATAGCAAATCCACCTTTTAAATTCGAATTATAAGAAATTCCAAAATATTAGAAAAACTTTGAAAAATTCATAAAAAAAATCCGTAACTCGGATGAAAATATTTTGTATATGAAAGTTGCTCAGAAAAATTAAACGATTCCGAATATGCAATCCATTCATCTGTCACATGCCTCTAACATGTCGAACATGGAACCGCCCCCTCTCTTTCATTTGTCCGGAAATGCCTAACACCGTGAAAACTCCTCCGGATGTTTTCCCCCTCCGTCTGCAACGTGTAGTCCTGTGTTAGAACACCCCTAGCATTGCATATCGTCATGTCATGCATAGTGATGCACTTGTTTGCTATATATTTATTGTTTCTTCCCCCCTCTTCTCTCCGGTAGACCTTGAGACCGATGTTGCCCCTGTAATTGACTACGTCACCGACGACCCTTCTTCCTTTTCAGCAGAGCTTCCAGGCAAGCAAAACCCCCTTGATCATCCCGATATCGCCTACTTCTTCTCTCTACTGCTTGCATTAGAGTAGTGTAGCTGTTACTTATCGATTTCATCCTATACTACTTCATAGCCTGTCTTTGTTACTGCTGTTGATACCTTTACCTGCAATCGTAAATGCTTAATATAGGATGCTAGTACTTCATCAGTGGCCCTACATTCTTGTCCGTCTGCCATGCTATACTATCAGGTCGTGATCACTCGGGAGGTGATCACGAGTATATATACACTTTACTTTTTACATGATACAATGTTGAGATTAAATTCAGGTCGGCTCGTAGAGTACCCGCGAGTGATTCACGAAAGTGGGGGCTGAAGGGACATGTGGTTCCATCCAGGAGTGGTGGACCTGGGTTCCCGACGCCCCCCTGAGTGATACCTTGTGGCGGAGCGACAGGGCAGGTTGAGACCACCCAGGAGAGAGGTGGGCCTGGTCCCTGGTTGTGTCCGCGGTTGTTTCTTAATAACACGCTTAACGAGATTTGGATATTTGATCTGAGTTGGGTCGTAGACCTTATACGCACTAACCTCCACGTGGGACAAGATATGGTCAACCGACGTCGTAGTATCAGCCGAAACTCTCCAGACGTCAGCGACTGAGTGACGCGCACCGGGTTGGACCGCGTGAAGCACCTGCCTTTGTAATGGAGGTTGCCAGGTCTGCTCACCGGCTGCGTTCGCAACGTGCAAGAGTGCAAAGGGCGATGGGCCCAAGACCCCTGCGCACTTAGGATTTAGACCGGCGTGCTGACCTCTCTGTTGGGTCTAGGTAGGGCTGCGATGTGTTGATCTTCCGAGGCCGGACATGACCCAGGAAAGTGTGCCCGACTAGAGGGATCGAGCGTGTCGGGTAATGTGGTGCACCCCTACAAGGAAGATTGATCTATTCGAATAGCCGTGTCCACGGTAACAGGATGCTTGGAGTTGTATTTCGACCTCTGACAACTAGAACCGGGTACTTAATAAAGCACACCCAGATAAGTTTCAGAGACAACCCGGTGATCGCTCTCCCATAGGGCGACGAGGGGAGGATCGGCGGGTAGGATTATGCTATACGTTGTTACTTGTTGCTATACCTGCTACTCTCTTCTATATGCTTCAAGATGGAGGCTGCCAGAAGCGTAGTCTTTGATAGGACTAACTATCCCCCTCTTATTCTGGTATTCTGCAGTTCAGTCCACAGATACTACCCATTTCATTGATACCGATGCATATGTAGTGTAGATCCTTGCTTGCGAGTACTTTGAATGAGTACTCACGGTTGCTTTGCTTCCTATTTCCCCCCTTTTCCATTCTTCTCGGATGTCGCAACCAGATGGTGGAGCCCAGGAGCCAGACACCACCGTTGACGACGACTGCTACTACCTCGAGGGTGCCTACTACTACGTGCAGACCGCCGACGACCAGGAGTAGTTTAGGAGGATCCCAGGCAGGAGGCCTGCGCCTCTTCGATCTGTATCCCTTTTGTGCTAGCCATCTTATGGCAACTTGTTTAACTTTATGTTTGTACTCAAATATTGTTGCTTTCGCTGACTCGTTTGTATTCGAGCTGATGTATTCAAGCCCTCGAGGCCCCTGACTTGTAATATAAAGCTTGTATGGCTTTAAATTGTGTCTAGAGTTGTGTTGTGATATCTTCCCGTGAGTCCCTGATCTTGATCGTACACGTTTGCGTGTATGATTAGTGTACGATTGAATCGGGGGCGTCACATGAGGTGCCCGAGGTCGTGTCTCTGTGTCAGGAACCTCTTACCGAGTGTGCCAGTACTTCATGGTGGTGAGGTCTGTTTAGATGATAGACCAGTTTGATAAAATGCCAATAGGAGCATGTCAGTGAACTAGCGATGCAGTCTCAAACTAGTGATGTAGTCTCACTGTTCATCGTCTCTAGACGCACCCATATGATCCATGTATCATGTTTAGTTTTTCTCTAAAACTACTGAGTTGTGATCACTACTAGGGAAAACTTAGCAGTAGCGCGGGTTTTTCGCCTAGCAGTAGCGCGGGGACCAGCACTACTTCTAGGGCATTACAGCTAATATTTAGCAGTAGCACGGATTGGACCCCCGCTACTGCTAACAAACCTAGCAGTAGCGTTGGTGCAACCAGCGCTATTGCTACAACTACATAGCAGTAGCTTGTGTCGAACCAGCGCTACTGCTATATTTTTCCTTTCTTTATTTTCTTGTGCGTATTTGCACTGTGTTTGTATAGGTTTTATATAGTAGTCTCATCACATTATTTTATGATCATGATTAGTTATTATATCAGTGGGTGAAAGAGACATGGATTAGATTCCAGTGGAGGCAACATGACGCAGATCCAAAGTACTACTAATCAAGTGACTTTGTTTGGATTAGTAGTACTTTGGATCTGCACCATGTTGCCTCCACTTGAATCTAACCCACGTTTCTTTCACCCACTGATATAATAGTTCATCATGCTTATAATGGTACAACAACTTAGCATCATCATCATAATAATGACTCATCATCATTATCATAATAACAAGTCATACTTATCATTATCATAGTCATCTAACAACTTCTACTCATTATGATAGTCATAACAACCCCACTTAATTGTTCTTAGCACATGATCATAAGTATTAGCTAGGACCTGCTACGCTCTCTAAGGTAAAATAGCGTAAAACAACATAGCGCCTGGCTCTCCATTATGAAGAATGGAGATTATCATGTCTCCAATTCATGCGCTTCGCACAATGTTGCTTCCAAGTAGCTCCCTATGATTATTCATAACTTTTTTCCATTCTTTGATTGTGATATCTTCATCGGTTCGAGAAATCTTGTATGAACAGCGGTGAACCCTATGCAGACTTGGCCGTAAGATAATAACATCAATGCGACCTTTCTAAAACATCAGATGAGGCACACAATCCTTCAGGATTTTCTGTTGAAGAACATAATAATAACGTAGTTAGCAATGTAGTTTAGCTTTAGAAGAATGTATACAAAAGATGCACTGATGTCGTAATAGTAAAAAATCTTACCACGCCATCTCCATGGATGTTACACTGGTACAGCGAGGTGCTATACAAACGGTCTTTAACCCCTTTCTGTGATGGCGTTCTGAACCGTCGCCAAGTGAGTGACTGCGATAGGGGGGGTCCTTCCCACATGACCCAGAAACCGTCGGGGATAGGCCCTCCTGGCACACACGCTCGGCAAAATGAGGTCGTGTGCGATGGTCGAGCGATCAAATACGGTTATACGTATAGTTGTGCTAAAAAAATAATTATACATGCCAAATCGTTTCCGGTCGTAAGTACATCCCACACAGTCAGTCTCGGCTAAATGTTTCCGTTCGTATATACATTCCACACAGTCAATCCAAGGAATACGTTTCCGTTAGTATGTACATCCCACACAGTTAATCCAAGAAGTACGTTTCCGTTCGTATATACATCCCACATAGTTACTCCAAGGAAAACATTTCCGTTCGCAGGTACACCACACACAATTTTCCCCATTAAATGGTTTGTGATAGCGTTGCCATTGCAGACGATATTAACAATTTTATCGTTTGCGTTATTGAATGCATCACACACGGTGCGTAGAAGAAACTGTGTGGCAAAGGCTGTCCAGCAAACACACTATTTATGTGATAAATGTTTGCGCAAGGTGGCCTAACGCAAACAGTTTTTAAGAGGATGTCGTGTGTGATTGTTCATTGATCCAACACGGTTTATTCCTAGAAAATGTGTGCGTTGCCTGAGGTCATCGCCCACGGTGTTTTCTCAATAACGGTTTGCAATAGAAAAACCCAATTAGCAGGCTAATTGGCCATTAGCAGGCTAATTGTCCTATTATTAATAATCCATTTATTAATCTAATTAACATTTCATATTAAGCACACAATATATTTCATTTTCATATTAAGGAAGAAGCATTTCATAATTGAAATACATCATAGTACAACATCATATAGCTTCAGCACTCAGCTACCCCATTACACAACTTCACCAGCACCAAGTTTCACATGCAACATCTACAACCTTTCGAAATTAGCATCATAGACGGTACATAGACATATGAATCTTATCTGAAAAACTGCTGAAGCGGAAGGCGAATATTGAGCCTTCATTGATGTTGAAGGTCGTTGCAACTTTAGGCCAGTGCCTGTGGATGATTGACCGTCCATCCTTCGTCCTCTTCAGGAACACTTCAATATTGAACCGTGGGTGTTGTATGAATACCTTCCTCGCCTCCTGACCTTACAGGTGGTTTGAGAGGTAATAATTAGTGAACTGCTTTGGAAAGGCCTGAAAACAAGGATGTGCATAAATATCTTCTCTATATTGGAAATGGGCAAAGGAATAAAAAAGGCAAGGTATAATAGTTAGTACCATCCTGTAGTGAACTGATGTCTTCTTCATTGTGCAGACAAAGATCTTGTTGTTTTTTGTCGCTAATTTCTTTATCCTAACAATCTTTCTGAGTTTCTTGACTTGACTGATATTCATGGACAACTCATTTCCCCATATGCAAAAAGGGTCGAACAGTGGGTCAAAACTTGTGACAGCAGGACCTACATGTGCAAGACCAAATTGTTAAAAACCTAAATATTAGAATGGTTCCTGCAATTGCACAATAATGTGCTATTAAACAAAGGACCATGCATGTGTGAACCTCGATTGTAAACCTCAGTGCTTCCCATTGTTTCCCTGCAACACATATAAGGTAGTTAGTGGTCAGGTTAAGTGAGGGTTCGCATGCTATCAGTAAAATATGTTGATGAAAAATAAGCACATTGCAGATTCATCAGATTAATTCAAGCCACATGGAAAACCCATTTATCCAAACCAAGCATGATTAAGAACTAGGAAATATAGCAATTGTATATGTTTCTCATGTATTAAGTGCAGCCAAATTTGATTTATTTCTCACATGCACAACAATACAAAATTCTACCCACGACAATTGGACATCGCATTGCAGAATTGAACCAAGCAGTAAGCTAAACACCACAACAAATGAACAAAACATTAACTGAGCACCGCATTACACAATATAACATATTCCTAATAGAAGATAAGACAGTTAACCAAACCAAGCATGCTTAACAACTTGGAAATATAGCAATTGTATTTGTTTCTCATGTATTTACTACAGCAAAATTCAATTTATTTCTCACATGGTATACAATAACTAAATGCACCCACAACAATTGAACATTGCATTGCAGAATTGAACCAAACCGTTAACTAAACACAACAAAAATGAACCAAACGTTAACTGAGCACCACATTGCACAATATATAACATACTAGAAGATTAGACAGTTAACCAAACCAAGCATGCTTGACAACTTGGAAATATAGCAATTGTATTTGTTTCTCATGTATTTTGTATAGATAAATTCGATTTATTTCTCACATGAAAGACAATACAAAATTTGAAGGAAATATGCCATAGAGGCAATAATAAAGTTGTTATTTTATATTTCCTTATTCATGATAAAGGTTTATTATTCATGCTAGAATTGTATTGATTGGAAACTTAAATACATGTGTGAATACATAAACAAATACCGTGTCCCTAGTAAGCCTCTACTAGACTAGCTCGTTGATCAAAGATGGTTAAGGTTTCCTAACCATAGACATGTGTTGTCATTTAATAATGGGATCACATCATTAGGAGAATGATGTGATGGACAAGACCCATCCGTTAGCTTAGAATAATGATCGTTCAGTTTATTGCTATTGCTTTCTTCATGTCAAATACATATTCTTCGACTATGAGATTATGCAACTCCCGGATACCGGAGGAATACCTTGTGTGCTATCAAACGTCACAACGTAACTGGGTGATCATCAAGATGCTCTACAGGTATCTCTGAAGGTGTTTTGTTGAGTTGGCATAGATCGAGATTAGGATTTGTCACTCTGAGTATCGGAGAGGTATCTCTGGGCCCTCTCGGTAATACACATCATAAGAAGCCTTGCAAGCAAAGTGACTAATGAGTTAGTTATAGGATGATGTATTACGGAACGAGTAAAGAGACTTGCCGGTAATGATATTGAACTAGGTATGAAGATACCGATGATCGAATCTCGGGCAAGTAACATACTGATGGACAAAGGGAATTACGTATGTTGTCATAACGGTTCGACCAATAAAGATCTTCATAGAATATGTAGGAGCCAATATGGGTATCCAGGTTCCGCTATTGGTTATTAACCGGAGAGGTGTCTCGGTCATGTCTACATAGTTCTCGAACCCATAGGGTCCGCACGCTTAACGTTCATTGACGATATAGTGTTATATGAGTTATATGATTTGGTGACCGAATGTTGTTCAGAGTGCCGTATAAGACCACAGACATGATGAGGAGTCTCGAAATGGTCGAGAGGTAAAGATTGATATATAGGACGATGATATTCGGACACCGGAAGTGTTTCGGAGTGTACCGGGTGATCATCGGAGTACCGGAGGGGGTACCGGGCACCCCGGAAGGGTGATGGGCCTATTGGGCCATTAGAGGGGAGCACACCAGCCCACTGGGGGCTGGCGCACCCCCCTAAGGCAGCCGACCCATGGGAGAAAGAAAAGGGGGGATTCGGCCTCCCCCTTCCTTCCCCCTCCCCCCTTTCCTTTCCCCCTTCGACAAATAAGGAAGGGGGGGCGGCCAAGGGCAGGAACCCAAGTAGGATTCAGTCCTACTTGGGGTGCCTCTTGGCCTCTCCCCTCTCCCTCCCACCTATATATATATGTGGGGGGGGGGGGGGGGGGGCGCCTAGCACACCCAGAACAATTGCTTAGCCGTGTGCGGCGCCCCCTCCACCATTTACATCCCCGGCCATATTTTCGTAGTGCTTAGGTGAAGCCCTGTGGAGATAGCTTCACCATCACCGTCACCACACCATCATGCTGCCAGAACTCATCCACTACCTTGCCATCTTGCTGGATCAAGAAGGCGGAGGACGTCATCGAGCTGAACATGTGCTGAACGCGGAGGTGCCGTATGTTCGGTGCTCGATCGGTTGGAACGCGAAGAAGTTCGACTACATCAACCGCATTGTCAAACGCTTCCGCTTACGGTCTACGAGGGTACGTAGACACACTCTCCCCTCTCGTTGCTATGCATCTCCTTGATAGATCTTGCATGTGTGTAGATTTTTTTTTGTTTTCCATGCAACGTTTCCCAACAAAATTCTACGCTGAAGAATTGAACATCACATTAGCAGAATTGAACCAAACAGTTAACTGAACACGACAACTAATTAACCAAATAGTAATAAGTGAGCACCACATTGCACGACATATAGAACATATACACTAGAGCAACTGATTGCATGGTAAAAGTAGATAGGACAATTCACTAGAATTTGTTAAGGAAAGGCAGGAGAAGCACATGCAATGGGTGAACCGAGCATGCTTAACCGGCGTAGCGAGCAAACTGAACATAAGTCCCTATAGTGAGATAATAAGACAAGCCACTCCTCATCATCGGAGATATTGATGATGATTGGCTCCTTGGACATGGAAGAGGGCGAGGCCTCCACATCATGCGTGTCCTCATCATAGTGGTGAGTTGCCTGAGCCGCTCCGGGCACCAACCTGCTGGCTCTCGAGTTGAGGTAAGCACGGCACACTGAGAAAACACCTCATAGTTTTTGTCGAAGGCACCGACGGTGGCCTCGAGAAAACGCCATGAACTGTCGTTTAAAGCACCCAACCGCGTCGCGGCGTCGGCGTGCGAGGCGTCGACGATGGCCTCGACGGCGAGGTGCTCCTCCAAGTTCTGGGGGTCATCACGAAAGGTAGCCATCGCGACCTCATCCGCACGTGCGGCCGTGATTTGCTTCTCCGCTGCCAAATGCTCCTTGAGCTCCTGGCTATACTGCGGGCACCATGGCTTAGGGCGGCGCTTATTTAGGGGAGGGGTCAGTGATTTGGGTGGAAGGTGTCGAGTCGGTGGTCGGGGCATGTGGGATGTGGAAGAAGGAGGAGGATGGGGGGTCAGGTGTGGATTACCTGCCTAGATCGACGAGGCCGAGCAGTGTGAAGGCGGGTCGCCAGCGAGGAGGCGGCGCTGCAAGCAAGGAGTGAAGGTTTCAACTTGGAAAGGAAGGCAGAAACAGGGGAAATGTGGGGTTGATATTTCCGCGGAAGCCCGAAATTTTGGATCGGTGCAGCGAAAAAACTAGGGCACAAAGTGTAATCAGACACGGTCCCTTATTCAGCACTGTGTGCGATATGTGAACATCACAAATGATTCATATAGCTTACCCCATGTGTGATGAGTTTGAACGTGCAAATTTTGGTCTGAATTTCCCTGGTTACAGTGGTCATCCACGTCATTCCATAATTTGGGTACACAAAGGAGACTACAACACACCCACACTTCTTAATCGAGGAAGTTCAGCAATTAAACAAAGCTAGCTGACCTAAACATTACTCTAACAAATTAAATACCTGCGCTCTTATAATTAAACAAAACAAAGAGTACTACTATGGCTGGTACTCGTCGATCTCCGCCGCCTCCTCCATGTCCAGCTCTCGCCCGACGATGTCCCGGGGAAGGGGCTCCATGGCATCCATTGCACCATACTCGGCAAGCATCTCGCCATCCGTGTTCGCCATCTCTTTGTAAAAGGCCGCCACGAGCTAGGCGTGGCAGCCATGATTTGGGCTTGGACGGGCTCCGTCATGGCAAGGTATGCCGCGGAGGAACAGACGGCTGCTCGAACGCTCTCGGTGATTGCCAACTCCTCAGCCGTGGGTTGCCGACCGTTGTCGGAGAAGCTTCGTTCGATTTGTGCGGTGACCACCAGGAGCTGGGCGTGGGCGGCTTTGACATGGTCGTGGGCGGCCTCCATCAGGGCTAAGGCCGCCACTGCAGAATGGACAGTAGCTGTGCCACTCTCGCCAGTTGCTATCCCCGAGGCAGATGTTGCTGCCGCCACCTGAGAAGCAACAGTGGCCGTTTGGGCTGCCTTGGCCGCCCGATCGCAGATTGCAACCGCGCTCAAGCAGCTAGCACGCGCATGGCGACTGCGGCTGCACTCTCGCCGGAGTGGGCCACCGAAGTTGCCCTCATGATGCGGGTCCATGTCCCCATCTTTCACCGGCGATGATTGAACAGTGAAATGATATTTGGGGAGCGAGCTAGTGTGCTTGACATGCCGGCTGTGGACTATAGCCCATGCACCTTCTCGCGTAAGCCATATGCGTACTATACTCCGACGGTGCACCAAGATATTTTGTACTGCATCTAACACAGTTGGTGATAATAAACTGTGTGCGATCTACTTGATTTTTTGTCTTGATTTGAATTACATAATGGGGTCACAGCGGCAAAGGAGGGTGTTTGAATTGCTAGAAATTTTATCTGCAGTGAACATGCAACTATAGGTGTGTCGTCAAAAAAATTGGAATTATTCAGGGTTCGTTTGGACATTTTTATACATTAACTTGGTTTTCTAAGCATTTCAGGTGCACAATTTAAAATTAAACTACATGCACATGCTCCGGTGCACCAAAATGGGTTGTAAAATCATATATGTGTCCATGGTTTGATGCTTATGTCCCATGCAAGAAATGGGGATGAATTTCAAACACCATGGCACCGTGGCTCTCCGGCAAACATTGAGATACATGGTTTTAAAATTCTAGTAAATCGAAAACACGTCTGAAATTCATGAAACTTGACATGATATCATTGAACGGCATCAACATTCCGTGGTAAAAATATTGTCCCATTTGGGGCAGGTTTGGGTATAAGCTTCTCACAAACCAAAGCTTCTCACACCAAGCCTGATGGTTTTGGTAGGGAACATGCCACCTTTGTGGACAAAACAATATCCGTTGCCTCTTCTTGCTTTCAAAAATTTTCTAGTGTCAACATAGAACAACAGGAGTGTTGTATCAATTTTTGGGATTTTTTGGGGTTCGCTTGGACATTTTTATACATTAACTGAGTTTTCTATGCATTTATGTGTATAATTCAAAATTGAACTACATGCACATGCTCCAGTGCATATAAATGGGTTCAAATTTCAAATGTGTGTCCTTGGTTGCATGCTTAGGTCCCATGCAAGAAATGGGAATGAATGTCAAACACCTTGCCACCGTCGCTTGGCCGCAAACATTGAGATACATGGTTTTTAAATTCTAGTAAATCCAAAACTCGTCTGAAATTCATGAAACTTGGCATGCTATCATGGAACGGCATCAATATGCTGTGGTAAATTTTTTGTCCCATTTGGGGCAGGTTTGGGTATAAGCTTCTTAGATAGCAGAGCTTCTGACAACAAGCCTCATGGTTCCGGTAGGAAATGTGCCTCCTTGGTGGACGAAACGATATTCATTGCCTCTTCTTGTTTTCAATTTTTTTCCTAGTGGCAACATAGAGCAACAGGAGTATCATGTTAAAATTTGCAATTTCGGGGTTCGTTTGGACATTTTTATACATTAATTGAGTTTTCTAGGCATTTTATGTGCATAATTCAAATTTGAACTACACGCACCTGCTCCAGTGCAGAAAAATGGGTTGACATATCAAATGTGTTTCCTTGGGTGCATGCTTAGGTCCCATGCAAGAAATGGGAATGAATTTCAAACACCAGGGCACTGTTGATTGCCGGCAAAACGTTGTCATACTTCGTTTTTAAATTCTAGTAAATCCAAAACTCGTCTGAAATTCAAGAAACTTGGCATGCTATCATTGAACGGCATCAACATGCTGTGGTAATTTTTTGTCCCATTTGGGGCAGGTTTGGGTACAAGCTTCTCTCGTACCAGAGCTTCTGACAACAAGCCTTATGGTTCCGGTAGGGAATGTGCCTCCTTGGTGGATGAAATGATATTCGTTGCCTCTTCCTATTTTCAATTTTTTTCCTGGTGGTAACATAGAGCAATAGGAGTGTCATGTTAAAATTTGTAATTTTGGGGTTCGTTTGGACATTTTTATACATTAACTGAGTTTTCTAGGCATTTTATGTGCATAATTCAAATTTGAACTACACGCACATGCTCCAGTGCAGAAAAATGGGTTGACATATCAATGTGTGTCCTTGGATGCATGCTTAGGTCCCATGCAAGAAATGGGAATGAATTTCAAACACCAAGGCACTGTTGATTGCCGGTAAAACGTTGTGATGCTTTGTTTTTAAATTCTAGTAAATCCAAAACTCGTCTAAAATTCATGAAACTTGGCATGCTATCATGGAATGGCACCTGACATGTTGTGGTATATTTCGTGTCCACGTTGAGAGAAGGCGCACTCGAATAACAGCCAACAAAGGCATTTTGAAACAAATAGCTGCCACTTTAACATCTCAAACGTTTCTACAATTTAAATCATGTGCGTTCTGTTAACCATTCACGTGATGCCATGTGTCACACTTTTAATGGCTAGGAGGTGCCGTGCGGACAGCTGCTTGACTGAACAGGAGGCGTGCAAGCGCAGTCCGCTGTGCAGGCTGACCGAGAGGCGTGCAAGCTATCCTTCAATGTGCAGGCTCACCGGGAAGCGTGTGAGCTGTATGTTGCGTAGCCTCACTGGGAAGCGAGCCCTTTGACTTCCATGGCCGCCCGCCTTGATCGCATCCTCTCCATTAATAGCGCCCGAGCCGCTGTTTAATACGGGCAGCCTTACTGTTCGCCTCCCATTCCCCTCCCACAGACCTCCACCAACACCATGGCGCAGAAGGATCATCTACCACTAGTCTTCCAGTTTGGTGAAGTTGACTCCGAGCCGGACGAGATAGAAAATAAGGAGGAATGGGGCCTCATGGACATGGCCCTGAACAAGCTGGCCGCGACGGTTGATGCCCCCGCGCCTGTCCTAGCTCCCATCCCCGCACCCACGCCAGCGCCAGCGACCATCCCCGTAGCATTGACGGGCTGGTCGCCAAGCACTATCGCAGAGCTGGAAGCCGCTGGCATTAGCGAGGTCTCCGCGGACCTGCGCGAGCTCGTGTACATGCCAGCGGTAGCGCCCATGCCCGTGCCCGTGCGCGCCCCTGCACCCACCGTGGCGCCGGTCCCCGTGCATTTGCCTGCACCCGCCGTGCCCATGCGCGCCCCCCTCAGCGGCATGGGACGCCACCATCGACCACTACCTCGCAGCGCCGCGAGTTGCCGTCCTCCCGCGCCTCGCCCGTCGATCACGCGATGACATGATGTTTGATTTCCAAGTGAAGAACATTGTGTGCTGCCTTGAAGACTTCAACAACGGCATCCCGGAGGATGACAACGACAATGCCGGCGCATCACGCCGCCTCCACCGCCGCCGGAATTAGTTTTTTTGGGGGGTTTAATACTGTATCAGTGTATCTTGATCATATGAATATAAATTCGCAGTGTGACTGAATGAAAGATATGGTTTGAATGAACTTGCGTTTTTCTCTCTGAATGTATAGACTTATCAAACGATTTTCTTTAAAAACAACATAAATGGGTTTTAAATACTTATAACAAACGTTTTAGATAGAACACCCGTATGCAAACCGACAGCTTCCCCAGGAAGCCAAGGGAAAATGTGTCGAGCAGGATTTGTGCAGCTCTTGATCGCAAACGTTTTAGGTAGAACACCCGTATGCAAACAGACAGCTTCCCCAGTAAGCCAAGGGAAAATGTGCCAAGCAGGATTTGTGCAGCTCTTCATCGCAAATGTTTTAGATAGAACACCCGTATGCAAAGTGAGAGCGATGGTCTTCCCATTAAGCCAAGGGAAAATTCGCTGCGCAGGATTTGTGCATCTCTTCAACGCAAACGGTTCAGATTGAATACGTTATGCAAAGCGAGACTTCGGCACTAAGCCAAGAGAAAATGTGGCACGCAGGATTTGTACATCCCTTCAAAGCAAACGGTTTTTTCTGATGACCCGTGTGCAACCACATACAGACAATTTGGTAAGATTTGTAGCTGTCATATTGGGTATATTGCCATTTGTCAAACTGGAAAGATTGACATTTGTTGATCTAGTAAACTTGCCCTTTGTCAACCTTGTAACACTGCCATTTGTCAACATATGCAGCTAAAAATCACTAGAACTATCTAATTTTTGCAACTAAAATTCAGTAATTAAGCATAGATTTCATTCATAGATTAAGCAGTCGTTCTTTATACAAACAGTTCAACTCGACAGCTTAACCGACCAAACTATTCCCCAATTGTTGCCAACCACGTACTGAAATAGCTAGTTCAACTATATATACTAGCTAATTTTAAGTACATTATACAGTTCAACCACATCTATAGTCAGATGAACTGAACAAAATAGCCCCTAAATACTACTACTACGGAGGGGCTTTGTACTACTTCCGGCAGCCTCTCCTCTGCCGAGCACGCTCAGTAAGAGGCAGAGGAGGAGGAGCGTACCGACGAGCTGGACAACTGCAATACGGTGCTTGCCGCTGTTGCACCTTCAACGACGCTCACCTCGAACGCCCTCTGCTGCTCCAGACGACCCCTCTCGAAGCGGCGGGACTCCTCGTAAACCTCCTGATTCCTCACCTCTGTGGCGGCATGTGCTGCGGCCACGGCAGCGGTAAGGCTCTTTGTGTGCTCGACGAGGCGCTCCTCCTCCTCCCGTAGGAGCTCGATGTAGCACGCAAGGTCGCTGCCGCACGTGCGGGCCTCCACCTCCGCCTCCCGCCTTTGGGCGGCGGTGGCGGAGCGGGTGATGACCCCGGCGGTCGATGGTGGGTGTCGGTGTCAAAACCGGCCAATCTCAGGTAGGGGGTCCCGAACTGTGCGTCTGAGGTTCGAAGGTAACAAGGGACAAAGGGAAAATGATGTTTACCCAGGTTCGGGCCCTCTTAATGGAAGTAATACCCTACGTCCTGCTTGATTGTATTTTATGAGTATGGGGGTTACAAGAGTTGATCTACCTCGAGATCGTAATGGCTAAACCCTAGCTGTCTAGCCTATGAAAATTCTGATAGCCTCTACGGACTAAACCCTCCAGTTTATATAGACACCGGAGGGGGCTATGGTTGTACCGAGTCGGTTTACAGAGGAAGGAAATTACACATCCGGACGCTAATCTTGCCATCCACGCAAAGGAGAGTCCCATCCAAACACAGGGAAAGGCCTTCTACCTTATATCTTCATGGCCCATCAGTCCGGCCCATGTCACATAACCCGGACGCCCGAGGACCCCTTAATCCAGGACTCCCTCAGTAGCCCCCGAACTTGCCTTCAATGATGACGTAGTATCCGGCTTATGTCTTCGGCTTTGCAAGGCGGGTTCTTCATTTGTACTTCGGATTGACGACAGTCTGGCTCTGACCTCGATGTGCTACCTTTATGATTCTTTTTGGTGGGCACCTCGATTTCCGCGCACCGGGTGAATATGAATGGCCTGTGATTTTTTATAAATAAGCCCCTCACCATGCTCGGACGGCATCTATATAAGGAGATCTAGATCCCCAAATGCCATCCAACATCGCGCAAAAGAAAAACCATCAAGATTAGCCACGAACAAAGCTTTCCAACATGGCCAGTGCTCCAGGCTCATCTTCGCGTCCCCACGGCCCTCAAGAGGGTGATTGGTAGAGTTGCTCAGTGCCTTATCTTCAGCTGAGTCGACTCCAGACGCAGGGTTATCTTCCCCTCGCAGATCTAGTATCCGTTCAAGCGGGCTTGGCCTCAACCGATAATGATGTGATGGCCGAGAATTTCCCCAACCCCAATAAGGAGGAGAGGGTGTGCTTCGTCCCATTCCTGCTGCGGGGCCTAGGATTTCCAATCCATCCCATTCTCAGGGGACTATTGGAATTTTATGGCATCCAATTGCACAACCTTACCCCAGGCTCGATTCTACACATCTCGGGTTTCGTTGCCCTCTGTGAACTGTTCTTAGGCATTGAGGCCCATTTCGAACTATGGAGGAAGTTCTTTTGCCTTGTTCCCCGTCATCAAGGAGTCTCCATATTTGAAGTGGGCGTTGCCAAAGTATGGCATATAGCCGGATCCGGATACCTCATAGGAACTCCCAAGGAGGTATACCCACAGTGGTCTTCGGAATGGTTTTATATGGACGACGTCCCACTGCCGGACCCCATTCGGCACGGCCTTCCTAAATTTTCCAACGCTCCTTTAAAGAAGCGTCTCAACTGGCGTCGCCGAAGTCCCAAGGAGGAAGACAGTGCGGAAATAAAAAGATTGGTTAGCAAGATCAGGTTACTAGCCCATACCGGGCTCTCGATAGTCGAGGTCATGGCTATTGCAATAAAGAGGTGCGTCCAGCCTCTCCAATCCAGAGTAACTCCTTTATGGTGCTATAATGGAGAAGATGACGCTTCCCGTTACAGACGGAAGGGTCCGGATACCCCTGCCGAACTGGCCACAATCTTGGCCGATCTGTATAAGGTTGAAAAAGAAGATTTCCTCCGCTTGAACTGCCGGGAATGCTATTCCATGTACAACCCCATTGAATGGGTAAGGCTTCGATTATCCGTGTGGTTTTATTGCTGTCACGGTATGCTAACCCAATTTGTTCTCTGTTAAAACAGTCATGGCGGAAGATGATCGAGGACGTTCACTGCCCTGCCCCACAGCCAGAGGACCATAATCGCGACGAGGATCCTGGCTTTTGCGAGGATCCGGATATATACATAGGATTTGATGATGGGGTATTTTATCAGGCGAGCCGTGACGGCTTGGAAGTGGCTATCACCGCCGACTACCCCCGCCTCTATCCCTTCTGCATCATAAGTATTCAGAGGGCTCTTGAAAGGAAACCCTTATCTGCGCTTTTGCTTATTATACCGTTCCGGATTTTAACAGGATCGGCGTTCGGCAGACCATACCTCCTTGAGGGCAGCCCCTACGCAGGGCAGCCGTTCAAAACGAAAGGGGACCGGGAGTGCTGCAGAAATCCCACAATCTTCCAAGAGGTATGTCCGCTTAGTACATGCCTAGGCATGAGTCCGGATTGTTTCAAGTCTCCTTCTTATCTTTGATGTCAGGAGAAACACGCGATAGACGGTGGGAAAATGCCCTGCTAGCCGAATGTCCGCCAATCCGGTGCCGGACTCGCCAACTAGGACGAGAACCGAGGCAATGTCAGATCCGAATCCTCATGAGGATTCGAATGACGTATCTATCACGAATTCTGAAGTGGAGAGCGTGATGAATCACCGTTGATTAAAGGAAGCCATGCGTGCCCCGGCTTTTTCCGAGCAAGAGTTTACCGCACTCAGCACGGTGGATGCATATATCCGAGCCGCTCGAGATCGACTTGCCGGAGTCACTCAGTTGTTCTCAAAGGACATACAGGTAAGCGTTTATGCAATTTTGGATAGTCATATGCCAGTAGCCCCCGAGACTTGAAGCGGTGAGGCAAACCGATTTAAGGATCGATATACCCTGCAGGTCCTTAAAGAAAAGAACACTGCGCTAGCCCAGGAGCTGAAAACAAACCAAATGCAGCTGAATGCTGTTACCGCCGACCTGGCGGAGTTAAAAAAGATCGCAACGGGTGCTTCCAGGGTGAAAAATCTCAAGGAGGACAAGGACAAACAATCCAAAGATATAGAGAGCTTGAAGGCTCAGTTATCGGCCACTTAGAGGGAAAATGAAAAACTGAAGGGCGGCATATTCGGTATGTCTTCCTCTTTTATTCAGAACCTCCCGAGGTGCTCATGCTTAATCCATAATTTGGAATATCATGACTTCGTTGCTGTAGGTCTGTTAACTGGTAGGCCGGAAGAGGAAGTATCCGGATTTCAAGGCGACGTGCTAAAGGAGCTGTCCGCGGTACATGCTCGGGCCCAGAAGGCCATGAAGAGTATGGTGAAGGCTTTATGGCATCCGATACCCCTCCAGAGAGTATGGAGGGCTTGGCAAACCTGTTCAAAGGTGCCCGGCGCCAGTTTGAGCGATGGAAGACATCCGCCTTCCGGGAAGGCGCACGAGAAGCCTGGGCCATGGTGAAAACACGCTTCACCAAGCTAGATCCAAATCATATGGCCCAAGTGGGACCACAGGGACCAGATGGGAAAGAGATTCCAGTGAGTTTGGTGTATGACCAAGTAATGATAGCTGCGAAGTATTCGCAGGAAGACTGTAGGTTAGACAATCTTATAGATGGAATAGATAAGGAATAGGTATTTGATGCAATGTATTAGAGTACGTTATGATCAACCTGTGCCTTTATCCGAACATGTGAAAAGTTTTGTCATCGCAGGCTTTCGGCTTTAACCTCCGGACCAAAATGGTGGAGTGTTTTCGGATACTATTGGGACTGAAAAGAAACATTCGCTATGTCCGGAAACCAGGCAACCCAGTCATTATGCTCGAACAGACAAAAAATTGTAGTTCAGGATGTATGTTATATTACATATGTAAGAAACATCTTCCAAGGAGAATAGTTCCGTTAAGGGTTCCTTTCCTTGGGTTGGCATGCAGTAAGTATGCGTGCCGGGGCTTTGGTCCGTTATACAGAAAAACTATCCCACAGTATTTGGAGTGGTTACAAGAATGTAACAATCTGTCGTTTGATTGCCGACCGCCTATTCTCTTAAGAACGCTAGCTTTCGGCTTCACCCGTCTGAGGTACATGTCTGGTGACCCGGTTGTAACAATCACAGAGGTGCTCCCTTTACACCCTAGCCGAACAATCAAGAACGTAGGGCATAAACACAGGAGCAAGGCAACCCAGCTTGGCAAAAACTTAAGTCATAGAGGTGCATATAATGGCAAAAAGGATGTATATGAGCAAACGACATTTATATTTTGAGCTCCAGGCCTGAAATAATAATAAGCTTTGGTTAAAGAAGCCCCCGGTTATGGTGGAGTATGTACATTTAAGGATGTGTACCCCTCAAGTGTTCGGCTTATCCAAACACTTCCTGGAAATCGTATAAAAATGAGGAAACAAGAAACAAAATGAAGAGGAGAAAAAGGGAACGAAAAAGAAGTATGGCCGAACTTTATGCGTAGAATCTTCGGAGCCGAGCAACGTTCCATGGATTCGGCTCTAAGCGGTTATCCGATGCATTACGAAGGCGGTACGCTCCTCCAGTGAGAACTTCATTGATAATGAAGGGACCCTCCCATTTTGGTTTGAGCTTGTCCTTTTTCTTCTCTGGGAGGCGTAAGACGAGTTCACTGACATTATAAGTCTTTGCCCGCACTTCCCTGCTTTGATATCTCCGGGCCTGTTGTTGATAGAATGTGGAATGGGCTTTTGCAACACTGCGCTCCTCCTCTAGGCCATCTAGGTCGTCCTGCCGATCGAGCTCAGCTTCTCTCTTTTCATACATGCGCACTCGAGGTGAGTCATGAATAATATCGCAGGGCAAAATAGCCTCTGCGCCGTACACCATAAAAAAGGGGGCGTATCCAGTCATGCGATTGGGGATGGTCCGCAGTCCCCAGAGTATGGAATCGAGTTCCTCGACCCAGTGCTTATTTGACTCCCGTAGGGATCGCACTAGTCTGGGTTTGATGCCGCTCATTATCAGGCTATTAGCCCATTCGACCTGACCATTTGTTTGAGGGTGATATACGGAGGCATAATCGAGCTTGATGCCCAAGTTAGCACACCAAGTTTTCACCTCATCGGCTGTGAAGTTAGAGCCATTGTCAGTAATGATACTGTGAGGGACACCTTAATGGTGTACAATGCCGGATATAAAGTCGATCACCGGTCCAGCTTCAGCAGTTTTTACTGGTTTGGCCTCTATCCACTTAGTGAATTTGTCCACCATGACCAGCAAATATTTCTTCTTGTGGCTTCCCCCTTTAAGGGGTCCGACCATATCCAGCCCCCAAACAGCAGAAGGCCAAGTAATGGGGATTGTTTTTAAGGCGGTGGGCGGCATGTGACTTTGATTGGCGAAAAGCTGTCATCCGACACAGCGCTGTACAAGAGCCTGTGCATCTGCTCGGGCCATAGGCCAAAAGAAACCTGTACAGAAGGCCTTACTTACGAGGGCCCGAGAGGCGGCATGATGGCCACCGAGACCAGCATGTATTTCGGCCAAGAGCTGCCATCCCTCCTCTTCGGAGATACATCTTTGAAGAACTCCAGTAGTACTTTTCTTGTAGAGTTCTCCTTCATGAACCTTGTAGGCTTTCGAGCGTCGAACTATGCGACGGGCCTCATTCTGGTCCTCAGGGAGCTCCCGCCTATTAAGGTAGGCCAGGAAGGGTTCGGTACATGGAGCAATGACATCCATGATTACATGGGCGGAAGGTGTCATTTCGGTGCCCAAGCCCCTGATGATATCAGAATTGTGTTCAACATCTGGGGGTATGATCGGCTCCGGACTAGTGTTGCCGCTCTTGTCCTGCCATACCATGGATGGCTTGAAGAGCCTTTCCACAAAGGTGTTAGGTGTGACGGGGTCGCATTTAGCGCCCATTCGAGCTAGGATGTCCGCTGCCTGATTACTGTCTCGAGCGACGTGATGAAACTCGAGCCCCTCGAACTGAGCTGATATTTTGAGTACGGCGTCGTGGTATGCCATCATCTTTGGATCTTTTGCATCGAAATCTCCATTTATTTGGGATATTGCGAGGTTCATGTTAGAGTAAATGACCACGGGTAGCCACATCAGTCCCCCATGGTATTTTGAGACATCGGGGCTGGCTGCGCCCCTCACACCTTCCAGAAGCACGACCGGCTTCTTGGGCCGGCTGGTCCAAGAGACCGCTTGCTAGAAGGCAGCAAGACCATGGAAGGCAGCCGCGAGGGGGCCGACTCCTGGCAGACGGCCCCTCGTCCCCTCGAAGTCAGCACCACATCACCACGACAAGACAAGGCATGGCTGCAGTGCAGCCTGCCACCCCCGAATCCAGGATGGGACGTGGCCACAGAGCTGTGTACCAGACGGACACCCCTCGCCCAGCGCGGCACTATTGCCACGCAGTCCGTGACATCACTAGCGCCAGAGGGGGCCACGCCCCCACGACGGGCGGTCGGTACGGCCCGTAGGCGGCGGGCCCTACCTGTCCGCGAGACACCAGAAGGCGGCAAACCTCCAGCAGGCGGCAACAAGGGAGGGCCGACTCCTAGCAGGTGACCCTCCTCCCCCTTGGAGTCTGTGCACCATTAACCAGATGAGACGGGGTATGGCTACAGTGAGCGCCCGTCAGGCGGCGGGACTGTAGCCACGCTCCCCTCGACAAAGCCTTCGTCATCAAGGGCGAGGCTACAGTATAAAGCAGTCAACATGGCCCGCAGGCGGTGGGCCCTACCTGACGGCCGAGATCATGGCAGTCGGCGGGCCCCCATCAGTCGGCGGAGAAGCCGGCAACCAGAGATGCTGACGGCCGGGTCCTACACCCGGCCAGATTACCATTGTACCCCTGGGGGGTAGGCCTATATAAACCCCCAGGCTCACCCATGCAAAAGGTTCAGCACCCACGCCATTCGCACACACACGTAGAGCGAGGAGCAGAGCTAGCCTTGCCCTTCTCCCTCCTCTAGCCGAAACAGCTCAAGGAGCAAGCTGTAGCTACCTTGTTGATCATAGTCATCATGCGGAGACCCCACAGAGCAGGACTAGGGGTGTTATCTCCGAGGAGAGCCCCGAACCTGGGTAAGATTCGCAGGCGTATGCGGTCTCGCTCACTCCCGCTTCTAGAGCCCGGCGACGTACTCTTGTCCCCATCCATGATAAGCCACCCCCTGGCATATGTCGCATGATATCCCCGACAGTTCAAATCCCCACGCACCTCTAGGCGTTGAATGCCCATAGAAACAGCTATCCGGAGACCATGAAGTAGTGCCTCGTATTCGGCTGCGTTGTTGGAGTCCGTGTACATTATTTGCAATACATAGCGGACTGTGTCCCCAGTAGGGGAAGTTAAGATGACATCGGCTCCCAACCCGGCTAACATTTTAGAGCCGTCGAAGTACATTATCTAGTTGGAGTCTGTGCTGTATTCTTTAGGGAGTTCGGCTTCTGTCCATTCGGTGACGAAGTCGGCCAACACCTGAGATTTAATAGCTCGGCGTGGTTTGTATGTTATTTCAAATGGTAAGAGCTCGATGGCCCATTTGGCTATGCGGCCAGTGGCGTCCCGATTATTTATGATATCATTAAGTGGTACTTTGGATGCCACCATGATCGAACACTCTTGAAAGTAGTGCCGCAGCTTCCGGGATGCCATGAAGATCGCATACGCTATCTTTTGGTAGTGTGGGTATCGAGATTTGCACGGTGTAAGGACCGCCGTTACATAGTATATTGGTTTTTGGAGTGGGAATTTATGTCCCTCTTCCTCTCGTTCGACGACAAGCACCGCGCTCACCACCTGGTGAATTGCAGATATGTAGAGCAACATAAGTTCGCCGACGTTTGGTGCGGCGAGGATTGGGTTGCTCGCTAACAAAGTTTTTATTTCTTCCAATCCGGCTATTGCCGCATCCATCCACTCGAAGTGGTCGGTTCGTTGGAGTAGGCGATAAAGTGGCAGTGCCTTTTCTCCCAATTTGGAGATAAAGCGGCTCAAAGCTGCCACGCACCCAGCTTGTTTTTGGACCTGCTTTAGGTCTGTTGGGGTTGCCAATTGTGACAGGGCTTGGATTTTGGCTGGGTTTGCTTCGATTCCTCTATTGGAAACTATGAACCCAAGTAGTTTTCCAGCTGGAACACCGAAGACACATTTTTCCGGATTGAGCCGTATGTCATATGTTCGGAGGTTGTCGAATGTGAGGCGTAGATCGTCCACCAATGATTCGACATGCTTAGTCTTGATGACTACATAATCTACGTATGCCTCCACTATCTTGCCAATTTGTTTCTCCAGACATGTTTGAATCATGCGTTGGTAAGTGGTGCCAGCATTTTTGAGTCCGAATGGCATGGTGTTGAAGCAGAAAGGCCCGTATGGGGTAATGAATGCCGTTGCGGGCTGGTCGGACTCCTTCATTTTAATTTGATGGTATCGGGAGTATGCGTCGAGGAAACACAGTGAATCGTGTCCTGCAGTTGCGTCAATGATTTGGTCAATGCGGGGCAGCGGGAAGGGGTCCTTAGGGCAGGCTTTATTGAGGTCTTTGAAATCGACACAAATGCGCCAGGATTTATCCTTCTTCCGTACCATGACCAGGTTTGCTACCCAGTCCGGGCGTTTGATCTCCCTGATGAACCCTGCTTCAAGAAGTTTAGCTAGCTCCTCCCCCATAGCTTGTCGTTTGGGTTCGGAAAATCGCCGCAACATTTGCTTGACTGGTTTGAACCCCTTTATAATATTGAGGCTATGTTCGGCCAGTCTGCGTGGGATCCCAGGCATGTCCAAAGGGTGCCAGGCGAAGATATCCCAATTTTCGCGCAGGAACGCTCTTAGTGCGGCGTCGATCGTTGGATCTAGTGTGCTCCAATGGAGGCTGTCTTGCTGGGATTCGTCGGGTGTACTTGAAATTTTATTATTTCGTTTGCTGGTTTGAAAGAAGTGGACTTGGGCCTCTTATCGAGGATTACATCATCTTTGTCCACTGTGGAACGCAGAGTGGTTAGCTCCTCGGCTGCTAGGGTCTCAGATAGTGCCTCGAGGGCCAAGGATGCCCTTTTGTTTTCGGCGTGGAGCGCTATATCCGGATCACTGGTGATGGTGATAACTCCATTGGGCCCTGGCATTTTAAGCTTCATATACCCGTAATGGGGCATGGCTTGGAAGCGTGTGAAGGCGTCTCGCCCCAACAAGGCATGATATCCGCTATTGAAAGGTGCCACGTGGAAGAGCAACTCTTCGGACCTATAGTTCTCTGGCGTGCCGAATACTACATCAAGTTTAATTTTCCCCGAACATCGTGCTTCACGACTGGGGATAATCCCTCGAAAGGTGGTGATGCTTTGCTCGATGTGACTCTTGTCCATTTTTATTGAGCGTGTCTTCGTAGATGAGGTTTAGTCCATTGCCGCCGTTCATGAGCACCTTGGTGACTCGAAAGCCGTCTACAATTGGGTTTAAGACCAAGGCGGCAGGTGCTCGGACTGATCTGGCCCTTGGTTCGTCATCGGTAGTAAAAGTTATTGCCGTATCGTTCCAAGGATTTATTGCGGCTACTTGGTTAACTTCGACGAGGTCGCGGAGCGCCCTTTTGCGCCGATTATTTCAAGAAAAGGTCTCGAAGACCGTAAAGACATTGAGGTCGTCATCCTCCGAAGAGTGCTTCTCCGGGGTGGTGTTGGTGAGGATGGCCTCGCCGCTCTTAGCTACCTGCCGGAGTACCCAACATGCCCGAAGGCTATGTGTTGGTTCGGTATTCGGCATCATGTGTATCTGACAGAGCTTGTCAAGCAATTCGTCCAGGACAGTTCTATGTCCCGTGAAGGGTTTGATTTTCTTATCAATGAGATGATGATCGAGTGCCCCGTAAGGGTGCATCCTTTTTGCCCGTCCGGTGTGATGCTTAAAGGCGGGAGGGTCCCACTGGACTGTCTGGGCTTTCCAGGCGCTTTCCATTACGCAGTACTTCCGTACTATATGTGCCAGATCTGCAAAGTGCAGTATGCAACGATGGTTGAGGGCGTTGAGGATTCCCTCGTCTGTACAGTCGCGGCAGAAAACTGAAACCGCGTCCTCGTCACAGCAATCTTTAATCTTATTTTTAACAAGGAGGAATCTGGCCCAGAAGTGATGGACCGTTTCCTGAGGTTGTTGTCGTACATACATTAGGTCATGTATGTCTGGAGGACCTGAATTGCTTGGGGAATATTGCTTGTGGTGGGTGGGTGGGCTGAAATCCGAGCCCTGACCCACTATTGGATCCGGAGTTTGAAGAATCCCCGAGGTCACTAGTCCAGGATTAGGAGGGTCCTGGTGGTTTTTGGGCTCAACGCCTGATTCTATGTTCAGAGGACATATGGTCTCTTCCCGAAGATGGGTATCCGGCTCACAAGGCTCAGAAATCCGAACATAGCTTGTTATCAACTTAGGGAGAGAAGTATTCTCGGCTTGTTCCTCCACGACCGCTTTCAGATGGGTGATCGACGGGGATTTGATTTCCCTCTGATCGGGTTTGAGCCCAATCCGATCATAGTCTGTTGTGACCCCCAGGGCGGCGATGCGATCTAGCAGTTCGTTCAAGGATAAGACATCTGCCGGATCCATCTTTTCGGAGGTATCAAGGCCGATGCGGAGATGATGTTTGGCGATTTGGGGGGCCGCCTTTGGCTTAACGGCCGAGCAGGCGCCCATGGCAAAACCGCCGAGTTGGAGGATCTGTCCCAGGACTAGGGCTCCTCCAGAGGTGATGTTGTCATTGATGACAAGGCGAGCCATCGATCCTTCCGTCGATGACACAAAGGAACTCTCAATGAAAGCACCAATGTCGGTGTCAAAACCAGCCGATCTCGGGTAGGGGGTCCCGAACTGTGTGTCTGAGGATCGAAGGTAACAAGGGACAAAGGGAACACGAAGTTTACCCAGGTTCGGGCCCTCTTAATGGAGGTAAAACCCTACGTCCTGCTTGATTGTATTTGATGAGTATGGGGGTTACAAGAGTTGATCTACCTCGAGATCGTAATGGCTAAACCCTAGCTGTCTAGCCTATGAAAATTCTGATAGCCTCTACGGACTAAACCCTCCGGTTTATATAGACACCGGAGGGGGCTAGGGTTGTATAGAGTCGGTTTACAGAGGAAGGAAATTACACATCCAGATGCCAATCTTGCCATCCACGCAAAGGAGAGTCCCATCCAGACACGGGGAAAGGCCTTCTACCTTATATCTTCACGGCCCATCAGTCCGGCCCATGTCACATAACCTGGACACCCGAGGACCCCTTAATCCAGGACTCCCTTAGTGGGCTGGTGGCCACGGCGGCTGACGATGGGGTGGTGGCCACGACCACAACCTCCCGCCTTCGGGCCACTGTGGCGGAGCGGGTGATGGCCATGGTGGCCGACAGTAGGGTGGCGGCCACGACGGCCACCTCCCGCCTTCGGGACACGGCGGTAGAGCGGGCGATGGCCTTGGCTTTCGACTGTGGTGTGGCGGCCACGGCGGCAGACGGTGGGGTAGCGGTAATGGCGGCCGGCAACAGCTACTGACGGGCAGCGGCGGCGGAGCGTGTGGTGGGTGTTCCGCACACACCCAACAGGGACGCCACGCGCACTATACTATGCCGGGGACTGCGGCGCCGCCGCGGTGTAGCCTCCCAACTGGAGCTGTCCTCTGATGATGGCGGAGTGGCTGAGCGATGATGACGGACCGGTGCCATTGGCGATTGTGGGAGAAGCAAGTGAGATAAGCTACAGGGACGGAGTGAAACTGCCATGCAGGACTTGCCGGCTGTGAGGGTTTATATAGTAGGCCGGTAAGCATTGGGATTTTGGGGGATTTCACCGAGTTGGGCGGGAAGCTTGTGCGGGAACCTGCGCGGGAATGGGCTCACCACCGTTTGGCCAAAAGAACGCCCCCGCGCGCTGCTCAAGCTTGCGCTCGAAGCGGTCTGCGGCAACAGGGTGACAAGACGTGCGAGAGGAGGACGAAAGGACACGTACACATACGGTTAATAAAAAAACGTTTGCAATTTAATTACCTACTACCGCCATCCTGGTTTATGAGTCGTCTATGTATTTTTGTGCCAAATGTTGACTAGAGATTTAACTAATAAAATACGAATACATGTCGCCAAAGATTATATCGTTGGATTCGTATTTGAACATAGTTTCCAATTATATAATTTTTATAACATGCATTAATATTTTGTTGGTTAAATTTAAGGTCAAAATATGGCATAGAATATAAAGGGGACTAATAGACCAAGACGGAGGTAGTAGCACACGGCCGCTCTCTACACAGCGACGCAACTGCCGGCCGGCCTGTAGACGACCATTTCGTGCGTGTTCAACTGCTCTATGCATGTGGTTGCTCGCGGTTGAGGCGGCCGTGGTGCGCTCTGCTCGCGTCGTGCCACGCATGCTCTGCTCTCACGTCCCTCCGGGCGCTCTGCCCTCGTCCCTCCACGCGCGCTGCCAGTGTTTGGGGCCGGCGCACGATCACATACGTTCGTGCTGCCATTATGCATGTGGTTGCGTGGGCGCGGCGCCACGATGCAGTTACCTGCTGCAAAACTGCCATGCGGACGTGCCGAGAATCCAGGCCGCCCAGCCCCCTTTTATTCCAGCGGCCATTTACTTTCATCTCTCGCGCCACATGACACAATAAGCACACCCACGATGAAACATACAGAGAGGACATCGAGCTATTCCAATGGCGCTCCATGTGGCTCCAATGGCACTCCCAGCAGCCGACGACGACAACGGGGGGTAGTTCACCACGCATGACATAGTGGACACCCACGTGAGGGGGAAGGCCCTCTCGGTGGTGTACACGAACGAGCCGGTCTTGGTGGAGAGCTCCATCCAAACTATGGAGCAGTCACTTGCTGAGGACAAGTACCAAGTGGTTGGCTTCGACCTCGAGTTCACCATCGGTCATGCCGGGCACGATCAGAAGGTTGCCGTCGCCTAGTTGTGCTTGCAACATGACGTCCTCGTCTACCACTACCACTTGGCCACAAGGTCTTGCGAGCATTTCTCCAGGTTTATCAATAGCTCCGGCTACAGTTTCGCTACGGTGGACACCACCAACAATCTAAAAGCGCTCAAGGTTTCGGGCTTGACTAGCCGAAATCTTGTCGACATCCATGACCACTACAAGGTCCAGGGTAGCGACGACAACAAACAGAACTCCCTGGTTGACCTTGCCTTGGCCATCATCAACCCCTACTACATGAAGATGAAGGATGAGAGCAAGAAGGACAAGAACGCCTGGCACAGTGTCTGGCATCAGAGACTGGATGAACAACACGTCAAGTACGCGGCCAAGGATGCGTACACAAGCTACCAGATGTATAGGCAGATCGTTGACATGAGGAAGTGTCTTCTTCCTACCCCAGACAAGGGATCGAGCCACAGAGTAGTGGCGGGAGCGTCACAAGAAGTAGATGACTAGACGATCATTTCTCCTAGTTTAGAATGCATGCAATTGCTTATTGAGGTGTGTGCGAATGATCTGTATAGTCCCTTATGTAATTCGATGTTTATTTCAGTTGTATATATATATATATATATATATATATATATATATATATATATATGTTATTTTCTGTAGACAGAGCAAATCACATGGCTCATTAGCAGCAATCGTCTGTGTTATTATTGGTCTTCGCACACATTTCTGATTATGGACCTGTTTGCCTCGTATCACACACATCTCGTTCAGTTGAACTATTTCTGTTGTCTTGGCTCATCGCAAACAGTTCATCCGAGTGAACTATATGCCCTCCATCGCACACACCTTGATCTGGCTGACCGTTTCTATTGTGTTGCCTAATCACAAACAGTTCATCCTAGTGAACTGTATGTCGTATATCGCACACACCCTCATCTGGCCGCCCGTTTCTGTTGTTCTTCCTCATCGCAAACAGTTTTGCTGGATTAACCATTTGCCACGCATCACACACGCAACTCTAATCTGAACCGCGTTTGATGTCACCTCCATCGCAAATGTTTTGTATCTTTTTTGATGGTTTTATTACATCACCGTTTGTGATTAATGCATCGCACACAGTTTCGTCAAAGGGTCTCTGATTGGACTGTCGCGTTTGGACCAACCTGCAGTAGTGTTACCGTAGTTCAACACATGCGCTAGTGGCACATATTGACCATAATGTGGAGGAGTTTCATAATTGATATTGAAATTCTCAACATCAATAATAAATGAGATAAGATGATCTTTCTCCTTATAACTTAGTTCAGAGTGATCTGTGTAGTAGGTTCTGTCTACTATCTTCCGTACATTTTTTGAAGAATGGAAATAAGCTGTCAATGAAAATAAGTTGGCAATGATTTTTAAATAAAAAATATAAATTACTTAACAAATTTATTTGAAAAACTCACAAAGAGTTAGAACTAGAAGCATATCGACATCCACCCAAATGTCGATATTATCGTCAATTTCATCTTCAGGCCGAAGATCGAAGGTGATTTGCATATCCTCCTTAAATGCATAGGCCTTGCAAAATCCTCTCCATGTTGAGCAACCGAAATGCGAGCTATTTGGTGCATTAAATAGCTTAACCAAAAAAGTGAAACCATGCTTCGTCCTAAGGTGAGCACTCTTCGTCTCTGTTCTCTCCCTATCTTCAAAACCGAGTTTTTCCAAGACATACAGTCTTGCATGACATGGGATGAACTATTTCAATTGAAAAAAAATGGAAAATTACACGTTGAAGCCAAAATTCACAAGTCATGCATAATTACGGAAAAACACTTGTCATCGTTACATACCGTAAAAACGTCGAAAGTCTCCTTCAGAGCGATGGTGAAGTACCTACCATTTTGCAGATAAGGCATCATGTCTCACATACCCCGATCGCCTTCCCAGTAGTCGCACTCAGGAATCATATCGTCGTCAGACATTTCCTATGTTCATCAGTCAAAGATTAAAAATCGACGGCAAATAACAGGAACTCAACACACAGATCATTATTACTCATCACAAGTTGAATTTCGGTCTGTCGAGTCTTTCCTTAAAAACTCTCATCTCACGTGGTGTATATGGTGGGCACTCCCTCTCTGATATATTCGACCAACGGTGATGGTCGCTCCTCCCTTCGTCCCTGAGTGCATTGCACCAAAATGTCTAGCACACGGGAACGAAGGAGAAGTGGCCCCCACGATAACAGTTGGGATTCTTCCTCTCTAACATTTGCGACCGTCGGTGATGGAATCTCCTACTTTGATTTGAAAGTGCATTACACCAAAACGTCTAGCACCTTCGAATGAAGAAGAAGCTCCCCTCACAACAACAATCGGGATTCTACTTCTCTCATATATGGTGGAAACTCTCCCTCACTGATTTTTTGACCATCGGTGATGGTCGCTACTCCTCCTCCCCCTAGTGCATAACAAAGGTCTAGCACAAGGAGAAGAAGGAGAAGCGACCCCCACGACAACAGTCGACATTCTTGTTCTCTCATATATGGTGGACACTCTCCCTCACTAATTTTCTGACTGTCATGTATTGAGCCCCGATAGACTTAAAGTCAACCCGAGATGTCGTTTAATTCTCTTTCCAGCAAATCCAAGGCACTAGTTATAATCTCTACCAACTAAGTATCCAATACATGTTTCTACCAATTAAACTTTTAACCAATTCAATAAATTAGAAAGTAAATTGGAGAATGGAGGAGGAGGGAGGAGGGGCAGTGGCTGGAGGGGAGTGAGGAGGGAGGCGGTTGGAGGGAAGATGGCGGAAGATGGAGGGGGAGGAAGGAGGGAGGAGGATGATGGAGGAGGGGCGGCAGATGGAGGTGGAACAGCGGCTGGAGGAGGAGGAGGGAGGAGGGCAGCGACTGGAGGGGAGTGAGCAGGGACGGCGGTTGGAGTGAGGAGGGTGGCGGCTGGAGGAAGGAGGGAGGAGGAGTCTTACCGAGGTGGAGATGGCAGCAATGATGGATGGTGGCGCACGACGACGATGAGAGCGAGAGTGAGCATAGGAGAGTGAGGTGGACAGTTGCGCGCGGGGGGGAGGGGGAAGGCTGTGTAGCAGTTGCGCGGGGCTACTAAGCCGGCGGTATTGCTAAGCCAGGCGCACGGGGGCCGCAATGTCCACACGAGGCTCGTCATAGTAGCAGCGCGGGACGTGAACCTGCGCTACAACTACTAGGTTAGTTGTAGCGCGGGGCTTATCACCCGCGCTAAAACTATGGCGAGACCCGGGGAAACCTTAGGCCACTTTTAGAGGTAGCGTGGACTTATAACCAATGCTACTACTAATAGTTCACTAGTAGCAGGGGATTTACACCCGTCGCTACTACTAATTAGTAATAGCGCGATCTATAAACCACCGCTACTACTAAGCATCCACCTATAAGGTTTTTCCTAGTAGTGGATGATCTGAGGAACTCTGCCTCTACGTTAGAGATTGCCCACCTTTTGGAGACTGCTAAACCTTGATTTGAACCGTTGAATGTGTCTTGGTGATCAGTCATCCACCTTGTAAGATTGCCACCTCTCTACTTCACTTGCTCTACTTTATGAATGAACACTCTTCTGCTGCATTTCTATTCCGTGTATTATATTTTTAACCACTGTCACTCATCTGAACTGTCAACACTTTAACAAATGTGCTAGTTCGCCCATTACCGCCAGCGCCCCAGCCACTAGTCCCCTCTAAATATGGCTATCCATGTACTCTAGGTGGCTATCCTATGAATCAAACGCACCCTTAGTGTCGTGTGAAAAGGGTCGGCTGTATAGAAATGCTCAATGAAGAAAAGAGGGAACCGATGCTCCGAGTGCCGATGAAGTTAGCCCAAAGCAATAAAAAATTATATGTTGGTCCCCTTTATATATTGTGCCAAATTTTAATCATAGATTTAACTAACAAAATATTAATGCATGTCACTGTTAGGACCGAGAGTAGATCGATCAGAGGGGAAGGGGGGGTGAATGGGAGATTAAAAAATTCTTGCGAATGTTTTGAACTGATCCCAAACATAGCAGCGGAAATAAACTATGGGAGATACGAATGCAAATAAGGTCTGTTATTGAGGAACAAAGCCTTCAAGGTAGGATGCAATGATGGTTCATGCGTAGGATACAACAGGCTTGATGATGACGATGAAAATGCAGTATGCCAACAGAAATAATACCAGGACAATGATCTAGAGTTGAACTACGAAGGATAACAATGAGGAAGAACAATACTGAAGAAAAAGATCACAACACACTAAATAACAATCACTAACACAACATAATAGAATGAAGATGATTACAAAAAGGAGTGGTGAACGATAAGCAACAGAATGTAACTGATCAAGTATCAATCATCACAGAGCACACATAATGACTATTGAAAGTAATGCAGTGAAGTAAATAGAATGAGTGGTGCTCGGTGGCGACAGAGAGATTTGGTAGACCAGTTCACCCTTCTGCCAAAGGGCTACGTCTAGTTGGAGGGGCTGTGACTTAACACGGAAGATAAACTCTCTTCACCCAATTCTCCTTCAACGCAGAGCTGATCAGACTCAGGTTGATTTCACTCGTGCTAGATACTTGTCGGCAATTTCCAAACATTCGGTCGACCTTCGCGAACCACAATCACCCTTGGTTGTTGAAGATCTAGCTCGGTGAAGACAATACTCTTTGACAATCGAGCTGAAACCTATCCGTCTAGAGAGTGCGCAACTCTCAAGAGTAATAGGTACGAGAACTCTAACTCAGAACTGCTGTGACGCTAAACCACTGTCTAAGTTTGGGCTCTTGATTTTCTGTCGGTGGATCTTAAACTCAAATCACTCGGAGAGGGGGTGCTCAAATCAATCTTCTCAGAAATCTTAAGCGGAGCAGCCGCCGGACAAAGCCGGTGCGGGGTGGCTATTTATAGTCGCAGCCTTCCCTGATGGGGAAAGACCAATTTGGACATCGGGAACAGCCAAATGGCCGAACAACACGAGTCCAACGGTCAGATTTTGAGCACAACGGTAACATTACTTGCGGAGCAAGAAATGCTAACTCCTCGGTCTGACACAAATCTCTCACAGCGAAGAAGATCACAGTCTCTTGCTAGCAAGTACTTGCTCGGAACGCAAAGAGATTTCTCTCGCAACTTTTATAGGTTTGGGCTAAGCATCACAGCGGATCTAAGCTTTGAGAACCTATACCCCTCTTAATAGTACGGAGGTCCTATGACTCAAATGAACGAAAGAAGAACAACGAAAAGAATACTACGTCTTCCATTTGTCTTCGACTTCTGTTCTCTGCAGTCAATTTCTTCGGACAACAGTACAGAACGAAATGCTTTGCATTAGTAGTAAAGTTTTGAGGGGTTAATTCCTTCACACCCATCTTCTCGTCTTCCTATCTATAACAAATATAGCTTATTCTTCTCTTCAGCGCAAATATGCTACGGTGAAGTTCCTCGAACTTGGCATCGGAGACAGCATTCTCTTCGATTTTTGCATGGACTATTTCTCTCTGTATGCACTAGCAAACAAATCAGTCTATACCTGTTTCTGTCAACAATCTCCAAAACATAGGAAGGTAGATATTGCACCAACAATCTCCCCCTTTTTGGATGATTGTTGACAAAACAGATCACATCGAAGTATAGTTAATGAATGAAATGTAATGCGAAGAAAAATAGGAGACAAGAGATAATTACGAAAATAAAAGCAAGCTCCCCCTGAAGGTATGCATCAGAGCATAAAATATATTGGGAGGAAGCGAGGTAATTCTTCGTATGAGTGACATTGACATATAATCTCTTTCGAAGATTCTTTCAATGTACTCAACAGTGTCTGAGACAATTCCTGTCACACAATCTTTGAAATGAATTAGATAAATATAGTGAGTACTTTGAAATGATTTGTGAAGAAGGATATGTCATGATGGTTTTCTCAGAACACAATTTGAATCCACATGAGATGTAAATTTCCTGCAAGTTAGATGTACGAGTAAGATCAGAGAAAAAATAAACATGAGTGAATTGCTTGGAGTGGATAAGCATCAGATGTAGTTTTCCTGCAAAAGAGATGACACGAGGAATATATGCAAGGAAAAACAATTTGTCAGACATAGGGATAGCTTTCAAATCACTGACATTCTTTTCCTGCAAGGTTAGTTAATGGAAAGATATGATCATAACATGTTCAACCATAGCGGAAATAGTTTATCTATTTCTCAAAGTACTTCTCCCCATCTGTACTATCATTTGAGGATTTTCTATCCTCATAGAATTCTTACTTTCCCTGCATGATAGATAATAATCGAGGATAATCATTGCAGGGGAGAATACTTCGATAGCACCTGCAAATAGATAGTAGAAAGCAAATAACATTGTAGGGGGGTTATTAACAGTACATGGTGACCGAGTTTTTTAACACCATAGGCGGTGCGATAAGTTCATCAAGCAAATTGTTCGAGGGAAAACCAAAACGTTCGACTGAGAAAAGCAAAAGGCGAATGACAAAACACCCTGTAAATACCCCGTTCATCTATCACTCGATCTACTTCTCCCCCTTTTTGTCAACAAGTGTTAAAAAGTAATGAGAAAACATACGAGGAGCTACTCATCCGGAGAATCCTCAGCATCAGTATTAAAACCACTTGATGAATCAGAATCCGCAGAGCGAGGAATGGTCGAGGCTGAAGCAGGAGTAGCAGCATGCGCTTTAGAGGGTCAGGCTTGATGAACATCTGGCTTGTAGATGAGTGTTCCAGCAGTGTCCTCAATTTCATCATCAGGTGCGAGAAACAGCAGGCCAGCTGATGCAGAACGATCAGGGAGCACGGGAGTTTGCCTTCGAACACAAGGAACAGCCATCAGATCCAGATGGTCATAGTCCTTCATGATTCCTTTGGCAGCCAACTGCTTACGAGAATAATGCTGCCTGAGAAGAGTCCAGGTGCGCTTCTTTGCTTCCTTTTCACGCAAAAGAGTTTGGCGAGCATAATTATGAAGCAAATTCAGCTCAGTCATCAACTCCAGCTTTTCCTTCCGGTTGAGCTTAATGTGGCTTTCCAAAGCTTGCTATGTGCGAAAGCAAATTTCATACAGAGAAGGATTTTCATTCTGGGGGATTTCAACCTTGGCTTTCTTAACCTTCTGAGCAGAATCAAGTGCAGACGCAGTGGCAGCAGTATCAACAGGTGCCTTTCCTTTTCCAATATCTTTCACCATACGGAGAGTGTTGCGTACTGGTGGCATGAAAACCTTCGGACCATAAGGGCAGAAGAATTTCTCATGGGTGAGCTGCTCAATTGCATACATAATCCATGGGGCATATGGCTTCAGAGATTGGGGGCTGTCAGCAGCACATGCCAAGTTCCGAATGAAAAGATCTGGAATGTCGAAGTGAATTCCTTGAGAGATTGCCAGAAGAACATTTCCTGCGAGGCCATTGATAGAAATTGGTCTGTATGTTGGCGTGAGAGAATTGCATTGCGCATAAAACATCACTTTGTTATCATAGGTCAGCTTCTTGGGATCTACATCAACACATTCATCACCGACCAGGTTGGGTTCTATAAGCATGTGAAGTTGTGCTTCGGACACATCCCAGAAGTGCAGTCTGTGCTCACGATCTTTTGCAAACTCACACCAAGGAAGATTTAGCAGAGCTAAGAATTGATCTGCCGAGCATTTTATCCTTTCCCTTCTAGTCATCCACTCGAGAATCCAAGTTGAGCTATCTCCAAGCTCTCCTGAGATGTACAATGTGGCATAGAACTGATGGATTACCTCTTGATTCCATCCATGATTGAAGCAAAGAAATCCTTTTAGGAATGCATGTTCAAAATGCTCAATAGCATGGTGGAAGCAGGGTATTTCTTCGAGCTCAGCAAAGTTCAATATTTTGTGATTGAAAATCCTATTCTTGCCGAATAAAATCCTGGCATAGTACACAGCCTGCTCTTCAGTCCAAAATCTGGGTGACAGCAAAGTTCTTTCTCCTTCACAGGGGCTTGTCCCAAAGAAAGCAAGCTTCAAAAGATGAAGCTCCTCATTGAACGCAGGACCATTTGGGCCAAATTCAGCAGGGAATAGTGGAAATGATTCCTGAGGATTTTTCATTATTTCTTCATCGCTCATTTCCATGGGCTGAACATCATCACATGCTTGCACATTCTCATCGATGGGCTTGAGTGGAGCAAGGGGCCTTTTCATCTTAGGTGGAGCAGATGGTATTGGAGCACTAGTCTGGCCTTCATTTTCTTTCGCTGGAACTCCTTCAACGGCTATCTGATTTTCAGGCACTAGGGCCTTTTCTTTCGGTGAATTTTCAACAGACTGAGGCACAAGGACCTCATCAGACTTCTGGTTCACAACATCTTCTTCCTCGGTTCCCTGGGGTACAACTAGTGGTACAACAACTTCATCGTGAGCCATGGGCTCTTCAAACTTCTTTGATTCCTGTTCTAGCTACGAAGCAGTAGAAGCAGGAGCAGGATCAACCTCCGTTTGGGTAGGAGCACCAGATGAGGCGATCGAGGTGGTATTTCCTCGGGAAGGAATTTTCTCCCCCTCAACTTTGTCATCCTCCTTGTTGGATCTGGAGGGCTCAACTTGCATTTCCTTCAGAGGCGATGCGACTGCCTTCTCCATCTCTATCTCTTCATCAATTTTCTCTTCAGTGGGTCGCAGCTCGGGCAAGACATTTGCTTCATCAGGGTTGTTCAGAAAGATGTCCACCACATCAGTCTTTTGAGCAGCAGAGGTAGGAATGATAACTACCGCAGGCTCAGCTTGTTGCATTGAATTATCCTCATGAGGAGGAGACAGTGGGATTTGCTGCAGAGGAGCACTTGAGTCAATGGGAGCATCAGTTGCAACATTCTGAATATGGCGATCTGAAATTGCCTTTGGTTTGCTGGCTCTTGCCGTTGCTTTCTGATGCTTTTCTTCTTTTATCCTTCGTCAAGCAAGATCTTCTTGATGTTTGATTTCATCATTCCTTCGATCACACAGCTGAGAAACATCCACTTCATCCATGAGTGCCATTCAATCTTATTTTTCCTCATGACAGTGAGGGATTTGGTGAGCTCAAGAATTTCTTTGTTCATGCCTTTTCTCTCAGATTCAGTGCTTGCATCCTTTCTCATCTGCTCGAGAGTTTCCTTATCCTCGACAGCTTGATTCAGTTCCTTGGTCATTTCTTCTAGTCTAGCAAAATGTTTTGTTACTAGTTTGGTAATATCATCGGGAAGACCCAAGTTGTTTAGATCAACTGATTTTGCATCATAGGCAGCGCCTTCAATAACATCAATGAAAAGATTAATATCATAAGCTTGTTCCTCCAGGAATGATTGACTTCGCTTTCTTGGCTGAAGCTGCAACTTTCTCATCGGGTAACAACTTTCTCTTTGCAGAAGGGGCGGCAGAACCCGAGGGTTTATCTGAGGCTGGAACACGTGAAATCCTGGGTGACATTCTCAACGGAGGTGAAACTTTCGCTGGTGAAGGAGTTTTATACGGCTTGTCAAGAAGAGCTCGCTGATCATACATAGATATTTCATCGCCAACTTTTTCATCACATGACTCATCAGATGAGGCAGAAGCTGCCTTCTTGGATTTTTTGGCAATAGTTTCCTTTCTGGAAGCTCAAGGGGAAATAGACTTCCTTGCCTTTCTTTCCTTTCGGGCAGAGGCCCGATCCTTTTTCTCTTGAACATCTTGCTGGGTCAACTTAATGTTTTTCTGTTCAATTTCATTTTTCTTTGCTGCCCTGGCTTCACGCTTGGCCTTGGCTCTCTTTTCCACTTCTTCGGGAAAATCAGCAGTTGTTTTCAGTGAGTCAGCTTGAGCATTTGTAGGAGGAGGCGCCTGGCTTTTTCATCATCTGGACCTAGGCACCCTTCAATGATGCAATCATTCCAGGGAGGAGTGAATGCGAACAAGATTTGATATTTTCTTCGGACATTCTCATAATTGAACCACTTCTTCGTCCAGTGACGACGAATCTTTTGCAGCCTGTTATTTCATTCGGTTGCAGTTTCAACTCCAGGTGGCGTTTTATAAGTCTCTTGATCAGACATCTCAACAGCAGCGTTCCTTTCTCTACCACGACCACCTTTCTTCGGATTTCCATCAGAGAATATAGTCCTTGAATCTTTGATCTGTTCATCCTCGGGCTGACTGAAAGCCGAGGGAATATCATCTTGTTCTTCCTCAGATTCGGATTCGGATTTTTTCTTCGGTTTCTTGGGTGGCTTTGATGTATTCCCTCCACCAGTCAACTTGACACGTTCAACCACAGGCGGTTGTCGAGGCATTTCTTCTTCTGACCCAGTCCACTCTTCTAAACTTTGAGCCATGACCAATCCTGAGAGAAGAGCAAAACAAGGCGAGGAAAAATAGGAAAAGGTCATAAACATGCACAGAAGCATTTTAGACTGAAAACAGATAGTTTTACGGAAGCAGTGAAGGAATTCATGGCATATATTTTGGAAGATATCATCGAGAGAATTGCAACATGCCACAAGATAGAATTACAACTCCTCTAATCTTTCACATATTACACATGAACCCTAGATCCAAATTGACTGGTACGAGGAACAACTACAAACCATACAAGTCACAACTTAAAGAAACCTAAAAATCTACCGCAAGCAAAATAAACAAGATAAAATGCATCGGTAAGAACATACCTTGAACAGAACGAGACAGGGCTAGCTCCAGATCCATGCGCCCTAACTTGGCAGCATGGGTCACCTACGACAATGCGGAGAAGAGGATGTACCACACTGGCGCGACCAACAACGGCGGGACTTCACCGGAGTTGCACGGCAAGGCACGTCGACGTTGCTGCTATGAGCTCGGGCTCGGGAGGAGAGCGAGAGAAGAAGGAGGATGAACTGAGGGCGAACAGAGGAAGACAACGCCTCGAGGGGGTATATATAGCCCGTAGGCGGAACTGCTTCGTCTGAGATCTACGGCCAAAAAGCACGGGACATTCCACATTCAATGAACAAGATCACAATCGTGGAGATCGTGGGCACGTGGCAACCGTTTCCTGCGAAATTCTCAGTAACTGATCAGAAGGCTGAAGGGTTTGAAGAAGGGCAAGCGTCAAAACAGATAAATGTTCGAAGTTGATTTCATTCGCAACCAAGGACATCGGATTGAAATCTTCTTTAGATCAAGTTGCATGTTTATGATGGAAAACAAAGGTTGGACGAGAAAGAGCAGAGATAAAACAGAACACGAACACAACCAAAAACAAAGAGACGAGGGAAAAACACAAACACGGCGAACAAAAACATAGAGAACACAACACCAACAATAATTGATCTCAGGGTTTATGATAAATGTGAGATATCCCTAAGAGATTTCCCTACAAGAGAGTATTAGTTATTTTTCGCAACCCACACTTGCATGGGCAACGAGGGTTGATAACCCACAAGTATAGGGGATCACACTAGTATAGCGAGGTGCTATACAAATGGTTTTTAAGCCCTTTCCGCGATGGCATTTGGAACCGTCGCCTAGTGAGTGACTGCGATAGGGGGGTCCTTCCCACACGACCTAGAAACCATCGGGGATATGCCCTCCTGGCACACACGCTCGGCAAAATGAGGTCGTGTGCGACCGGCGAGCGATCAAATACGGTTATACGTACAGTAGTGCTAATTTTTTTTCAATTATACAGGCGAAATCGTTTTCGGTCGTAAGTTCATCCCACACAGTCAGTCCCCGCTAAACGTTTCCGTTCGTATATACATCCCACACAGTCGCTCCAAGGAAAACGTTTCTGTTCGCAGGTACATCACACACAATTTTCCCCGTTAAATCGTTTGTGATAGTGTTTCCATTTCACACGGTATTAACAATTTTATCGTTTGCGTTTATGAATGCATCACACAAGGTGCGTAGAAGAAACTGTGTGGCAAAGGCTATCCATCACACATAGTTTTTATATGGTAAACATTTGTGCCAGGTGGCCTAACGCAAACAGTTTTCAAGAGGATGTCGTGTGTGATTGTTCATTAATCCAACACGGTTTATTCCTAGAAACTGTGTGCGTTGCCTGAGGTCATCGCCCACGGTGCTTTCTCAATAACCGTTTGCAATAGAAAAACCCAATTAGTAGGCTAATTATCCTATTATTAATAATCCATTTATTAATCTAATTTACATTTCATATTAAGCACACAATATATTTCATTTTCATAATTGAAATACATCAGAGTACAACATCATATAGCTTCAGGACTCAGCTACCCCATTACACAACTGCACCAGCACCAAGTTTCACATGCAACATCTGTAACCTTTCGAAATTTGCCTCATAGACGGTACATAGACAGATGTATCTCATCTGGAAAACTACTGAAGCAGAAGGCGAATATTGAGCCTTCATTGATGTTGAAGGTCTTTGCAACTTTAGGCCAGTGCCTGTGGATGATTGACCGTCCATCCTTCGTCCTCTTCAGGAACACTTCAATATTGAACCGTGGGTGTTGTATGAATACCTTCCTCGCCTCCTGACCATATAGGTGCTTTGAGAGGTAATCATCAGTGAACTGCTTTAGAAAGGCCTGAAAACAAGGATGTTCATAAATATCTTCTCTATATTGGAAATGGGGCAAAGGAATAAAAAAGGCAAGGCATAATAGTTAGTACCATCCTGTAGTGAACTGATGACTTCTTCATTGTGCAGACAAAGATCTTGTTGTTTTTTGTCGCTAATTTCTTTATCCTAACAATCTTTCTGAGTTTCTTGACTTGACTGATATTCATGGACAACTCATTTCCCCATATGCAAAAAGGGTCGAACAGTGGGTCAAAACCTCTGATAGCAGGACCTACATGTGCAAGACCAAATTGTTAAAAACCTAAATATTAGAATGGTTCCTGCAATTGCACAATAATGTGCTATTAGACAAAGGACCATGCATGTGCAAACCTCGATTGTAAACCTCAACGCTTCCCATTGTTTCCCTGCAACACATATAAGGTAGTTAGTGATCAGGTTAAGTGAGGGTTCGCATGCTATTAGTAAAATATGTTGATGAAAAATAAGCACATTACAGATTCATCAGATTAATTCAAGCCACATGGAAAACCCATTTATCCAAACCAAGCATGATTAAGAACTAGAAAATATAGCAATTGTATATGTTTCTCATGTATTAAGTGCAACCAAATTTGATTATTCCTCACATGCACAACAATACAAAATTCTACCCACGACAATTGGACATCGCATTGCAGAATTGAACCAAGCAGTTAACTAAACACCATAACAAATGAACCAAACATTAACTGAGCACCACATTGCACAATATAACATGCTCCTAATAGAAGATCAGACAGTTAACCAAACCAAGCATGCTTAACAACTTGGAAATATAGCAATTGTATTTGTTTCTCATGTATTTAGTACTGCCAAATTCAATTTATTTCTCACATGGTATACAATAACAGAATGCACCCACAACAATTGAACATCGCATTGTAGAATTGAACCAAACAGTTAACTAAACACCACAACAAATGAACCAAATGTTAACCGAGCCCCACATTGCACAATATTACATACTCCTAATAGAAGATCAGATAGTTAACCAAACCATGCATGCTTAACAACTTGGAAATATAGCAATTGTATTTGTTTCTCATGTATTTTGTACAGCCAAATTCAATTTATTCCTCACATGGTATACAATAACAGAATGCACCCACAACAATTGAACATCGCATTGCGGAATTGAACCAAACAGTTAACTAAACACCACAACAAATGAACCAAGCATTAACTGAGCACCACATTGCACAATATTACATACTCCTAATAGAAGACCAGACAGTTAACCAAACTAAGCATGCTTAACAACTTGGAAATATAGCAATTGTATTTGTTTCTCATGTATTTTGTAAAGAAAAATTCGATTTATTTCTCACATGGAAGACAATACAAAATTGCACATTGAAGAATTGAACATCACATTTGCAGAATTGAACCAAACAGTTAACTGAACACGACAACTAATTAACCAAATAGTTAATAAGTGAGCACCACATTGCACGACATATAGAACATATACACTAGAGCAATAGATTGCATGGTAAAAGTAGATAGCAAAATTCACTAGAATTTGTTAAGGAAAGACAGTAGCTAGCAAACTGAACATGGGTCCTTATAGTGAGCTAATAAGACAAGCTACTCCTCATTGTCGGAGATATCGATGAAGATTGGCTCCTTGGACATGGAAGAGGGCGAGGCCTCCGCATCGTGGGTGCCCTCGTCGTAGTGGTGAGTGGCCTGAGCCGCTCCGGACACCATCCTGCTGGCTCTCGAGTTGAGGTAAGCACGTGCACGCTGAGAAAACACCTCATAGTCTTCGTCGAAGGCACCGACGGTGGCCTTGAGAAAACGCCACAAACTGTCATTTAAAGCAGCCAACCGCGTCGCGGCATCAGCGCGCGAGGCGTCGATGGTGGCCTCGATGGCGAGGTGCTCCTCGAAGATCTGGGGGTCGGCACGAATGGCAGCCATCCCGACCTCATCCATGCGTGCGGCCGCGATTTGCTTCTCCACTGCCAAATGCTCCTTGAGCTCCTGGCTATACTGCGTGCACCATGGCTTAGGGCGGCGCTTATTTGGTGGAAGGGTCGGTGATTTGGGTGGAAGGTGTCGAGCCGGTGGTCAGGGCATGTGGGATGTGGAAGGAGGAGGAGGATGGGGGTCGGGTGTGGATTACCTGCCTGGATAGACGAGGCCGAGCAGCGTGAAGGAGGGTCACCGGCGAGGAGGCAGTGCTGCAAGCAAGGAGTGAAGGTTTCAACTTGGAAAGGAAGGCGGAAACATGGGAAATGTGGATTTTGGTAAGGGGGAGGGGGCGGGGAGGTAGATATTTCTGCGGAAGCCAAAAATTTTGAATCGCTTCAGCAAAAAAACTGGCGCACAAAGTGTCATCAAACACGGTCCCTTATTCAGAACTGTGTATGATATGTGAACATCACAAATGATTCAGATAGCTTAACCCGTGTGTGATGAGTTTGAACGTCAAAAATTTTGGTTCAAATTTCCCTGGTTACAGTGGTCATCCGGCTATGGACTGTAGCCGACGCACCTTCTCGCATAAGCCGTATGCGTACTATACACCGACGGTGCTCCAGGATATTTTGTACCGCATCTCACACAGTTGGTGATAATAAACTGTGTGCGATCTACTTGATTTTTCGTCTTGATTTGAATTACATAATGGGGTCACAACTGCAAAGGATGGTGTTTGAATTGCTAGAACTTTTATCTGTAGTGAACCTGCAACTATAGGTGTGTCGTCAAAAAATTTGGAATTATTCAGGGTTCGTTTGGACATTTTTATACATTAACTTGGTTTTCTAGGCATTTCAGGTGCACAATTCAAAATTAAACTACATGCACATGCTCCCGTGCACCAAAATGGGTTGTAAAATGATATATGTGTCCATGGGTTGATGCTTATGTCCAATTTGGAGCAGGTTGGGGTATAAGCTTCTCACAAACCAGAGCTTCTCACAACAAGCCTCATGGTTACGGTAGGGAACGTTTCACCTTTCTGGACGAAACGATATCCATTGCCTCTTCTTGACTTTAATTTTTCCTCTAGTGTCAACGTAGAACAACAGGAGTGTTGTGTGAAATTTTGGGATTTTTTGGGGTTCGTTTGGATATTTTTCTACATTAATTGAGTTTTCAATGCATTTATGTGCATAATTCAAATTTGAACTACAGGCACATGCTCTAATGCATATAAATTGGTTGAAAATTCAAATCTGTGTCCTTGGTTGCATGCTTAGGTCCCATGCAAGAAATGGGAATGAATGTCAAACACCCTGCCACCGTCACTCGGCCGCAAACATTGAGACACCTGGTTTTTAAATTCTAGTAAATCCAAAACTCATCTGAAATTCATGAAACTTGGCATGCTATCATGTAGCGGCATCAACATGCCGTGGTAAATTTTTTTGTCTAATTTGGGGAAGGTTTGGGTATAAGCTTCCCACAAACCAGAGCTTCTCACAACAAGCCTGATAGTTTCGGTAGGGAATGTTTCACCTTTCTGGACAAAACGATATCCGTTGCCTGTTCTTGATTTCAATTTTTTCTCTAGTGTCAACATAGAACAACAGGAGTGTTGTGTGAAATTTTGGGATTTTTTGGGGTTTGTTTGGACATTTTTATACATTAATTGAGTTTTCAATGCATTTATGTGCATAATTCAAATTTGAACTACAGGCACATGCTCTAATGCATATAAATTGGATGAATATTCAAATCTGTGTCCTTGGTTGCATGCTTAGGTCCCATGCAAGAAATAGGAATGAATGTCAAACACCCTGCCACCGTCACTCGGCCGCAAACATTGAGATACCTGGTTTTTAAATTCTAGTAAATAAAAAACTCGTCTGAAATTCATGAAACTTGGCATGCTATCATGTAGCGGCATCAACATGACGTGGTAAAATTTTTGTCCCATTTGGGACAGGTTTGGGTATAAGCTTCTCCAAAACCAGAGCTTCTCACAACAAGCCTGATGGTTTTGGTAGGGAACATTTCACCTTTCTGGATGAAACGATATCCGTTGCCTGTTCTTGATTTCAATTTTTTCTCTAGTGTCAAAATAGAATAACAGGAGTGTTGTGTGAAATTTTGGGATTTTTCGGGGTTCGTTTGGACATTTTTATACATTAATTGAGTTTTTAATGCATTTATGTGCATAATTCAAATTTGAACTATAGGCACATGCTCTAATGCATATAAATTGGTTGAAAATTCAAATCTGTGTCCTTGGTTGCATGCTTAGGTCCCATGCAAGAAATGGGAATGAATGTCAAACACCCTACCACCGTCACTCGGCCGCAAACATTGAGATACCTGGTTTTTAAATTCTAGTAAATCCAAACTCGTCTGAAATTCATGAAAATTGGCATGCTATCATGGAGCGGCATCAACATGCCGTGGTAAATTTTTTGTCCCATTTGGGGCAGGTTTAGGTATAAGCTTCTCACAAACCAGAGCTTCTCACAACAAGCCTGATGGTTTCAGTAGGGAATGTTTCACCTTTTTGGAAAAAACGATATCCGTTGCCTGTTCTTGATTTCAATTTTTTCTCTAGTGTCAAAATAGAACAACAGGAGTGTTATTTGAAATTTTGTGATTTTTTGGGGTTCATTTGGACATTTTTATACATTAATTGAGTTTTCAATGCATTTGTGTGCATAATTCAAATTTGAACTACAGGCACATGCTCTAATGCATATAAATTGGTTGAAAATTCAAATCTGTGTCCTTGGTTCATGCTTAGGTCCCATGCAAGAAATGGGAATGAATATCAAACACCCTGCCACCGTCACTCGGCCGCAAACATTGAGATACCTCATTTTTAAATTCTAGTAAATCCAAAACTCGTCAGAAATTCATGAAACTTGGCATGCTATCATGGAGCGGCATCAACATGCCGTGGTAAATTTTTTGTCCCATTTGGGGCAGGTTTGGGTATAAGCTTCTCACAAACCAGAGCTTCTCACAATAAGCCTGATGGTTTCGGTAGGGAACGTTACACCTTTCTGGACAAAACGATATCCATTGCCTCTTATTGCTTTCAAAAAATTTCTAGTGTCAACATAGAACAACAGGAGTGTTGTGTTAAATTTTGGAATTTTTGGGGTTCGTTTGGACATTTTTATACATTAACTGTTTTTTCTAGGCATTTTATGTGCATAATTCAAATTTGAACTACATGCACATGCTCCAGTGCATATAAATTGGTTGAAAAAACAAATCTGTGTCCTTGGGTGCATGCTTAGGTCCCATGCAAGAAATGGGAATGAATTTCAAACACTAGGGCACTATTGATTGCCAGCAAAACATTGAGATACTTTGTTTTTAAATTCTAGTAAATCTAAAACTCGTCTGAAATTCATGAAACTTGGCATGCTATCATGGAATGGCACCCAACATGCTGTGGTATTTTTCGTGTCCATTCTGGGAGAAGGCGCACTCGAATAACAACCAACAAAGGCATTTTGAAACAAATAGCTGCCACTGTAACATCACAAACATTTTAGATAGAACACCCATATGTAAACCGACAGCTTCCCTAGTAAGCCAAGGGAAAATGTGCCGAGCAGGATTTGTGCAGCTCTTCATCGCAAACATTTTAGATAAAACACCTGTATGCAAAGTGAGAGCTATGGTAAGCCAAGGGAAATTTCGCTGCGCAGGATTTGTGCATCTCTTCAACGCAAACGGTTCAGATTGAATAAGGTATGCAAAGCGAGACTTCGGCGCTAAGCCAAGAGAAAATTTGGCAAGCAGGATTTGTACCTCCCTTCAACGCAAACGGTTTTTTCGGATGACCCGTGTGCAACCACTTATAGACAATTTGGTAAGATTTGCATCTGTCATATTGGGTATATTGCCATTTGTCAAACTGGAAGGATTGATATTTGTTGATCTATTATCATTGCCATTTGTCAATCCTTGTAACACTGCGATTTGTCAAAATATGCGCCTAAAAATAACTAGCAACTATATATACTTTTTGATAATTTTTGTTTTTTGAACACATGTTGATTGGCTTGAATGAAGGTATATCCCGTTACTTTATGACATGTTTCCAAAACATGGACCTCGAGGTTAATTCAACTAATAGGACGGAGCACTATATACATTCAACGCAATCAAATGTTTTCCAAAAAAAAGTGATATGATTTCTGTGAAACTTATAAGTCATGTATGTCAAATTAACCTCTGTGTACTTGTTCTCAAATTAACCTCCGGGCCTGTTTGCCGCGTATCACACACATCTTGTTAAGTTGAACCGTTTATGTTCTCTTCCCTAATCGAAAATAGTTCATTCGAGTGAACCGTATGACGTATATCACACACACCTTGATCTGGCTGACCGTTTCTGTTGCTTTCCCTAGTAGCAAACAGTTCATCCGAGCGAACTGCATGCCGTATGTCGCACACACGTTGATGTGGCTGCCCGTTTCTGTTGTTCTCTATAATCGCAAATAGTTCATCTAGATCAACCATATGCCCAGCATCGCACACGCAAGTAAAATATGAACCGTGTTTGATGTACCCGCCATCGCAAACGTTTTGCATCTTTTTTGACGGTTTTTTTACATCACTGTTTGCGATTAATGCATCACACACAGTTTCGTCAAAGGGTCTCTGATCGTAGTGTCGCGTTAGCAGCATCCTGCAGTAGGGTCACAACAGTTTTTTAGGGTAGAGTATTCAACCCAAATTTATAGATTTGACACAAGGGGAGCCAAAGAATATTTGCAAGTATTAGCAGTTGAGTTGTCAATTCAACCACACCTGGAGATTAATTATCTGCAGCAAGATAATCAGTAGCACAGTAAGATAATAGTTTTGATAGCAGCGGTAATAGTAACGGTAACGGTGACAATGATAGCAATGATTTTGTAGCAGTTGTAACAGTAACAGTAGTAACTTAGGAAGAACAATATGTGAAAAACTCGTAGGCATTGGATCGGTGCATTCATTGGATGATATTCATCATATAACAGTCATAACCTAGGGTGACACAAAACTAGCTCCAGTTCATAAATATAATGTAGGCATGTATTTCGTAAATAGTCATACATGCTTATGAAAAGAACTTGCATGACATCTTTTGTCCTACCCTCCCGTGGCAGCGGGGTCCATATGGAAACTAAGGGATATTAAGGCCTCCTTTTAATAGAGAACTGGAACAAAGCATTAACACATAGTGAATACATGAACTCCTCAAACTACGGTCATCACCGGAAAGTATCCCGATTATTGTCACCCCGAGGTTTACGGATCATAACACATAGCAGGTGCATATGACTAGCAAGATTGGATCTAGAACATAGATATAATGGTGAAAACATAAACGGTTAAGATCTGAAATCATGGCACTCGGGCCCTAGTGACAAGCATTAAGCATGGCATAGTCATAGCAACATCAATCTCAGAACATAGTGGATACTAGGGATCAAGCCCTAACAAAAGTAACTCGATTACATGATGAATCTCATCCAACTCTTCACCGACCAGGGAGCCTACGAAGGAATTACTCACTCCCGGTGGGGAGCATCATGGAATTGGTGATGAAGGAGGGTTGGTGATGACGAAGATCGAAGATTCCCCTCTCCGGAGCCCCAAACGGATTCCAGATCTGGCCTCCCGATGAAGAACAGGAGGTGGCAGCGGCTCCGTCTCGTGAAACATGATAATTCTTCCTCCCTGATTTTTTTCTCTCCAAAAATAGGTATTTAAGGAGTCGGGATCAGGGCCTGCGGGGCCACCAGGTGGGCATAGTCCACCTAGGCGTGCCTGGAGGGGCTGGCGCGCCCTGCTGGGTTGTGCTCAACCAGACCCCCCCTCCGATGGTTCTTGGCTCCAGTATTTGTTTTTTGTAAAATAATTCTCCAAAAAGTTTCGTTCCATTCCGAGAACTTTTATTTCTGCACAAAAAACAACACCATGGTAGTTCTGCTGAAAACAGCGTTAGTCCAGGTTAGTTTCATTCAAATCATTAGAGTCCAAAACAAGAGCAAGAGCATTAGGAAAAGTAGATACGATGGAGACGTATCAACTCCCCAAGCTTAAACCTTTACTTGTCCTCAAGCAATTCAGTTGATAAACTAAAAGTGAAAAAGAAAAACTTTTATGAACTCTATTGTTCTTGTTTACATAAATAATCTTAAGTAGCACCCAGGTTTTTAGCAAAGATCATGACTAACCATGTCAAAAATAAATATTAAAAATTATATTAACTCATAGCAATGGCATAAACAACTAGCGAGCAATAATAAGATATCTCAAATGACAATACTTTGTCAAAACAATCATGATATAATATGACAAAAGTGGTATCTCACTAGCCTTTTCTGAGACCGCAAAACATAAATGCGGAGCACCTCCAAAGTTCAAGCAGCGACTAAACATTGTAATGCATGGTAGAAAAGATCCATTCATGATGCATTCAACATTAACTATACACAATGCATGAGGATGACAATAGTGTTCTCAGGTCTGGCGCTTGTTTGAGAAGGTGATGACGCAACATAAAATTAAATAGATAGTTCCTTCGCAGAGGGAAGCAGGGATTTGCAGAGGTGCGAGAGCTAGAAGCTTAAATCAGAGATAAATGAAATTTTGGGAAATGCACCCTTCCTGTTTACGTCATGACCAAGAGTTATCGATATCTTCCATGCTAAACACATTAGTGGCGGTTCCCAAGCGATACAAGTAAAGGTTTACTCCCCCTCCACCAACAAACACACTCCACGGCTAGCCGAATCCACGGGTGCCGTCCATACCAAAAACATTCCTAGGGGAGTTTTGTTTAATTATTTGTGATTTTTGATTTCGGGACTGGGAATCCCTTTTACCATGAATAAACACTCATCATGAGAATAACCCGCTTAGCATGGAAGATACTGACTACCCCCTGTCGCCCTATGAACAATCCATGCACACAAAAACAGATGCTCATTTGAAATTTTAGAGATGGCACATGGAAATTTACTTAGAGTGGCAGGGTAATACCGCATATAGGTAGATATAGTGGATTCATCTGGAATAACTTTGGGTTTCAGGATTTTGATGCACAAGCAGTAATTTCGCTTAGTACAGGTGAAGGCTAGCAAATAGGTTGAGAAGCGGCTAGCTAGAGAGCGAAAACGGTCATGAACATGCTTTACGCATAATAAACATTTAATACTAGCATGAGTATTATATGAACACCATGAACATAAATATCGTAGAGGCTATGTTGGTTTTGATTCAACTATATGCATGAACGTGTGCCAAGTCAAGCCACTTGAAACATTCAGAGGAGGATACTATATCATCATACTACATCACAATCATTTTAATGCATGTTGACATCCAAGATAAATCATTATCCACTCCTAGCTACTTAAGCATGGCATGAGAAACTATAATCTCTAATTGTCATTGCAAACATGTTTGATCATAATATGCCGAATCATGGATACTAGGTTAAACATATTTACAAAAACACAACAAGTTGAGTTCATACCCGTTTCTCTCCGCCACAGTCACTTCATCAAATATCATCATTAGTGCCTTTCACTTGCACGACCGAATGATATGAAAATAATAATAGTGCAAGAGTGCCATGGACTAACACTACAAAAAAAAAATACACTTCCGTGATGATACGTGTTTGTCATAGTAGGTCACGTTTCTACCATGCATGTACATCCATGACGATTTTATGACAGAATCAAGATAGTCATACCTGTGCTGTCGTAGAAGTGTTCCATGACAATACCAAAATTATCATCGCGGAAGTGTTCACTTCCATGATGATAAATGACGCGTCATGGAAGTGCTTTCATCAAGGGTAACCGACACGTGGCATCCACCGTAACGGGTTGCCGTTAAGCTATCGGGTCCGGTTTTGGATCCGATAACCCGTTAACAGCAATGACCAATGGCGATTTTCCACGTGTAAAATTCTCATTGGCCGGAGGAAACACGTGTCAGCTCGTCATTGGGTTAGATAGGCGCCTATGTATGTCGACATGTGCGACGGCCCAACACTGCCCCATTTAGCTTACAAAGGCCAGCCCGTTTGACTTGGTCAAAAGCTAGCGGGCCGGCCCATGAAAAGCCTGTTAACGGTCTGTTCTCATATAGCCCATTTTACCGCTCGGTAACTCATGGCCCGTTATGGCATTCCAGAAATCGGCCCAACAGCGGCATGTGGGCCGTCCAGTATAATACCAGCCCATTTCATTTTTGGCCCATGTATGGCCCACGACGTCTTTCGGCCCATACGTGGCCTTTCGTATCTTTGGGCCCTTTAGTGGGCCGCGGTGATTCTGGCCCATAATAAACAGTAAATATCTTTATGCCCAGTAACGGCCCATGATTCACATGGGCCGTTTCCAGCCCGTGTTAGCTTTCGGCCTAATGACGGCCCATACATTCTTGGGCTCCTTTCCGGCCCTCGATTACTTCCGGTCCGTTACTGGCCTGTTCCCCTAATGGGCCAAATTCGGCCCGTGGTTACAATCGGCCCGTTTGTGGCCTGTTAACCTGTTGCGCCATTCCTAGCCCGTCCTATATTTTGGCCCATTAATGACCTGTTATGCGTGTGACAGAATTAAGCCTTTGTTGTCTTCCGGCCTATTAACGTCCCATTACCGTGCTGGCCCGATACCAATTACACCCATTTATGGCCCATGTCGGCCCATTTATCCGACGGCCCATAGGAGGCCCATTGATTCGACGGCCCATTGGAGGCCCATGGATCCTACGGCCCATAGCAAGCTCAACGTTACCACGGTCCGTATCTGGCCCATGGTTGTTGCGGCCACTAACAAACAAATGAAAAAAAAAGACAAGGGAAATAAATAAGCCAGAAACTAACGCTAGGCTATTAAGGCGATTGAACAGATTACATCCACTGGGCATCACATCAAAGTTCGCCACCAGTGCAAATATAGGGAATACCCTACACTATACAAAAATGGCTTGCTATTTTCTTGAGCCGGTCGCTGCACGTTAAGAACAAATTTTGTATCGCAACAAAACAAATTAAAACCATAAAACAAAAGGAAGGTTGGCATAAAAGTTAATAGTCCGGCAGATAAATGCACCACCAGAAGTTCAGAAGCACAGTTCATTTGACCTGACTGTTATGTTTTCATGCTGTACTATCCGATGGAGCACCATAACCTTCGCCTTCATTTCTCCTAGGCTCCTGAACAACATAGCAAATGTCTGATAGTCTGGTTTCAAAACCATGCATATCTTGACGACATCGAACAATGGCTGTCCTTGTTTCACAAAGGGTCTCTGTTAGGGAATGGACTTGTGTCTGGAGCGCAGATATAACATTGTTTTGAGCTTGCATATCTTGATCATGAGGCAGTTTGGACGAGATTGCCTTAACAACCAACCCAGTATTACGCAGGAACATGCTTTTGGCACTGTTAGTGGACAGGTACTGACCCACTGCAGCAAGAGGTGACATTGCGGTTATAGTTACCTCGTCACCTTCAGAAGGTGGCGGTTCCACCATTTGTTCCATAGCTTGCTGAAAAGGTGAGTTTTTACATTAGTAGTACCAGAACAGAAGATATTAAGGAGGCAGCAAAACCAAACAAAATAGCTTTGGTCTATATACAGAACTTATTCTGGTGAACCCGTGTAAAATATTAGTTGTATTTTACTACAAAGTACATAATAAAACCAGGTTCCAAATATATGACCATGTACCATGGCTAATGTATTGTCTATTTGTTCACATTGTATTGACAGCTAAGGATAAAGACACAAAGTTTATAATACGGTGAGCATAGTATGACATCATTCATATCACAAAACAACTGAGAACAGATAAACAGGTAATTGTAACGTTGTGTAGACAAGTCTAGCACGGAACTAGATTACAGATCAAGATCAAAGGAACATCACTCCTCTCTTTTAAACCTTATAAGGTGCAATGATATGCTCAGACAATTGTGTATAAAATTGAAAAGAGTAATAGACATTGGCTGCAAACCGTGCAGTTCAATGCACAAGTCAGAGTAATTAGTAGTTAAAAGGCATGAGGATTAAGGACTTACAACATCGGCTTTGACTGGTGTAGTCATGCCCTTCGTCTTGCTGGCGTGACAGTCCTTGAAGATTTCCACAGCATTTGGTTCGGGTACTTTTTGGTCCTTGCGGGCTTTCCTCTGCATTTGGAACAAGTCAATATAGATGTGATAATATGGCACAGCGAAAAGAGTGAAACAACAGCTAATTACAAGAGGCTCATAGTGTGCAATATAGCTACGAGATCCTATCGTCTGTTGGAATTTCACTTTCGTACAGTTGGTCTTGTTCTTTGAATAGTTCACCTACAAGAAGATAGATTTGTGAGGCACATGCGTAAGTAGGAGTTTAACATGTGATCTGATCACATATATATAACGTACTTGATACTTTGGATCAGACCAGTGTTTAACGAGGCCTCTCCAGTCTTCATCCGATATATTTTCCACTGGAGATGTTTGGGCAAGTTCACTGTTAGCCTTGCCTTCAAAGTGAGTTTTCCTCAAGTTATACCGATACTGTCGCAGAGCAGACTTTAAAACATGGGTGCATGCTTGTCTGGTTGCATCATCTTGGCTATCCAACTTGAACTTCATATATTGAAAATTATGGTAGTCTCATTACCAGCAACCTAGAAAGTATGGGACAGAGTAAGACGATATTACTAATTTCCATACATAACCATACTTACAGATAAATGGTCGAGGAATGTGTTCAACTGGGTTTCGTCTTTGTCATTCCTGTACCGAATCCATGTTGGGAGGATACTTGCATGACACCTAACGGCAACCGCTGCCTCTGATACTAACTTGGCTGACTCTGTAGCATCACGTGGCCTTTTTAAACCTGCCTCAAAACGGATCTCCATTCTTCCTCCTCTAGATTTAGTTAACCTATCAAGCATTATCCCTGATGTCTGTTTCCTCTTGTGCCTAGGTGCTAGTCCAACAACGAACATAGGAAGTGTTAGTGTACATCAAAATATGAGACTACATCTAAAGAAGCATGCAGCTGTAACTTGACTCCAGCAACTACCTTCTAGGTGTTGAAGCTCACAAGGTTCATCTGAACTTGCCAACTCGTCTTGTGTCAAGAGTGCTTCGGAAGTAGTGTCAGGTGGCGAGGGAGCTTGGGAACTTCCCTTTAGCCGAGTTGACAAACGAGTAACTCATGCAGCTGTTGGTACTGTGGAAGGTGTTGCAACAACTAGGGCTGTCGCTTCTTGTTTCGTGGCAGCTATTAGTTTCTGTTTGGATTGTTTTGCAGCTGGTGTAGCACAGGATACCGTGTTTGTACAATTTTCTGATGGACTTTGACCTTCTATTGCACCATCAGTACCAGCAGAATCTACATAATTCTTCCGCTTCCGTTTCCGTGCGTCTTGAGTACTAACACCATTCCCTATCATTATGTGTTCCTTCCTCTTTCTCTATGCCATATCAAGTCAAGCCGACAAGAAAAAGGAATAAAAATTTAGTTCTTCAGAACAAATTGATGCATGATACAGACAAACTGAACTTTGATGTTAGACAACCGCATGATAGGAGGATGTAATATGTACGAAAAACAAGATGGCATGAGTTAATCAGAACTATGATGTGTAAACTAAGTAGAAGGCATTTCAATAAATTGGAAGCAATGCAATGGAAGGTAGACACAATATGAAAGATGCTACAAATATCGCTCTGCCAAGTTAACAGTGTCTCATCATAACTGGCATTTAAACAAATGTGAAGCAGTACAAGAAATAAATCATATGCAAGATGCAAACAACATCACACTACCAAGTTAAAGGTCTCTCGTGATTAGTGCCATTGCATATTCACAGCTATGACATGTAAACTAAGCAGAAGGCATTTCAACAAATTAGAAGCAATGAAAGCTAGACACCATATGTAAGACGCAACGAATATCACTCTACCAAGTTAAAACTGTCTCGTCATTAGTTCCATTTCAACAAATTTGTAGTACAAGCTAGAAAATAATGCGAGATGTAAACTATATAAGACTCCCAAGTTAAATGTGTCTTGTGAAAAGTGATTGTTGCACGTTACACAACAGTAGTACTTTCATGTAAGAACATGGTGTGATAGACAGATATTGTATGTTCTAGAAACAGGAACACGTGTCCTATTCACGAGTATAATGTGTAAAGTAACCAGATGGAATTCAAAAAAATTAGAAGCAATACAAGCTAGACATCATACATAACATGCAACCACATATAACAGTGCCATGTTAGAGGGAGCACCTGTGATGCTGGACTAGGGGAGGCGTGCTCATCATCAACACAGCTACGTTGAGTGTCTATGCATGTGTTGTCTTCCAAATCTTGTTGGGGGGATGACGGAGTAGAATCTGTACAGGCCCTCCATTTTAGTTGTTTGGAAGGAGCACCTTTATCCACTGCCTTGCTAATTTCCTTCCGCTTTATTGATTTTGCATTGTCAAGTAAAACCGACAAGAAAAAGCAATATAATTCACTCTTCAGAACTCATTCATGCATGATACTGATAATCTCTACTTTGATGTAAGGCAAACACATGATACGAGGATGGAATATGTACGAAAAACAGAACGGCATGGCATATTCACAACTATTTGTGTAAACTAAGAAGAAGCCATTTCAACAAATTAGAAGCAATGCAAGCTAGACACCACATGAAATATGTAACCAATATGACTCTGCCTAGTTAAAAGCGTCCCATCATAAATGGTGTTTCAACAAGTTAGAAGCAGTGCATGCTATAAATCATATGAAAGATGCAACCAATATCACACTGCATTTACTAAAGGTGTCTCGTCATAATTGATTGATGCGGGATACAAAAAAATAGTAGTTTTATGTAAGGACATGTTTAATAGACAGATGTACTATGTACCAAAAATAGGAAGGCATGTCACATTAACAGGTATAATGTATAAACTAAGAAGAATAGCACATGCAATTTAACCAAATTGGAAGAATTACAATGTAGACACCATATGCAACATGAAACCACATATCACGCTGCCAAGTTAGAGGAAGCACTGCGATGGTGGTGTAGGGGAAATGCGGTGATCAACTATAGAGCTACGTTGACTATCTTCATCTAGCATTGCTATTTCTTGAGAATAATGTGGGGAGGCTGACACTGCATTCTTTAAAAGAGGATCTTTTCTCATAGTAATCCACGGGCCTGACTGTCTCATCATAAGTGATTGATGAGGGATACACAAGAACATTAGTTTGATGTAAGAACATGGTTAATAGACAGATGTAGTAGTATGTACCAAAAAGAGGAAGGCATGTCATATTCAAATGTATAATGTGTAAGCTAAGCTGATGCAATTTAACCAAATTGGAAGCAATACAAGCTAGAGACCCAGCTGGAGTGGTGGGCATGATCATCGAGGACCTGAGAGCCTGGTGGGAGGCGGGCTGCTTCGCCACCACCATGGCTTTTTAGTTGGCTTGCAGGTGATGCCTGTCTGTGCTGGGCTTATCACTGGCTCGGCCAGTGCCCTGACTAGCTATTTGGCTTCTGGCGCTCCCGGGATGGTGGTTCATGTAAAAAATATCTTTCCTTATCTTAATAAAGACCGACTTCAGCCTTTCGAATATAAGCTAGACACCATATGCAACATGCAACCACATATGACACCGCGAAGTTAAAGCAAGAACCTGGGATGGTGGTTAATGGCGAGCGAGATCATCAACTCCAGAGCTAGGTTTACCGTCTCCATCTGTTGAACATGCAACCTTTAAAGTGCCGAGACGTCTCTTGCCTGCCCACGAAGAAAGCAGGAGCGACTTCTCTCTTTTATTTCGTGCTTCTCTCAACAGTTTGGTAGAGGCTGAAATACCCATGCATAAAAAAACAATATTGAGAGTATGGGTGAAGTGTGTGCAGAACTAGTGCACTGTAAAAGTAGCAGATAGCAGGTGGCTGAAAAATAAATGACAAGAGACATATGATAGCTCTACAACATTGCATGGCAAACAAAATTAGATTCTACTTCGTATGATTTTGTAATATATGAGCACAGGGATGGCTGGAAAATGCAGGTACTCCTCTGGCACACCACCACATGTGGTCCTATCAAAATAACAGTCGACTGAAAATAAATAGGTCACTCGATTTTTTAATGAACCGTCCGATCTACAAGGAACGGGCATATGGCCTTCGTCTACCTCCCGCCAGTCACTGTTGACGATCTTTCTCGAACCGCCAGTGACCACCGGCCAAGACCCCTCCATCCGACGCCCCGCCCTCCCCTCGATCTCACACCACCGCCGTGCTTGGCAGCACCCCCGGCCATCCCTTTAAGCCCGGTCGACCTCCAGATTGGGCGCCAGCAGCTCATAGGCCCCCACACCCCTAAGATAAACACTGAGGCACTGCTTCCCTGGCGTAATAGGTGGACTAGCGCCTGTTACGCCGGGGAATGCTTCCTTTAATTGGGAATCAACTGATCAGGAATTGAAATCCAGGGGGGCGATGAACCTCTAGCTAAGGTGAAATAGTATATGTGGAGAAACCTTGTGCATCGCGAGTTACTAGGAACATCTAGTATCAGGAAGAAGGTGTAGGAAGAAGCGGTCAACTAGTGTCTTCTATGGGATGAATACCATGCAAGCAGACACGTCACTACTAGAAAAAAGGCTGTTAGTGGCGCACCAGTTTTTGCTATTAATGGCGCACTATAGGTGCGCCACTATTAACACGCCACTAGTAACAAATAGTAATGAAGCACCTCTGGTGCGCCATTAGTATCCCAGATAATAGTGGCGCACCACATAGTGCCATTACTATGCCTCCTACGGGGCCATATTTACCTTCACGTATGCCCCCAAGTGCCATTACTATGCCTCCTACGGGGCCATTATTTACCTTCACGTATGCCCCCAAGTGCGCCATTACTATGCCCCATAATGCGCCACTGGTATTTAGCCTTGGTGCGCCACTAATGCTCAATATGGTGCGCCACAACTGGGGGCCATATTTGCCTTCACCTATGCCCCAAGTGCGCCATTACTATGCCCGATAATGCGCCACTGGTATTTATCTTGTTGCGCCACTAATTCTCAATATGGTGCGCCACTACTATGAATATTTGGAATTATTATTTTTTGCTTTTTTGGTATTTGCACAGGTTACAAAATACCTTACAGCACAGAATATAAACATCACACAATAGAATTCATCATATTAGTCTCCAAATTCGAAATAGGGAACAAAGTTCAAACATTAGCCAAGTTTAGGTCTCGAGACAGTAGCAAAGTTCATCATATTAGCCGAGTTTGTCGTCACATTACAAAGTCGATATCGATCATCTAAACTACCATCACATAGAAGAGAGCTGCGGTCACGATGAGCATCCATCTGTGCGTGCGCTGCCATCATCAGTGGTGGCATCCCCGCCGACACCATCAGTGGTGTCATCCCCGACGCCACTAGGGGTTGTGTAGTCGGGATCGGTGTCTTCTGCGGCGTCCTCATAGCGGTGAGGTTCTTCCTCCATCTCCTGGGACAGCTCCCAGAATGACTTGCCCGAACCGCCGGCCTCATCGTTGTCGGCCATGTTCGCTCTAAATAGGAAAAAAGGCTAGAATGATTAATTGTAAGATGGTGGCTTCGGTTGAGAATCGGGCACCTTCTAGGTCAAGAAAATTGGGCATGACCTTTGCTAATTTTCTTGACCTAGGAGTGCCCCATTCTCAACCGAAACGGAAATTAATCAGCATTTCAGGAGAAAGGGGTAACTATTTGTCAACATTTTAGCAGCGGCACAGTGGCCATCGTGGCATGCCATGAGAGAGGCCTGATGGTTGACACAGTGAGAGAGGCCTGAGGCCTGACGCTGAATCAATTCTCCAATTACACTGAATCAATTTCTATCTGCGCTTACTACTAATGGATCGTTATCACAATTCTGAAATGGCAAAACAGTCATATGAACAAAGTTGGTATTCAGAACTGCAATGAAAAGAGAGCAAAGCGAGTCCTCCTATTATGCAACCAATAATGAGAAACCCTTTCCAGGCTATCGGTTATATTTCAGTCAAAGATCTATCTATGAGCCCCACATGAGTTGACTGACCAAACATAAAACTCAAAAACAGAACATCAATCAAAGAACATAAACGACAGGGCCGCAGGGGTCTACGCATGTTGAAATTATCCTTTGTCAGAGGTCAGTTATTGACAAGGAGCGGCAGAAAAACATGTATTCAGTTATTCCAAATGTGTCAAAGGGAGTAAATCTGGAATCTGTCACAGGTAGCTACCATCAGTAATACTAGTAAAAAGATGCAGGGACTATTAATAATCTGTCAAAGTTAGGTGCTTACTAGTTATAAGTCCCAAGAACGAAGGGCAACAATCATATATTTCAGCAGCCTCTGAGCAATGTGACGAGTTCCTAACCCCAAAAGCAATGATGCACATTTCGTCAGTGGAAGCAGCATCAAATCAGAACAAATAATTTCCCTTGGCCGACGGTGGCAATTATTTGGGGATGCTTAATCAACGCAGAGCTCATGGGTGAAGAAATTCGGTTCAAATTTACTGAGTGCAAATTCTCGATCAGATTAATCGTAGCCCATGGATTAGAAGGATAAATCATGGCTGGCTGGCTTACCTCGTCGTCGCCGCCGGGCGCCGGGCCGGAGGTTCCACTTCGCGATGGCCCCGGCGAGCGAGGAGGGGCTTAGCCGGGCAGGGTGGTCCAGTCGCTGTACAGCCCGTGGGAGCGGGTGGGTGCTCGGCCGGAGGCGAAGCATCGTCCTAGCCCTAACCCTCGCCGGTGGCAAAGTCGTCTGCCTCGCCCTCACCCCACTCCCTCCCCTCCGTCGATCCGCTCTCCGGCCCAGTTGGTGTGAGGCGGGAGGGGCCGCCATGGGGCAAGGGATGGGGACGGAGGGGGGCGCGCGCCATGGGAGGGGGCCGCTAGTGGGAGGGAGGGAGGAAGGAGGCGCCACGGGAGAGGAGCACGAGGAGGCGCGGTGAGGAGCGAGGGTGCGGGGATGTGTAGAAGCTTACCTGGGCCGCCGTCGCCGCCGGGGTTCCGCCGCCGCCGCCGCCGCGCGCTCGTCGAGCTGCTGGAAATTGAAATGAGGGTGAGGGGGCGGCTGGGTCTTGGATATTACTGGGGGAGGGTTATCAATGGCGCACCTTTTAGGGGTGCGCCATAAAAAGGGGTATATCAATAGCGCACCTTTTAGGGGTGCGCCGTAAACACCGTGATAGCAATGGCGCACCTTCTCCTGGTGCGCCATTACTAACTTTTTTTTTATTTTTTTGGATTTTTAGTTGCCTGTAATAATTTAAGATTTGAGATAAAAGAAAAGGAAAATGCAAATGGAGTGATAAAACCATTGTGCAAAGATTTAGAATTAGATGACATGGTTGAAATCAAGTGATACATGTAATAATTTAGTTGCATGTAATAATTGAGCTTGCCACTGACACACACACACGCGGCCGACACGTCGTGATTCGATCTTAGCTATCTTTTCACAATCTTCTTGCCGTTCTTTTTCGCAAATGGAGTTCTTCTCTTGAACGGACGTCCTTTAGGTAGGGTGGTCCTGCTTCTTCTTGTGGTGTATGGTACTTCATCGTCGTCGTCATCTTCCATCTTCGGGTCGCCGTACTTGTCGAAGTCTTTCTCATTGGCGACTCCATCCATTCTGATGATGTTCCTTTTGCCTCTCCTCACGACAACACGACTGCGCTTTGACGGGTCGGTAATGAAGAAGCATTGGTCCACTTGGGAAGCCAGTACCCATGGCTCATTTTTCGCGGTGATGTTTGCGCCCGCGGTCTTGGATTTGGCTTCGGGTATAACCATGGTGGTGAAATACTGGTCTTCTTTTAGCACGCTCTTGGCCCATCTGACACGGAACATCGGGACCTTCTCTCCAGCGTAGCTCAGCTCCCAGATCTCCTCGATCCTTCCGTAGTATCTGTCCTTGTCGTCACCGGTGTAGGATTCCATCGTTACCCCGGAGTTCTGATAATCGCTCTTCATGTCCTTTTCCTCGGTGTAGAATGTGTAGCCGTTGATATCGTACGCCTCATAGGTCATCAGGTTGTGCTCGGCGCCCTGTGACAAGGCGAATATGAGTTTTTCTTCCGCGGAAGAATCCTCATGTAAAGGTTACGACAGAAGCTTCTCCTTGAACCAATGCGTGAAACATGAGTTGTGCTCTTTAATTATATCTCCGTCCGTCCTCTGTTGGCCTCGGTCATTGTATGTCTTCTCAATAAAGGTTTTGTGCTCTACCACCCAAGGATCGACCACGTCTATGTGTTGTAGCGCGACTAGGTTTGCTCTTTCAAAGTCGGCGAGTCGACCCTTGAAGTAGACAGGCATTTCGCGGTGACCCTCGCGGTGACCCCATCCAGTGAGCTTGACGAGGTGCCTGTTGACGGGCAGACCAACGGGGTTCTCGATGCCTAGATGATTCGTGCAATAGGAGATGCACTCTTCGGTCAGAAAGCCCTTGGCTATGCTTCCATCTGGACGTGCCCTGTTGCGAACGTATCCTTTGATGACACCATTCATCCTTTCGAACGGCATCATGCTGTGCAGGAACGTCGGCCTGAGTTGGATGATATCCTCCATAATATGGACCAGCAGATGCACCATAACGTCGAAGAATGCGGGCGGGAAGTAGATCTCAAGCTCGCATAGTATCAGCATGATCTCTTCCTGTAGCCTTCTGAGTTGCCTCACGCCAACCGACTTCCGAGAGATGACGTCGAAAAAGTTGCATAGGCCAAATAGCGTTTCACGGACGTGCGCGTCCATGATCCCACGGATTGCAACTGGAAGTATCTGCGTCATCAGCAGGTGATAGTCGTGAGACTTCTTCCCGCTGAACTTCTGCTTCGCTGAGTCAAGGTATCTGCTTATCTTCCCCGCGTAACCGTAAGGAAGTTTTACTCCTACGAGGCAGGTGAAAAACTGCTCGATCTCCTCCTGACTTAGAGTGAAGCACGCGGGAGGGCAGTCATATTCGATCTTCTTGGCCTTTTTGCCTTTGCGACGACTTTCCGTGTCCTTCGCCTCATCATCATCATCATCATCATTAGGGCATTTTGCGTGAAGCTCCTCCCTGATGCCCATTGATTGCAAGTCTGCCCTTGCTTTCGGCCCATCTTTGGTCCTCTCTGGCATGTTGAGCAGGGTACCAAGCAGACTCTCGCACACGTTCTTCGTGATATGCATGACATCAAGGCTGTGAGGCACACGGAGGATCTTCCAGTACGGCAAGTCCTAGAAAACAGACCTCGTTTTCCATACCTTCAGCAGCGGCTCTGGCGCCTTTCGCTTCTTTCTCGGCGGTGGGCACTCTTTCCAATTTTTCAACAGCTCGTCTATTTCCTCGCCGCTCCTCGTACGCGGGCGTCTTCGGGGTTCGGTTTCACCATCGAACAGATCCTTGCGTTTTCTCCATGCGTCATCGTCACGAAGCCACCTTCGATGTCCCATGAACACGGTTTTCGAAGACCCGGGATCTCTATCTAGCTGGCGATACATTGTGTCATCCATGCACCTGACGCATGCACAAAATCCGTGGACCACCTGCCCCGCGACATATGCGTAACCGAGATAGTCGTGCACCGTCGTGAGCAGTGCGGCTCTCATAGGGAAATATTCTTTCGCTGCGGCGTCCCACGTATTGGCTAGCGTTTTACACAGCATGTCTAGCTCCTCTTTCAACAGCCCCAGATACAGATTGATGTTGTTCCCTGGTTGTTTCGGCCCTTCAATTAGCATACTCATGTGAATGTACTTCCACTTCATGCATATCCAGGGGGGAAGGTTGTACATCCACACAAACATAGGCCAGGTGCTATGTGTGCTTCTCTGGCTGCCAAACGGATTGACTCCATCGGTGCTCACGCCCAGCACGATGTTCCTTGGATCGTCCCCAAATTCTGGGTGTTCAAAGTTCAACGCTTGCCACTGGCTCGCATCCTTAGGGTGACTCAGCATCTTGTCTCTTTTATTTATCTCTGGATCATTTCCGTCATCTTCTCGCTTCTTCTCCTCCCTATCCGCGTGCCAACGCAGGAGCTTTGCTAGCTTAGGGTCCGCGAAATACCGCTGCAGACGAGGAGTGATCGGAAAGTACCACACCACTTTTCGAGGAGCTTTCTTCCTCTTCTTGTATCGAGTGACACCGCACACCGGACATATGGTAGACTCCGCGTGCTCGTCCTGATAAATGATGCAATTGTTCATGCACACATGGTATTTCACGTGCGGTAAATCCAGAGGACACATGATTTTCTTCGCCTCCTCAAAACTGGTCGGGCACTTTTTCCCCTTGGGAAGACGTTCGTGCCAGAATGTCATGTTCTCGTCGAAGCATGCGTCGGTCATTTTGTGTTTTACCTTCATCTCCAGAGCCATGAGCGTTACTTTCAGGCGGGTATCCTCGGGCTTGCATCCTTCATACAATGGAGTAACTGTGTCTATCTCCAGTTGATCTAGCTTGGCTTTCTCTCGGGCGGCAGCTCTTGCGTTACCCGTCTGCTTGAGAAGCAGCTCTTGAATATGAGGGTCCTGCACCCGGCCCATCGATGGTCCATCGTCGTCTGCTCCGGCATCTGCATCTTCATGATCATGCCCTTCGTCTTGATCTTCCTCATCATCATGTCCGGCATCTTCTACATGATGACTGTGTCCTGCATCTACTTCGTGATCATGTCCTGGAGATTCTTCGTCTTCTCGCCCGCCCTCGCCGCTATTGTCTTGCTGCCCTTCCTTATTTCTTGCCCGGCCCCCATGGACGACTTCATAATCATCTTCATCACCTTGCCACCGATAGCCATCCATGAAACCATGCAAGAGCAGGTGGTCCCGCACCTGTCTGGAATCCGGGTCCATAAGGCTCTTCAGCTTGCATCTTCGACACGGACATCTTATCTCCGTCTTGTTCTTTTGAAGCATCTCGGCCTTCGCAGAGCTCAAAAACCTATTCACGATGCCTTCGGTCATCGTGCAGAACATGGTCACCTGCGGGGTAGAGTAAAACGATATTTTAGAACCAAAAAAAAATTTGGCATGACTTTGCCTAAAAATAGGACCAAAAAGAATGCGTAGTGCCAAATTCTCGCCGAAACGGAAATGAATCAACATTCCGGCAAAATATTGGCAACTATCGCATTTCAAATACCGGTACCTACAAACACAAACATATGCAACACCACAAACATACGTAGATCTAGGCCATAAAAAGTGTGTACGTTGTTGGAGGGAGAAAAAAGTAGATCTAGAACATAAAGAAAGCTTTCCCCTTACTTACCTATCAAAAAAAGGAAATTTAACCACTTAATTTGGGTGAATCTATGGTGCAAATGAGGTGAGGAGGAGGAGGCAGCCGAGACCAAGCTTGGTAGAGGTGGAGAGAATGAAGTGGGGAAAGTGAGTGTGGTAGGTGGCTGTCAAAAATATCTAGCTGCTCTCAGGTTACCAATGGCGCACCTCCTAAGAATGCGCCATTGGTATCCAGGGTTACTAATGGCGCACCTGGTGTGTGGTGCGCCATTACTAGTTTTGAAAAAAAAAAATTGAAAAAAAATTGTTAGTAGTGGCGCACCGTGGGTATGGTGCGCCATTACTAGTTAAAACTAGTAATGGTGCACCAAACCACGGTGCGCCACTGGTAAGTCTAGGGAGGGGGGTGTGCCTAGGAGAAACTTAGTGGTGGCGCACCACACACAAGGTGCGCCATTAGTAATATAAACATTAGTGGCGCACCCATGTGTGGTGCGCCACCGCTATTTGGCAGTGGCGCACCACATACATGGTGCGCCACTAATGTCTATTAGCTATAGCCCTTTTTCTAGTAGTGCGTAAGATTTACACGAATAAGGGAAGAGGAGCACCAGTTCCGGATGCCAGTGCTGTGCCCTCCTTATTTCACGGTGATGTTCTTCTTTTTACAGGGGAACCGATGTTTTGGAGGAGGGTGGAGCCTTGGACGAACCCATGGCCAAATTTTTGACTATGTTGTGGTGGCCGTCTTTCGGCGGAGGGGAAGCATATCCGAGGTGGCGAAGGACGACGTAGCGGGAACAACTCTGGTGCGATGGACGGTGGCAACGTTGGAGCGGCAATAGTGAGGCGCAGGACGGCGTGGTTGAACTGGCTCAGGTACGGCGCACGTCAGCGTCCTGGAGGCAGCTCGGCCTCGGCTTTAACTACTAGTCGTGGAGGGCGTTGCGATTGCGGTTGCGGTGGACGACGGCGTCGGGGTATCGGCTCTGGCGTGATGGAGGAGGGCGGCGGTTGATGGGTGGGATGGGGTGGCAGACGGAGGACGCCGGGGTTTCGCGGCTGGTGGAGAGGTAGTTTTGGCGCCCACGGAGTACGAATGGGGAATCAGATGGGGGGGGGGGAGCTAAGTGGGAACCATATTTCGGTCTGGGACAAGCTTGTTTTTGTTTTTTTGAACAGATGGGATGCGCTTGTTTGAAATTTGGGGAAAGCACACACTTTGCCCCCCTCTTAAATTTCGGACCTACTGTGGGTCGGGGGTAGTACGGTAATCCCAGGTATCCCAAATAGTGGGCGGGAGCGATTTTGGCCGAGCGCATGTGTGTTTAGGTGGCCACGGTGTATGAATGTTTTTGGAGGCGGTTGCGTGGCGTCTAGATGATGTTACAAACCTACCCTGGTTTAGACCTTTGGACGTCGGCCGTTAGGTTTCACGGGTCGGAGTTATAAAAGTAATTTCCTTCTACCAAACATTGGTCTCACGCTGTTTCGGGCGAGTAGAGGCTCTTTTGGCGCTTCGTTCGAAATTTTGAAACAGAAGCATTCACATTTAGAGTACTCTTAAACTTTGAGGATTGACCTAAATAGACAACATTAAATTTGACCTTGTATGTTTGAAAACCTCATTAAATTATGCGCTCCTTTTTGAAAATTTGACACTTGGAAATCCTATAACTATGATTATTTTGGAATGGAGGAGGTAAATTTGAATCTATTTTGTACACGACTATATATGGTATTATGTACAAAAGCGGAGCAAAGATTGGTGCCCCCATAATTTAGGTATGATTTACAAATGCCATGATCTCAAATTCAAATAATTGAATGGACTTCATGCTCAATTTGAATTTTTTAAACCACCTTAAGTTGAATTCAAATGTATGCTAGTTCCTAGCTAGCTATTTATAATGTTCATTGTGTAGCTTTTGTATGTATAATATGCTTTACACACACAACATGAACTATACTCACGTTTATATTCGAATTGCTAAAGCGATGCATTGTCTGGAGTTCAAAATATTGACTCCATGGATCAATTATGTCGAATAATAACATAGACATGCTCAAATTCGATAGAATATAGATGTCTGATGGATCACTGACCGTTCCTTATGCGAAATGCAAATATCATGATCCCATCCTAATATTTGGATACAATTTATATTTTAAATCAATGAGTACATCAGTATTTTACGTGTAGTTTCACTCTCCATAGGCCCCTTCTCACACACGCGCTAACTTTCTCTCTCACACATACGCGCACACAGTGTATATCCATCGATGGTCTCTCACACATGCTCACACACTCTCTCCCGAGGTGTCTTTCTCACACACATGCTCTCGGTATCACCCTCCCTCCCTCTCGCAACCATTTACGACTATTTTCACTAACCTTTTTCACAAGCAGTCTTCCTCTCACACGCATACGCACACACAATCCCCATCGACCCTTTCTCTATACATAGACCTGCCTACGTGTCTCCCGCACGCACATTATCTTTAGGCCTTTCTCGCACACATTGTCTCCACCTCTCTTCCTAATTGCGAATATGATTCCAGCAGAGCATTCTGTAGGATGCCCCTTAAAGTTAGGTTGGATGAATGGTAATATCAGAGACAAGGGGTTACCTTAGTCCGAGGACCTAGGGTTACAAATCCTAGCCGGCTTTGTCAGTGGACACAGAGTCCTTCATGACTCTGGTATCTTTGTCTTGTATGACTAGTCCTCCATGGATCTCCCTGAATGCGTCACGGGACGACCAATGTGGCGCAGGACGGAACCGACCCAAGGGCCTCACCTCGGCCCACCGGACCTCACGCGGTGACACACCCTCTGCCCTAGGTCTCGTTATCTTCTCACACCCACACATACCAACACAGACACCACACAAAATATTTTCTCCTAATGCCTCTATCCCCTCCCCCCTTGCATGTACACACTCAAGGGCATCTCTCACCGTGACATCCTATTTGTCTCTCTCTCTCTCTAGACCTATCTCATTTCTCGTGCTATCTCTCACACGTCGCCTCCCGCCGGCCCCTCTATCCATGCCTCTCTCGAATACGTACACATACCCTCTCTAGGCCCTGCCAAATACGTCAACTACACATTCACACATGTTACATCTTATCACGTACCCCATTGATCTAAAAAGCCCTCTCTTCACGTTTACTTCGCATACAACATTCCTTTTGAATAAAACCACACAAAGTGTGGCCAAAAATTTATTGTAGAATTTCTACACATATACAATATTAGAAAGTTATATGGAGTATGAAAGTTAATTTGCATTGCATGGTGCACCCAATGATATTTATTCCGCACTATGAATTTTTATATTTTTATACCATATATGAAGTTAGTCATAATAAAGAGAAATGAAGAGCATCTCTCTCTCCATCACACACACCCCCTCTACGCCCCTTTCACGTACGCACACAAACTATCTCCAGGTCCTCTAAAAGTACGCCCCCAGCACATTCATGCATGTTTCATCTTTCTCTCGTGATATATACAGTGACGATCATTGTATTTGAAGCAAAAGCATGATACATACATTGGACTTCAGAATCCACTCATTACGGTCACCATTTACGTTTTGTGGTTATTATACAGTCACGGGCTCACCGTACCACTACTAGGGAAAATCCTAGCAGTAGCGCGGGTATTTGGTGTATCAGTAGCACGGGTACCCGCGCTACTGATACGGTGCTACAGCTAACGTTTAGCAGTAGCGCGTTTTGACACGCACTACTGCTATACCTACTTAGCAGTAGCGCTTTCCAAACCAGCACTACTGCTAAGTGCTTTAGTAGTAGCGTTTTCCTGTCCAGCGCTAAAGAGCGCTACTACTATATTTTCTCAAATCTTTTTTTTGCTGCGTATTTGTGATGTTATTGTATAGGTTTTTTACAGTATTCTAATCATATCATAAACATGCAATATGCTCATCATATCATACACATAATAGTCTCATCATATTATCCAACACAAATCATGTCGTCACATCATAATCACAATATAGCTATACAAGTTACATGACATGTCTCATCATACCTAATGGAGTACTTCTTGAGGAGTCGGTTCGTATCCCTCTCTCGCGCTAGCGTGAACCTAAACTAACTACTGGCTGTCGCTTGGAAACCGGTACACCTGGGCCTGACACTCCGACCACTCGTCGTATACTCCTGGCGTAGCAATTCTTCGCCATCGATGATCTATGCACCTGCATCGTCACATGAGTCAATGATATGGAACATATATAGTTGAGCAACAGAAAGAGATAGACTTGGCAAAAATAGAAGCAACATATCATAAGCATAAATAACAAAGTTCATCGTACCCAAAATGCCCTAACTAGAGTGATCTTCGCTAGTTGAGGAGGACGGTTTAATTACATCACAATTAAAGATTCATCGTGCATAACTCAAAGTTTCGTCATACAGAAAGTATGGACTAAACAGACACATTGTCATATATCGTCAATCACTCCAACATGTCGTGCCATCCATCCAAGTCAGGGAGTTAGTCCCCGAGCGTAGTGAAAGGCTTCAGGTCGAGACACTGAGCTGATACGTGTGTTCGGACGTCTTCCCGTGACATTTGCCCTTCTTCATAGAACATCCCTGTTTTGTCGACGACCTCCTTCATGATGAGTTGGGCAAGTTCACGCTGGATGTGATAGAACTCAGCTCGAAGTCGATGATCCAGGATATCTCCTAGGTTCTTTGCCCATTGCAGAATATGGGCATCGCCGGATGTAGGTGACTTGCGAAGGTTCTGCTGATCCCGTCTGTACTCCAGCATGTGGTGTAGGACATAGAATCCATCACTAAGAGTACCACTCGGTTGCTGGATGCAGCAGAAGTCGGTCTTATGGCCGAAGGCGGGCCTGCGGTTCCTTGTCTTCCTGGTCTTGATCTCTCCACCCCATACGCCGTAGATAAAGATAGCACTGTCGAGAACAGACTTGATGTGGGTGTAATCCTTTTTGTTCATGTTCTTTGACGACTCCAAGTAAAGACCGTGGGAGAATCGGGGGTATAGGATGATGAGGACGGCGCGCCCGTGGCTGCGCAAAATAAGTACACCTCAAATTAGCCTCCACCGTGCAAATGAATGATTGAAATCGAAGGAAGGATATCCGCGCGGATGACTTACATGGGATGATAAGGCACGAGAATCGTCTCCTGGTCCTTATTGGCGACCATGAAATCGGTGATGTAGTCCCTCGCGTATTCACGGTGCTCTGGGCAGACTGCCAAGAAGCCCTCGTGCATGAAGTACGTGTCAGCGACACAGATATAAGGTATCTGCTCAATCCCGATGATGTAGTTCATGTACAAGGCAAAAAGGCGGACAAAGTAAAATCCAGCTTTTTCAAGTGAAACATGTCGAAGATGTAATCGAATCGAAGGAAGAACTTCTCCGTGGGGAACGGGTCGACTTACAACCTTTGCCGCGGCACGTTAACCACGTAGAGTGGGTATCCTGGATTTTCTGAGGCGATTAGGCTTTTCTCTCTCTACAGCACATCGTCATGAAGTCTCCTTATATCGTCGTATATGGCCTCTACAGCAGCCTTAGGTAGGATCGGATGACCGGGGATATGACATTTTGCCGCATCGGGGATAGCTATACGGTCTTGAACCCGAGGCTCCTGAGGCGGCTGGATCATAGAAGCAGCTTTGTTGCCTTTCCTCGATCTCTCCCTATGCTTCTTTGCTACTGGAAGGTTGTCAATAATACGTTCATCCTCCGGCAATTCAGGCACCGACTCATGACGCTCAAAACCTGAGTACTCATACTGCTGAGCCATCAATCCTCCGTTGTCATAGGCACCGGTATTGAGATACTGTAGAGTGTCATCGTCATCCTCATCCTCATCGATGGCATCGATATCATTCATTGCTTCTTCGACGGTGGCGACGTCATCAGCGGCTAATGGAGCCTCTTCCTCACCCCGTCCGCTATCACCCGGCACGACATGCGATGCTAATTGGGTAGATGGGGTGTTGATGTTCATACCTTGCTGAGGCTGCGTGGTCGTGGGTGTGTTCCCGGCCGCCTCCAGACGAAGCAGACTCTTTGGCCACAACAGGACCCACCTCTTGCAATCGCCAAGCCATACTGGGGTCTCGTCGTCATCTCCCCCTAGTACCAGAGGAGCAAAATTCTCGTGGCCCGGTTTGACACTGGCCATGGAAACCTTGAAGACGTCAGGGGGGATCGACCGGCTGTGGAACAATTGTTCCTTCGGCTTCACTATCATCGCCTTCCCCACGTCCACCTTCTGGCCGCTGATGGGGTATAATATGGTGCATGGGGTTACGTCGGCCTGCAAAGACATGTCTGCAACGTGAGACATCCGAAAGGCCACGGAAACGGGATATTATACATTTATTGAAGAGGGCCGGTGTGACAGGTACTGTGAGGACGTCGAGCTCAGCCAAAGACGAAGCATCGCCGAGAACGTCCGAGACGGAGGACAGGCTGCTATGAGCAGGTGCGGGAGCCGTTGCAGGAGCAGGTGCGGGAGCAGGTGCTGGTGCAACGCTAGTCGAGCTGCTCCCGAAGAAGTCGGAAAGGGGAAAGTCCGCTGCCTCTTTATTTGGATTTTGCCTGCTCCAACTGACGATAGCCGGAACCAAGACACCATACGAAGCTGCAATCTCATGTTTTGCGGCAGCTACCGCTGCTGTGACTGTCTCAACTGATTTCTTCTCAACCGCAATCTCAACCTTCTTGTCGATGTTTTCTTCATTTAACCTCCGTCTTTCCTTTCTCTCCTCCGTGGTCTCACGGTAGTACTTCTTCCATGTGGTGCCGTCTCCGACGCCGTGCATGCGTCCATACGACGGCCGAGTGTGCACCGGGAGTCCTTTCAATATGATCAAGGCCCGGTTGAATGGGGTGTCCCACTTGGGCCTCGCCAATGCCTCAGACGGTGAGTCACTTTCGGCCGCAATCCTGTGCTGCTCTCTTTGCAAAAGGAACAATGATCGTTTACAAATATGACTAAACATGCAGTCGAATTGATCAGAAGCTAAAATTACCAGTAGTCTCATGAACTCCATCGTGACCGCGTCCATCTCGAAAACCTTCTTCACTGGGTCCCAACGGTACCGGGCCCTGAGGACGTCACGCTCCTGCAGTACGGTGAACTTCGCCAAGGGGTCTGGGATGCCCAGACTTTCGCGTTCCGCGTCCTCCTTGGCCCATATGGACCTCTTCCCCGCGTAACCACGGCTTCCGAGGTGGTGGCACCCCATGTTCCTCTCTTGAAGCCCCTTCATGTACTTTGACTTTTCTTTGGTAGCTTTGGCAATGCAAGCCGCCTTGAATATTTCAAACTGCTCTTCCGTAATTGTCGCATTATCCTTTATAATCTCGGAGTAGGGTTCCTTTTTGTCGATGATCCTTGCTTTCACCCTTACTTTCCAGGCGGCCAATGCATCGCTAAACTTGCTCATGGCGCATTTGTTTATCTTCTTCATTGCCGGGTCTTTATATGGATCAATATATTTCTTTTCATCCTGGCCCGGGAACAAGAATACCTGGTGCAGCTTCGTTAGGAGGGAGTGCTTCATATTTTCTATCTTCTTTAGTTTCTCATCGTTGATGGTGGCGGTTGTCCTTACGATGCAGCCTATTTGATTGCCGTAGCACGCTCGCACTTCCCCAGGCTCTTTTGGCTCAAAATTGCCATCGTCCACCTCCGTGACCACCAGTCTAGTAGTGATGAGCTGGTTTGGGCGTCGACGTCTCCTCTTCGGTTTCCGTTCTATACCGGCTTCGCCAGTCTCGGTGCCGGTCTCGGTGTCGGTCTGGGTCTCAACGCCAGTCTCGGCGCCAGTCTTGATGTCGGTCTCGGATGTGACAGGTGGGCCCTGCAACAACCGTTGCTTGTCGAGAAGGTTCAAATAATCGTCTGCCGCCAGGTAGACGTTGCAATCACCAGAACCCTGTCCTTCATCGTTGCTAGCCATGTTTCCTATGATTAAATCTAGTCAATTAATTCTAGACCTAATAAAATGAATAATGACATAAAAAAAGTCCTATGTTTTGCAGGAACATTGATTCCTTCCCGGTGCGGCAAATCCCGGGCACTCGATATGTCCTAGTTTGTAGAACAAGTCATGCCGAAACTCACGGAAAATTTTGGCCTGACCTTTGCTAAAAAGTGGACAAATCGAGCACCTGAAATTTGCCGGAACGGAAATGAATCAACATTCCGGCAAAACATAGGCCACTCGGCTTCATTCCCTGGAAACAACAAAAGGCCACTTGGGCACAATCGAACCACTTCAATGTTGCATATAACATGAGCAAACACTATTGAGGAATTTGCATATAACATGACCACTTCAATGAAAAGATATAATCAACAATAATGGAATATGCAAATGAACATCAATGACATATATCATATAACATCAATCTTGTTTTTCGTTTACATAGCAACAATTACTTTAACCAAGTTTTTGAAAAAGAAAAACAATTCTGTTTTTTGTTTATAGCTAAATGCTATAGCTACTGTTTTTTATTTATAGCTAAATACTTTTGTTTTTTGTCTAAAGCTAAAAGTCTAGGAAGGGATCATCTTTAAAATAAAACTTGCCTAAATTCTTTTCCTTGAAAAATATTGGTCTTTTCAAAACAAAAAACCTTTGCAAAATGACCTCACTAAACACTTCTCTGCCTAGGACAGAACCCAAATTCTATTCTAGCTATTCCTCTCACACACACACACACTATTTTCTTTTCATCCAAATTGTTTTAGAGCAAATATTCCAACAATACTTGACCTTATTAGAAATTGCAAAGGAACTCCATTTTCTCTAACCCTTCTGACCTCACCAAAATTTTCACAGCAAGACCTTAGTAGCTACACCCAATTTCTTCAAAAATATTCAGGTCCATAGTCCAAATAATTCAAATATCATTTGAATGAAATTCAGACCAGATTCAGGTCAATAGTCCAAATAATTTTTTGTAGCTAAATGCTACTATTTTTTGTTTATAGCCTCTATTAATTTAAAGCTAAATGCTACTATTATTTATATACCCTCTATTAATTTAAAGCTAAATGGAATTACTGTTTAGGCATTTTCATAAAAATTTGCCCTAGCTAATTTCCTAAAAAAATTGCTAAATTATTTTCTTAAATGCTAGAAAAATTCCTACTATCCTAAACAAATCTAGGGTTCATATGAACACCTAGGGTTCATATAAACATCATCACAGTAGGGCTCTATGAAATTTGCCCTAGCTAGCAGAGAGAGAGAGAGAGAGAGAGAGAGAGTGGGGGGAGGGCAAGGGAGAGGAGAGGGAGAGGCTTACGGTCCGCGGCAAGGGTGGGCTCGGGCGGTGGCGGTGAGGTCGAGGGCGGCCTCGGGCGGCGGCGGTGAGGGCGAGGGCGGGCTCGGGCGACGGCCGGCGTCTCGGGCATGCTCGAGCGCAGGGCGACTACAGGCTCGGGCGACGGCGGTGACAGATCGAGTGGAGGGAGAAGGGGAGAGGGGGGGAAAGGACTTAGCAAAATTTTGAGCGTGGTTAAGTCAAACTAGCAGTAGCGCTGGTTCGAAAAATGCACTATAGCTAAGTTAGCTATAGCGCTTTCCACCAAAACGCGCTGCTGCTACAGGAAGTAGCTATTTCTTTTTCTTTTTCTTTTCCTTTTATCTAACGAACTTAGCTATAGCGCGGGTACGCCAAAAGCATTGTTGCTAACGTAGCTATAGCGCTTTGTGAGAACAAGTGCTACTGCTATGCCTTTCTCCTCTATTTTTCTTTTTCTTTTCTTTTTATTTTTTTCATTTCTCCTTTTTCTATTTATTTCATTTTCATTTACTTTTCTATTTATTTTTCTACTTATTTTGTTTTTCTTAGCAGTAGCGCTCTACAACAGAAATGCGCTGCTACAAGGCACTTAGCAATAGCGTGTTTTCCTCAGGCTCGCTACTACTATTCCTAGCCTACCGGCAATAGTGTGGGAATTATAGTAGTAGTGCTTTTTTGTGCAGACGCGCTACTGCTACAACTATAGGTGTAGCGCGCTTTTTTGACGCGCGCTACTCCTAAGTAGCAGTAGCGCTTAGTTCTAACCAGCGCTACTGCTATACCTCTGTGTATAAGGTTTTCCCTAGTAGTGTACAACTCTGTATTTGTTCAAGACACGACTAGTTGACCAGTTAAATGCTCCACGTGGCACCTCTAGTGTTGCATCACATTATCTCACTACCATTGGGCCCACCTATCGGCGTGTATAAGAATGAAAACAAACGATAAAAAAATATTGGACGGTGGTTCGAAGTCATGACCGCGGGCACAGTGGACAAGGTGGCCTTGTATTGGTATGCTGAGCTGGTGTGGTGATTATACACACAAGCACGCATGCACACGAACTGCATGCACGCAACACTCACACATACACACACAGCCACGGACGCACGCAACACTCACACGCACGCATGCTTGCACACACCACACGACCAATACACACGCTCACGCTCAAGTGCTCAACCTACACGTGCATCCGCACACATCAGGCCCTGACAGACACATACACAACTAGGTGGTTCCCGCGCACGAGTTGGAGTCTTGTCGCGCCTCCGTAAATTTGTGTTTATATTACTTTTTTCCTATGCGAACTGACAGGTGGGACCCACAAGAAACATCGTCAATTTAACAAGTCAACATAGTGCCACGCAAACTATTTGGCCGGTCAACAGAGTGCAATCCGATGCTGAACGGTGAGCAAGTGACTGTATAATCACCGCAAAACGTATATAGTGACCGTAATGAGCGTATTGTGAAGTCCGATGACCGTATTACGCTTTTCGCTTGAAATACACTGACCGCCAGTGTATTTATCTCTTCTCTCGCTCTCTCTGTGGAGCTGAGTAGGCCAACGTGTCAGTGCCTAAATTGGCGCATGCCACCCCATTATTCCTGTACTGGTTTCGTAAGAGCGAACAAGCATTCACGTCTACCGTACAAACTGTAGATGTGAGTTACAAATGTTATGAAGACGTCTACCGCCCAATATCTCTCTGTAGGCCTTCGAAAAGTACATCTATACACGTTATCGCATGTTACATCTAACAACTATGCAATACAACACTACTACTGCACTCTAACACAATAAATCATATGTGTTTTAGTTTATTAGATCTCATATTGTTACTTAATTATTCAGTTTGCATACATTAAAATTGCCTTTGAAATGTATGGCTAGTATCATCTACCGCACGGGAAAAATCATGCCCTTGCCTGTTTAATTGGGTTTGTACCGATGGATCGTGCGAAACTACAAAACTATAGTAGAACTACAGTACAAGTAACAATTCACTGCGCCGCCGTGTCGTGTACTCCTTCATCGTAAGAGTGGAGCGCTCGCTTTCATAAATGTTCTAGTCCCTTTCGCCGACATGTGGGACATCAAGCAACCGGGTCTACGTGCCATACCAAAATGACAGTGCATAGCAGCAGGGGTGAAGCACCCCGGTCATGGCGCCGGCGTAGTAATGAGCAATGAGGCATCAAATCACAAAGCTGCACCTTTCCCGCAATTAAGTAGGAGGGACGAAGTGGGCCTTTTTCACTGTTCTGACCTTCTGAGGAAACTTTAGCACAAAATGTACTCCTCCGAAAACTATTTCACAATCTGACCCTTTTCAGAAATGCCATAGCCCATGGAGTTGCTGCACTATACGAAAACGCCAAACCCGCTCGCATTGCTAGCCTGGTCGAAATGCTACGTGGCAGGGCAGAAACGCCACAATGTTTGACCATTGCTGGAAACGCCAAAGTGCTTGGCATTGCTGCCCCTACATCGAACGCCATTGGTAGTGGCGTTTCAAGCCTTCCTAGTCATCCTAGTCACATTTGCCACTTATTTATGAAGGAGAGCAACGTGAGCTAGTTCGGCGTTTCTAAATAGAGAAGAAACACCACTGCTTGTGGTGTTACCAAAAGGGTCAGATCGTGAAATAGTTTTCGAAGGAGTTCATTTTGTGCTAAGGTTTGCTTAGAAGGTCAAAACAGTGAAAAAAGCCGACGAAGTGATGCTAAAAAAAGAAGTTGGAGGGACGAAGCAACCATCATTTCACTTGTTACTGAATCCGCTTCTCCCTCATCTTCTTCAAGTTAACCACGTGTTGCTTCTGCCGTTGTTCTGCCTCATGTGGGACGCGGATCGGCTTGGTAAATCACGGACACGTGGGACCACATGTTAGCAAACCGCCATGCCAACGTCCTCTAAAAATAAGAAACCTCCCCCGCCTTCTGCGTGGCAAAATCACCGCCTTTTTACTAATCTTGATATAAATTTTTAGATCAATATAATTGAGATTTGTATAGATAGCACACAGGAGCAAAACCAAGTGGTACGGTTAAGGGCATCCACAACGTGTAGCCAAATGTGAAAATAGCTTTTGGCATCGATGGGAACCATTGTGGAGGGTGCTGCCAAAGCCAAAAAGAGGGAACCGAAGCTCCCTAATTGATTGATTGAAGGAATAGAAAAATGCAACCTCTCCCCTCTTTCTCCCATGCTTGGACGCATGTATAGTATAGAGCACAGAGTCTACTCCCCTGTCCCTTCTATCACAAATCACAAAGCACGGACGAAGCAACCATCATTTCACTCTTTGCTGACTCCGCTTCTCCAACGTCTTCTTCGAGAAACCACCTTACCGCACTAAGCTGGACGGACGACGCTATTGTGTAGTAGTAGTACATTTACGCCTCCTTTGCTTCAACGGACTTCCTGGATGCAAATAAGGCGGTTGTCTCGGCTTGCAGGCGGCACTTGCGAACAACTTACCGTGGTCTCCCTCAATGGTGTGCTCCGTCGAACGTACTTCACCAAAGCCACAACATTCGAGATATCATTGACGTCACCACAATGGGGAAGGAAGTCAAATAGTTATTACCTACATTTTTTTTGTATACAAGGCCAGTATCAAAATTACAACTTGCAGAAGGCCACTAAAACTAATCAAGGCAAAATTGATGGGGTTTGCCTCGTACTAGCAACCAAGGACATTAATATACCCTTGCATGCATGCAAGGGTATATTAAGCATGCAGAAGTGAGAAGGTTGGTTTGCATGGTGCTGCATTAATCAAGCAATGAGGACTGAGATGGTTAGTTCTTTGGGCGTTGGAGAAAAAATGTGCATTAATTGACACGGCAAACGAGGATTTGTATCGATCAATCCCGCGAAGGAAAACCCCGCCTTTCTTTTTTCACACAAGTAGTACGTATTTGTATCCTGTTTGGGTCTAGGCCTTGCATTGCCATACTTTGCCACACATTTTTGCCAAGCTTGCCTAAAGTTTTTCAAAATGAAAAGGAGGTACACTTGCGCACGGCTGTCGCGGTCGCACCGCACCCTCACACAGTCGCTCCTGCACGCCGCAAACCCAACCAAGGGAACGCACCCTCACTGACATGTGCTACTGCATGTGATCAAACCAAACTCATCCATCCTACCACTGACACATAATTTTTGTTCATACAGTATGTTTATGCAACCGCCTGTTGGGGAAGATCCATGCGGCCCGTACGGTGGTCTGTTGGGGAAGAAGAAGAGGTGAGGAAGAAGAAGGGTTAGGAGACGTAGGATATTCATCCAACCGCCTGAAATGGTCGACTGACCAAAATGATGAAAGTCAGGCGACTTGCATAAATATATGTTTTTACAAAGCAAAAGATCCCTAAAAACAACAACATAAAGAAAAACTATCAATGCTCGCGGAACGAGACGGCCTCATCGTCTTTGGCTGCCGAATCAAACCAGCCGTAGCTGCCGACGTGTGTCTCCGCACCGTGGTTGTCCTCGGCCTCCAGCTACTCATTCACGCGGAGCGTGCGGACGCTCTGCATGGATGCGAGCACCGCCTGGTTCATGTCCATGACGTTCAGTTCCGCCTGCAGGAGGTCCTCGATGGCAGCGGCATCCGCGCACTTCGCGCCGAGTTGAGGCTCTGCCGCCCGGTTCAAGTCTAGGACGTCTGGTTCCGCCTGTAGGAGAGCCTCAATGGCAGCGGCATCTGCGTGCTCCGCATCAAGTTGAGCCTCCGCCGCTGGGTTCAAGTCCAGGACCTCCGGTTCCGCCTGCAGGAGGGCCTCGATGGCAGCGGCATCCGCGCGGTCTGCGTCAAATTGATCCTCTGCCGCCCTGTTCATGTCCACGACATCCGGTTCCGCCTGCAGGAGGGCCTCTATGGTAGCGGCATCCGCATGCTCCACGTCGAGTTGAGCCTCCAGCTCCCAGTCCTCCTTTAGGATCGCCAGGTTGAACCGTTGTTCCGCCTGCACCATGGGGGGCCTGGACGCCGGCACGAAGTCGACGTCCATCATCTCATACGCATTGGGGGCCTTTTGCTCCGCGACCTCCGCCATGAACATTGGATCGGCTTCCTCCACCTCAGAGCTTGGCTCTAGAGAACTCGGGGATTGGCCCGCCGCAAAGCGAGCTTGGGAACGGAGGTCTGTGGCGCCGGCGGCCATCGGCGTCAGCATCTTGTAGTACGTGATCTTGCGGCGCACCATGGCTTTTGGGCAAACTAGGGGACGGCTGATGCGGGCTAGGGGATCAAAAGGTGGGTGAATGGGCTGGAGAGGAGGTGTGGTTTTGGTGTAGGCCGAGCAGCGAAGGTTCTGGTGTGAATAGTGGTTCCGGTGACGACCGGTCAATCGGTTTTGACTCTGCGGAGTTTGCAAAGATGGATGGCTGGAGCCTGGAGAGTTGTGGGGTGGGATGGGACCAAAGTTTTGGAGTTTCACGTGGCAGATGTTCGGATCTCCCCACCGTTCCTGTCGACGACGAGGCGGTGACTTTGTAAATCTCAAGATGACTAGCAAGATGCCCGTGCATTGCACGGAACATCAGGATGCATTTTTTTTACAAAACACCTGTTGTGATTGACCCATGCAGGAGTAATCCCATGTGTAAAAACTAATGATATCTCTAGAATTTCATCGAAAAAATGGTATCTCAAGAATATCATCAAAAAATGATATCTCGAGAAAGATGAGAGATAAGGTGAGGAGGAGTGGGGCGCGGTGGTGATTGGTGGTCGGACTTAGCGGAGGCATGGGGATGGACGATGCCGGCAGCGGCCACCATGCCAGATTGTTCCAGAGGCTTCCTTTTTTAATTACTCAACAATGAAGTTGTGGGAGATAAGGATGAACGAGAGAGGTGCGGGTATCCTTTTGCCAAATTGCCATAGTTTGCTTTCTATCCGTCAGATATAGATCGGATGGTCTATATTGCAAGATGGCAGGCACAACATCATCACCGAGAGTAAAGATAAGAGTAGAGGAGATATATATAGATATGACGGCCCAGCCTCTCGATGGTGCTCACAGGGGTAGAGTGTGCGTGTGTGCGTTCATAGGGGTGAGTGTATGCGCGCATGTATGAGCGCTTGCGTCTGTACTGTGTTCAAAAAAAGGAGTACTCGAAGTATGCAAGTTCATAAGGAACGGACGGTGTACATCACTCTTGTCGCGTTCGCATTGCACCCCGACATGGTGGACCCTGCACGTCGCTCACTGAATGGAACGCGCTTCGTCTTACATTTTTGCTCGCTTGTGGGACCGCAGTTGAGAGCAAACCGACATCCCTCCCCCTCCCCCGCCCGCGTCATTTACTACAAGACTAGAAGAGAGAGAGGTCGGCCGAGTGTTAATGAGGCCATACTGACGCTCGAATTTGGCCGGGAAAATAGGGAAACCGACATGTGGGGCACACCTGTCGGGATGACATGGCGCAAACTAGTCCAATGGAGGAGCTGGCCCATGACCTCCTCGCCACTGGCAACCGTTCATGTGGGTCATGGGGGCCAGCAACGTGGCGGCTGAACACGGCGACCGCGGTGAGCGACATGCTCATTGCCGCTGGACACGCTCGGCTTCAGGGTGCCAAGGGTGGCGCTACTGCTGTGGCATGACCAGCAGATCAACACCTGGCTCGTCGAGGATGCACGGGGCGCCAAAGTGCGCACGCGCCGTGATGCGTCCGCAGAGTGTTCTAGTGTGGCCAACTGCATCCCCAGGACCTAAGACCATGCCGGGTCATCTTTCAATGACATGTGGGATCACATGTGAGCAAAGGGCATGTCCAACGTTGCCACGCCCGCAACTGACTACCCTGGCACACAAAAAACCCTCGTCCCTCGCGCCATCGCGTGCGTACGTTTCCAGCCGGTGGCAGCTGCCCGCATTCATGCCGTCCGTCCGTATGCCATCATTAAGAAGGCTCGCTGTCCGAGGAACCAACTCCGGCGACTTATTGACGCACCCGGACGCTTGGCCTCACCGGAATGTGCTACTTAAAGCGGCAACGCCCAGCTAAACTCCACACCATAGCGCATCCTCCTACCTGGCACCACATCCACCATGACCGCGAGTGGGAATGCTCTGTGGGAGAGCTTGTCTTCGGGGATGAAGCTCGAGGTCGCCGCCCTCGCTCAACTCGCCGCTCGCAACGCAATACCGGCGTAGTCGGACGTGAACGCGATCGCACAAGCGGTGGCCACACTGGCGGCCGATGACTGGAGCACTGCCAGCCATGCGTCCTACTTGCCGCCGTCCAACATTCGGTGGGGCATGTGGCAGGTGAAGCGACGGACCGTCCATGTCCATCATCATCGACCTCACGTCCGCCGGCACCACCGAGGTCGGGACTCCTCCGAGGATGAGTAGGGCATGGGAGGCGGCAGGGCATGGTGTGCCAACTGGCCGGTCCGTCTCCCGTGTTCTACTCTTCCTCACCGGAGACCACACCTTCCCTTCACGGGTCTTAAACTCCACCGCCGTTCATGCAGACGGCAGATGGAGGACGTCGTCGCCGATGCGGAAGTACAAAGGAAAGTGGACGTCGGTTGCCACCGTAGAATAGGTTTAGGGTCGGGTTTCTTTTCTTTTTCTGTCATATAAAAGTTCAAAATGTAATGAAAATCTGCCATGTTTGCATGAATCTCGTCCGGTGTATATGAACTTTCACAATAATAGTAAGATATATTGTATGAAAATATATTGAATGATGATTCATTTTTGTGTGTATAAACATGGTCTAAGTTTAGAAGGTTTGACCCGAGACAAAGCTAACATGCGAAGTAAATAAACACATAGGTAATACATACACAATTTATATTAGGCACTCCAATCGTACGTCCACTACACATTCACGCATCTCACATCTTTCTCTCCATCTGTCTGTCAAACCAACTAGGCCTTGTCCTAAAAAATAAAGTCCTAAAAAATCAACTAAACCAACCTCCCAGCATATTGCACGGGAAAAGACCCGGCCGCGCCGTTTTAGTCGGGATTACTGGATTATTAGTAGTAGTATCGATGGATTGCGCGAAGCACCAAGTTTAAAAGGAAAAAGGCGGTACACTCATAGCACGCCTGTCGCGGTCGCATTGCACCCGTCACATGGTTGGTCCTGCACACGGCTCACGCAAATGGAACGCACTTCGGCTTGCCTCTTCACTGACACGTGGGACCGCATTTGGAGAACTGACCATGCGCCAAACTCTCCCGCCCACCGCGCGAAAATTCCTCCCAAATCCCAAATTCAACTGCCCTTCAGCCAACTAGCCAATAATATCCCCCAAACCCCCTCCCCCCGGCCCCCTCCACTCCATTCGCTCTGCCAAAGCCGCCTTCCCCACTGCGCCGATACGTCGGCGCTGCGGTTCGTCGAGGGGACGCACGGCGATCCTCTCGCTTCCACAGTACGCTCTCGTAGACTGCCGTCCTCCAGCCGCGCCGCCACCGCTGGCGATGTTCTTGTGGAGACACATGGCGGTCAGCTTCTCCCACGGTACACGCATTCTAGACTAAGGCCCCGTGCATGTCGGAGTGGCGCTGAATGTTAGCTGATAGACGCTGTTAATCTCACTGCTTGCCGAAATAGTTACAGTCAATATGCTCTACTTAAGAAGCTTCCTTGCCCTGTTCTGCACTCAATCTGCTTTGCTGAGATGGCATGCCACGCCCGATTAGTTGCTAAAATATCCTGCCATTAATTTATTGTGAAGTAGATTGCCATGGTCTAGTAGCCAATCTGTTAGGTGAAATAGCTCAACACCATTTTATACTCGATCTTTGTTGCTGAGATGGCCTTTGATGGCTGTGTGCTCAGCCTCATTGACTACTGAAATAGCCTGCCATAATTTAGCACTCAAATCTGTTTGCTGAATTATCTTTACATATATTTCATTACTTAGATCTGCTTGTCCGAATATCTTGCCATAGCTTTAGACATCGACCTATGTATTTTTTTCTGGACTTTATAAAAAAACATATATATTTTTCCTGTAATATATAGTAGAAGAACTAATTTGTATGTTTAACAGATGGACATGACTTGGATAACTTCTGCTCGAAGATTCTCCGCTGCATATGTCGAGGGGGTTGAAAACTTCATGAACTTTATCAGAGCTGTGTACGGTGTTCGTAAATCAGATGTGCTTTGCCCGTGTAGCAGTTGTATGAATTCAGTTACAAGACCCCAGTCAACTATGCAAAATCATCTACACTTGTATGGGATGTCGGTCACATATACTTGGTGGGTTCATCATGGTGAAGATGTGAACGTCAATGTTACTGACTATGTGGAAGCAACAGATCACCATCTTGATCTGCCTGATGCTCTGGTGGAAGAGGAGGAGGAGGTGGTGGCGACGAAGCCAGTGAGTTTGACCAACATTGAAACAATGGTACGAAATGCTCGCGCATTTCGTGACCTTTCACCTGCAGAAGAAAAACGGTGGGCCCGCATGTTGGAACAATGCAACGTGGCAGTCACCCCAGGAAATAAGCTATTAGTATTCTCAGCTATGGTCACCTTTCGTCAGGTGAAGACATCTGAGCGGATGACGAACAAATCATTCGATGCGATGTTGGCTGCTTTCCGCAAATCTTTCCCAGATGCGTCTGAGCTGCCACACACCTACAGTAAAATGAAGAATTTCCTTCATGCAGTTGGAATTGGATATGATATGATCCATGTTTGTAAGAATAATTGTGTTCTATTCCGAAAGGATTATGCCAACTTAAGTGAATGCCCAAAATGCAAATCATCAAGATGGAAAGATGGCGATGCTGTGAAGAGGATTCCTCATAATGTTCGGAGACATTTTCCAATTATACCAAGATTGCAGAGGTTGTTTCATGATGCTGAAACAAGAGAGGATGTACTGTGGCATTCTAGGAACCAGGAGTACAAAGATCAGAATGTAATGAGCCATCCATCTCATGGTAGTGATCGGAAAAGCTTCAATCAGAAACACAAAAAGTTTGCTGCTGACCCGAGAAACATTAGACTTGGCTTAGCTACAGATGGATTCAACCCGTTTGGCCACCAGAGCGCCACATATAGCATGTGGCCAGTGCTTGTTATCCCTTAAAACATGCCACCAAATGTCAGTACCAAAGAATCAAACTACATGATGGCCTTGCTCATCCCAGGTCCAAAAAGTCCTGGAAAAGGATTTTGGTTTATTCATGGAGCCTCTTGTGGAGGAACTTCAACAGCTATGGAGGGGTGTTCTCACTAGAGACCTATATAGCAACCCACCAGCTGATTTCTTTCTGCGTGCTGCAATAATTTGGTGCATCCATGATTATCCAGCTTTGGGCACTATGTCAGGGCGAATGACACATGGATACAATGCATGTTTTCGCTGTGATAAGAATCAGCTGTCATACGCAATACTTAGCAAGATCTGTTACATTGGACACCGCCGTTTCCTAGCCAAGGACAAGCCATGTCCTACAAAATACCGAAGACATGTGTTCAATGCAAAGCATGAAAACCGTGATGCGCCAAAGAGGCTCACCGGCGATGAGTTTCAAGTGGAATTAGAGAAGGTCAGGCATATTACACCAAGAAACCATCCTGATAATGGTAGCGGGAAAAGGAAGTGTGGCAGGGCAGAAGAGAGATTATTGTTTACCTGCAGGTCCACTTTGTCGGACTTGGATTATTGGAAAGATTTGGATCTACGGCATAATCTTGATGTGATGCACATCGAGAAAAATATATGTGACAACATTATCGGCACACTTCTTAATATTGAAGGCAAGATGAAAGATACCTTAAAATCTAGGATTGATTTGACACACCTAGGTATCAGAAAGGATTTGCAGGTGGAAGATGATGGTGCGTCATGGGATATGGCACCAGCTGTGTACGTCTTGGACAAGGTAAAAAGAAAAGAATTCTGCAAGGTCCTGTCACATGTGATATTCCCACATGGATTTGCTTCCAACCCTGAAAGGAGAGTCAGTGCAGATGAAAACAAGGTACAAGGGTTGAAAACTCATGACTGCCACGTCCTACTTCAAAGGGTTTTACCTGTTATCCTTAGAGGATTGGGCCGCCCTGACTTATACAAAGCAGTTGCAGAGTTGGGACAATTCTTCAGGGAACTATACAGTACAAATATCATTATAGATGGTTTGGAGCATCTTAGAGACAAGATACCAACTATACTATGTGACCTTGAGAAGATATATCCTCCAGCCTTCTTTGATGTGATGGTGCATTTGGCTGTTCATCTACCTGATGAGGCACTACTTAGAGGTCCAGTACAGTATGGCTGGATGTACCCTATTGAAAGGCGGTTAGGAACTTTCAAGGGCTATGTTAGGAACAAAGCTAGACCCGAGGGTTCCATTGCAGAGGCCTACATTGCTACAGAAGCATTGACATTCTGCTCAAAATACATTGAAACAACTGATCAGCTTAGCAAAGAGGTGGGTGAAGACAATCTCGAGCTCAATGTTTTCGATTGTTCTATTCTAGTTACAGGGAAGAGTCGACAGGACGACAAACCTAAAGATTTGGACTAAATGGTTTGGTATGTGTTGAATAACTGTCATGAGATTCTACCTTATATCGAGTAAGTGCTACGTACTATAGCTTATACATCGTAATCTACTAAACTTGCAACACATTTTTATATATTTAGATGTTTGACGCGATCACTATGTTGTGCAGCATCTACAAAAAGGAGTTACTGCCGCAAAATCCAAGAAACATTGACAAACTGGTTATGGCAGGATTTGCAAAATGGTTCAAGAGCCATGTAAGCTTTTGAATTGCACTGCCAGTTTTTTTTAATATATTGAGTACATAAGATGATCAACTTGTCTATTTTCTAACCATAGGTTAAGAAGATGCGGGAGGATGGGTAGGCAGTTAATGATGCCCTTTACGCACTAGCAATGGGTCCTAATACTCGGGTAAGACATTATGAATCTTGCGTTGTTGGAGATGTGCGCTACAACACCCTTGCACACGACGAAGGCAGGAAGACACAAAACAGTGCCATCATGAGCACGGACAAGTACGGCAAAAAGACAACTGAAATGTATGCTAACATAACAGACATTGTTCAGTTGCAGTATATCTCCAGTTTCAAGGTTCATCGGTGTGTGGTTCTGTTGTGCTGTCATTGGTATAACCTGTTTTCCAGGATCGCAAAACCCAGAGCTGATGATTATTTCAAATCCATCAATGTCAAGGCGGCGTACCAGACTGATGAGCCTTTTATTTTGGCAAATCAAGCAACACAAATATTTTTCTTGGAAGACACATATGCATGTAGCGATGACTGGAGAGTATTGCAAAGGTTTGAGCAGAGGAATTCGTTTAATGAAGTTACACAACAAGATGATGCTTACACTGCTCCTGATGTAGACGATTCCATAGATGTTCCTAATATCTTTGAGAACCATCACGTCAATAATGCTGGCGAAAAGATTCCCTGTCGGGATGTGGACATATGAGAGTTGATCAATAAGACGCCAACGTTCAAGGGCATTGAGGATGAAGAAGAAGATGACACTGGGGGGAATTACGATTCAGACTGATACACATCGCAAAGATGTTGACGCTCCTACCGTGGATGATGATTAGATTGCTTTTGTCGTATTTTCCTATGAGAAGATGACTTTTTATCTACTATGTGAAATTGTGTTTGCTATGACAACTGAAACCTGATGAAGTTGTTGTTTAGTATTTTGTTGTGAGAACATCACTTATTATGTATGTTTGATTTGTGTTTGGTGATTGTATGACGACTAAAATATGATGACATTGTTGTTTAGTTGTACTCATATTTGGCTGTGAAACTTGTATTTGATGACATAGTTTGCTGTTGGACTGCAATTTGCTCGACGTCTTCGAATGGGAACAAAGCTGACCCGACAGGGCCTCTACTAATTTATCTATTTATTAGCAAAAGGGCCTCTGCTATTTATTTATTTATGAGCAAAAGGGGATACCCCCCGATTTCCGTTAATAGAAACCATTAAATGTTCACAACACTATGCCCGGCCTGCTAAATAGGTTTCATTCATTACTAGTTTCAGCAAAGTGCTCATGTCATAGCCACTGAATACATCACGAGTGCTACATACGCTGCAAATAAAGAGACAATCATCCTACAGAGCACAACAATCTTGCCCATTATATTCATAAGCTCTTTCATCTCCTCATTGCTGTCAAGGCTGTTCAGCAGCTGTTGCTTGGCCATGATCAGATGAACTACATCTTTAACCTTCTGCTCTGCATCTTCCTCTTCTGCCATTCCTTCAGTTACTTATCCAACACCCAACCTGCTGGTATTGGATTCCTCGGCTAACCAAATAATCAGCGTAGTTCCATTCCCCCACATCAGCAACTTCCCAGAAATACAAATCACATGAATCTTCCCTTTTCTGCATGAATCAAATTTGAAGATCATCAACAAAACTATTAAAAAAATCAGCAACTGAAAGCAGGTGAACAACACTTATTCATATTGTTACCCCATGATTCGGACAGTTTTAGAAGACTCGGCTAGGGTTGAGGATTGTAGTTGAGACGCGACGGATGACTCTACGTGATTTGCAGCAGTGGCACCACACCAACGGTAGCGGGTTGCGATGAGCAACCGGCTGTGGTGAGTGTGCCGGCGGGGGTGTGATGAGACCCACAGGGGATGGTACGGGTGGCGACTTGATGCATATCTGGTTGTTTCCTGCTGAAGAGCAGGTGGACGAGCCGCCAGCGGACATGGTTGCTGCAGCCGGAGCTTCTGATGCTAGGCAGAGTAACTAGAGAAGAGGAGAAGTGAACGTTGGATATGTCAGTTTCATTACTTGCAGAGTAGCATAGCACTATATATGGTCATAGTCTAGGTTTTGATTCGAACCAGCTACGGGAGCACGTCTCTCTTTTTTCTAAAACTCAGCAACGTCTCTTTACTGGTACACTAGCTTATTCTGTACGCCATCTCAAGTCTTTGATTTTCGGGAATGTTATGTGGCGAACGTTCCCTGGGAGGAGGACGACAAACGAACGCATTTTCCTGGCAGTTTTAGTTGCGACGAAGATCAAACGGTGGCAGTTTCGGGAATGTTATCTGGCGAACGAGCCTAGTTTTTCTTTTCTTCCTATAAAAAAGTATGCTAAGTGGTGTCGGCTTAGTCAACAAACGATTGTGCCAATCTTGACCATTGGATTGACATTCAACGTCTACCATGTTTCTTCAGTCTCTTCTTCCTCCAGCCGCCAAAGCCAAACTAGCACCGGCGGGACCGCCTGCTCCTGCCTCCCACGGTTGGTTGTGCTGCCGCGCACGCATCGTGGCCACATCGCGCCCTAAAACTCTGCACATCTTCCTTGGCTCCTATTCGTTCCCGTCTGAGGCCTCACCATCGTCCTCCGCCTTGGTTCGCTTGCCGCGGAGCCGCCCTCCGGTGTTGTCAACATGGTCAAAAATTGAGAGGAATAAGGAGATAACTGTACATGGTGAGGATGACAGTACGGACCCACCAGGATCATGGCAGTAGGTAAGAAAGTGCCTCCTTTATTACAAGAAAAAAATGGTTCCTCCCGATGGTTTCCCGACATCTGGGTCGCACGCCACTGTCAACGTAGTCAATAAGCGAGATAACTGCACAAGGAGCGGCTGACACCGGGACCCAGCAGCTCGCGCAGTATTATTTTTTTTGTTTTCGGGACGGAGCAGCGTACCAACTGGGTTGTGCGGGAGCTGTGGCCCATCTAGCCCAGGCTTTTATTTCATATGTTTACCACATGACCAGCCCAGTTTTGCTTTTTCTTTCTGAAAATGGCTTGCCCAGCTTTTTTTTTTTGCAGAATAACCAACGGAGGCCTACTTGCTTTTCTACGCCCTGCTGGGCTTGAAATCTTTCAAGACAAGGAGGGATGCATTTGGCTTGCCCAGAAAATGGGCTATAAGTAATAAGAAATGGGCTGTAAAATGAAAAATACAGCAAACAGGCAATTAGTTCCAAATTACTTTTTTCTTTCCGATTTTGATATTTTAAATTTCATTGTTTTTGTGCGGGTAAAATTTCATTGGATTTTACATTAAGGTATGTTTATTTTTTAAATTAATTTGAATCTGGCTAGAAATCTCGGGCTGTATGTTCTTTGCGACAAATTTGGAGGCTAACTTGTGGGTCTACAAGGTTGACGTGTATGAAAGGCTTTGTCAACTTAGTCCACAAACAATTCTAGCAGCAGTGACTGTTGGATTGTTAATCCAATGGCCGTGCTGGTTCTTCAACCTCTGGTCTTCTAGCTCCAGCCACCCAAACCAGCGCCGGCCGTACTGCTTGCTCATGTCTCCCGTGGCCGGCTATGCTACCGCGCAGGCCTAACCGCCCCACACTACTCCCATCGCTGGCTTGGCCATCCTCTACGCACCCATAGTTCTTGTTATTCTCCAACGACGGCAGACGAACCAGTAAACCATCGTACTCCCCTCCGTGTGGGAAACAACTGCCGTGTCTTCTCCGGCTCTGGGTCATTCCCTTCCTAGGCCTCGCTATCGTCCACTGCCCTGGTGCTCTCGGCGCGGCGTGGTCAACGTGGTCAACGAACGACATCCATCGGAAGAGGACTGTACGTGGAGAGGATGACAGCTGGGTCCACGGTCGCACGCAAGGAAGTGCCTCCTTATTACACGCAAAATAATAATTCCTCCACCTGACAGCAGGGACCCACGGGAAGCGCCTCTGTATTTCGCGAAAATAAGTTCCTCCCGCTGACAGCTCGGACCCACCGGCTATATCTTCGCATGCAAGGAAGTGCCTCCTTATTACGCTCAAAAAATGAATACTCCCCCTGCTAGCTGGGACCCACCATATTTGGAGGCTGACTTGTGGGCCTACTAAGTTGGCGTGGACACAGGATTTTTCAACTTAGTCAATATAAATGATTCTAGCTGCAGTGACCGTACGATGTCCATCCAACGTCCGCCGTGTTTCTTCAACCTATGGTCTTCTTGCTCCAGCCGGCCAAACCATCGCTGGCCGTGCCGCCTGCTCCTGCGTCTCGTGGCCGGCTGTGCTGCCGCGCAGGCCTCACCGCCCCACCCTACTCCCATCACTTGGCTGGCCATCCCTGTACTCACCCAGACCTCCTGTTATTCTCCGGCGACGGCAGCCTCACACTGCAGCAGAACCAGTAAACACTCGTACTCCCGACCGCATGGGAAACAACTGCCGAGTCTTCCCCGGCTCCGGCTCATTCCCTTCCTAAGCCTCGCCGTCGTCCACCGCATTGGTGATCTCGGCACGGCGTGGTCAATGTGGTCAAGGAACGACTTCCATCAGAAGACGACTGTACGTGGAGAGGCTGACAGCTGGGTCCACGGCCACAGCAAGGAAGTGCCTCCTTATTACGCGCAAAATAATTATTCCTCCACCTGACAGCAGGGATCTACCGGAAGGGCCACCGGATTTTGCGAAAAAAAGTTTCCCCCTGATAGCTGGGACCCACCAACTACATCTTCGCATGCAAGGAAGTGCGTCCATATTATGGGCAAAAAAATGATTCTTCCCCCTGACAGCTGGGACCCACCAGCTATATCTTCGCACGCAAGGAAGTGCCTCCTTATCTTCCCTGATAGCTGGGACCCACCGGGTCGAACCGTACGTAGGGTTGTCTGTCTGGTCACGAACGTGTACGTACATACTGGTCGATCGCTCTCTGCAGCGATGAACCATGGACGAGTAAGGAGATGCACGTGTCATAGTAGAGGCGCGGGCATAGCATGTCACGCAGTCCCGTCTATATATATCGTGTACACGTATGTACAACCACGCTGCAAGAAAGTAAATACGGCTATGTACGTACATACGGGTGGGGTCTCAAACGTGTACATGCGCATACTTACGGCTAGGGCTCGTGTACATGGAGAGGCAACGGACGGCAGCGATGTCGTCCTGTTCATCGGCAGCTAACCGGTTGGCTCGGAACGGAGGAAACAGCGTCGTGTTCACCGGGAGCCAAGTGACTGGGTCGGAACACGTCTTGTTCATCGAGAGCGAAGCCACTGGGTCAGAACACGTCCTGTTCATTGGGAGCCAACCGGCTTGGACGGAACAGCCGAAACAGGGTCTGGCGTACCACAAAACGGAGGAAAACGGCCTTCTATTCGACTGCGTACAGTCGAAACGGGGTCCTGTTCATCGGGAAGGGTCTGGCGTACCTTAGAACGGAGGAAACGACCTTCTGTTCGAGTGCCTATGGTTGAGACGGGGTCCTGTTGATCGGGAGGGGTGTGGCGTACCGCAAAACAGAGGAAACAGACTTGTGTTGGAGCGCCTACAGTCCAAACGGGGTCCTGTTCATCGGGAGGGGTGTGGCGTACCGCAAAACGGGACTCCACGAACAATTGTTCATCAACCATCTACTCCCTCACCCCCGCCTCCACGGGCTACTGTTCATCCACCGTCGACTTCCTCCAGCCTCCACCTGCTATTGTTCATCCACCGTCGACTTCCTCCTGCCTCCACCAGCTACTGTTCATCCACGGGGTCCTGTTCATCTAGCCTCTACCAGCTACTGTTCAACCAGCCCTCCACCGGGTCCTATTCATCCACCCTCCACCGGCTACTGCTCAACCAACCCTCCACGGGGTCTTGTTCATCCTCCACCAACCGGCTCGATCGGGTGGTGTGTGGCGGCCTCCTCTCGATCGGGGTCCTGTCATCCAGCGGCAATGGCCTCTACTACCACGGGGTCCTGTTCATCCAACCCCCGCCAGGAACTGTTCATCCAACCCCCAACAACGGTCACTGTTCATCAAGAGGCAGTAGCAGGTTCGATCGGCTTCAGTTCGGGTTCAGTTAACAGCCAAGGGATCAATCGCTCAGTTTTAGTAACGTAGCTAGTGCAATCGCTCGGGTTCAGTAAGCAAAGGCCTTGCTCGGGTTCAGTTAGAGCCCAACGCCTCGCACACACACGCGTAAGTGTATGAGAGAAACACGCAATCCCTCCATGCATCGCTCGGCCCCGACCACCCACCGTAACTGGGAACTCCCCGATATTTTCCTCGCCCTCGCTTCTACCATGATTTTTTCCGTCATGGACGGCCCAAAGAATGTCATGCAGGTGCGTCCCCGGCCTGCCCAGGACGAAAAGCCCATTATCTATCATGATTTTTTGTTATAGAAGTAGGAGCCTACCACATCTATGATGATACGTGCTTTTGTCACAATTATCGTCATAGAAGTGTCATAAGCAAGACAGGAAAAAAATTCGTTCGGGCCAAAATGTCACAGATGTGTCTTTTTTTTGTAGTGTAAGATGAAATCTGCAAAAATTTTATTCAAAAAGGAGAAGAAAAGGTAATTTGGGCTCTTTGTTAGATAAACAATAATGCATATGAGAGCCACTCAACAATTTCATCGTGGTCTTCTCCTTGGTACGACTCAACAAATAGAAAGGAATTTCAGAGAAACACACTAAAATATTTTTGGAGTTTTTAGTTTTTCTTGAAGAAAGCAAATTAAAGAAGGGAAAACAAAAATGAGAAAACTATTTACACAGGAAAGCTCCCAGCAAGCAAAAGAAGAATAGAGAAATTTTTTTGGGTTTTCTTTTTAATACTGCAACTAATCAAACTAGAAAGAAAAATCGAAAAGAAGCAAGAAATATTTTTGGGTTTTCTCAAAGTTTTCAAACACACAAGAAGAAGGCGAGAAAATAAATCTAGCATGGATAATACAATGAAAAAGTGAGGACACCGCCAACTGGAATGAAATGTGTGAACATGATTATAATGTCAGTGGAAATACGTAATCAAGTTGATTAGTTGAGGAATATTATGAACATAATCAACAGTGTCTAGGAACTGGTTGTGTTCCATCGCTTGGTGATCAAGATAAACTCGAGGCAAGGGGTAATCATGCTAGCGTATTTGAACATTAAAATGAGTCGCTAAGCGAGTGGCATAAATGCCCCCATGAATTTTGCCCTTGTTTCTGTTAAGGTGCAGACGACGTGAAATAATAGCCCCTAAGCTATATGTGCGATCATTGTGCACTGCACGGCGTAGAATGGTGAGGTCAGGGGCACTGAGCGCACCGACCTTCTCTCTAGCAGTTAAACACTTAGCGATGAATAGAGAAAAGTAATGCATAGAAGGAAATTGCAAACTAGTGGCGGTGACACTCGATACGCCTCTCTCATCTCCCTCTGACAAAGTACGATAGAAGTCCTCAAACTCTACAGGTCTAGGCTCTCTTATTTCCCCGTCAGAAGGGAACAAACATATATCACAAAAGACAGGGAGTGGTATCTGACGTGTTTCAGCATATAAATTAATCTACACCTCAGGAGGATTATTCCTACTCAGAAAATGAAAATTTTGCACAAAGGAATTTGTAAGGAGATGGTATTGGTCACACTCAGCTGCGATGAAGTCGGTTAGCCCAACATTAGCAACGAATTGGGCAAACTCTTGATGGAACCCGACCTCCTCCATGAAGGCATTATGCGGCCATTCGCACGGCCGCACCTCCACCCTTCTCGGAGTAATGAGGTCATTGTCCGAGGATTCCCCAATAACTCCCTTAGCATTCTTCTTGGAGGAAAACTTCCTAAAGAAACTCATCTTATTCCTTGAAATAAAATTCTGAAAATTTCTAGTCCATAAAATTTTTGTCAACAAAACTTCATAAGATTGATAGCAACTACTCATAAGGGTGCATAGAGGCCATACTAAGCATTCAAACTACTTAGAACTCTAAGAATTCAACATGTAAGCTCATTTACATCGGCAGCAAGAATAGCTAATTATTCAAAATATAAACCACTAAAGCAAAAACTAATTGGAGCAATGGAGGAGTCACATACTGTAGGATCAAAAGTAGGTCTAGAGGGCGGGTGATTAGACTACTTGACCAAATAAAAATCTAACCTTTTCCCAATTTTAAGTGTTGGCAGATTTTAGAAACTAGTACAAGTCCAGCAATCAACCTACACATGCAAATCTAAGAGTGTAGCAGCGGAAAGTAAAACATTGCATATGAAGGTAAAGGGAAGGGTTTGGACAAGGCAAACGCAATGTAGACACAGTGATTTTTGGCGTGGTTCCGATAGGTGGTGCTATCGTACGTCCACGTTGATGGAGACTTCAACCCACGAAGTCGAGTCCACGAAGGGCTCCACCCACGAAGGGTCCACGAAGAAGCAACCTTGTCTATCCCACCATGGCCATCGCCCACGAAGGACTTGCCTCACTCGAGTATATCTTCATGAAGTAGGTGATCTCCTTGCCCTTACAAACTTCTTGGTTCAACTCCACAATCTTGTCAGAGGCTCCCAAGCGAAACCTAGCCAATCTATGAGACACCACTTTCCAAAAGGCAATAGACGGTGTGTTGATGATGAACTCTTTGCTCTTGTGCTTCAAATGATAGTCTCCCCAACACTCAACTCTCTCTCACGGATTTGCCTATGGTGGAAAGAAGATTTGAGTGGAAAGCAACTTGGGGAAGGCTAGAGATCAAGATTCTAGTGGTAGGATTGGAATGTCTTGGTCTCAACACATGAGTAGGTGGTTCTCTCTCAGAAAATGAGTAGTGGAAGTGTAGGCACGTTCTGATGGCTCTCTCCCAAATGGAGAAGGGGGTGGAGGGGTATATATAGCCTCCACACAAAATCCAACCGTTACACACATTTGACCCAACTCGGTCAGACCGAATAGAAGAACTCGGTGAGACCGATTTAGTTCAAAATGTGAACGTTAGGAATCTCGGTAGGACCGACTGGAACAACTCAGTGGGACCGATGTGCAAGGGCTAGGGCAAAACCTCATCCCGGTGAGACCAATTGCTTGAACTCGGTGAGACCAATTTCAGCAATGAGCAAACAGAGAGTTGGTCAAGCAAACTCGGTGGGACCGATTGCTCATTTCGGTGAAACCAAACTAATTACAATAGGCAACAGAGAGTTTGTAAGGCCATCTCAGTGAGACCGAGATCCGTATCGGTGTGACCGAATCGTCTAGGGTTTCTGCCAGTGGCTATGTCAACTGAACTCGGTGGCGCCGGATGGATCAAATCGGTGGGGCCGAGTTTGACTTGGAGTTTCGGACATATGTGGAAATGAGAAAGTGGCTGAGGGTTTTGGAGCAATATCACTAAGCATTTTGAGCAAGTAGATCATTAAGCAACACCTCATCCCCTTTTAATAGTATTGGCTTTCCTATGGACTCAATGTGATCTTGGATCACTAAAATAGAAATGAAGAGTCTTGTGCTTTTGCCAATCTTTGTCCTTAGCATTTTGAAGGGTCCACATCTCTAGTCCATGCCATGCCAATCATTGAACTTTCTGAAATATTTAACTTGAATCGATATTAGTTCAATGAGCTATATGTTGTTATGAATTACCAAAACCACCCGGGGATTACTTGCACTTTCAATCTCCCCCTTTCTGGTAATTGATGACAACATATAGGTCAAAGCTTCGACAAATGATAATATGAATGAAATACATTGTCGCTTTGAGAAGTATGTGATAAGCAAGAGCTCCCCCTAAATTTGTGCATTATTAAAAATTTGCTTTTGAATGCAAATGCACAATCAATTAGGATCATGTGTCACTCTTCCATGTCACATACATCTTGGTGGAGCGCTCAAAATGATATGATTTAAATAACATGCACTCATCACCAAGGATACAAGTGATTGGTCAAACACGAATATCATAGATATAAGCATGCAAGCACACATTAAGGCAAAGTATGATCAAACACATGATCACATAAGTATCTCACGAGCATAACACAAATAGTAGCATAGGAATCAAACAAGAAAATGATCAAAGTAGCAAGAGAGGCATCAAAAGGCAAGACACACACTCTCTCAAAGCCTAATGATCTATACACTTTCTCCCCCTTTGGCAACAAGTTACCAAAAAGCTTGAAAGCGTATAGTGCTATGCGGCACTCTAGGCATGATCTCCGGGAGCTTCTGAAGGGGTCTTCTGACTTGTCGCTCCGGTGTGCGTAGATGGCGTGGAGATGAGGGCATCTGCAAATGCTTCTGAGGAAGTCAGTGGAGCTGGAGGGGTTGACATTGGAGGTACAACCATGGCAGTTGCTGCAGGTGCTGAAGTAGAAGTCCTGGGGTCTCTGACAACTAGCACAGCTGACGACCTTTGTGCTCTTGGCACTCTCTGGAATGTATCAGTGGTTGGTCTATCCTCCCTGTCCTCAGCTTCTTCTTGGAGCTTCTCCACAGTGGTCTGTATCTTAGTGACCTTCACATCTAGGTCATAGAACTTAGACTCAATGATCCTCTCAAGACTCTTCTGATTTTGATCCAGGGCGGCCAAGCCCCTCTCAATTCTCATCGTAGCCTCAAGCAGATAACTGTGTTGATCTTGCTTGGTCTTGAGCATCACTTGCGAAGCATCTGGTGCACTGGCTGCCTTTGCTGCTTTTGCAGCTTTTGCTCTCTCTCTCTTCTCCTGGGCTTCAACTGAAGTAGGATGGGATGAATCCATGACAACCTCATTGTCCTCAAATTCTGGCCTCAGGGGAAGATGCTCTTTATCAAGAAGATATGTCCCTGTTCCCATCTTGGAATTGATCAACATCTGTATATGAGGGGCATATCCACATGATCTCTTCTGATCAGCTGCAGTTCTCTTCACTGTTTCAACAATCAAGCTCATCACCTTGAACTTCTGTGGTACATCAAACATGTGAAGCAAATTGATGGAGTGACCATGGATCATTCTATGATCTCCTGACTTGGGGAAAAGAGTATGCCTCAGAATGGTGTTGATAGTGGTCAAGCCAGCAAGCAGGAAGTAGATTGATCCAAGCTTGTGAGTCTCCAAGGCATCATCAGGAATTTCCTTGTACATATTTGCCATGGAGCTGTGATCCTTCCTAAGCTTAGCATACACATCTGTGTCATTCTCCTCTTCCTTAGGGGCATTGATCAACTTGGCCCACTCAGGGATTGTTGATTGATATCTTGTACCTTCAGTCATCTAGACAATCCTTCCATCTGGGTAGAAGTGAGCAGTGGAGTAGAATTGCATGATCATCTCATCATTCCACTTGGTCAACTTCTGACCAACAAACTTGTCAACTTCATTCATTCTGAAGCTCTCATGTACTCCTGGAAAGTAGTCCTCATTGTCATCAATGTACTTCCAGTCAACCCATCTCATGTCACACACTATGGGCTTCTTGTCCAACAAGACTGTCTCATAGAAATCCTGTTGTTCCTGGGTGTGGAAACGATAATCTACATCAGTTCTTCTTCTGATAGCATAGGGATCAGTTTGTCTCCATAATCTCAGACCTGCATCCTTCCTTTCCTTCATGTTTTCAGCCACAGGATGATCATCATCATGATCTAGAATCATGGGCTTCAATTTTTTGAGCACTTGTTGCTCTTCATCTTCTTGAGCCTCAGGCACTGAGGCCTTGTTCTTCTCAGCAGCAGAGATGTTTCTTCTTGATCTCTTGGGTGCAGATGGTTTGGGAGCTTGAGCTTGAGCTGAAGGCTTGGGCTCTGACTTGGGCTTAGATGGAGCATCCCCAGTCCTTATGACATCCCCCATAAGCTTTTGAGTCTTTGGTAGGAGGTGCAGCTGGCTCTTCTTCCTCCTCATCAGAATCTCTCATCATAGATGGTTTGCCAATCACTCTGGCAATGGTCTTTCTGACTCTCTCCTTCCTCTTCTTTCCTCCAGCAGCCTCTTCCTCTCTTGGTTCACGAGTGAATTCCATGGTTTCTTGAGTTGAGGCTCTGGCTTTAGACATTGGAGCTCTTTTGGCAGGAGCCTTCTTCTGCATTCCAGACTTTGTGGCAGCAGCAGCAGCAGCATACTCCTTCTTAAGTACCTTTTTCTTGGAGGTCACCTCCTCCTCAATGACAAAGTCCTCATCCTCTGATTCAGATGTTTTCTTCTTCCTTTGCCTTGTTGCTGCCTTTGGCCAGTTGCTGGGAGTGCTTTTGCTTCCTTCATCATAACTGCTGTTGGAGGGACTAGTGCCCTAACTGAGGTTGACCTACTGTATAGACTTGTTCTGGCTATCACTGCCCTCTGACATAGCTGAAACTGACCCTGTGAATAGTTGGGTATAGATAGAGTGTATGAGCATCACAAAGTACAACTATTTTGCAAAAATATTGAGACAAAAACTTAATTTTAGTTTTCTGCAGAAAGCATTTCGGAGCTACTGATTTGACAAACTCGGTGACACCGAAGCACAAACAGAGTCTAAACACACAGTTTCGGTCAGACAAAAATGCAGTTCGGTGACTCTGAGATGCTAGGGTTCCACAGAGTAAGTGATTTCGGTCACATCGATCAGTACACTTCGGTCAGACCGAGTTGTACTTGTGCAATGGCCAGAGCCAAATCGGTGAGACCGAGATCCTCAGATCGGTCGGTCCGAGATGAGTTCGGTGGAAACCTAAGCCAAAGTTTTTGCATCAAATCTATTCTAATGGATTCTTTCGGTGGATAGATTGATCTCATTCGTGGAAAGAACAATGGCAATGATCTTTGTGCAAGAATCAGAATAATGGAGCGCACAAAGAGGTCAAGTCTGTACCCTAACTTCGCAATGGACTTGCTACGGTGACAACGGCGGTGAGAATCCCGTTGACGGCGACGAAGACCAGCGGCAGGAGGCACAGGCGACGACGACGACGATTAGGAGACCAAGGGGGCAGCAGAGCTGGGAAGGCGCGGTCGAGTGGTTTGGAGAAATTTCCAAATTTCAACCCACGGTATATATACCCAGTCACTTTCGGTGTGATCGAGTGGAACGACTCGGTGGCACCAAGATGCAAAACTGCTAGCAGTTGCTGCAACTCGGTGTGACCGAATTGTTCAAATCAGTTGCACCGAGGTGAAAACCTAGATCAACTTAATGAATTAGGTGAGACCGAGCAGGTGTGAGTCGGTCTGACCGAGATGCATTAAGAGGTTTTGGAAGTTAAGCCCTTGACGGGTCGTTGGCTCCGAGTGCTCCTTACCCGGAGGGTCCAAATTCGACTTGTTCAAACTTTGTGATGTTGCATGAATAGAGTTTGAGACGAGAAAAGCATAGATAGCTACAGGGAGTACTTAGGCATTCTTGTCCATCCATTTGGCAAAAGAAAAACCAAACAATCAAAGCAACAAATGGATGTCCTCGAATGGAGAAAATTATGCAACCAACATGCTCACACAATAAGATAGCAAATAAAACATGTGGGAAAGCATGCACAAACACTCTAGCATCTGTCAAGCAATTGGCGATGACTAGGTCATCTATATATGAGTATATTGACTTAGGAGTCAAATGAGAACATTTGATCATAGGTCATACTCATCGTTTAAGCACAAGTGGGGTTACCACTTTTACACAAAGCATTGTTGTGTTCACACCATTAGAGTTGCTTTAGCTCAATTCTTAGAGTAAAGCTCCCCCTAGATGTGATATCCCCCCTTAGAGGGATGAACTAACCTTGGGTATTGTCGATGATGACTTCATGTAGGTGTTGAAGATGTGGATGCTCAACGTTGATGTAGATCATTTGGAGCAATCCATTGGAGTGAGTTGCACTTTCAATACCTACACGGGTTAGTCCCACAAGGAACACACAAGGATATCCATAGACATAGAATGAAACACACATACGATGATGTCCATGAAAGCAGTATGTTACCTTGTCCCTTGTCTTACCAACAACAGGGTTTGTGACTCCTTGAACTAGTGCAAGATGTGGAAGTTGATTGCACTTGTCCTTGCGAAATGTATATGAGTGAAGTATGTTGGCGGAGTAACCCTCAATAACTCTCTACTTCATCTTCTTTGGGACCCATATCAACTTGATGGGAATCCTTGGAGTTGTAGTCGTAATTGATGAAGTAGAACTTGATGTAGTCTTGGGAACCCACTTGACCAAGGCCTTAGGAGCTTCTTCAAATGCATCAATCTCTTCTTGAAGCTTGTCCTTGCCCTTTAGCTTATGGTCTTGTGGTGGAAGATCATCTTGAGCTTGTGTTCCCTTGAAAGAAGTGGGGTCATACTTCTCTTATTGAGGAACAAACTTCGTCTTGGGGTATTGATCTTCTTCCCACTCAACTCCATTGGCATTGAACTTTTGTTCAAACCCAACAGCTTGATTCTTTCGGTGCCTTCCTTGCTTGCGTACAATTTCCTCAAATTGCTTACTTTCGGCAAGGCTCTTGTAAACATCTTTCTCTATAATTCCCTTCAATAAGCTATTTTCTTGCTCAAGTGTAACTTGTCTAAGAGAATCATTAGTGGAACCAAGAGAACTACTAGAAGCAACAATATTGGATTTAACATTGTTATTGTTACTACTAGAGGAAGAATTTTTCTTGCTCTTGTTGCTAGATTTTACTTGTGGAATATAAGTAGACAAGAGTAAATGCTTGGCAATGTAAGAAGAACTCTTATTTCGAAGATCATCATTGATTGCTTTTAAGAACCCATGCTCTTGCTCTAAATTGAGCTTCTCAAAGCGTAGCTTCTCATGAGTCTTTAAAAGCTCTCTATGCTCCTCTAAAGTAGTTTCATGAGCTAACTTAAGAGTGTTTAGTTCTTTAGTTAGACGCTCAATCTCCTTCTTATCATTGTCATTCGTTTCATCTTGATTAGCATGATTAATATCAATTTCATCATAGTTTTCATCACTAGTGTTGTCAACAAGTAAATCATCATCACCTAGCAAATCATCTTCATCACTATTGAAATCAATATCCTTGGGGTGTGATACCTTAGGGCCTTTAGCCATGAAGCATCTTCCAATTCCTTCATTTGGTGAGTCAAATATGTCATAGGAGTTGGATGACACAAGTGCAAGACCAGCAACACCTTCATCTTGAGTATATTCGGAGTCGGAGTGATAACTTCTCTCGGAGTAGTGGTCGGAGTAGGAACCGGATACCCATTCATCAACGTGAGATTGATGTCTTCGTCTTGTGTAGCTCTTTGATGACTTGTCCTTCCTTTCTGAATCCTTGCTTCTATGAGAGGGTCTTCGTTCATAATGATCATCTCTACTCCTTCTCTCTCTTGGTGGTGATTCTTCTCTTTTACTTCTTCTCTTGGGAGAATCTTCTCTTTTCTTGTAGGGAGTCGTACACTCATTGGAGTAGTGTCCGGGTCTTCCACAATTGTAGCAATTGCGGTCATGACTAGAATATCTTTTGTCATTGTAGGACCTTGACTTGGAACTTCTCTCTTTGCTTCTACTCTTGTAGAATTTGTTGAAGTTTTTCACGATTAAGCTCAATCGAAGACTTGTTTTTCACTTGATGTTGTAGGAGCATCACATGAAGCTTTATAAGCACCACTTGACTTGTTGTGGAGCTCTTCCTTATCCTTGAGTGACATCTCATGAGCAACAATTCTACCAATGACTTCCGTTGGCTGGAGATCTTTGTAGTTGGGCATCATTTGGATCAAGGTACACACGGTATCATACTTTCCATCCAAGGCTCTTAGGATCTTCTTGATGATGAATTTGTCGGTCATCTCTTCGCTTCCTAAGTTGGCAATCTCATTTGTGATGAGAGCAAGCCTAGAGTACATTTCAGCGACTCCTTCACCATCCTTCATTTTGAACTTGTCAAGTTAACTTTGAAGCACATCCAGTTTGGATTCCTTGACGGACTCGGTACCTTCGTGCATATCAAGCAAAGTATCCCAAATTTCCTTTGCATTCTCAAGGCGGCTGATTTTGTTGAATTCTTCGGGGCACAATCCGTTGAAGAGAATATCACAAGCTTAAGCGTTGTATTGCAACATCTTTAATTCTTTTGCGGTCGCTTCACGATCCGGTTCTCTTCCATCCTCGAAGTATTCACCTTGCAAGCCAATATGCACAATAGCCCAAACGGCGGGGTTATGACCAAGAATATGCATTTTCATCTTATGCTTCCAACTAGCAAAATTTGTACCATCAAAGTAAGGACCTCTACGGTGGTAATTTCCCTCGCTAAACGCCATACTCTCCTAGGTTGTGAAACCAAGGCTATGATCACCAATGCTATGGAAATCAAGGCAAATGGAGACCAAAGCTCTGATACCACTTGTAGGATCGAAAGTAGGTCTAGAGGGGGGGTGATTAGACTACTTGACCAAATAAAAATCTAACCTTTTCCCAATTTTAAGTGTTGGCAGATTTTAGCAACTAGTACAAGTCAAGCAATCAACCTACACATGCAATTCTAAGAGTGTAGCAGCGGAAAGTAAAACATTCCATATGAAGGTAAAGGGAAGGGTTTGGAGAAGGCAAACGCAATGTAGACACGGAGATTTTTGGCGTGGTTCCGATAGGTGGTGCTATCGTACGTCCACGTTGATGGAGACTTCAACCCATGAAGGGTAACGGTTGCGCGAGTCCACGGAGGGGTCCACCCAAGAAGGGTCCACGAAGAAGCAACCTTGTCTATCCCACGATGGCCATCGCCCATGAAGGACTTGCCTCACTCGGGTAGATCTTCACGAAGTAGGCGATCTCCTTGCCCTTACAAACTTCTTGGTTCAACTCCACAATCTTGTCGGAGGCTCCCAAGCGACACCTAACCAATCTAGGAGACACCACTGTCCAAAAGGTAATATACGGTGTGTTGATGATGAACTCCATGCTCTTGTACTTCAAATGATAGTCTCCCCAACACTCAACTCTCTCTCATAGATTTGGCTATGGTGAAAAGAAGATTTGAGTGGAAAGCAACTTGGGGAAGTCTAGAGATCAATATTCTTATGGTAGGATTGGAATGTCTTGGTCTCAACACATGAGTAGGTGGTTCTCTCTCAGAAATGAGTAGTGGAAGTGTAGGCACGTTCTGATGGCTCTCTCACAAATGGAGAAGGGGGTGGAGGGTGATAACCCACAAGAATAGGGGATCAGTTGTAGCCTCTTTCGATAAGTAAGAGTGTCGAACCCAACGAGCAGCTAAAGGTAGAACAAATATTCCCTCAAGTTCTATTGAGGAGGGTTATTGGTTATTGTGAGCTTGAGGAGGAACAGGGGAGGGAGCAACGAGGGGGCCGGCCGGCTCCGGCCGTCTCCCGCCCGGCTGAGGGCACCGGCTGGACCGTGGCGGCGAGGGGGTCCCGTTCAGAGGGTTGGATGGCGCCGGGGAGGAGTGGGACGGCGGCGCCAGGAGGAGGACAGAGATGGGTGGTGGTGCTCGGCGAAGCAGGGTGCTCCGGCGAGTGGAGAAGGGGTGGGGCGAGCCACGGGGAGGAGAGGATGTTGGTGGGGGGCTCGGGAGGAGGAGAGGGGGCCGGTGGTGGTCGGGGTAGCTCGAACTCCGGTGACCACAGAGGACGAACGGCGAGGAAACGGCAAGATGTGGCGACTCCGGTGAACAAATGAGGCAAGGGAGGAGTGGGTGAGGTGCGGAGGACCTCGGGGCAGCTATATATAGCCGAGGGGCGGCCACGGAAGTGCTCTAGAGAGCTCCAGCTCGCTGCCAATGGCGGACAGAGGACGGACGCGTCATGGGCGCGACCATGGCGACCACACCACAGCGATGCAGGGCGGGGCAGAGACGCAGGGTGATGCAGTCAAGCACGGGGGAGCTACTAGACATGGATGGGAGTCGAGACGACGAGGGAACGGACACGCACAACGCCGAGGTCTTGCCAGAGCGTGCTGTTTGGCTTTTCTGTCCCGTGGTCACCGCGTGAACTGGCGCACACAGTGCACTCTGACCAGTCCGATCCTGTCCAGTAGATGAACCTTACTGCCCTGAGTTCAAAGGAAGAAATAACTCAGTCCAGGGGCAAAGAAGAGATTTGTAGGTGGCTCCAACTCAGATGAACAGCAAGGTGTTTGCGCTGTGGGGAGACAAACACAGGAGGATATAGAGGCTGAGCTTTGGCATGGCTTGATCACATGCCAAGGTGACTGTGGTGGATAAATATCAGATGAAATGGAGGAGTCTAGATGGGGGTTGCTGTAGAAAGTGACCCACTGGTCAGATTTGGAAATTTTGAAGTAGCACTCAAATGCTAAATGGAATTGAGCTGAAAATGGGCATGGCCCAATAATTTGAAGATATAAAGATGCCCAAAAAGTTTCATTCCATTTGAAGGAACCAAACTAGCACTTGCTTCATAGAGCATCTCCCTGGACAGAAATTTGGAAAAATTGTACAGGGCAAACGGATTGATGAAATGGGCCAACACTTGGTGGAGATAGTGAATATAGATGGGAGAATGTCCTGGAAAATTTTCAGCTTAAATGAAGCAATATAAAATATACTTGCTTCACAAACTAAAAATCTGACGAGAAACTAAGATTTGGAGCTGGGCTCACATAGATGAGTTACATGAGCTCAAATTTGGTGGAGAGTGATGATTTGATCATATGAAGGACCTTGCAAAATTTCAACTCATTTGTATATGCCTAGCTTGTACTTACTTCACACAGGCTTCCCTCAGACAGGAACTTTAAAAAATTGCTCAGGAATATTTACTAGGCAAAATGAGTTGAATTTTGGCATTGGGCAATTATATGGATAGGAAAAGGTGTCCAAAAAGTTTGGGGTCAAACAAGCAAAGATAAATGACACTTCCTTTTCAAAAAGCCACTTAGGGCAGAAAGAGAAAATGAATATTTGTGAATTATCTTTGATGATGCCAAGGAAGGATTTTGACATATTTGGGGAATATATGACCCAAACAATTTATGAGAATTATTTGGGAATTTTGGGAGTGACAGAAATATAGGTTGCTTCACAACCTAGGGTTGAAAAGAATTATTCCTTTAATAGAAAAGGAATATTCCCAAGAAAATGAATATTGGAATTGGGTCAAGGATGAAAATGACATGATCTTGGGATGATGATGAGGATGACAAGCCTCTATAAAACCTAGGAAGACATGATCTTCCCAAGTTTCAGAACCACATAGCCACAGAAAAACAATTCAAAACAAGAAATCCAAGAAAATCATCAGAAAAAGAAAAGGGAAAAATCCAGGGTGTTCCACTACGGACCCATAGGTCTATGATGAACTACTCACGCATCATCAGAGAGGCACCAATGAGGATGATGAACCCATCTGAGGGAGTCATGGACTAAGGGGTCCCCGGGGTGACGACCCATTGTACATGGGCCGGACTGGTGGAGCCGTATAATGATAGGAGATCTACAAAGCCGTGGTGTGCCCTCCAAGTCAAGAAGGTGCAGGATCTCTTTAAACCCTTATTGTAATCTATCTTCGGTAACCCTAACCCTACCGGTGTCTATATAAACTGATGGTTTTTAGTCTTTAGGGCTAGAGCTACATTCGTCACCTCATCTCCTTAGGGTTTAGGTCATGCTGATCTCGAGGTAGATCTACTCTGTAAACCACATTATACATCCAATACAATCCAGCAGGACGTAGGGTATTACTTCTTCGAGAGGTCCTGAACCTGGGTAAACACTATGTTCATCGTCCCTTGTTCCCCATCGATCCTAGATCCATAGCTCGGGACCCCCTACCCCGAGGTCTGCCTGTTTTGACACCGACATTGGTGCTTTCATTGAGAGTTCCGCTGTAGGGTCGCCCAAAGGATCGATGGCTCATCTGATCATAAGAGAGGGCATCCGATCCAGGGAATTCTTCGTCCCCGGACAACTCTTCGCGTTTGGTAGCATCGTGCTGCACGCGGACCCGACTGGCCGTCTGGGTCAGGTCGACGCCTTCGCCCCCGGACACTGGATTCGATTCGGTGGTCTGGAATACATTGCGGGCGCACGGGGCGATCTGGTTTTCACCGGATTCAGTTCCCCCTCACGCGCCTCGCCACGCCTGCTCCGGAGTTCCTTTCTTGTGGCGCCCCACCTGATTACCACTATAGCCAGACGGTCTACACGCATACCAGCCCAAGAAATCACTCTGGCATGCGCGTTTACAACAAGTATCATGAACACAGACATTTCTATTAGTGGGTATATAAGTCTTACATGAGATATATTACAGAGGTGATGGCAGCGGAAAAGCTCTATCTAAGGCAGCTTGCTCTTGGTGCGGCTCCAATCCACAGGGATCTGACTGGGTTACTCTCCTAGCCAGCGAATGCTCCGGCTCCTCGACGACGGACGACGGATCCTTATGTGAACCTGGCCACATTGAAGGCCGCTGAGTACTTTTGAATGTACTCGCAAGCAAACCAAACTAACATATACACCAAGCAAAGCAATCCATGGCATTCAAGCATGCATTTGTTATTAGATCAATATTAATTATCGTGGCATAGCATACCTATCTAGCAATATAACTACTGAAGTAAAATACAGTAAAGTAAAGCATATCAAGTAAGTGATCCATACTCCGAACATCTCAGGATCCAATCCAACTCTTTCGGTCATCTGACCATCTCTTACATAGCCATCTCATGGCTAACCTATCATATCTCTGACATCATCTGATGTCTATGCATCTCCACTGTAAATCTGATAAACTTACTCTCTTTCGGGTTGTCTCACAACCCTCAGAATACTCACGAGTCACTGAGTGCTTCCGATCATAAGACGAGTTCTTCCATCATTATTATTACTGTTCCGGTTGACCACCTAGAGAGGTCTGGACGGACTGTCCAATACCGTGGACGCGGCTATTCGAATAGATTTTACACTCTGCAGAGTTTGCGCACTTTACCCATACCATGGAGCACCTGAACTCGTGATCCCATTCGGGTGGACCAGTGTTGCTCCAACGAAACCTGCCTAACCGGTGACTCCTCCATCGTACCACCGGCAATCATTCTCCCCCGGAGTCCTGCCCTGGGTGGCCCTTGTGTCACCTCATGACACCTGCCACCATCGTGGCCAAACAAACTGTCCCAAACGGGGACTCCCGGGTTAAACAATCAACTGGGCTCACAAGGTTATCGCCGTCTACCGGGCCAGGGTAGCGCGCACGCATAATCTTCCCTAGTTGGCGGTAGACCAAGTCAAGGCCGTCCCATACCGGCAAATGTGGTTGCACGGATAAGTCCGGACAGGTGACTCTGGATCAACCAACTAGGTTTAGCTTTAGCAGGTACTTAGCAAGCATGGTTGTTTATCATGAATAACTTAACATGGCGGGGACTATGCATGAAGTAACAACTGTGGAAACATAACTACCTATCTTCATATAACATCACAATGAGTCATTAATGAAACAAGATTTAAATGGCAAGTCATCGCCTTACAAGTTCTAGCTGTAAGTTACGACCATCGGAACCCTTGCACAAAACCGGCAAAGAAACCAGTAGCCACCAGAACGGTCTTTACAACTCAGATCTGGGACATTACCGGAATCACTCAACCGCGGCTCAAGACGGCTGGAAAGCAGCTTAGAACAAGAGACAGTGTTGATAAGAAGAATGTAGCAGTTCCCTAGCACAGCCGAAAAATAGCTCAGAGCATAGGGTCACTGCTACGGAAAGAAATTCAACGACTACCCGAGACGGCTGAAAAGCAGCTCAGAACACAGACAGTTGCTGACAAGAGAAATAAAAGTCGGCATCCACCCCGGACGGCTAGAAACAGCTCAGAACACAGGCGCGGTGCCGTCACCAAAGAAAGTGCAAGCAAGGGTTCGTCAGAGTCACATACAGCTCACTACTATACAGACAAGCATAAGCATATTAATGTAAACATGCAAGAAATATCACAGAGCAATGCTTTAGGGCATATATCAGATGGTCGGCTTGCCTGGGGTCGAAGAATACTCCGGGAAGAAGTGCGATCACCTCGCGGAAGAATTCGCCAGAAAGGATTCCCTCCGGAAGGGCTGATTGAAGGGCAAGGGCAAAATGGTCATTTCCATAGTGTGAAAACCTTATGAAAATGATACCATCGGATCGGGCTTGAAGAGATGAAGAAGTGGGCATTGGATTCACCTCAATCGGAGTTACTAGTGAGAAGTTACGAAGGTTTTTCTGTCAAGGACCTATCTATAAAAAGAATATTTCCACCGGGGTCCCTGGCAACTCAGCGGGTCGCGCACTTCAGTGGAATACGCTTTCTTACAAGGAAAACGCAAGCGCTCGAAAGGCGCTTCCACTTATCCCATGTGGCAGCCGCTGCTCTCACAGACAAGCGGGGCTTGCCCACCTCTTCTCTCTCCTCCTCCTTCTTCTTCCTTTTCCTCCTCTGGTTCCCGATGGCCGCGGCTGGGCGACCGGCGCCGGTGGCTGGCGACCCTCCAGTGGGCCCCGAAGGCGGTGATGGTTTGGATGTGTTCACCGGAGCAGACCGCCTCCAGGGGTAGGAGCCCGGACCGAGTGGATGGCCGGGCGCACGGCAGCATCCATGGCCGTGAGCGGCGGCTCCGGTGGGATTCCGGCGGAATGGGGGCTCCCCGGAAAGGGCAAGTGTATGGGCGGGGTCTCTGGCGACTGGGAAGATCAGTGGTGTTCTAGGCGGAGGCGGAGAATAAACGGAGTGGCCGAATTTGAGGCGAGGGAAGGCGGCGGCCATGGCGGCAGAGTGAGGCGAGGGGAGCTCCTCGAGCTCCCATGGCTGGCCGGGGAGGTAGCTGGGACGGAGAGGGAGGAGCTGGTGTGATGTGGTACTCGAGGGAGGTCGGGCATGGGCTATATATAGCCGGGCCACGGCGAGCGGATAGGCACGGCCGACGCGGCGTTCCTATCGGCGCACTGGCGCTCGGGGGACACACGGAGGGGAAAGGCGATGTCGGCAGGGGTTCCAGGGAGGTGGAGAAGGCAGCAGCAGCTTCGAGAGGGCTCGGTCATGGCTGCATATGGCGGCGACAGTGGGTGAACAGTGGCGGAGTAATGGCGATTGTCGCGGTGCGGCGGGGAAAGGAACGGAGGGGGAAATGACTGGAGATGAGGGTGTGGACGACGGGGAGTCAGGTCGGCACAAATAGACAAGCCACGGCTAGCTGGTCGAGGCGACCGGACGATGTCAGTGCCCAGAGCACCGTTCTCGCATGGTCGCCGCGTGGTCACCATGCCAAAACACGCTATGTTACTCTACTTCATGTCCAATCTTGTCCAACAACTCCCTCACTGCTCAAATGGAAGATCTATGTGGATGGAACCATCTGGGAGGCTCTGAGGTGAGGGAAACTTGCTGAAGAAGTCTTTGACAGCAAGGTGTTTGTAGATATTTCTAGAGAAATGGATGGATAAATGGAGTTGGATATTTGTCATAACAGAATAGGGTAGGAAGGAGTATATGCCTGCAAAATTTGAAGTCATTTAGACCCCATTTGCATACACTTCCTTCACAAACCACAAATTGGTCCAGAAACTAGAATTTGGAGCTGTGATCAAATTGCTTGATGAAATGAGATGAAATTTGGTGGAGAGTGATGATTTGGATATAGGAAGCCACTGTAAAAGTTTCATACCATTTGGGTACACCAAAATGGTACTTGCTTCACAGAGGTTCCAAATGGACGGAATCTTAGGAAAATTGCTATGGGAGAATCGATGGATGAATTGAGCTGGTTTTTGTTTTCCATGAGTTGTTTGTCAATGTTAACCACCATGAAAAATTTCAGCTCAAAAGGATCAAGGGTTCAAGCACTTCCTTTGCAAACTGAAAATCTGGACAAAATTTGCAAATGGATGCTGTACTCAAACCTTGAACTATGGGACTTGGGTTTTGATGGAAATGGTGAAGATATGGGTTGGGTAAGCTCCACAATTTATTTGGGATTTTTCCTGACCACCAAAAGGGTAGTTCCTTTAGAAACTGCCCAAAATGCAATATTGGCATTAAATAGGGAAAAGGCAATTTCCCTTATTTAATTATGGCCAATATTTTTATGCGAGCTCAATATGATCATAAAGAATACCTCCACAAGTTTTCATGAACTTTGGAGATGGATAGATATTTTCCTAGATTTAATTCCTTTAGCTGGCAGAAAAAGGAATTAATTATAAATGAAAAATATTGCAAATGACTTGGCAATATTTTTTGCATATCCAGGGTTTATAGATGGAGGTTAATCACTAGGAAAAGTTTGGAAGGCAACAGATCAAAGGAAATCGCGGTTCCTTTGTAACGGAAAAGATTAGGGTTTCCCTTCCGGCAACTTGGAAGGTAGGGTTTCGGTGGCAAAACCCTGACAATATATCTTGGGTGGCAAGGTTAGACTGAAGAGAATCTCTGGTTGGATAGGGAAGGCAAGGTTAAATGACCATCTTCAAATACCCAAGAGCTAGAGAAATCCGATAACATCGAGAAAAAAGACAGGAGTCAAATCCCGCAAAGGAAAAAAACAGGAGCGAAAACCAGGGTGTTACAAACCTACCCCGCTTAAGAAAATCTCGTCCTCGAGATTTCCGGGCTTACCTCCCGGGGAAGGGGGACTTACCTGTGTGCGAGTTGGATCCATCATTTGTCTTGTCTTCGTTGGGTTCACTGACCTTTCAACTGCCTCTTCTGATGGACCAGGTGTTGTCTTTGCACACAGCTTCCTTGAATCCTCCTCTTTCCTGTCAGGTGTACCCTTTTGTTCTGGTAGTGGTATTGTTGGGTGGGGTAGCGGGTAATACCAACAAACAGCTCGGTTTCCATGGCCTGGAAGTAACTGCTGCGGGTTTTATTATGATACTTCGTACTCTGAGAGTCAGGGCAAGACATCCTTTCCTGGTACCAGGCTCACTTGCTCGTATGGCGTTGAGTGAGGGGGAGTGGCTTTCTTTTTGCCGGGTCAGAATGCTCTGTCTGGCTGCGGGTTCCATACTGACATTTCCTTTTGCTTTCGGCATTCTAACTTCATCCTTAGGTGATCCACAATTCAGGGAACAACATGACCGAACTATTGCTGCTGTATTCCCAACTGAAGTGTCGGGCATGATCACAAAGTAATCATAGACAGTAATCTCTTATTCCAATGACATCATGACATCTACGGGTTGTTGATGCTGACGTGCTTTGAGCCATTCTATCTGAATGTCTTGTTGCAAACTCCGTTTGCTCGTGGAGATGGCTCTGTCATATATAGCTTATGTAGTCCTTGCTATGACCACTGAGTTGAACATAGTATCGCTATCGTCCGATGTATCTTTCGGAACATAGCCTCTTGTCTTGGTTGATGGCCCACATTCATGATGAGTATGACATGTTGGCTGCATTGTTGTGGCCGTACATGCAAGAGTCTGACGAGGATTGGTAATACCACTCTGTCCGTGAAGTTGTATCTTGTCACGGAGGTGGTTTGTCCACAACTTCTTTGTTCTTGAGGACTCCTTTGATGGACCTATAATGACCTGCCAATACGGCTCCTTGATTGTTTTCCCGACTTGTCGGGCTTATTCTCACAACCTACTCTTGGATATCTCGTAGGGACTGCCGTGCTCATATTCTTCTTTTCAACATAGGGCCAATGTTTCTCTAAACACAGTCATTCCTGATGAGTGGCTCGCATGAACTGATCCATTGGACTGCATGCTTACAACATATGCAGGTGTAGTATAACTTCTTTCTTAACCACTGAGTTCTGAGGCGGATGTGCGTCCAGACTGATTTGTGCTTCTGACAAACTTGTTGTAGGCACGATGGCGTGTTGAAGAAGGTTGAATTCCTTATGCTCGAAGCTTCTGCTAGTCTAGCGTACTGAAGAAGGCTGGGTATTGTACCTCAGAAGCTTTCCTTCATGTGGCGTGCTGCGGAGGGTCGGGTGCCTTATGCTGGAAGTCTTCCGTGGTAGCACGCTGAAAAAGATTGGAGTGCCGTACCCCAGAAGATTTTCTCACCCAGTGGCGTACCGAGGAAGATTGGCAGTCTGGTGTCGTAAGCTTCTCCCGGTAGCTTGCGGAGGAAGGCTGGGTTCCTTATACCAGAAGCCTTTCGCTGTGTACGCAGTCGGATCTATGGCCGAGTCTGGCTTCCTTCTGAAGTATCCGGAATTTTACCCATAGCGGAGCCAAACTTGGTATAGCCATACCTTGTCTAAAGATATTTCGTACACCACTTCTCCTTCTGCTGGTCTGATCATTGCTGCTATGAAGGTTGCACGACTAATGCAGACCTCATGTTGTTAATTAATTCGGAATACCCTTTGCATTCCAACCAAGTGTTGCTGATAATAAGCAATTGACGGATAATTCCATTTGGTTTAGCTGAGTTTCCAATCATGTTAGGTGCTCCTTGATTCTGGATGCTTGGAAGCTCAGTGATTCTGGGTAACCATGAGCTCATCCATATTCCTTGCAAACCTTGTCACAGTGCCTAGAAAATTTTGCATTTGCATCGGTGAACTTCAAGATTTGCTTTGAAATTTGTACCAACATACCGGAGTTTTGTTGCTGCTCTTGGCACATTCATATTCTCGAAATATGTCTTTGGTGGGTAATAAATGATTCTTTAGTCCATTGAGGAAAGACTCAAGGTTCACTGACTGAAATAATCCTTGTATCGAGGACCGAATAATTTGTCCTTACTCGTGTTCATTCTTGGTAGCTCATCTGACTGCTCCTTAGGTATGATCTGTTCTGAGGCAAACTCTCTCAGGTATATTCTGGCCTTTTCTTTTGCACATAGATTCTGCTTCTGACCTATCCTTCGTCCTTGACAGATCCAGTGTTGCTATTCTGAATACCAGGCAGTTGGCTTGGCTTGACTCTTGCTGAATTTGGATTATTGGGTATTATCCAAGTTGTATGCTGGTCTTCTTGACGGCACTTGCGGATGGATCCAGTCGAAGCAAAGAAATGGAACCGACAAAAGAAACAAAAACCGCGAAAACTAAAAAGCAAATAAAGCTCAAATTTTGCGGACCTTACACATGTGGCCGAGGATCCACTAGTATAACCAGCCTAGCGCACTCGATGCACCTCTAAGGACTTAGAAGCAAAACCACACAATGCTCCTGGTAGCACTGGTGTCAAGCTCCCACTACTTCCTTAGGGAACATCAAACTCGATGCATGACCATAGCCAAAATGGCTTAGTCAACGATTCTAGGGTTGTCGGGGAAAAGATGGAATTTATAAGCGTTTCCCAAAGGAAACTGGAGTGAAGAAGAGAAATGCCATGGCTAGCAAGCAGGGTAAGGATATCTGGTTTGCGTAGGGGTTCAGGGCTCACGGGTCGTTGCCGGGTGCGAGCATTTCACACCGGAGGCAAAGGCCACGAGAGTTGGGGTCTAATGGAGCCAAAGGCCTATGGGGTTGCCTTATGATCAATAGTATCCGTGCCTGCTTGGCAAAGATGGCTGAAATCCATCTGGGCTTTCTACTGAGCACAAGACATTGAAGTCTGGCTAGGGTAACCTATAGTCAGCCTGGCTGCTCTGATACCATCCGTTGTGGTGCCCCGCCTGATTACCACTGTAGTCAGACAGTCGCCACGCATACCAGCCCAGGAAATCACTCTGGCATGCACGTTTACAACAAGTATTATGAACACAGGCATTTCTATTAATGGGTATATAAGTCTTACATGAGATATATTACAGAGGTGATGGCAGCGGAAAGGCTCTATCTAAGGCAGCTTGGTCTTGGTGTGGCTCCAATCCACAGGGATCGGACTGGGTTACTCTCCTAGCCCGCGAACACTCCGGCTCCTCGACGACGGACGACGGATCCTTATGTGAACCTGGACACATTGAAGGCCGCTGAGTACTTTTGAATGTACTCGCAAGCAAACCAAACTAACATATACACCAAGCAAAGCAATCCATGGCATTCAAGCATGCATTCATTATAAGAGCAATATTAATTATCGTGGCATAGCATGCCTATCTAGCAATATAACTACTGAAGTAAAATACAGTAAAGTAAAGCATTTCAAGTAAGTGATCCATACTTTGAACATCTCAGGATCCAATCCAACTCTTTCGGTCATCTGACCATCTCTTACATAGCCATCTCATGGCTAACATATCATATCTCAGACATCATCTGATGTCCACTAATAGGAAAAGGGCTATAGCTGATATGGGCATTAATGGCGCACCATGTATGTGGTGGGCCACTGCTATATAGCAGTGGCGCACCAGATACAGGTGCGCCATTAGTGTCCTCATTACTAATGGCGCACCAGACACACGATGCGCCATTACTAGCAATTTTTTTTTCCAAAACTATTAATGGCGCACCAGGGCACAGTGCGCCATTACTAGTTTTAACTAGTAATGGCGCACCACACACTCCGTGCGCCACTACTAACAAATTTTTTTTTACTTTTTTTTTCAAAACTAGTAATGGCGCACCTGGGTACAGTGCGTCATTACTAGTTCAAACTAGTAATGGCGCACTATCCACTGGTGCGCCACTACTAAACATTTTTTTTTATTTTTTTTGCAAGACTAGTAATGGCGCATCACGTAACAGGTGCGCCATTAGTAACCAGGGTTACTAATGGCGCACCTGTTACGTGGTGCGCCATTACTAACTTTCTGAGTCTGACAATTTATTCACCAAATGCACCCCCCCCCTGTGGACCACCTTTTCAGTTTCAAAAAAAATAATAGAAAATGATTGAAATGTCAAAAAAATAAAAGAAAATAAGATTCCCATGTGATATGTGGTCTAGTTGTTAGCAAAATTTACAAACATGAATTTTCGACTTTTTTGCAAAATCTCTCGAGAATTTGTAAAATGGGCATAACTTTTGCATACGAACTCTGATGAAAAAGTTTTTTATTTGAAAAATCATCTACTCGAAAAGTTACATCCGAATTTAACTGGGGGATCCCCGTTAAACATTTTCAGAATCCCCAAAAACCTAACAGAATGAAAGATATGGAGCTTTTAAGATCTAGAGGGGAAAAAATGGAAAAAAAATTCAAACTTACTAGTGGCGCACCATTTGCTAGGTGTGCCACTAGTAACAGAAAAAAAAATTGGTTTCGAATTTTTTTTTTTGGAATTTGTTTTCAAAATATGATACGTAATATGACCGGGAAGTTAGAAATATTTTTTCAAAATTTCATCACACTAATGAACATGAACAAAGTCCTAGACATCAACAAGGTTTAATAGGATTGATATCATAGATATATCAACAAGTGCTTGTTAAGTGAGGTGGTGCTGGGGTTGGATAGAAATGCGAAGTTAAGCGTGCTCGGGCTGGAGTAGTGTGAGGATGGGTGACCTTCCAGGAAGTTTGACCACTTAGTGCGATTTGACTTTAGATTAAGCATATTGACCCGAGATTAAGCCATAGTGACCCGAGATTAAGAAAAAAACGAAAAAAAAATTTGAAAAAAAATTGGAAAATTTTTTTTGAAAATTTTTTGTTAGTAAAGGCGCACTTCTATGTGGTGCGCCATTACTATCTGACTTAGTAATGGCGCACCACATAGAAGTGCGCTATTAGTAACCCAGAGCACAAGGTAAATATGGCCACCTGGGAGGCATACTAATGGCGCACCAGGGGACATACTAATGGCGCACTTCCTGGTGCGTCACTACTGTCTGGTATACTAATGGCGCACCAGGGGTGCGCCATTAGTATTAGTTACTAATGGCGTGATGCTAGTGGCACACCTGTAGTGCGCCATTAATGGCCAAAACAGGTGCGCCACTAATAGGCCTTTTCGTAGTAGTGGTCTATGCATCTCCACTGTAAATCTGATAAACTTACTCTCTTTCCGGTTGTCTCACAACCCTCAGAATACTCACGAGTCACTGAGTACTTCCGATCATAAGATGAGTTCTTCCATCATTATTATTACTGTTCCGGTTGACCACCTAGAGAGGTCAGGACGGACTGTCCAATACCATGGACGCGGCTATTCGAATAGATTTTACACTCTGCAGAGGTTGCGCACTTTACCCACACCATTGAGCACCTGACCTCGTGATCCCATTCGGGTGGACCAGTGTTGCTCCAACGAAACCTGCCTAACCCGTGACTCCTCCATCGTACCACCGGCAATCATTCTCCCCCGGAGTCCTGCCTTGGGTGGCCCCTGTGTCACCTCGTGACACCTGCCACCATCGTGGCAAAAAAACTGTCCCAAACGGGGACTCCCGGGTTAAACAATCAACTGGGCTCATAAGGTTATCGCCGCCTACCGGGCCAGGGTAGCACGGACGCATAACCTTCCCTAGTTTGCGGTACCGATAAAAGAGCACGTGATCAGACCAAGTCAAGGCCATCCCATACCGGCAAATGTGGTTGCACGGATAAGTCCGGATAGGTGAATCGGGATCAACCGACTAGGTTTAGCTTTAGCAGGTACTTAGCAAGCATGGTTGTTTATCATGAATAACTTAACATGGCGGTGACTATGCATGAAGTAACAACTATGGAAACATAACTACCTATCTTCATATAACATCACAATGAGTCATTAATGAAACAAGATTTAAATGGCAAGTCATCGCCTTACAAGTTCTAGCTGTAAGTTATGACCATCAGAACCCTTGCACAAAACCGGCAAAGAAACCAGTAGCCACCAGAACGGTCTTTACAACTCAGATCTGGGACATTACCGGAATCACTCAACCCTGGCTCAAGACGGCTGGAAAGCAGCTCAGAACATGAGACGGTGTTGATAAGAAGACTGTAGCAGTTCCCTAAGACGGTCGAAAAATAGCTCAGAGCATAGGGTCACTGCTACGGAAAGAAATTCAACGGCTGCCCGAGACGGCTGAAAAGCAGCTCGGAACACGGACAGTTGCGGACAAGAGAAATAAAAGTCGGCATCCACCCTGGATGGCCGAAAATAGCTCAGAACACAGGCGTGGTGCCGTCACCAAAGAAAGTGCAAGCAAGGGTTCGTCAGAGTCACATATAGCTCACTACTATACAGACAAGCACAAGCATATTAATTTAAACATGCAAGAAATATCACAGAGCAATGCTTTAGGGCATATATCAGATGGTCGGCTTGCCTAGGGTCAAAGAATACTCCGGGAAGAAGTGCGATCACCTCGAGGAAGAATTCGCTGGAAAGGATTCCCTCCGGAAGGGCTGATTGAAGGGCAAGGGCAAAATGGTCATTTCCACAGTGTGAAAACCTTATGAAAATGATACCATCGGATCGGGCTCGAAGAGATGAAGAAGTGGGCATTGGTTCACCTCAATCGGAGTTACTAGTGAGAAGTTACGAAGGTTTTTCTATCAGGGACCTATCTGTAAAAAGAATATTTCCACCGGGGTCCCTGGCAACTCAGCGGGTCGCGCACTTCAGTGGAATACGCTTTCTTACAAGGAAAACACAAGCGCTCCAAAGGCGCTTCCACTTATCCCACGTGGCAGTCGCTGCTCTCACAGACAAGCAGGGCCCACCCACCTCATCTCCCTCCTCCTCCTTCTTCTTCCTTTTCCTCCTCTGGTTCCCGATGGCCGTGGCTGGGTGACTGGCGCCGGTGGCTGGCGACTCTCCAGCGGGCCCCGAGGGCGGGTGATGGCGTGGATGAGTTCGCCGGAGCAGACCGCCTCCAGGGGTAGGAGCTCGGACCGAGTGGATGGCTGGGCGCACGGCGGCATCCATGGCCGTGAGCGGCGGCTCCGGTGGGATTCCGGCGGAATGGGGGATTCCCAGAAAGGGCAAGGGTATGGGCGGGGTCTCTGGCGACTGGGAAGATCAGTGGTGGGCTAGGCGGAGGCGGAGAATAACCGGAGTTGGCGAATTTGAGGCGAGGGAAGGTGGCGGCCATGGCGGCAGAGTGAGGCGAGGGGAGCTCCTCGAACTCCCATGGCTGGCCGGGGAGGTAGCTGGGAGGGAGAGGGAGGAGCTGGGGTGATGTGGTGCTCGAGGGAGGCCAGGCATGGGCTATATATAGCCGGGCCACGGCGAGCGGATAGGCACGGCCGACGTGGCGTTCCTATCGGCGCACTGGCGCTCGGGGACACGCTGAGGGGAAAGGCGATGTCGGTAGGGGTTCCAGGGAGGTGGAGAAGGCAGCAGCAGCTTCGGGCGGGCTCGGTCGTGGCTGCATACGGCGGCGACAGTGGGCAAACATTGGCGGAGTAATGGCGATTGTCGCGGTGCGGCGGGGAAAGGAACGGAGGGGGAAATGACCAGAGATGAGGGTGTGGACGACGGTGAGTCAGGTCGCCACAAATGGACAAGCCACGGCTAGCTGGTCGAGGCGAACGGACGGGGTCAGTGCCCAGAGCACCGTTCTCGCGGGGCTGCCGCGTGGTCACCACGCCAAAACATGCTCTGTTACTCTACTGCCTGTCCAATCTTGTCCAGCAGCTCCCTCACTGCTCAAATGGAAGATCTATGTGGATGGAACCATCTGGGAGGTTCTGAGGTGAGGGAAACTTGCTGAAGAAGTCTCTGACAGCAAGGTGTTTGTAGATATTTCTGGAGAAATGGATGGATAAATGGAGTTGGATATTTGTCATAACAGAATAGGGTAGGAAGGAGTATATGCCTGCAAAATTTGAAGTCATTTAGACCCCATTTGCATACACTTCCTTCATAAACCACAAATTGGTCCAGAAACTAGAATTTGGAGCTGTGATCAAATGGCTTGATGAAATGAGATGAAATTTGGTGGAGGGTGATGATTTGGATATAGGAAGACACTGTAAAAGTTTCATACCATTTGGGTACACCAAAATGGTACTTGCTTCACAGAGGTTCCAAATGGACAGAATCTTAGGAAAATTGCTGTGGGAGAATGGATGGATGAATTGAGCTGGTTTTTGTTTTCCATGAGTTATTTGTCAATGTTAACCACCATGCAAAATTTCAGCTCAAAAGGATGAAGGCTTCAAGCACTTCCTTTGCAAACTGAAAATCTGGACAGAATTTGCAAATGGATGCTGTGCTCAAACCTTGAACTATGGGATTTGGGTTTTGATGGAAATGGTGAAGATATGGGTTGGGTAAGCTCCACAATTTATTTGGGATTTTTCCTGACCACCAAAATGGTAGTTCCTTCAGAAACTACCCAAAATGCAATATTGGCATTAAATATTAAAAGGCAATTTCCCTTATTTAATTATGGCCAATATTTTTGTGGGAGCTCAATACGATCATAAAGAATATCTCCACAAGTTTTCATGAACTTTGGAGATGGATAGATATTTTCCTGGATTTAATTCCTTTAGCTAGCAGAAAAAGGAATTAATTATAAATGAAAAATATTGCAAATGACTTGGCAATATTTTTGCATATCCAGGGTTTATAGATGGAGGATAATCACTGGGAAAAGTTTGGAAGGCAACAGATCAAAGGAAATTGGGGTTCCTTTGTAACGGAAGAGATTAGGGTTTCCCTTCCGCCAACTCGAAAGGTAAGGTTTCGGTGGCAAAACCCTGAGAATATATCTTGGGTGGCAAGGTTGGACTGAAGAGAATCTCTGGTTGGATAGGGAAGGCAAGGTTAAATAACCATCTTCAAATACCAAAGAGCTAGAGAAATCCGATAACATCGAGAAAAAAGACGGGAGTCAAATCCCGCAAAGGAAAAAAACAGGAGCGAAAACCAGGGTGTCACATTTCCAATCCGATCGGCAGATCGGCCTCGCCAGCGTCAAGCCAAGAGAGCTCCACTTCGAGCAGGGGCCAAACTCCGCCTCCATTCGGACACATCATGACTGCGTAAGACCTATCGTCGACCTTCGAGTTAGAATCAGGAGGCAGAGGCCAAGAGTCAATCTCGGCCGAACCTTCTTTTCTCAACGCTCGCCTGGCCTTGAGCCCTTACGATAAAGCGGCAGCTAACAGCCAGGGGTCTCCCCCAGCCCAAAGCAGCTCGATCTCGAACCCCGATGGGGAATCCACAAGCAAGGACCAAAGCCCGTCCTTGACCTCCAGTGACGACCCGGACCCCTTCAAGGATCTGGCCCCGCATCCTGAGCTCAGCACGGCCAGCGGAAACCAAGGACCGGCCAGGGCATTGATCGCCCCCCACGCCATTACAACAGAATTCGGCTCGGAGCCCTCGAGCTCGGCGACCCTCGCAATGTTGAACGAGGCGCTGGACCGAATTCAGAACATGACCATCTAGGAGGACCTGCCCTCCGCCTTCAATCATCAACCCTTTGAGGCGTACTATAGTGAATTTTGCGTCCCACCGACCACCCACTTGGTAGCCACTATCGACGATTTAACCAATATGCTAGACTACAATTCGGAAAATACCGAATACATGGACGAGGAGGGCAGACCCACGGTCAATAATGATGTCGCCCCCCCATCACCGGTCGCTAGTCGGCCACATCCACCTACGATATTTACATGGTGAACACCCCCCAGGACGACGAAGGCACTCCTGATGAGGACTGGGGCAAGCCCAAAGACGAGCCACCCAAACGCGAAAAACAACACCATCGATCAAAGCCACATCGAAGCCATGCGAGCAACATGGACTCTGCGGAGAATGGCACTATAAACAATACGGATGACCTCGCCGGAGACGCAGCCCTCGAACATCATCAGGATGACCCCGCGGGGCAGGAGGAACCGCTTAATTCAGAAAACCCCGATGACTCCGAGGATAGCAACTACCTCCCACTCTCTGAAGAGGAGGTCAGTCTTGGGGAGGACGATTTCATCGTCCCCGAAGACCCCCTGGAGTAGGAACGGCTCAAGCGGAGGCTTCTAGCCACCGCACGCAGCCTAAGGAAACAACAACACAAAATCAAAGCTGAACAGGACACCCTCAACGACCGATGGGCTAAAGTCCTAGCTGCCGAAGAAGGTTATGGCCGTGAACAGCCAACCAAAAGTTATCCCAAGCGAAGACTCCTACCGCAGTTCGACAACGAGGCCGTAGAGCCCACATGCCTGATATACACAAGCGCCGAGCAGCCGGACCGCCCCCTAGAGGGCGGGATAGGGAAGCTGACGAGGCCGAACACCCAGCCGCCCCACCTCGCCGTCACTGCAAGGATCAAGTGCGACCCACTTATGAGTACGACCTCCGCCATGACCTAGACGCTCGAGGAGGCCGTACCAGGTCCATCTACGGACCCAGAGAAGACCCACCCATTTACCGGGAAGGGTACTACGATCGGCTAAGCCGAAACGATAGAATTCGGGAGCAGCAGTAGATTCGGAGGGCCGAAGACCTCCGACGCGATGTAGCCCGAGTTCGGGGCACCGTACACCCATTGTGCTTCACAGATAGGGTAATGCAACACCAATTCCCGGAATGCTTCAAGCCTGTGAACAACGAATCATATGACGGAACCACAGATCCAGCCGTATGGATAGAGGATTTCCTCCTCCACATTCACATGGCGCGAGGAGATGACCTCCATGCCATCAAATATTTGCCGCTAAAGCTTAAAGGTCTAGCTCGACACTGGTTGAACAGCCTTCCCGAAGACTCTATAGGCTGCTGGGAAGAGCTCGAGGACACTTTCCGAGCAAACTTTCAGGGCACCTATGTCCGGCCTCCGGATGCTGACGACCTAAATCGCATCACACAACAACCCAGAGAATCTACCCGACAATTTTGGAACCGATTCCTGACCAAGAAAAACCAGATCATCGACTGTCCGGATGCCAAAGCCTTGGCTACCTTCAAGCATAGTGTCAAGGACGAACCAAGAACTATGGCAGCCCTTACTTCCCTCATGACCCGCTTTTGCGCAGGCGAAGACAGTTGGCTTGCTCGCAAAAACACCAACCCAGACACACCCGGCACCTCTGAGGTTCTGGACGGAAATGGAAAGCCCCGACGCAGCAAGAATAAACATCACCACAATGATGGTGAGGGCGAGGATACGGCAGTAAATGCCGGATTCCGAAACCAGATGTCCGGACCCCGAAAGAAAGCCCCTAAAGGCAACAGTGACAGCCTGTCCAGACTGGATACAATTTTGGACAGGCCCTGTCAGATCCACGACACATCGGAGAAACCTGCCAACCACTCCAACCGAAATTGTTGGGTGATGAAACAGGCCGGCAAGCTCACGGCCGAAGACTCGGGCAAAAGCCCACGAAGCAAGGACGATGATGAGCCCCACAGGCCAAACAATGGAGGCCAGAAACCCTTCCCTTCTGAGGTCAAGAGCGTAAACATGATCTACGCAACCCACATACCGAAGAAGGAGAGGAAGCGAGCGCTACAAGACGTATATTCCGTCGAGCCAGTAGCACCGAAGTTCAATCCATGGTCAGCCTGTCCGATCACGTTCGATCGCAGGGACCTTCCGACCAGCATACGCCATGGAGGGTCTGCAGCCTTAGTGCTCGACCCTATCATCGATGGATTCCACCTCACTAGAGTCCTCATGGATGGAGGTAGCAGCCTCAATCTGATATACGAAGATATAGTGAGGAAAATGGGGATCGATCCATCAAGGATCGAACCCAGTAACACCACTTTTAAGGGAGTCATTCCGGGAGTAGAGGCCTGCTGCACAGGCACCGTGACGCTTGAAGTAGTGTTCGGATCTCCGGATAACTTCCGAAGAGAGGACTTGATCCTCGACATAGCACCTTTTCACAGCGGTTATCATGCCCTACTCGGCCGAACAGCGTCCGCCAAATTCAATGCCGTCCCGCATTATGCGTACCTCAAGTTGAAGAGTTCTGGTCCCTCAGGCGTCATAACTATCAACGACAACACAGAATGCTCACTTCAAACCGAAGAGCACACTACGACCCTAGCGGCCGAAGACTACACTGGCCCATATAGGTCCGGATGCCGACCCGCCGTAAAGGCCGGTGACAATAGTAAACGGGTTCGAACCCGTTCCCCGTCATGGGAACCCGCATGCGTTCGCCACAAATAGGAATACGCGCCCCACAGCACACCCACATTCCTCACGCTCCATGTGCCTCGTCAGCACAACTTCACACTCAAAATACCATGGGCAGCCGTGAGGCATACATTAATGAATCTGAAGTGCATGTTCAGCTAAACCGAACTTCGGAATTACTTCGTCTTCGGATGACCCGGGGACCAATTCCGGATAACCCCAAGCATAAAGCTTCATCGGCAGGGTCCTCACCCATCAAGGTCTCATTGAAGGTCCCAACCCCCACCTATTAGAAGCAAAGGCGCAGACGTGCAGCAGGGCACAGTGAAGGCTTCAACTCACGCATCAAGGCCCTGCATCAACCTTTACTCTGTAAACTTTCTTTTCTTTCGCAAGTACTGCCTTCGCAATTTGAATTGTACGGATAGACATCCCGAGCTTATGAGAAATAATAAAAATACCCTTTATGGTGTTTAGATATCCGCATCCTACGATTTGTCTATTCCCTTTCCGATTTCTCCCCTCGCTCTTTGAACAGCCCGGCATGAAAATACATTAACTAGTCAAGAGTTTGATTTATATATCAGCACAATATCTTCAAGTCCGGCACCGCTTTCCGCTAGGTGTTCGGCGTCTCAGATATTGCATTATATGCATCAAGTTCCGAACCATGTCTTAGGTCAATAGTTGGGTTGCCTGGCTCTTGTGCTTGCCCCTTATGTTCCACACGTTCGGCTAAGAGGGCAAAGGGAGAACCCCTGCAATAGTACGCCTGGCTCGCCTAGTCAAGTACCTCAGGAGGAGAAAGCTGAAAACTGACCGTCATGGTAAGCGCGAACTGATCAGCGATCCGACAACGAGGTTCGACTCCAAAAATCGTTGGCGATTTCGCCGTGTCATACGAAGGGTTTGTCTTAACACAAACCACGTGATCGGAAAGGGCAGGTTTTGATCCCCAAGTACATCACAATACACCAGGGGCTAGTCCCTAGTCCCCACAGTCAAGCTCCTACAGCTAAGTGAAAGCAATAAACCAAATAGCCCGATTGCCTGGTTTCGCTCCCGCACTACCGCCTTCGGGTACCAAGACGTTGGACAAGGGTAACAGTGCGGAGACGAAACACCCCTCGTGATATTCACTTGGGGGCTGAAGCCGATGACTGGTAGCTTTCAGAATAAACATACGACCGCACAGGAGTCAAAATTAAATCATGACAATATAAAGCAAGTCAGGCAGATGCATTATAAAGCATGAGGTCCGCGTAATACAAAATTAATACAATCACTCAAGCACTACATCTTTCAAACACTGGCCCTCTATCGCCCGTGCGCCTTTCATCACCTGTGCAAAGTACTGCTTAGGGCAGCGATGCTCCTCTCCCTTGGGCGGAGGACCAGTGGCCATTTCCATCGGATTGATCCTCGGCCAATGCACCATGGTCTTCGCGAATGCAAGCCTCGCCCCCTCAAGGCAAGCTGACCGCTTTACGGCATCAATCCGGAGCGATTCCTCCCGCAGCTTCTGCACAAGGCTGAAGTAGGTGTTCGGAAGGGGCTCGGCAGGCCACAGAATAACACAGAGGTCCTTCACGGCCAGCTCGGACATCTGATGCATCTCCATCAGCTGCTTCATTTGATCACTGAGGAGGGGAGGGCGATCGGAATCCGAAAACTGTGACCAAAAGAGCCGCTGCGTGGAGTCGTCCTCGAGGGTGGCATAGTGCCTTGCCGCGGCCGCTACATTCTTCGGAAGTTCGGCAAAGACGCCTGCGGAGCGCCAGACCCGCATCAGCAGGGCGAACCTGTTGCCTCCGAACACACTCTGTAGTAAGTATTTCTTGCCACTTGCAATTTGCGTGGCTTGGCGGAGCTCCTCCCGAACACCTCGCACGTCAGTCCTCGCCTCCTGGAGCTCCTTCTCCGCCTTGGATAGACGGGAGGACTGCTCCTCCTGCCCCCTCTTAGGGTTCTCCAGCTTCTCGGTGGCATCCTAGAGATCCACTTGGACTTCGGTCACTCGAGCCTCGTACTGCTCAGCAGCAAGCTTGGCCTTCTCAAGCTCAGCCACTGCCATCTCAGCGGCCGTCTTCTTCATGGCCGCCTCGGTCTCAGCTTTCTTCAGGGCCTCCCTCAAGACCTCGACCTCGGCGGCAGCAGCTCCAGGATCATCAAGATAAAGGATTAGCATACAGTCCGGATCGTCAATATCTGGCGTCAAGCAAAGTACACATCTTCTCACAGGACTTACCTTGCGCCTCGTCAAGCCGTTTGTTGACGAGGTCAAGCTCTTCATCAGAAATCTTGAGCTTCCGATCCATCTCCTTTAACGCCGCGGCATTAGCAGCCACAGCCACGGAAGATGCCTGCGTCAGCAAAAGAAATGTCGAAATCATTAATCGGCCTACCGAATTTGATCCTCTACAGTTTTCTTCGAAGTCCTTGCAGAGTCTCGGGGGCTGCTATGTATACGGCCTACCCAAACTAACAATTATAACCGCACTATGAGGAAAGAGCATTACTTGGCTTACCTCAAAGCCTGTTAGAAGGCCTTGGACAGCGTCGTTTAGTCCGGATTGGACGGACCGAACACCCTGCATAACCGCACTCATAAGAGTGCGGTGCCCGTCAATGATGGCAGAGTTGTTCACCAACTCCTTCAGCACGTCTGGCCAGCCAGCCGCCGCCCGTATGGAGGTGTTCGGCGCTGATGTTGGCTCCTCGGCCCCTTCCCTATTGGGAGGAGCCAAGGCCGTCGAAGGCCTTGGGGGCTCGGGAGCGGTTGACGGATGAGGTCCGGATGGTCCGGACTCCTTTCCCGCGTCAGCCAGGAGGGATGCTCCCTCCTGGTCTTCGATGACCAAGGTGTTAACCTCGGCCATTATGGTGTCGGCCTCTCCCCCTATGTTCAGAGGAGGAGGAGTCCTTCGGGACCGCACCTCCTCAACCTCTTTGGGGACCAGGGGAGGCGTGGAGTGCGCCATAGACCCACTGTCCGCTAGTTCGGTGGGCGGAGACGTCCCGTCCGAAGTCTACTCGGTGGGGCGTTCATGTCGAGGGCTGCAATTCAGTAGGGTTAGCCTTCAACTAAAATGAATTACTGAAAACAGGATAGCCAAAAATACCAACGCCTTACTTGCTGGTTGGGGGCTTGACCCTGGGTCCCTTCTGCGGGATCTCCTCGGATGCCTTGGACTCCTTGTCAGAGTCCAAGCTGTCGGACAGGACCAGCTTAGGCCGGCATCGTCTCTTCGGGGCTGCAAAAGGTTGGACCTCCATGACGTCCTCGGACACCGCCCTCTTTTTGGAGCGCGAGGAGGTGCTTTCCTCCTCGTCCTCGTCCTCGTCCCCATCCTGTACGGATGAGGCCGCAGTGTCTCCGGACCGGTTGCCCAGACAAACCCTGCGGCGGAGGCCCTCCCTGGCCTCCGATACTTCTTTTTTCTTGCCCTTCTTGACGAGCGCCTTATAAGGCACTACGACCAGCAGCTTTTCCAGCTGCTCTAATCGGGGCCCGTCCGGCAATGGCGCCGGGCCGCTGATCTTCTTGGCCTTGGCAAGCCAGCCCTACAAAATCCGCATAACCAGGTCAGGCCGAACCAAATGCGTTATGAATATCCGAGCACTCCTCAAAGACGAGCGTCGCTCACCTCCTTTGGGGGGTTCGCGGCGTCGAGGCCGATGTCCTTCCCCTTAACCGACCACTCCTTCTGGGGCTGGAATAATTGGCCCCATATTTTGTCAGGAGTCATGCCATAAAAGGTATCGCACGGTGGCCGGATACTCGGGCTCATGCTCCCACATAGGCTTGGCCCTCTCTTGGCAAGGGAGGAGCCGGCGGTGGAGCATGATCTGGACCACGTCGACCAGCTTCGCGTCGGTCTCTATTATGCCGTCGACGCATTTCTGCAATGCGTTCGTGTGAGCGACACACCCCCAGTCCGAGCTCTTGGTGGTCCATGAGGCCAATCTGGTAGGGGGTCCGGACCTGAATGCGGGGCCGCTCCCCAGGCGGCCTCCCTTGTCTCGGTGATGTAAAACCACTCCTTTTGCCACATCCAGACGGTGTCGATGAGGTGGCCGTCTGGCCACTGGACCCGCGTCAGTTTACTAATCATGGCCCCTCCACAGTCCGCATGCTCTCCGCCAACCACCTTGGGCTTGACATTGAACACCTTCAGCCATAAACTGAAGTGCGGCTGAACTCGAAGGAGCGCTTCGCAGAAGACGATGAAGGTCGAGATGTGGAGGAGGGAATTGGGGGCTAGATCGTGAAAATCTAGCCTGTAGAACAACATCAGCCCCCGCACAAAGGGGTGCAGGGGAAATCCTAGCCCCCTAAGGAAATAGGGAAGAAACACGACCCTCTCGCCCGGCTGGGGCGTGGGGATGATCTGGCCCTCTTCGAGGGCCTGATGAGCAACGTCGGCCGGTAAATACCCGGCCTGCTTCAGCCGCACGATGTCATCATCGGTAACGGAGGAGGCTTCCCACTTCCCGTTGGCGCCCGAGCTTACAATGGTCGAAGGAGACGGGATAGGGTTTGCGGTGGAAGCAGAGGAAACGGGCGCTGGAGCTCTGAGGATCTGCGTGAGCGGGAGGTGGAAGAAGGCGTGGGTTGCTGATTGTGATAGCTCTCCCTTTATAGACTGTTGTTAGGCCTGGGATTCCTTTTTCCACGCCGTTGGCTTCTCCACTTCCTGATATGCCCGTGACGTTATGTGCGGGGAGGAGAATCAAAATCACTAACCATATCCCTCGAAAAGCGTGACATGGTCTTCACCTCAAGGGGACGTGCCAAACGTGGCGTCGGCCTCGAGCCACGCTTCGAGAAATAGTAACTGCTTGGTGTTATGGCCGGAAGCGACTCTTCGTTGGAGGAGAAAAGTTGCCAGATGAAGACACCATTTACACTTGAATGGTGTTTGTTTATTATTGCCTTCGGTGTTAAGTAAAACTGCCGTTTCAGATCCCGGACACCACTTGGTTCCGAATATGGGTAAAACATACTGAAGAACTCGCCTCGCAAGCCGAATACTGGTCAGGTGAGCGGATGCCGGAAACAAGCCTTGGCGTTGGAGGCAAGTTTGGGGGCTACTGAGGGAGGCATGGACTAAGGGGTCCTCGAGGTGACGGCCCATTGTACATGGGCCAGACTGGTGGAGCCGTATAATGATAGGAGATCTACAAAGCCGTGGTGTGCCCTCCAAGTCAAGAAGGCGCGGGATCTCTTTAAACCCTTATTTGTAATCTAACTTCGGTAACCCTAACCCAACCGATGTCTATATAAACCGAGGGTTTTTAGTCTTTAGGGCTAGAGCTACATTCGTCACCTCATCTCCTTAGGGTTTAGCTCATGCTGATCTCGAGGTAGATCTACTCTGTAAACCACATTGTACATCCAATACAATCAAGCAGGACGTAGGGTATTACCTCTTCGAGAGGGCCTGAACATGGGTAAACACTGTGTTAGTCGTCCCTTGTTCCCTATCGATCCTAGATCCACAACTCGGGACCCCCTACCCCGATGTCTGCCGGTTTTGACACCGATACCCTCCGTGATGGTGTCTAGATTGGATCTCATGGTTCTGGAACTTGCGGCGGCTGGAATTGTTTTTCGTCGACTCCCCTAGGGTTTCTGGAATATTGGGGTATTTATAGAACAAAGAGGTGGTGCAGGAGGTCACTGAGGTGGGCACAACCCACCTGGGCAGGCCTGGGCTCCTGGGCGCGCCCAGGTGTCTTGTGCTCACCTCGGGCCCCCTCTCCGGTACTTCTTTTGCCCATCTTGTGTCTTCTGGTCCAAAACAATTCTCCAAAAAGTTTCGCTGTGTTTGGACTCGTTTGGTACTGATATTCTACGAAGTGAAAAACAAGCAAAAAACAGCAACTGGCACTTAGCACTATGTCAATAGGTTAGTCCCAGAAAATGATGTAAAGTTGCTATATAATGTTTGTAAAACATCCAAGAATGATAATATAATAGCATGGAACAATTAAAAATTATAGATACCTTGAAGACGTATCAGCATCCCCAAGCTTAATTCCTGCTCGTCCTCGAGTAGGTAAATGATAAAAACAGAATTTTTTATGTGGAATGCTGCCTAACATGTTCATCACATAAACTTTTCTTATGTAGCATGGACATTTGGACTTTTATATGGTTCAAAGCAATAGTCTAGTTTTGACATGAAGATTTTAATACTCAAGCATATAAACAAGCAACCATGTCTTTCAAAATATGAACACTAAAGAAAGTTATCCCTAGCCCATCATGCTCAATCATTGATCTATTCATGAAACACACTCACATATTAGCTACATCCAATGCTCAAGTATGATCATAGTGCCCCTTAGTTGCTGCTTTATAAGAGAAGATGGAGACTCAAAATAAAAATAAATATTGCATAAAGTAAATAGAAAGGCCCTTCGCAGAGGGAAGTAGGGATTTGTAGAGGTGCCAGAGCTCAAAGCTTAAATTGAGAGATAATTTTTTTTGAGAGGCATACTTTTCCCATCAACGAAAACGACCGAGTAATTCCCAACACTTTCCATGCTAGATATATCATAGACGGTTCCCAAACAGAAAATAAAGTTTATTCCTTTTTCCACCGTTCTTTCACACTCCACGGCTAGCCGTATCCACGGGTACCGTCCATACCAACACTTTCCAAGGTATTTATTATTTGACAACATAATGTAAATTTCTTTTTCATTTCGGGACTAGGCATCCCTATTACCGGCGTACTCTCGTGCAATGACAAGTGAATAAATACTCATCTTGAGAATAACACATCTAGCATGGAAAATATTGGCCACCCCCTGCCGCTTCATGAGCGGTACGAGCACAAAAAAAGAAAATAAATTTTGAAAATTAGAGGTGGCACATACAAATTTGCTTAGAATGGCACAGGAATACTGCATATAGGTAGGTATGGTGGACTCATGTGGCAAAATTGGTTTAAAGATTTTGGATGCACAAGTAGTATTTCTACTTAGTACAAGTGGAGGCTAGCAAAAAGATTGAGAAGCAACCAACCAAGAAACGAAAAATCACATAAGCGAGCATTAAGCATAACTAACATCGAATAATGCACCACAATTAGGATGTAATTTCATTGCATAACTATTGACTTTCGCGCTTGCATAGGGAATCACAAACCTTAACACCAATATTCTTACTAAAGCATAATTACACATCAACATGACTCACATATCACTATCATCATATCTCAAAACTATTACAAAGAATCAAGTTTCATTTGTCCAATGATCTTCATGAAAGTTTTTATTATATCCCTCTTGAATATTTATCACTTTGTGACTAGTTTCATATATTGCAATTGCTTTGACAAGCTCAAACAAATCTAAGTGAAGAACATGAGCATAAAGATTTTCATCTCTCAAAATAATATAAGTGAAGCATGAGAGAATTTCTTCAAAATTACTGACTCTTAGATAAATCTAAGTGAAGCATGAGAGTATTTCTTCAAACATATTAAAGCACACCATGCTCAAAAAGTTATAAGTGAAGCACTAGAGCAATTCCATAGCTCAAAAAGTTTAAGTGCAGCATAAAGAGCAGTTCTAACAAATCATAGCATAATTTTGGCTCTCTCAAATAGGTGCGTCCAGCAAGGATAGTTGAGACAAAATAAAAATCAAAACAAGCAAATACTAATATAATACAAGACGCTCCAAGCAAAACTCATGATATGTGACGAATAAAATTATAGCTCCAAGTAAAATACCGATGGTCGTTAGAAGAAAGAGGGGATGCCACTCAGGGCATCCCCAAGCTTAGTTGTTTGTTTCTCCTTGAATATTAACTTGGGGTGCCATGGGCATCCAAAATCTTAGGCTCTTCTTACTCCTTATTCCTTCATCCATCGTGGTCTCACCCAAAACTTGAAAACTTCAATCACACAAAACTTAACAAAACCTTCGAGAGATCCGTTAGTTTAATAAAGCAAATCACCACTTTAAGTACTGTTGAAAACCCATTCATATTTTATTATTGCATTATACCTACTGTATTCCAACTTTACATGCTGTCAGTGTAAAAACCAACAGACCTCGGGGTAGGGGGTCCCGAGCTGTGGATCTAGGATCGATGGGGAACAAGGGACGACGAACACAGTGTTTACCTAGGTTCATGCCCTCTCAAAGAGGTAATACCCTATGTCCTGCTTGATTGTATTGGATGTACAATGTGGTTTACAGAGTAGATCTACCTCAAGATCAGCATGAGCTAAACCCTAAGGAGATGAGGTGATGAATGTAGCTCTAGCCCTAAAGACTAAAAACCCTCGGTTTATATAGACACCGGTAGGGTTAGGGTTACCGAATATAGATTACAATAAGGGTTTAAAGAGATCCTGCGCCTTCTTGAGTTGGAGGTCACACCACGGCTTCGTAGATCTACTATCATTATACGGCTCCACCAGTCCGGCCCATGTACAATGGGCCATCGCCACGAGGACCCCTTAGTCCATGACTCCCTCACATGCCTTATACCCCCCAATACAATCCATAGATTCATCAAAATAAGCAAACAATGCAAAGAAAACAGAATCTGTCAAAAACAGAATAGTCTGTAGTAATCTGGACTTTGACCATACTTCTGTAACCCTAAAAATTCTGAAAAATTAGAACAACGTGAAAAATTTGTATATAAATCCTGTGTAAAAAATTCAGACACTTTCGTCACTTCTGTGATTTTTCAAAATTCTTCTACTGGACATATATGTTTCTGTTTTTCAACAAGATCAAATCAACTATCACCCAACATGATCCCAAAGGCTTTGCTTGGCACAAACACTAATTAAAATATAAAAAAACACAATCATAACAGTAGCATTATTATGCAAACACTCAAGAACAGAAATAAAAAGATAAAAAATAAATTTTATTCATTGGGTTGCCTCCCAACAAGCGCTATCGTTTTACGCCCCTAGCTAGGCATAATGCGTAGATTCAAGTATTGTCATCTTTAGTCTTTGATCCATAGGATGCCCTCATGATTGATTCATATGGTGGCTTAATTCTTGTTCTAGAGAAGTGTTCCATACCCTTCCTTAGTGGAAATTGAAATTTGATATTACCTTCTTTCATATCAATCACGGCACCTATAATGCGCAAAAATGGTCTACCAAGAATAATTGGACAAGACGGATTGCAATCAATATCAAGAACGATAAAGTCTATGGGAACATAATTCCTATTTGCAAGAATAACAACATCATTGATTCTTCCCAAAGGCTTTTTAATAGTAGAATCTGCCAAGTGCAAATTAAGAGAACATTCTTCAATATTGGTAAGACCAAGCACATCACATAGAGATTTCGGAATTGTGCAAACACTAGCAGCCAAATCACATAAAGCAAAACACTCATAAGTTTTAATCTTGACTTTAATGGTAGGTTCCCATTCATCATGTAATTTTCTAGGAATTGAAATCTCTAATTCCAACTTTTCTTCTAAGGCTTTCATCATGGCATCAACAATATGTTTAGTAAAAGCTTTATTTTGTTCATAAGCATGGGGTGAATTTCTCATGGATTGCAACAAACATATGCATTCAATCAAAGAGCAACTATCATAATTAAAGTCTTGGTAATCCGAAAGAGTGGGTACATCACTAGCTAAAGTTTTCACCTCTCCAAACCCACTTTTATCAATTTTTTCATCAAGATTTTCACCCTCCGAATTATCGGGACACCCTTTATCTAAATTTGACTCTTCTCCAATCCATTTATCATAAATTTTAATATTACTAAACAAATAATCAATAGAAGAAACACCAATCACTTTAAGATCTTCATCTTTTTTATGAAAGCAATCACTAGAAAATGCTCTTTCTAAAAAATCTCTTTTAGATCTAAGCATAGCGGTTCTTTTCTTACTTTCAACCATAGAAACATATAATGCTTTAATTGATTCATAAACTCTAGGTGGAAAAGCTTTCAACTTGACATTTTCTACATCGTGAGAAATTCTATCAATGATTCTAGACATATCATCAATCTTATTCAACTTTTCTTCTATTGTAGTATTGAAAACTTTTTGAGCATTGATAAATTCTTTAATATTACTCTCAAGATCAGAGGGGTTCCTATTATTATTGTAAGAAGAATTACCATAGGAATTGCCATAATTATTAGAGGAATTTCCCGGGAAAGGCCGAGGATTAAAATTACCTCTATAAGCATTGTTATTGAAATTATTTCGCGAGATAAAATTCACATCTACGGGATCACTATTTTTCTCAATCAAAGTAGACAAGGGCACATCATTAAGATCAATAGGAGCACTTTTGTTAGCAACCAATTTCATAAGAGCATCAACCTTTTCACTCAAAGAATTAATTTCTTCAACCGAATTAACTTTTTTACTAGTAGGTGCCCTTTGGGTATGCCATTGCGAATAATTTGCCATGATATTATTTAGCAATTTAGTAGCTTCACCCAAAGTAATTTCCATAAAAGTACCACCCGCGGAGGAATCCAAAAGATTTCTAGAAACAAAATTCAATACCGCATAAATTTTTTGTATGATCGTCCAAAGATTTAAACCATGAGTAGGACAATATCTTAGCATCAACTTCATTCTTTCCCAAGATTGTGCAACTTGTTCATGCTCATGTTGCTTAAAATTCATGATTTTAGTTCTAAGGGAAATAATTTTCATGGGAGGAAAATACTTAGTAATAAAAGCATCCTTGCACTTATCCCAAGAATCGATACTATTGCAAGGCAAAGAAGAAAACCAAATTTTTGCACGATCCCTAAAAGAGAAAGGAAATAATTTCAACTTCACAATATCATTGTCCACATCTTTTTTTCTTTTGGATATCACACAATTCTATGAATGTGTTTAGATGGGATGCGGCATCCTCATTAGGAGTACCGGAAAATTGATCTTTCATAACAAGATTCAACAAAGAGGCACTAATATCACAAGACTCTACACTAGTGGCAGGGGGAGCAATCGGAGTGCTAATAAAATCATTGTTATTGGTGTTGGAAAAATCACACAACTTGGTGTTTTCTTGAGTCATCGTGACTACGCAAACAAGATTGCAAACAAATATGAGGAGAAAAAGCGAACGAAGAAGAGAACGAATAAAACGGCAAATTTTTGTGAAGTGGGGGAGATGAAAACGAGAGGCAAATGGAAAATAATGTAAATTGCAAGGAGATGAGATTTGTGATTATGAACCTAATAGATGTTGATGATGTCTCCCCGGCAACGGCGTAAGAAATTCCTTTTGATATCGCTTGAGACTGCGTTGGTATTTCCCCAAAGAGGAAGGGATGATGCAGTATAGCTACGGTAGGTATTTCTCTCAGTTATGAAACCAAGGCATCAATCCAGTTGGAGAACCAAGCAACACTATATAAACGGTACATGGACACAAAGAACAAATACTTGCAACCCAACGCGTAAGAGGGGTTGTCAATCCCTCCTGGGTAACGGTGCCAGAAATTTGCAAGTGGAAGAAATATTTTTGATAGATTGGATAAATAGCTCTCGATAAAACACGAAATAAAATAAGTAATAAAAAGTGCAGCAAGGTATTTTTGGGTTTTTGATAATATAGATCTGAAAATAAAAGCGAATAAAAATAGATCTCAAAGCAAATATGATAAAGAATAGACTCGGGGGCCGTAGATTTCACTAGTGGCTTCTCTCAAGAAAATAGCATACGGTGGGTAAACAAATTACTGTTGGGCAATTGATAGAAGATCAAATAATTATGACGATATCCAGGCAATCATCATTATATAGCCATCACGTCCAAGATTAGTAGACCGACTCCTGCCTACATCTACTACTATTACTCCACATATCGACCGCTATCCAGCATGCATCTTGTGTATTAAGTTCATGGAAAAATGGAGTAATGCAATAAGAACCATGAAATGATGTAGATGAGATCTATTCCTGTAGGAATAGCCCCCATCTTGTTATCCTTAATAGCAATGATCCATGCATGTCTTGCTGCCCCTTCTGTCACTAGGAAAGAACACCGCAAGATCGAACCCAACACAAAGCACCTCTTCCCATGGCAAGAAAAATCGATCTAGTTGGCCTAACTAAACCAAAGATTCGAAGAAGAAATACGAGGCTATAAGTAATCATGCATATAAAAGATCAAAGAAAACTCAAATAACATTCATGGATATAGATCTGATCATAAACTCAAAGTTCATTAGATCCCAACAAACACACCGCAAAAAGAGTTACATCAAATAGATCTCCAAGAGACCATTGTATTGACAATCAAAAGAGAGAGAGGAAGCCATCTAGCTATTGCCTACGGACCCGTAGGTCTATGATGAACTACTCACGCATCATCGGAGAGGCACCAATGAGGATGATGAACCCTTCCATGATGGTGTCTAGATTGGATCTCGTGGTTCTGGCATTTGCGGCGGCTGGAATTGTTTTTCATCGACTCCCCTAGGGTTTCTGGTATATTGGGGTATTTATAGAGCAAAGAGGCGGTGCAGGAGGTCACTAAGGTGGGCACAACCCACCTGGGCGCTCCTGGGCTCCTGGGCGCGCCCAGGTGTCTTGTGCTCACCTCGGGCAACTGGCGCTGGGCACTATGTCAATAGGTTAGTCCCGAAAAATGATATAAAGTTGCTATATAATGGTTGTAAAACAACCAAGAATGATAATATAACATCATGGAACAATAAAAAATTATAGATACGTTGGAGACGTATCACTTGCGCGCCTGGTGTCTTGTGGTCACCAGGTGCACCCCCCTCTAATGTTATTTGCACCAGAAATTCAGAAGTATTTAGAAAAAAATTATATTAAATTTTCAGGGTATTCTAAGAACTTTTATTTTTGGGTCACTTTTTTATTGCACGGGAAATTCAGAAAACAAACAAAACATGGAATTTTATTTCATTTAACTAGGAAAAACAGAAAACAAAAGTTGGGAGTAGAAGGTTGTGCATACTAAATTCATCAACTTCACACCTCTAAAAAATGATCCATTAATAAGGTTGATCAAGTCTTATTAACAACCACTTCCGATTAGTATGAAACCAAAGAACTTTCGTAAAACAATAAGTTACCTCAACGGGGATAGGCATGTCCCCAACAATAATTATATCATATTTCTTTGACAATAGGTAGAGGTAGTTGAAAACTTCCAATAGTGAGTGTCGGAGATTTTTCAATAACATTAATACCATTCACTTGGAATTGCTTCTTCGGAAAGTGCATCGTATGCTCATTACCATTGATATGAAAAGTGACCTTGCTTTTATTGCAATCAATAACAGCCCCTGCAGTATTCAAGAAGGGTCTACCAAGGATAATCGACATGTTGTCGTCCTCGGGCATCTCAAGTATAACAAAGTCAGTCAAGATAGTAACATTTGCAACAACAACGGGCACATCCTCACAAATACCAATAGGTATGGCAGTTGATTTGTCAGCCGTTTGCAAAGATATTTCAGTAGGTGTGAGTATATTCAAATCAAGTCTTTTATATAAGGAGGAAGGCATAACACTAACACCAGCTCCTAGATCGCACAAAGCAGTTTTGACATAGTTTCTTTTGATGAAGCAAGGTATAGTTGGTATTCTTGGATCTCCAAGTTTTTTAGGTACTCCATCCTTAAAAGAATAATTAGCAACCATGGTGGAGATTTCAGCTTCATGTATTTTTCTCTTATTAGTGATGATGTCTTTCATGTATTTTGCATAAGGGGCCATCTTTAAAATATCAGTCAAACTAGTACGCAAAAAGACTGGCCTCAGCATTTCAGCAAAGCGTTCAAATTCTTCATCATCTTTTTTCTTAGTTGGTTTAGGTGGAAAGGGCATGGGTTTTTTAACCCATGGTTCTCTTTCTCTTCCATGTTTTCTAGCAACAAAGTCTCTTTTATCATATCTTTTATTTTTAGCTTGTGGGTTATCAAGATCAACAGCTGGTTCTATTTTCACATCATTATCTGGTTCTTTGGCATTTTCTAGTTGAGTGTCTTCATGAACATCATCATTATCATTTTCATTATCACTAGGTGGATGTTCATTACCAGATTGAGTTTCAGCATCAGAAATAGAGACATCATTGTTATCTTCAGGTAGTTTTTCTTTATCAGGTTCACTAGAGGTAGGCAAAGTCCTATCATTTTTCTTCTTCTTTTTCTTTTTAGAAGGACTAGGTGCACTAGTGTTAATTCTTTGAGAGTCTTGTTCAATTCTTTTAGGGTGTCCCTCAGGATAAAGTGGTTCCTGAGTCATTTTACCTCCTCTAGTTGCTACTCTAACAGCAAAGTCATTTATATTATTGTTCATTTCATCAAGCAATTCTTTTTTGAGATTGAGCAACTTGTTCTAACTGAGTTTGAAACATAGAGGCATGTTTTCCTACACCTCTAACATTATTTGAGATTCTAAATAACAAGTCACTCAAGCGAGCAATCATATTAGAATTATATTTCAATTATTTCATGACATTTTCATTGAAGTGATCTTGTTTTCTAATGTATTTGTCAAACTCATATAAGCACTGACTAGGATGTTTATTGTAAGGGATGTCACTTTCATTAAATTTCATTGAAGAGTTTACCTCTACCACCTGTGGTGGTGGTGTGTCAAGTCCATGTATATCTTCAATAGATGGTAGATTCTTAACATCCTCAGCTTTAATACATTTTTCCTTCATACTATTCTTTGCCTCTTGCATATCTTCATGACTGAGATATAAGATACTCCTCTTCTTCGGAGTGGGTTTAGGCAGTGATTCAGGAAGAGTCCAATCATCATAATTTTTCAATATATTATTCAATAATTCCTCAGCCTGTTCAACAGTTCGTTACTTGAAAACACAACCAGCACAACTATCTAGGAAGTCCCTAGAAGCATCGGTTAGTCCATTATAGAAGATATCAAGTATTTCATTTTTCTTAAGCGAATGATTAGGCAAAGCATTAAGCAATTGGAGAAGCCTCCCCCAAGCTTGTGGGAGACTCTCTTCTTCCATTTGCACAAAATTAAATATTTCCTGTAAGGCAGCTTGTTTCTTATGAGCAGGAAAATATTTTTCAGAGAAGTAGTAAATCATATCCTGGGGACTACGCACACAACCAGGAGCAAGAGTATTGTACCATATCTTAGCATCACCCTTTAATGAGAATGGAAATAATTTGAGAATATAATAGTAGCGAATTTTCTCATCAGTAGTGCAGAAAAGCCTAGCTATGGCGTGCCAAAAACAGCCTTGCTGGGGTAGGAGCCCCACATCACCAATATGGCGCCAGTGTTAAAATATAGTGGTGGCGCTGGAGCCTACGCCAGCAGTATTATATGTGTTTCTGGCGTACGATGTTTGCAACGCCACCACTATATTCACTGACCCAGCGGCGCACAATGTAATTTGCACACCACAAACATTTCGTGCACAAAAAAAAAGGTTTTTCAACACCATGTAACATTTAGCATTTCACATTAACACTAAGTACATACTATATAACAGTAGAATAGTAGCAGATAATAGAACATTAGGAGTTGATATTTAAGTGGTTGCTAGCTAGCTATATAGATCTTACAAACATAACCAGTTAATAATAGAAACATTACGAGCTAAAACAGTACTAGTACATAGCGCTAATACATAGTTAAGCAGTTCATTCATGTACTGCCCCGCCACACACATAGTTCTAAATGAGGTTGATGACCACCATCATCCTCAAGCCATGGCGCCGCATGTTCCTGATGGTGACTAAGATGGCCTGTCCAATCTGGAGATTCTTTCCATCTAGGAAATTGTTCCATCCCGCGGCGCTGAACACACTGCGACCGTCTGTGTCCAGTGTGTAAGCACAGTTTGTGATGGAACCCCTTGCTGTAAGGCGTAGTCCAGCAATGCCTGCTTCATCCAGCTCGATGCCACAACTCTCACTTAGCCTCTTAGGAAATTTCTAGAGAAAAAAACAAATATGGTAAATGAGCATTGTTGAGGATATAACTATTGGGTATGACCCGCCCAGGAGGGGCCGGGTCATGCCACTGGCGGCTCATGATGAAGAAGCCCAGGAAGATATGAAGATGGCGGTCTATAGAGCAAGCTTATTGAAGGCCCAAGACTCGGGGGAGACTTAAGGCCCATGGGTGTGAACCGCCATATGTTTAACTTATATTGTAAGGAAAGTTTAGTTGGTTACGCTGTGGGCCAGATGACCAAGAGTCGTTGCGGCAAGCTCTACATCGACAACGCAGGCTGGGGCCCCGAGGCTGGCTCAATCGAGTATGGGTACCGGGTCCCCTTTGGCGGAATCCATGTCTTCATCGGCAAGATCGGGGAGTCGGGGCCTGAGCCGGACACCTGAATCGACATCGTCGAGATGGCTCAGCGCGCACGACCCGCCAAGGTTCAAATCGCCACGAAAAGCGCCTTTGTTGGTGTCGTCCATGGCATGGATCTTGAGGAAGGATCTGAGTCCAGGAGAGAGACGGTAATTTACTCTGATGGTGAATCCTCAACTGGTGAGACCGATTCGATGTATCAATTTCAACATCACAGGCTTGGGGGCTGTTCCGATGGTGACAGTATTCCGGACCCCCATGAGCCGCCGAACAGGGTCGCAATCTTCATGGCTGGCATAGAACCGATGCTTGGTTCGACGACTGCTGCGGCTATGACCTTCAGTTCCACGGCGGCGGCGACGGCTGGTGCCAGCGGCTCTACGCGCCCGCCGGCTCAGGTTTTGACTGAGCTGTTGGATGCTTTGGCGATTTTAATGGGAGCAGAAGTAACCCCGGAGACTCAAGAACAACACAAAGTGGATGTCGCGAAGCTACGAGATGAGATAGCCCAGGCCAAGGAAGAGCTTGCTGTTGAGAATGCTAGGATGGCGACAGAGCGAGCCGCCTTGGACGCGCAATCACAGCGGATTCGGGCAGAATCGTTCAGGCTCACCTTGGATCAAAACGCTTCAAACGATGTTATGAGGAGGAGGCACCAGACCCGTCTGCCCACGGAGTATGAGGCTAGGAACCTTTTCAACACGCCTGGGGCAGGGACCAGTGATCTGCCCGTGGTAAACCGGGCCGTTGAGACACCCGTGACCGGAGCACCGGTTCAGCCACGTGCGGTGGACCGGCCTCGCTTAAATTTGACTCCGCCTCAGCATGTTCCGACACCACCGGGTCATTATTCTAACCCTCTGGACAATATGATTGCTGCGGCTACACGACTGGCGACTCTTCCCGTTGAACGTGAGTCTCCAGCTGCAATGGAGATACGGAGGGCCGGAGAGCTTCTTTAGACAGCGGTGGCACAACAGGCGGCTTATTCGTACAGTCGCGAACGGATTCATTCAACCCTTCGTCCAAGCCGGAGTTATAGCAGGCATATTGACTCGCCAGCAGTTTCAAGTAGTGAACGGCATCATAACCAGCCTCGTAGGCGTGACCCACCGCGTGCTGGTAACGATGTCCAGGCCTTGGTGGATCAGGGCAGGACGCGTCGGGAGGCTGAGCTGGCGGCTCAGTTGGCGGCTCAACAACAATCTCCGGTTTACCCATCAGCATCCGTAGAGGCAGGAGTGACCTCTAGAACCCTTGGTGTGCCATGTTTAGTGCCGGCTATACGTAACGAGCGCTTGCCTAAGGATTTCAAGGGCCCCCGCAAGGTGCCTAATTACACCGCGGATCAGCCCCCAGAAGCCTGGATTGAGAGCTATGAGATGGCCATGGAGATATTGGATGTTAATGATGCTACGTGTGCTAAATACTTCACCATGATGTTGGATGGGCCAGCACGCACTTGGCTGAAAGGACTGCCCCCTAACTCCATCAGGTCATGGGCTAAATTAAAGACGCGTTTTATCCAAAATTTCAAAGACACGTGCAAGCAGCCTATGTCGATTCTTGATTTAGATTCTTGCGTCCAGGGTGAGGGCGAGTCAACAACCAATTGGGTGCACCGGATCTCGGCCGTTATCCACTCATCGGACAGTATCAACGCCGGTTCAGCCGTCCTGATGTTGGAAAAGAACTGTGGTTTCCTTCCCTTAAGTAGAAGCTGGGGCGGCTTAAGCGCCACTACAACGATATGGGGGAGCTCATGGCGGCTCTCATCAAATATGCTAATTCTGATAGCACTAAGGACCCTGAGTACGATGAGGAGAAAGTAGGGAAGGGGAAGAAGAATGGCAATGCAAAGGGACAGCAGCATAATCCGGCGGGTCAAGGTAATGGCAAGCGCAAACAGATGGACGGCGGTTCAGATTTTGTGGCTAATACCAATACGCAGAATAATAATCAGCATCGCAAGGGGAAGTCATAAGTGCCCCGGTTTGGCGGGCCGAAGTTCAACCTTGAGGCGATGATGAATCAGCCTTGCCCAAAGCACGGTACACAAGAGAAGCTGGCCAATCATCTGTGGAAAGATTGCTTCATCATGAGGGAGTATAGAAATTCTAGTTTTTTCCAGAACAATCGTGGCCCGCATGGCCGGTCAGGATCCGGCTCTCACGGACCTGGCTTTGGAGGTGGCGGCTCAAGCTCAGGTTTTCAGGGCCAAGGCAGTCAAGGTGGTTTTAATCAGCAACCTAGTCAAGGGAATCAGCAATAGCAGACCGGTTATCAGAGTAATCCGAAGCAGCTGAATAGTGGTCAGTATCATGTGTTTACCACAAGTCTATGCAAACGAGACCAGGAGATTCGTAAGCGGGCGGTGAATGCGGTTGAGCCGGCAGTCCCTCGATACTTACGATGGTCTGAGCATCCTTTTGTATGGAGCTGTGAGGATCACCCGCCCCGGATTGATAACCCGGGTCAATTGGCTTTAGTGGTTGCTCCTCAGGTTGGAGGGTATAAGTTCACCAAGGTGCTCATGGATGGAGGCAGCAGCATCAATATCCTTTATTATGATACTTTCCGCCTTATGAATTTGACTGACAAAGATCTTAAGCCATCTTCTACTATTTTTCATGGGGTGGTGCCTGGTAAGTCGGCGTATCCTGTGGGTAAGATAGCGTTGGAAGTGGCCTTTGGTGATGACAATGATTACAGAGCTGAAACATTGACCTTTGAAGTAGTCAAGATCAAGAGTCCTTATCACGCCTTGTTTGGACGGCCGGCTTATGCTAAATTTATGGCATGGCCTTGTTATGTTTATCTGCAGCTTAAAATTCCGGGTCGCAAAGGTACCATCACAGTGCATGGAAACAGGAAGATAGCTTTGGAGTGTGAAGAGGGTGATGCTGCTTATGCTGAGTCTGCTTGTGCAACAGAGGAATTGAAGTTCTACAAAGATAATGTTGACCCGGCGGATATGACCCCCTTGAAGAAGCCAACCACAGAGCATGACCCCTTGTTGAAATTTAAGTCGGCCATTGACACTAAACTGGTTGACTTTGTTCCTGGCAACTCATCCAAGCAGTTCAGTATCAGTTCTAATATGGATCTAAAATAGGAAAGCGCGCTCATCGAGTTCATCCGTGAGAACCGGGACATCTTTGCATGGAAGCCTTCAGACATGCTAGGTGTACCGAGGGAACTCGCTGAGCGCACTCTCAATGTTGATCCCAAGTTTAAACTAGTCAAGCAATTCCTTCGTCATTTTAATGAAGAAAGGCGCAAGGCCATTGGTGAGGAAGTGGCCTGGCTCTTAGCGGCTGGGTTTGTCATTGAAGTGTTTCATCCTGCATGGTTGGCTAACCCGGTGCTGGTACTTAAAAAGAACGGTACCTGGCGTATGTGTGTGGATTACATAGCCCTTAACAAGGCATGTCCGGTTGATCCTTTTGCTCTCCCTCGTATTGATCAGATCATTGATGCTACGGCGGGTTGTGAGCATTTGAGTTTTCTGGATGCTTACTCTGGTTATCATCAGATCAAGATGGCGGTTAAGGACCAGGAGAAGACAACATTCATTACTCCCTTTGGAGCCTTCTGCTAGGTGTCTATGCCTTTTGGGCTCAAGAGTGCCCATGCGACTTACCAGCGGTGTGTTCAGAATTGCCTTCATGACCAGATTGGACGCAATGTTCATGCCTATGTGGATGACATTGTTGTGAAATCCAGGAAGAAGGAAACCTTGATAGATGACTTGAAAGAAACCTTTGACAATCTCCGGGTCTACAAGATGATGCTTAACCCGGCCAAGTGTGTATTTGGTGTACCAGCAGGCAAGCTTCTGGGTTTTTTGGTTTCCGAAAGGGGCATTGAAGCTAACCCGGAGAAGATCAAGGCTATCACTTCTTTGGCTAAGCCGGCGTGTATTAATGATGTTCAGCGTCTGACGGGTCGTATTGCGGCCTTAAGCCGGTTGGGTGAAAAGGCCATCCCTCTGTATCAGATGATGAAGAAGACAGATCGCTTTGTCTGGAGTGATGCTGCCGATCGGGCGTTTGAGGCATTAAAAAAGCAGTTGGCTGAGCCGCCGATCCTTGCAGCTCCTATTGATAAGGAGCCCTTACTGTTATATGTGGCTGCTAACAGTAGAGCTGTTAGTGTGGCAATTGTTGTTGAAAGAAAGGAATCAGGCGAGGAGCATCCGGTTCAGCGGCCGGTTTATTATGTCAGTGAGGTACTCATCGAATCCAAGCAGAGATACCCACATTGGCAGAAGCTGGTTTACGGCGTGTTCATGGCTAGCCATAAGATAAAGCAATATTTCCTTGGTCATCCCATCACTGTGGTCAGTTCTGCCCCTTTAGGGGATATTATTCAAAACAGAGAAGCCACAGGCCGGGTGGCTGAATGGGCCATTGAGCTTGGACCCCATGGTCTGAAATACATGCCTCGGACAGCTATTAAGTCTCAAGCACTCATGGATTTTATTAATGATTGGACAGAGTTGCAGATGCTTGAGGAGAAGCCTGATAACACATACTGGACTATTCATTTTGATGGATCTAGGCAGTTAGAAGGCTCGGGGGCTGGAGTTATTTTGACTTCCCCGCGAGGTGATAAATTTTGTTATGTCTTAAGGTTGCTCTTCCCTTGTACTAACAATGCAGCTGAGTATGAAGCCTTGCTCCATGGTTTTCGGATGGCTAAAGAGATGAATCTAAGCTGGGTGAGATGCTTTGGTGACTCAGATTTGGTGGCTCAGCAGGTTTCAGGAACTTGGGATTCCAAGGATCGACTCATGGCGGCTTATCGCCAAGAGGTTGATGTTATTGCTGGTCATTTCAAGGGCTATCAAGTGGAACACGTTGATCGCAGGAAAAATGAGGCGGCGGATGCTTTAAGCCGGCTGGGGTCCCAGCATAAGCCGGTACCACCTAATGTTTTCCTCGATGTGTTACATAATCCTTCAGTTAAATTGCCTACGGAGGAAGATCTTGCTGTTCCTGACCCAGAGGCACACTTGGTGGCGGCTCTTCATGCTATTCCTAATTGGACAGTTCCATATTTGGCTTATATGACCCGGGGTGAGTTACCTGAAGATGAAACTTTGGCCAGGCAGATAACCCGGCGGTCTAAGTCAATGACTATCGTCAATGGAGAGTTGCACCAATGCAGTGTCATAGGGGCATTTCAACGTTGTGTTTCTCCTAAGGAAGGCCATAAGATTCTACGAGAGATTCATGAAGGAGATTGTGGTCATCATGCTGGCTCTAAGTCTCTCATGGCTAAGGCTTTTCGTCATGGGTTCTATTGGCTGACGGCTCATGCTGATGCAGAGGATTTGGTCAGCAAGTGCGATGGTTGTCAGAAATTTTCAAGATGAGCTCATGTGCCAGCTCAAGAATTAAGGATGATTCCAATTACTTGGCCGTTTGTAGTCTGGGGGCTGGATATGGTTGGACCTTTTAAAAGATCCAAGGACAAAAAGACTCACCTCTTGGTGGCGGTTGACAAATTTACAAAGTGGGTTGAGGCAGAGCCGGTCAGCAAGTGTGACGCGGCAACGGCGGTTCAATTCATCAAAAAGGTGATTTTCCGCTTTGGCTACCCTCACAGCATCATCACTGATAATGGCACTAATCTGTCTAAAGGAGCTATGAAAGAATTTTGTCAACGTGAACATATTCTTCTTGATGTGTCATCTGTGGCCCACCCTCAGTCCAATGGTCAAGCTGAAAGAGCCAATCAAGAAATGTTGAGAGGTATAAAACCCCGGCTTATGGTCCCTTTGCAAAGGACGCCGGGTTGTTGGGTGGAGGTGCTGCCATCAGTGCTATGGAGTACCAATACTACCCCCAACAGATCTACGGGTTACACGCCTTTCTTCATGGTTTATGGAGCAGAGGCAGTTCTCCCTAGTGACATCCGTCATGACTCGCCCTGTGTGGCGGCTTATGTTGAAGCTGATAATGAAAAGGCACGTCAGGATGCTCTTGACCTTTTGGATGAGGAGCGTGACCTTGCGACGGCTCGCTCGGCGATTTACCAGCAAGATCTGCGACATTATCATAGCCGCCGGGTTAAAACCCGGACCTTTCAAGAAGGGGATTTGGTGCTCCGGCTCATCCAGGATCAAACTGACATGCACAAGTTGTCCCCACCTTAGGAAGGGCCCTTTGTGGTCAGCAAAAAACTGAACAACGGGTCATACTACCTCATTGATGTTCGAGAGCACAAAGATTCATGCAAGTCTGAGGAGGAGACCCGCCGACCGTGGAACATTGCTCATCTTCGGCCTTATTACACCTGAGCCACCGGCTCTTGTGATGTACATATTTCTACTAATGTATATATTATGATTAGTATAATAAAGCCGGCATCCCTGATAATTCAGGGCCTCTGTCATTTCATTTCTGAGAATCTGAGTCTTTGTTGTCCAATCATAAGGTTACTTGGGGGCTTCCTGCTCATTGAACATAGCTATGACTACCCTCTTGATCCGGCTTGTATGCCTTGATTGCAAATTACTTGGGGGCTTCCTGCTCATTGAGCATAGCTATGACTACCCTCTTGATCCGCTTGTATGCCTTGATTGCAAATTACTTGGGGGCTTCCTGCTCATTGAGCATAGCTGTGACTACCCTATTAATCCAGCTTGAACGCCTGGATTGAAAAACTACTTGGGGGCTTCTTGTTTAATTAAACAGAGCTTTGTTTCCCCTTTTAATTGTCTTGGACACCAGGTGTATTCACCTAAAATCCAGGTTATCCTGCCTTTGTATGCTTGCCACTCTGACCAGGTAATCCTGGAATGACTCGCCGTACTCTTGACAGTCAATCTTATAAAGACCCTGAACTTGTCAAAGTTAAAACGGCGATTGGTCATGTGAGGCCCCGCTTACAGGTTTGAATTAAGGATTAACTCAGAGGCTGTGCGGCCCATTGAATAGCACTTGATATTGAGGCTTCGCAGCCTATGAAGGCCTTGATTTTTCTGATTTGTATTTGCTTTGAAACACTTGTTTGAGGTTCATCTTCTGTACCATATGGATATATGGTTTAAAATTGATTCGGGCCATGTTGCCTTGATCCTTATGATTCATATTTGAATCTAACTGGAGTTTTGATAACCCGGCCTGGCTTAGACCTTATGTTGCCAGTGTGCTTTGATAATGCGCTTGGAGTTATGCGCTCTACGTCTTTGGGATGTTATCCTCGCTGCATATGGCATGGTAAGCCGGCAGTATGACCAAATATCACAGGTATGATATTTACTTGTTATGACTATATTAGGTTTTTGATAAACTCGCCCTGGTTATGGATTATACAGTCACTAGTGGATTTTATATGGGATATTATGACCCGCCCTGGAGTAAACGGCCAGGGCACTTGTTATCTACTTGTGAGCAGGGAGTATGATAAATATGGTTGACATGATTGATGATATTATAAGCATAAGTGGAAGATCTTCAACATCAGATTGGTGGTTCAAACGTGTTCTGCAAATAAACACGCACGATGGCGTGGCAGGCCATGGTTTTTTCATCTAGCCTATTACATGGCTCCCCGAGCCCAAAAGAATAAGTGTTTTTTGATACACACAACGTCCAATACTGTGAATGGTAAGCCGTCCCTTGGATCAGTTGTCTAGGCCTTCATGTGTTGATGCTTCCGGATCATCTTGCACTAGCTCTTCTTCTTCTTGGTTACCCATTGGCTGGAAGTCAGGTGTAGCCCAGTTGATGCCAGTCAAAGCTCTAAACACAGCCTCGTCATCTATAAGACTTGATGGATCAATGTCAGGAGCAAAGGTGTGCTTACGTGTAGGCGGCATAAGATCCACAGCCTGGTGAACCGACGCCTTCACCTTTGAGTTATCAGCATTATAAACCGGGTGGTACTTGAAGAGGTCCGTTTCGTCAGCTAGTTTGCTTGCCCAGGGACGCATCGCTCTTACTATTTCAGTGAAGTCATCAGCACTGAAAGGGGACCCATCTTCCTTAACACTGGGACAGCCGGCTGATATCTCTTCCGGATCAAGTTCAGCCTGCCACGCTTTTGCCCGGCTCAAGGCAGTGATAGCACCGGCTCTGGCGGCTAATCATTTTAATTCTTCCATCGTTTGTGGTAGCACAAATAGCCTCTCCAACACTTCCTTAATAAGGGAAGCTGGTTGCTTCTTATGTAAGGCAGCAGAAATCGCCCGTTGGGCACCAGTGTACAACTACTCTACAAGGGTGTATATGGCTTTCAGCTTTATGCGCATATCGTCACCCAGCTTGGATCTTCTGGAACCTATATTGGCAAGTATATTTATGAGCCGGATAAATGGTTGTTCAACATTGATGAAGAAATATTGAAGTATGCTATTACTTACCAAAGATGGCCGATGTCATGCTGTTGATTTGATATTTTAAACCGGACAACTCATCAGTTACCGGCTTAAGGGCAGCCTCGGCGTCTTCTGCTCTTTTCAATAGAGCTGTCCTCTTGGTATCCCAGCCGCTTTTATCAGCACTGAAGTGTTGTTTAAGATTTTCGATGTTTTTCAAAGCAGTCTTCAGCTCTGATTTGACTTTTGATGTTTCAGATTGTTGGGTTTGAATGTTGGCTCTCAGATCATTGACTTGGGATTCCTTCATATTTAATTCAGCCTGCAACATGAACACCATAGGAAGCATTATGATCATTTTTGAAGTCCCAAGCACAATACCAGTATTTTACTTGGCACTTGGGGGCTAATGCACATTGCTCTTTTTTGAAGACCATTTTATGATGACCCGTTTCAAGTCTTATGACTATGGCCGGCTCATGGGGGCTATATCTTTGGATTTTTTGTTCCTAATTATGGTGATAAAGTTCCGGCTTAGCCATACTGATTAAGCCGGCCCTTGGGGGCTACAGGTGCAAAATTGAGCACTACTCTTTGAAGTTCCAATTTAACTTTTTTCAGCATGCTATGGCATGGACATCAAGATCAATAAGGAGATTTAAAGTCTACAACATATTCAAGTTTATCATATCCAGTAGACTTGGCGGCTGACAGAAAGATATGTGCATAAAACAAATTTTTTTACTTACCTCCAAACGATTCTTCATAAGATTAACCAAGCTGGCTTCAAAGTCACGGCTGGTGTGGAGGCGGTTCAGGTAACCCGCGTGAAGCTCTTGGGCATTGAATTGAGTATAGTCTTCCAGATCCAGTTTCCACTTGCCTTTGTCAGCAGCCGAGATTTACTCTTTTGCGCTGTGCTTGGACAAGACGGTGGGGTTACCTGGTGTTGTGTAAGTCGTCCCAGTAACTATGATATCTTCGGCTTCTTGAGCCGGCTGAGCGGGGCTGGGCGGCTTGGCATTTTCTGGAGCAACATCCATAGCCGCGTCTGAAATTTGATGCATGGATTCAAACACGGTGTGCTTCTTCGGGTCAGCAACCTTGGGATCTTTAGCCGGCTTGCTAACCTTAAGTTTCTTGCTAGGCTTGGCCATGGCACTGAAAATAACAACTCATGATGAGATTAGTGTATTAATGGAGTAAGATATTAAGGCAAACAGGCTTAAGTGTTTCTTACCCAGGAACAGTTTTGAACAGGGGAACGTGAGTCCCAGTTGAATCGCCGTAGGAGGAATGAGAAGTTCCCTGATAATTTGAGTCAAACAGGTTAAGGGGTTGTCGAATAAGGCCCACTTTTGGATACGCTAAGTCGGAAATTTGTGAAACCTCTGGACGGCGCTTGCGAGGGACCGGCGTGTTGGGTAAGCCGGAAGAAAGAATCCCACCGCCGCTGTTCCGGGTTGTGCGGCGAGCTTCATGTTGTTGTTTCTTCAAAATAAAGTTGGGATCCAAGTAAGCTAAAGGGTGAGAAAACCTTACTTTCCGGCTTGCTTGACGAACTTTCTGTCTTGGCAGAGATTCTGAGTCGGAGGAAAGGATAGTTACCTCTTCACCATCTGCGTGGCTGCCTTCCGCGCGTCCTGATAATGATCATTGTCAATAAGATATGCAAAAAATGAGCCAAGGGAATCAAGTTCTACCTCCGACTCATCATCGTCCAAGTTAAATAACTCGGAGGGGGTGGCCTTCTTCTTGGCAGGCTTTTTCTGAGCCTTAGTTTTTGTCCGGGTCTTCTTGGCCGGCTTATCCTGCAGCTTCCTATTCCAAAAAGGAGAATCGGCCTGCAAAAATCAAATGGGTATAAGATGACAGTTTTAATAAAGAAATGATTAAACCGGAAATTATTTAAAGCTTACAGCTGGCGGCTTGTTAAGAGCGCAGAAGGGATTCAGTCCAGTTTTGCTGCAATCTTCCAAACTCTCATTCAGCAGAGACTTGGTCATCTCATTGATGTCATCATCAGTCAGTTGTATCTGGCAGTGGCATTGCGGATATTTTAAGTCGCAGGTGTATTCGCACATCAAGCCGGAGCGGCAGCTTAAGGGCATAATTCTCTAGGCGGCCCAGCATCGAACCAGGTCGATTCCGGTCAAACCATTGGCCATTAAGGCTCTAATCTTTAAAAAAAACGGGTATATATTTGGCCCGCTCTGCTGTGCTGATTCGATCGGGGAGAGGGTGCCTTTTGCTAAGCCTGCTCTCACAGTAACCCGGCAGAGGATTTTCCCCTTCTGGAGAGGTGTCTTGACAGTAAAACCAAGTTTGATTCCAGTCCTTGGGGTGGCTGGACAGTCTGGCGGTTGGGAAGGTGGCATCTTTCCGGCTCTGAATTGAAATACCACCTAATTCTAGGCTGGGCCCATCCGTGAATTCAGTTTGGCAGTTTAAATAGTACAACTCTCTGAATAGTTCAACAGTGGGTTCCTGCTGAAGGTATACTTCGCAAAACACTTGAAAATTGCAGATATTTGTGACAGAGTTGGGTCCGATGTCTTGAGGATGGAGTTGAAAGAAGTGCAGTACATCACGAAAAAAATTTGAACCGGGCGGAGTGAACCCCCGGAGCATGTGATCAGTGAAGACGATAACTTCGCCCTCCTTGGGTTTGGGGACAGTTTCTGCTCCTGGGGCTCTCCAATGAATGACATTCTTGGCGGCTAAAACGCCCACTTGAACATGTTCGAGTAGTTCTTGCTCGGTAACCCGGGAGGCGACCCAATTACATGAGGTGACAGTCTTGGTCATTTTTTAGTAGGAAGGTCTACGAAGAAAATATTGCCGGTTTAAAATTATGCTGTTAAGCAGGCTATTGATTCAAAGGTAAGTGCTATAAAAAGCCAACGTGTTAAGCCGGAAGATAATACACATATTGGTGGCTTAAAAGGGGACTAATGGTACATGGCGGGTTATGGTTTGTCAGTTAAGCCGCCCAAACAGTTGCCATATTTCAGATCTATAAGTGAGGATTTGCTAAGTGGTGGACAAATAGATTCCACAGATCGACGCTACAATTTTGAATCTACAACAGTTCAGAAAATAAAATAAATTGTAGGCCTAAAGTGAAGGCAGTGGAAGAACTCATGTGTTCGGATGGATCTTATACAAAAAAGTGCCTATTGCAATTGAAAAAAGGGATGCTACGCTGCTACTGCGTGTTTTCAGTGTCATCTTCAAATTTAGCCGTGCGATCAACAAGAAGAACAGAGAGGAACCCTGATGAACTAGGGCTAACCCTAATGGAGATCTGCTACGAGGGAAAAGAAGTGCTTACTGATGCTGCTGGACAGCAGTGGTGCTTCGCGGTGCTCTGGTTCGTTCAGGGTGATGCAGCGGCCAGAGTTGAGGCAGTTGACGAGGTCGACGGTGACGGAGCTCGGGCGCGCATGGGCGTTGCGAGGAGGAAGACAGACGAGGAGGCAAGGGGGAAAATGAAAAGGACCCCTGTCCCTATTTATAAGGAGATGGATAAAAGGCATGCACGGGAATCGAGGAGGCCGAAAAAATCATTATGTGGCTATGCGGACGCCTCGATTTTCAGGAGGTCCATTAAAAGATAAAAGATTTGTTGAGATGTTGTGGGCTTCATGAGAAATTAATGCGAGATGATGTCATGGCAGGTTAACACGATTCTGTGAGCTGACGTCATGGCGGGTTATAGCAAGTTTGTAAAAGTTGACGATGCAAGGTTTGTTAAGACAAGCACTAAAGATTGATGTGAACAAGTTCAAATCAACCTGGGGCCTAATGTTGGGGATATAACTATTGGGTATGACCCGCCCAGGCAGGGCCAGGTCATGCCACTAGCGGCTCATGATGAAGAAACCTAGGAAGATATGAAGATGGCGGTCCATAGAGCAAGCTTATTGAAGGCCCAAGACCCGAGGGCGACTTAAGGCCCATGGGTGTGAACCGCCATATGTTTAACTTATATTGTAAGGCAAGTTTAGTTGGTTATCGAGCCGGATACGTAGTGTATGAGCCGGCCGGGACTCTATAAGCCGCCGGGCATCAACCTGTGTATATAAAGGGGTGACCCGGCGGCGGATTAACTCAAGGAACAACCAACCGAGAACTAGGTCAAGCGTATTTGATCCCTGGTAATCGAAACCCAAGCAATACAACCTACATCAGGAGTAGGCTTTACCTCGTTGAGAGGGGCCGAACCTGGGTAAATTCTCCGTGTCCTTTGTCCCGTTTTAACCCCTTCAAGCTAACCTAGCTGCGATGGCTCCACACCTAAGTCCTTTTGCTAGGGCATATGCCGTGTTAAGTCCACGACAAGCATGTCACATTACTACACACTAGCTGAGCATTCATCACATTCTACACTAAGCATATCACATTATACTACACACTAAAGCATGTCCTCAAATTCTACCCTAAGCATATATATATCACAACACATTATTACATTAATTAAGCATATCACATTACTACAAGCATGTCACAAGTAAGCATATATATCATCAAATTTCAACACTAAGCATATCACATTACTAGAAGCATATGTCACAATTAAGCATATATATCATCAAATTTCAACACTAAGCATATCACATTACTACAAGCATGTCACAAGTAAGCATATATATCATCAAATTTCAACACTAAGCATATCACATTACTACAAGCATATGTCACAAGTAAGCATATATATCATCATATTTCAACACTAAGCATATCACATTAGTACAAGCATATGTCACAAGTAAGCATATATATCATCAAATTTCAACACTAAGCATGTCACATTACTACAAGCATGTCACAAGTAAGCATATATATCATCAAATTTCTACACTAACAAGTAACATACCATGACATGGTGACACACATTTTTCCTTGTCAGGCGGGTCACGAATGGCATCCCGACATAGTCATCACGTGGAGGAAGTATGTACCAGAGGTTGGCCGATTCGTCCTCGCTTAGCCTGATTCCTTTGGCATAGAGTGCTTCATCAAGTGGGTCATCATCATCGTCATTGTTGATGTAGATAACAGCCAGCCTTGGAATTTGCCTTCTGAAGGGGAAGCTGATAAGTTCACCCCCAGTGAGATGCATGTGGTTGATGAAATGATTCCAGTCATCTCCTCCAATCTGGGATGTTTTTCGTCCCTTGTGGACCTCCATAGTGTAGGGCCCCCCTGGAGCGTCGAAGATCACACTGTCTTTGGTAATGAGCTCATTGAACTCCAGTCTCACATTGAAAGGGATGATCTGTGTAAAAAAACAAAAAACAAACACATTGCATTACGGGAAATAGCAAGAAAAACAAAAGAAAAAACTATTATAAAAGTTCATGTAATGCATTACCGCTGCACGAACAAAGCACGCCTAGAAGTAGATGCCAAACAGTGTGCCACTTGAAAGGTCGGTTGCACACCTTGACTTGCACACTGGACATGGCTGTGGCGGCTGCTCCATTCTATATATAATGCAATTGAAACTAAGGCTGTGTTTGATAGCGAAGTATTGAAAAATTAAAGTATTGGAAAACCACAGTAATTTAACAAGTAGCTACAAGCGGATGGTGATGGGTTGGGGCCTAAGTATATAAACACTTTATACACTAGTAATTGCATACACAAATAAACAAAATTTCTACATAAAGCTACAATTTCTACACTAGTAATTATCACTAGCTACAATTTCTATGACACAAAGCAATCCATGCAACTAACTTTGGATTCTACATGACACAAAGCTATCCATGATATATATACTAAAATTTCTACACAAATTAAAGCAATCCCCTAAGGGCATCTACAATATAAAAAATATAAAAAAGGCATCTAACTTTGGATTCTACATGACACAAAGCAATCCATGATATATATACTAAAATTTCTACACAAATTAAAGCAATCCCCTAAGGGCATCTACAATATCAAAAATATAAAAAAGGCATCTAACTTTGGATTCTACATGACACAAAGCAATCCATGATATATATATACTAAAATTTCTACACAAATTAAAGCAGTCCCCTAAGGGCATCTACAATATCAAAAATATAAAAAAGGCATCTAAAATGTGACACCGGGATTCACTAAAATGCGAACGGACGATGTGGGAGAGTGGAGAGGAAGGAGATGCGATGGGAGGAGTATAGTGGATCTAACCTTGGTGCCCACGAGGGGCGGCAACCGGCCGGCAACGGGGCATCAACGGGCCGGCGGCGGCGGCGGCTTTGGTCAGGGGGAGGGGTGTGAAATGAGAGAGATCGAGCGCGGGGACTTAGGTCTTTTCCCTAGTTGACTCTAATATATTATCGCTGGCGTTGGGAGAAAGTGCAACGCCATAGCTAATAACAGGCGAAATAAAAAAAAGACAAAGATTAATAATGAAAGACTTGACAAAATAAAAGACTCATAATTTGAACTGGTAGTAAAGAAGTAAATTCCCAAGTTGATAAAAACAGTAAAATTAATTATCACAAAATGCATAATATAAAATTTCTATTATTTTGTGACTAGTTTAATAATTAAATACATAAACCACTTGATCAAATGGAAAAGTGTTTTGGCGTACAAAGCAGACAGACGCCAGCACTGACAAATTAACTATGACGTACAAATAAAAGCAACGCCACCAGTGCATTCCAAACGGTGAGTGCATATGGGCCAAAAGATTTGTGGCGTTTCAAAGAGAAGCAACGCCAGCACTAATCATATAAAGCCGGCGTGCTGATTTGTCCTACACCAGCACTATTTGGAAATAATAGTGCTGGCATTGATGGGAAATGGCGTGCCACCTACGATAGTTGTGGCTAGCTGTTTTTTCACTAGTGCATCATGAGCAAAAAGGGTGGCTATATCATTTAACTTAGTAAGATGTGCCACACCAGTTTCAGTTTCATAACCATGGAAAGGATCAGATTCAACCAGAGTAATTAACTCTGGGTCGACTGAGAATTGATAATCCTTATCAGTAACAAAGATAGCTGAAGTAGCAAACTTAGGATCACATTTCATTCTAGCATTCAAAGATTTTTCTTTCAGTTTGCATAGTAATTTCTTAAGATCATCTCTATCATTGCAAGCAAGAAAGTCTCTAGCAGTCTCCTCATCCATAACATAACCTTCAGGTATCTTAGGCAATTCATATCTAGGAGAGATAGGTCTAATAGGTGTTTCAAGATTTTCAGTTTCAAGTATTTCATCAGTTTCAACAATTTCATTAGTTTCAGCATGCTCAATATCTTTAGCTCTAGCAATTTGTTTATCAAGAAATTCACCTAGTGGCACATCATCATCAAGCAAGGTACTAGCATCATCATAAGTGTCATTCATAGCAGAAGTAGCATCATCAACAACTTGCGACATATCAGGATTAATAGCATGTGGTGGTGTTGCAAGTTTACTCAAAATAGAAGGTGAATCAAGTGCAGAGCTAGATGGCAGTTCCTTACCTCCCCTTGTCGTAGAGGGAAAAATCTTGGTTTTGGTATCCTTCAGATTCTTCACAATGATAAATTCATAATAATCCCAAGTGACTCAACAAATATAGCTATGCTCCCCGGAAACGGCGCCAGAAAAAGGTCTTGATAGCCCACAAGTATAGGGGATCGCAACAGTTTTCGAGGGTAGAGTATTCAACCAAAATTTATGGATTCGACACAAGGGGAGCCAAAGAATATTTGCAAGTATTAGAAGTTGAGTTGTCAATTCAACCATACCTGGAGATTAATTATCTGCAGCAAGATAATCAGTAGCACAGTAATATAATAGTTTTGATAGCAGCGGTAATAGTAACGGTAACGGTGACAATGATAGCAATGATTTTCTAGCAGTTGTAATAGTAACAGTAGTAACTTAGCAAGAACAATATGTGAAAAACTCGTAGGCATTGGATCGGTGAATTCATTGGATGATATTCACCATGCCATATTATTACATCAAAAGCTCCCGGAGGATAGATCACTTCGGCAGTTGCATGCTGCTACTGAAGAATTTCAATGTTGATTAGTACCAGCTCTCCTTGCCGAGAAAGTTTGATTTTGACATCATCCCCCACCGCAAGATTTGATAGAGTTTTGAACCTTGACCATCCTTTAGCATCAATCATCATGCGACCATCCTTTCTACTTATGGTATATTGAGCAGGTTCATTCACACCAAGGCTGCGCATGGTAAGAGAAACTTGGCCACGGTCGCCCGGATTATTGAACGACTCCCTCATTGCTCTAGGAATTCTCTGTTTGCAAACAAGAAGACATACACAAGCAGTTAGATCAACATAGTGAATCATGTGAAACAACATGGAAAGAAAAAAGAATGAAGCACTCGGGCTACAAATGCTTACCAAGAAGGTGGAGATGTCGGTGTTTGTAAGGACTTTGGTATATGTAGTGCGAACTGCAGCCCAGTCTGTTGCTGATGCAAGTGCTGGTTCCGTTGCCGCTGCACAGGCCGAAGCAGATGAAAGTGCAACTTCAAGTGTTGGTGCAGGTGCCGGAGCTGTTGCTGGTGGCCGTTGTGGTGCGACTGGTAGTGCCTCTGCTGCTGCCGAAGATGGTGCTCATTGTGGAGCTAGTGCCGGTGTCGGAGCAGGTGCCCGTGTCGGTGCCCGATCCTCCAGTAGATCAGCCTGATCCACTGACGCGGTCGGTGCCAATGCTTTGGTGGATCAGACTGAGCTGCTGCCACTATCAGTGCTAGAGCCAGTGTCATCGGAGCAGGTGCCGGTGCTTGATCTGATGCTGAAGGTGGTACCGATGTGCGAGACAGCAGCGATCGTCTCTAGTCTGCTATGATTTCGTACTTCAGCTTTCTAACTTCGCTAGGCTCCGTGACCTGGATCCAGTCTTTTTCTTCACTTCTTTTAAATGCGAGAAGGACTAATTGTGGCATGTTTGTTAAAACAAACTGCAGTTCATCATAGGGCTTCAGATTGTACTCAGACAAAAGACTGATCCAATCGTGTCCTGTAATATAAGTGATGGACAGTGCCTTCGTTACTGAGACGTCATAAGAAGTGAAACCTGCTAAAATAACCATCCTAGAGCAAACCAAACGGTTTATTCTGTGATGAATGTGACATGGCAAAACCTGCAACGTAAAATTGCAGCAAAAGTAAGAAAACATGACTGTAAATCAATAAGAGTTACTTGATGTGACACGAGTGAATCCTTACCAGGATATCACTATGTACAAGTTCTAAATAGAAGGTTGATCGTCGAATTATGGGTGGCATGCAGGGCCCCCACTTACTCCCACAAGCAGGATAATCCAAAGGTCGTGACAAGTCGTTTGGAGGGAACATCCATGGGACTGGAAATCCTGGTGGGTGCGACAAACCCTGCAATGCATACAGATATTGGAGTGTAACCATAATTGATAAACCGTCCTCACAAAAAAGATGATCTGGATACTTCAAAATATACAGACTGAATTGACCGGAAAAACATTAACATAGACTATTCTCAGGACTCACCACACAACAAAGGCGGCAGTACTAAACAATACAGGGTTCACACACACAAATCAAGTACTGAACAATTTTACTTACTACACACAAGCAAAGTTACACTAATTAAACTCTACAGACTATTTCTTGCCACCGACATACGGGATGTACCCCACATAACTGACTAGGCCATGGACTTCGTGAGAGATGTCTACCGGCACCATCGACATCTCGTCAACCTTGGAGAACCTAACAGAGTGGTCTTTCCACTCATAAACATGATGATGAAGATAGTCCGCATCAGATTTGTCGGGAAGCTTTACAAGAACCACACCCTTCGTAATCGAAGGCACAGCTAGGAAATTGTTGTGGTGAAGTACACCCTCGAGAATACGCCTGACAACAATGCTACAGAAAAACATTTGTTCATGACACGTGGCGACAAGGACACAGTAGTTGGATAGTTTAGTAGTAGAACACATCCTCAGGTCTTCCAGTTCACACGGCAGGACTTTGAGAACTTCATCTCCACCGCGGACCTGGTTCTAATTCAAGCAGAAACCTAACATTTTATTACTACCTCCGTTCAGAAATATAAGATGATTTTCGTTATTTTACTCCATATAAGACTACATATACGCACAGAAATGAGTGAACAAAGACACTAGAACATGTCTACATGAGATGCACAAAAAAAGTTAGAACATCTTATATTTGTGAACAGAGGGATTACTTGCAATATCCATAACACAAGTTACTGAGGCTACTATACTCTCTTCCAAGGCATGAGAGCTAAAATCTTGCATTTCCTATAGCTAGCATTGATGTTCATAAAGTAGTTGAAAGTAATCTATAAGAAATCAGTGTTATGTGCAAAAATCATATGTATGTCAACCTCTCGCATGTTTTGGTCAAAAGAGCAATTTAGACCCACCATTTGGCACACAAAAATCACATGCAATATCACCCAGAAAGTTGTGCTACTAGTACTAGTACTGCGTCTAGATGAAAAAACACGACCATATTGCCAAAAAGATCGTCAAGAAGAGATATTACCTGGACTGGCTTAATGAGGGATCCCGTAGAGGGGGGCTTGGACAGGGCGATGGCCTTGAGCTTGTCTGTGGTAGTCTCGGTGGGGTGCTTGCGCTTCTTCATAGCCTGAGCCTCCATGGTTTTGGCCAGAGCCATAGACATCACTTCGGCTGGTGCTCCAGGGTCCATCAAGAAACTGTCGAATAGAAATAAAAGAAAAGAAACCATAATCACAAACCCAAAAGAAGAACAGAGAGTGAGTTAGGATCGGTCACGGGTTGCAAGACCAGGCCTTGGCCAGAAGCAACACCATTGATGTGCTCACCTTTCCTTCTTTGGGAGAGAAGAACAATGGCAGAAGCGCGTCGGGGTTTTCTTGAGGAAATGAGGAACAAAATGAGGGAGAAGCGAGTTGGGGTTTTCTTCAAGAGAGGAAGATGAGGGAGAAGAGTGAAATGATGGTTGCTTCGTCCGTCCAACTTACTGCTGGAAAGGTGGGGGGTTTTGTGATTTGACGGCTCATTGGGCATTACTGCGGCGCTTCGATCGATGTAGTCTACCGTGCAGTTGTGCACTCTAGTATGGAGTAATTTAGTGCATGGCAAGTGGACCCCAATGCTGGCTGGCCCACACGTCGGTGAAAGTGAGTATCAAGGTTCCTGACAACCATCGAGGAGGATCCGCACGGTAGAGCGTGTACACTGTTTCTGAAGAAAAAAATGATTACAGCAAGCGTTTTGACTCTTACGACGGAGGAGTGCGAAACACGGCAGCCACTTGAACTTACACAGTACTCCTACTACTAGGCATGTGCAGTGGTTCATACATCAGTACTATATAATCTTGTTGCTAGTGTAGTAAGATATGACAATAAAAAATGATGTTATGTGCATGTCAACTATATGAATAGTAATGTAACATACCCCTTTTTTGACTGTTCGATCGAGAATGAACGGTGATATCATTGTTAACAGAACTAGGTTTACAGCACACACAGAGTACGGTGCTACAGTACTCCATGGAACATGAACCATATGAAGCATGAATCAGTGTTAGGTAGGGTGTATGAAGGGTGCATGGGAGCAAAAGTTCCCTTCTCGACCCACTTTTGGGTGTTTGGCAGAGTGTATGAAGGGTGCATGAGTCCACACTAGTAGGTTAACACAAATACACTAGGAGCAAGCATGCAGAGGGGTGCTGAGATGAGCATGCACGAAGAGGGAACAACTATATTGAGATGAGAATGCAACCAAACACACCCACATGCTTTGTGCTACAGTGACTGGTCTGCACCACCTGAGTTTGATCCAACGGTCATGTTGCACCACGACATGCCCATGCAGAGGATGCCTAAACACCACCGAAGTCCCTCTGCTTCTCAAGGTGCACGACGTTGGTGATGCAGGGTGCCACCGCCCGCAGAGCCTGCTCCGGGTCGACGGGAGCCAGCTCGTCAAAGACGGCGTCCAATGGCACGAATGGATTCCGGTGATGAAGCCCTGAGAGGATTCCCCCGGCAACGGCGATGGCCGATCGCAACCCTTCCTTGTCCAGCTCCGCCCCCACCATCGCGCGGAGACAACTCAGCTCCTCGAAGATATAGGTGAAGAAGGAGACCAGGTCAGGAAGCCACAGCTCATTGAAGTCGACGGGGTGGTCAAACGGGTTTAGCCCGACGGCTGGCATGGTCGCACTGGCACCACGGTAGGCATCGCACAGCCGCAACACATGCGTGGCAACATGGTCCACCAAGTGGTTGAGGCGATCCTAGACCTCGCCACGATCGGCCCGCTCGAGCATCGTTGTGGTGGACGCCTGCCGCTTTTGAAGCTCCATGAACTCCCTCACATAAAGGAGGAGCATGGAACTCATCTCCTCCTTGAGCTCATGGAGCTCCACGTCCTTGGCCCTGAGCTCCGCATCCTTGGCCTGGAGCTCCTGTGTCAGGCGCCTCACCTCAGACTCCGTGATCTGGTGTGCCGCCATGGAACCAGGTAGAAGCAAATGGGGAGAGGAAGCAAAGGGGGCGAAACGGCTCAAAGGCAATGCAATCTACGGGAAGCCGGAGGGAGCCAGCTGAGGAGTGGGGTGAATCTTTGGGTTTTCACCATGCCAAAACACCAGTCGACGACTTTTCACATCTGGGACCAGTGGGTTTTACAGGCGGAGTCATCATGACTAATTGCTGCCGCTCCTGCTCCCGTCAATCAAAAAAATAAAAATCCTGTCGCGCCAGCCACATCCAAAGACCAGAGCAACGCCGCGGTGGATATTTAAATTTACCTACCAGGAAGGAGAGGAAAAAGGGGTGAAAAAACAAATGTGGTGGCGGCCTAGCTAATCGGTCGCACTAGCCCAACTAGCTAGCCACCGTTCTTCACTGGAGTACTCGGCGGGAAAGGTGAGCTTTTCTGATTTCACGACTCATTTACTTGCTTCGGCGCTACGACCGAGGAGGACCCAGAAAACACGCGGTAAGGCATCCCACATCTCGGCAAGGAAGAAAATATGCGTGCACCACCCGGGAGGACCCAGAAACCGCGTGGTAGGGTGTGCCACTGTTGGGGAACGTAGCATGCAATTTCAAAAAAAATTCCTACGCTCACGCAAGATCTATCTAGGAGATGCATAGCAACAAGAAGGGGAGAGTGTGTCCACGTACCCTCGTAGACCGAAAGCGGAAGCGTTAGCTTAACGCGGTTGATGTAGTCAAACGTCTTCGCGATCCAACCGATCAAGCACCGAACGTACGGCACCTCCGAGTTCAGCACACGTTCAGCTCGATGACGTCCCTCGAACTCTTGATCCAGCAGAAGGTCGAGGGAGAGTTTCGTCAGCACGACGGTGTGGTGACGGTGATGGTGACGTGATCCGCGCAGGGCTTCGCCTAAGCACTACAACAATATGACCGGAGGAGTAAACTGTGGAGGGGGGCACCGCACACGGCTAAGAGAATATCTGTTGTGTTCTAGGGTGCCCCCTGCCCCCGTATATAAAGGAGGGGAGGAGGAGGCCGGCCACCAAGGGGGGCGCGCCATCGGGGGGAGTCCTACTAGGACTCCACTCCTAGTAGGATTCGCCCCCCCCCCCACTTTTCCTTTCTTCGGAGGTGGGAAATAGGGAAGGAGAGGGAAGAGGAGAAGGAAAGGGGGGGCGCGCCCCCTCCCTAGTCCAATTCGGACTCCCCATGGGAGGGGGCACAGCCACTCCTTGTGGGCTGCCTCCCCTCTTCCCTATGGCCCATGTAGGCCCAATACTTCCCCAGGGGGTTCCGGTAACCCCTCGGTACTCCGATAAATATCCGAAACGTCCTGAAACCATTCCGGTGTCCGAATACCATCGTCCAATATATCAATCTTTACCTCTCGACCATTTCGAGACTCCTCGTCATGTCCGTGATCTCATCAGGGACTCTGAACAATCTTCGGTCACCAAAACACATAACTCATAATACAAATCGTCATCGAACATTAAGCGTGCGGACCCTACGGGTTCAAGAACTATGTAGACATGACCGAGACACATCTCCGGTCAATAACCAACAGCGGAACCTAGATGCTCATATTGGTTCCTACATATTCTATGAAGATCTTTATCGGTCAAACCGCATGACAACATACGTCATTCCCTTTGTCATCGGTATGTTACTTGCCCAAGATTGGATCATACCTAGTTCAATCTCGTTACCGGCAAGTCTCTTTACTCGTTCCGTAATGCATCATCCCATAACTAACTCATTAGTCACATTGCTTGCAAGGCTTATAGTGATGTGCATTATCGAGAGGGCCCAGAGATACCTCTCCGATACTCGGAGTGACAAATCCTAATCTTGATCTATGCCAACCCAACAAACACCTTCGGAGACACCTGTAGAGCATCTTTATAATCACCCAGTTACGTTGTGACGTTTGATAGCACACAAGGTGTTCCTCCGGTATTCGGGAGTTGCATAATCTCATAGTCAGAGGAATATGTATAAGTCATGAAGAAAGCAATAGCAATAAAACTTAACGATCATTATGCTAAGCTAACTGATGGGTCTTGTCCATCACATCATTCTCTAATGATGTGATCCCATTCATCAAATGACAACACATGTCTATGGTCAGGAAACTTTAACCATCTTTGATGAATGAGCTAGTCAAGTAGAGGCATACTAGGGACACTCTATTTTGTCTATGTATTCACACATGTACTAAGTTTCCGGTTAATACAATTCTAGCATGAATAATAAACATTTATCATGATATAAGGAAATATAAATAAAAACTTTATTATTGCCTCTAGGTCATATTTCCTTCAGTCTCCCACTTGCACTAGAGTTAATAATCTAGATTACATAGTAATGATTCTAACACCCATGGAGTCTTGGTGCTAATCATGTTTTGCTCATGGAAAAGGCTTAGTCAACGGGTCTGCAACATTCAGATCCGTATGTATTTTGCAAATCTCTATGTCTCCCTCCTTGACTTGATCGCGGATGGAGTTGAAGCGTCTCTTGATGTGTTTGGTTCTCTTGTGAAATCTGGATTCTTTTGCTAAGGCAATTGCTCCAGTATTGTCACAAAAGATTTTCATTGGACCCGATGCACTAGGTATTACACCTAGATCGGATATGAACTCCTTCATCCAGACTCCTTCATTTGCTGCTTCTGAAGCAGCTATGTACTCGGCTTCACACGTAGATCCCGCTACGACGCTTTGCTTGGAACTGCACCAACTGACAGCTCCACCATTCAATATAAATACGTATCCGATTTGTGACTTAGAGTCATCCGGATCAGTGTCAAAGCTAGCATCAACGTAACCATTTACGACGAGCTCTTTGTCACCTCCATAAATGAGAAACATATCCTTAGTCCTTTTCAGGTATTTCAGGATGTTCTTGACCGCTGTCCAGTGATCCACTCCTAGATTACTTTGGTACCTCCCTGCCAAACTTATGGCAAGGCACACATCAGGTCTGGTACACAGCATAGCATACATGATAGAACCTATGGCTGAGGCATAGGGAATGACTTTCATTTTCTCTCTATCTTCTGCAGTGGTCGGGCATTGAGTCTTACTCAACTTCACACCTTGCATCACAGGCAAGAACCCTTTCTTTGACTGATCCATTTTAAACTTCTTCAAAACTTTATCAAGGTATGCGCTTTGTGAAAGTCCGATTAAGCGTCTTGATCTATCCCTATAGATCTTGATGCCCAATATATAAGCAGCTTCACCGAGTTCTTTCATTGAAAAATTCTTATTCAAGTATCCATTTATGCTATCCAGAAATTCTATATCATTTCCAATCAACAATATGTCATCCACATATAATATTAGAAATGCTACAGAGCTCCCACTCACTTTCTTGTAAATACAGGCTTCTCCAAAAGTCTGTATAAAACCATATGCTTTGATCACACTATCAAAGCGTATATTCCAACTCCGAGAGGCTTGCACCAGTCCATAAATGGATCGCTGAAGCTTGCACACTTTGTTAGTACCTTTAGGATCGAAAAAACCTTCTGGTTGCATCATATACAACTCTTCTTTGAGAAATCCAATAAAGAACGCAGTTTTGACGTCCATTTGCCAGATTTCATAATCATAAAATGCGGCAATTGCTAACATGATTCGGACAGACTTAAGCATCGCCACGGGTGAGAAGTTCTCATCGTAGTCAACTCCTTGAACTTGTCAAAAACCTTTTGCAACAAGTCGAGCTTTGTAGACAGTAACATTACCATCAGTGTCAGTCTTCTTCTTGAAGATCCATTTATTCTCTATGGCTTGCCGATCATCGGGCAAGTCAACCAAAGTCCATACTTTGTTCTCATACATGGATCCCATCTCAGATTTCATGGCCTCAAGCCATTTCGCAGAATCTGGGCTCATCATCGCTTCCTCATAGTTCGTAGGTTCGTCCTGGTCTAGTAACATGACTTCCAGAACAGGATTACCGTACCACTCTGGTGCAGAGCGTACTCTGGTTGACCTACGAGGTTCGGTAGTAACTTGATCTGAAGTTTCATGATCATCATCATTAGCTTCCTCACTAATTGGCGTGGGCATCACTGGAACTGATTTCTGTGATGAACTACTTTCCAATTCAAGAGAAGGTACAATTACCTCATCAAGTTCTACTTTCCTCCCACTCACTTCTTTCGAGAGAAACTCCTTCTCTAGAAAGTATCCATTCTTAGCAACAAAGATTTTGCCGTCGGATCTGTGATAGAAGATGTACCCAACAGTTTCTTTTGGGTATCCTATGAAGACACACTTCTTCGATTTGGGTTCGAGCTTATCAGGCTGAAGCTTTTTCACATAAGCATCGCAACCCCAAACTTTAAGAAACGACAGCTTAGGTTTCTTTCCAAACCACAGTTCATATGGTGTCGTCTCAACGGATTTAGATGGTTCCCTATTTAATGTGAATGCAGCTGTCTCTAATGCATAACCCCAAAACGATAGTGGTAAATCGGTAAGAGACATCATAGATCACACCATATCTAATAAAGTATGGTTACGACATTCGGACACACCATTACGCTGTGGTGTTCCAGGTGGCGTGAGTTGCAAAACTATTCCACATTGTTTTAAATGAAGACCAAACTCGTAACTCAAATATTCGCCTCCGTGATCAGATCGTAGAAACTTTATTTTGTTGTTACGATGATTTTCCACTTCACTCTGAAATTCTTTGAACTTTTCAAATGTTTCAGACTTGTGTTTCATTAAGTAGATATACCCATATCTGCTCAAATCATCTATGAAGGTCAGAAAATAACAATACCCGACGCGAGCCTCAACACTCATTGGACCGCATACATCGGTATGCATTATTTCCAATAAGTCTGTAGCTTGCGCCATTGTTCCGGAGAACAGAGTCTTAGTCATCTTGCCCATGAGGCATGGTTCGCAAGCATCAAATGATTCATAATCAAGTGATTCCGAAAGCCCATCTGCATGGAGTTTCTTCATGCGCTTTACACCAATATGACCTAAACGGCAGTGCCACAAATATGTTGCACTATCATTATCAACTTTGCATCTTTTGGCATCAATATTATGAATATGTGTATCACCACGATCGAGATTCAATAAAAATAGACCACTCTTCAAGGGTGCATGACCATAAAAGAGATTACTCATATAAATAGAACAACCATTATTCTCTGATTTAAATGAATAACCGTCTCGCATTAAACAAGATCCAGATATACTGTTCATGCTCAACGCTGGCACCAAATAACAATTATTCGGGTCTAAAACTAATCCCGAAGGTAGATGTAGAGGTAGCGTGCCGACGGCGATCACATCGACCTTGGAACCATTCCCGACGCGCATCGTCACCTCGTCCTTAGCCAATCTTTGTTTAATCCGTAGCCCCTATTTCGAGTTGCAAATATGAGCAACAGAACCTGTATCAAATACCCAGGTGCTACTACGAGCATTAGTAAGGTACACATCAATAACATGTATATCAAATATACCTTTGTTCACTTTGCCATCCTTCTTATCCGCCAAATACTTGGGGCAGTTCCGCTTCTAGTGACTTGTCCCTTTGCAGTAGAAGCACTCAGTTTCAGGCTTAGGTCCAGACTTGGGCTTCTTCCCGGGAGTGACAACTTGCTTGCCATTCTTCTTGAAGTTCCCCTTCTTTCCTTTGCCCTTTTTCTTGAAACTAGTGGTCTTGTTAACCATCAACACTTGATGCTCTTTCTTGATTTCTACGTCCGCAGCTTTGAGCATAGCGAAGAGCTCGGGAATTGTCTTATTCATCCCTTGCATATTATAGTTCATCACGAAGCCTTTGTAGCTTGGTGGCAGTGATTGAAGAACTCTGTCAATAACACTATCATCCGGAAGATTAACTCCTAGCTGAGTCAAGTGGTTATGGTACCCAGACATTCTGAGTATGTGTTCACTAACAGAACTGTTCTCCTCCATCTTGCAGCTATAGAACTTGTTGGAGACTTCATATCTCTCAACTCGGGCATTTGCTTGAAATATTAACTTCAATTCCTGGAACATCTCATATGCTCCATGACGTTCAAAACGTCTTTGAAGTCCTGATTCTAAGCCGTAGAGCATGGCACACTGAACTATAGAGTAGTCATCAGACCATGTTTGCCAGACGTTCAAAGCGTCTACATTAGCGGGAGGGGGCTTGTCACCTAGCGGTGCATCAAGTTACGGCACCAGTTACACGTAATTTGCAGGTTTAGGAACAAAAATGACAGCGGCATAGAATATCACATGCACCCCGTAGCTTAGATGCTATGGTGATACTGGTTTTTACGTCGTTGGATATGAGATCCAATGGCTTGGGAGTAGTATTTGTAATTATGTGCAATTTCCAAACTCTCCAAGGTTGTTTTTTCAAATAAAACATTCAGGCCTCGTGTGTGCCACTGCATCTTGGATCCAACGGCTCCCAGTAGCTCATATTAGATGCTCCCCGCAGCTTAATTAGCCGCTACGGTGATACGAGCATCTAGGTCGTATGATCTGTGATCAGATGCCACATGCGTAGTACTTCTACTTTCTGCGCAATTCCCAAACTCTTTGAGACTTATATTGCAAAAACATTCAAACCTCTTACTGTGAGCCATTAGATCTCTCGGGAACTTGTATCACCATAGGATCTATGGTGTGGGAGCACCTCATATTCTCCTGTGCGAGAAAACATCGGGTGCTCTCGCAGCTTGGATGCTATGGTGATATGAGCTTCGAGGTCGTTCGATCTGAGATTCAATGGCATCTAAGCAGTCTTTGTGCTTGTGAGCAGTACCCGAACTCTTTGGGGGATTTGCTATAAAAAAACATTCGAACCACCAAGGAGTTGTTGGATCATAGATCCAACGGCTCTGAAGAGCTTGTATCACCAAAGCATCTAAGGTGTGGTAGCACATGATATCTCTACTCTTATAAAAAAATGAGTTGGTGATGACGGTGTGCCTGCCATCCTGCAATATAGACTGTCCGGTCTATATTTGACGGATAGAAAGCAAACTATGGCAATTTTGCAAAAAGTACCCGCACCCCTCTCCACATTTGCAGATAAGGCCTTCCCTCGTTCATCTTTGTCTCCCACAAGATAAACAACTAGTATAAATGCATCTTGATGTTCCGTGCAATGCATGGGCCTCTTGCTAGTTCTTACATACAAGAGAATATGAGGTCCTCCCTCATCTAAGATGCTATGGTGATACGAGCTTCGAGGTCATTGGATATGGGATCCAAGGGCATCTGAGTAGTTTTTGTACAAATTGTGTGCAATTCTCAAACTCATTAATTTTTCCTGTAAAAATATTAAGACATCATGTGAGCTTCTATATCTCAGATCTACAAGCTCCAAGGAACTCGTAACAGCATATAGCATCTAAGGTGTGGGGGCACATGATATTCTCCTACGGAGGGGGTGCACAACCCATCGATGTTTGGGAGGGTGGGGACAAATACAATGTTCAAAAAATATAATCTAAACAATCCTAAACAGAGCTTCGCAATTTTATCTAAGGTCGAGGGGTTACCCCCCGACAATCTACATAGCTCCGCCCATGCAAGAGGTGTAGTGCGAGCGTCTATGTGTGAGAGAGACGACGCGAAAAAGCGAGGTCAATCGAGTCATTTATAGAGGGAGAGATCGAGTGAGTGTGGCCTAGCGTACACTCAAATGTTAAAGATGATACACCGAGATATCGTGTGGCGAAGCTGTAGTGAGGGCTGGAGGGAGATAGTTCACGAGAGAGTGGCCTAGATAGACTTTGTGTGTGCGCGCACGGTGAAGGTCTTTTACAAAGGCAAAATATGTGTCTTGAGAGAGAGAGGGAGCGTTTGTCATGGAGGGCACGACGAGGTTGTGTGTGAGAAATACATTTGTTGAGAGTGTGAGGGCGGGAATGACATAAATGGAGATCGAAACGTGAAGACAAATAATGAGCGCGCGTGTGTCAGATACCAATAGCTCTATTAACAAAGAAATGAACATCAATCGATACATGAAGTATGTGTGGTGGGGGGGGGGTCGATGGAGAGACCTAAACACAACATTTGCATGTATGTAGTAATAGACTTAATATTCATGTTTCAGTTTACTGTGCATTTTAAATATTGAATTGAGGACCATGCATGGCTTATATTTTACTCTCTCTGTTCCTAAATATTTGTCTTTTTAGATGTTTCAAATGGACTGCCACATACGGATGTATATAGACAGATTTTAGAGTGTAGATTCACTCATTTTGCTTCGTATGTAGTCACTTGTTGAAATCTCTAAAAGACAAATATTTAGGAACAGAGGGAGTATTTTTGAATTCATGTCATACATGCATGGTCTGGAAAAATAGATGCACTATACTTACTGGATTGTTGTTGTATTCGTGTGTGTGTGTGTGTGGTCATATGCTTGAATACATACAAAGTTTTCTCATCACCATACCATTCATCTTTTAAATTTGAATTTGCAATGAAAAACTTACTGGGGATACCATGAAATGTGAAATCCATGTTGAGATCACTATATCACAAACTCACTCTAATTCAAGAACTCGTCATAAATCAATTACCGTGCCTTTTGGAATGACCAGTTATTTGCAAGGAAAATATGGGCATTGTAATAAATATAGATTCATTCGGCAATTTAAAAGATTCCTTTCGTATTCTTGAATGGTAGCACCCGATGGCGTACCAGCCAGACCCGGGCTCGTGTTGATCCAAAAAAAAGACATTGGCTCGTGTCCTGCTGGTGGCGTGCATGGTACACACATTAGCCAACCCCAACCACTCGAGCCTCCGCGTTTCGAGTCGAAATATCTGGCCGCCAGAATTCCAGCCCTAGGAAATTCCCCTCAAGTCCCCGGTCCATAATGACTACCGATGAACAATGGAGGGATGCTTTAGTAACTAGACCACGTTACCTACCGTGCCGAGCACGGTTCAATTCCCTCGGTCGCCGCTACCCAAGGTCACCCGTCAACTCCATTGCCTAGTACTAATAGTACTACACCAGATGAGCACAGAATTGAGCTCCGTTTGTTCGTGCCTAGTACTAGAGTTACTATATCAGGCAATGCACTGGTACGGAGGGATTATCCTTTTACTCTACATATATAACTTGTCAGAAGTCTAACTAAGCAAAATGTTTGACCAAATCTTTTCTTAAGAAATATTAACATCTACAACAGTAAAGATGCATTGCTTGAAAATTTATTTCATGATGCAGGTTATGTTATTGTTTCGAATCCTGGATTTTAAATTTTAGAAAATCCAAAAGTGACCTGAAATTCATGAAACTGAGCATGGTCTCATGATATGTCACAAATAGGCTCTCATAATTTTTTGTTCAATTTGAGACAAGCTGCTTACGAAAAGTTGCACAAATGAAGAGCCAAGGTATTTTGGAACAAAGAACTGTCACGTTAACGCGAACACTTTCACTATTCAAACTATGGGCGTTTATGTGCCGCCACGAGTCCCGCTTCTCATCGGCAAGTGCCGTCCGAGCAAGCGTGTGAGTCGACAGGAGGCATGCGAGCAGACCGCTGCGCCGGCTGACCGGGAGGCGTGCGACCAGGCCACTGCGTAGGCTGACCGGGAGGTGTGTGAGCAGGCCGCTGCGCAGGCTCACCGGGAGGCGAGCCCTTTGACCAGGCTCCGCCGCCCACCTTTGTCCGAACTGCCGCCACTTTTAGTGGCACCCACACCGTAGTTTAAAATCACCCCCGCACTACCCGGTATCGCTCCAATATTCTCTCTTCCTCTCCGATTTTCCTGCCATCTACCTCCAACCAGCCTGACCTAACCGTATGCCATGTCTCATCACGATGGGCTGCCCTTAGTCTTCCAGTTTCCTAAGGAAAACACCCAGCCGGAGTCTCAAGAACATAAGGCGCTTTGGGACAAGCTTGAACAGGCCTTGCGGGAAGACACTGCGCCTGTCCCCGCTCCCGTTCCAGCTCCCGTTGCCCCGACTGTGCCAGCACCCATCCCTGTGGAATTGATGGGCTGGGAGCCGCACATTGTCGCCGAGCTTGATGCCACCGGGTTCGACGAGGTCCCCTCCGACTTTCATGCGCCTGTGCACCTGCCAGCACATGCGCGTGCGCGTGCGCTGACGCCCGGGCCCGTGCCGGTGCCCATGCACACGAATGTCTCCGCCGCGCCGTTGCCAACGCCTGTCCCCGCGCTGGTGCATGTGCCCCCCTCAGCGGCTTGGATCGCCGCCGTCGACCGCTTCATTGCACCAATGCCAATCGCCTCCTCCCTCCAGTTGACTGGCTCCTGGAGACCGAAGTCCAGAACATTCTGATCTTCCTTGAAGCTATGGCCAATGTCCAGGAGTACGCCAACAACGGCGCAAGACGCCGTCGTCGCCGTCGGTTAGTGGCCTGACGACACACAGAGCACGGCAGAGGAGCCGCTTCCCACCGCAAGACGCCCCCGCCGCCGCCGCGTAATCTAAATTTGCCATGAAAAACGTTCGGATTGCCATGCTTAAAATTCGAACGTTTGGGATTTATCATTTCCGTTTATTTTAGTTCGATCATCGTATGAATGTAAAGTCGGAGTCAGACTGAACAAAATCTATGGTTTGATCGATTGAATGTTCTGCTAGAGCCGTATCAAATTAAATATAAAACGTCATCAAGCGACACGTATTCCTTCTCATCGCAAACATTTCATATGAAATACCACGTCAATTCCAAATATTTTTTTAGGGAAGTCAATTCCAAATACTTGTAGGGCGCGACCAGTCCCCTTGTTCGAGCACTAGGCGATACATCTATTTATCCACGCATTTAATTATTACGGAGTAGTAGATAAATAGTACTACAGCTAGCCTAACTTGTCCGGCATGGTCACTTTTGTTCCTAAACTTGTTACATGTATAATACTACTAGTACGTGAAACTGGTGCCGTACACGTCCAGATATGGTCAACGGCAATACCGCCCGCGCGTTCCTCGTGTTTGCCCGTGCGTCTCTACGTAGAAGGGGAGGAGAGAGAGAAAGAGCAGACATGGAACCCACCAGTAAGTGAGTACGTGCTAATGAGCCGGTCCCACTAATGTACTAAAATTAATATTAAAACATGTTATCCATTAAATAGGTTGTGGTAATATAAAAACATTATATCAACAAAGGGGAGTACAACAAACGTTGCTACTATGTTGCCTATTGACGTGCGGCTTGAAGGCCCTGGTCGCATGTTCGATCCTTGCCCTTTTTCATTTTTAATTTATATATGTGTCCAAATTTGTTCCATGACAGGTGGGCCCCTCGGTGTGTAGTTTTTAGCACTTTAATTTCTGGGTCGAAATTTGTTCCATCACAGGTGGACTATCGGTGTGTAGTTTGTAGCTTATTTGTCTCTACTCTTATAAAAAACCGAGTTGGTGATGATGGTGTGCCTGCCATCCTGCAATATAGACCGTCCGATCTATATTTGACGGATAGAAAGCAAACTATGGCAATTTTGCAAAAAGATACCCGCACCCCTCTCCACATTTGCAGATAAGGCCTTCCCTCGTTCATCTTTGTCTCCCACAAGATAAACAACTCGTATAAATACATCTTGATGTTCCCTGCAACGCATGGGCCACTTGCTAGTAATAATTAAAGAGAATGACAGAGTTTTTTGCAAAAATACCATGGTGCGTCGTGGAAGGTGAGAAAGGGCGTGCGAGAGAGCAGTGACCGAGCCAGAGGGAAATCAATTGGGGGAGGTGTGGGGGTTGCAACGATGTTTGGAGTAGTTGTGGGCCGAATGCTATGAAAATATAATCTAAAACCACAGGAATAAATGCCTTCACAAATTAATCCAAGGTTGGAGTCCCCCTCACAATGTAAATAGCTCCGGCTCTGGATGGAGAGGTAGCTTCATTGTGTGGAAGATACGACGTGAGAAAGCGAGGTTAATCGAGACATAGATAGAGAGACAAAGTGAGTGTGGTCCGGCATTCATTGAAAAGGTATATATGCTCTGGAGAGATATTGTCCGATTGAGCTTTTGGGAAGGGTGAGGGCTGTAAGAGAGCTTGAGAGATGATCCGGTCACAGTCAGGTAGATATATTTTGTGCATGGGAGGAACCAAGGTCAATCGATATATAGATAAAGGGAGAGAGATTGAGCGAGTGTGGGTCATCATGCGATCGAAAGAGTGAGACGGGTTGGAGAGAGTGACCTCGATAGACAATGTGCGTGAGAGAGTATACAATATGAATATGTCGAATTGGGCCCAAACATGGAGATATATCATTTGTGTGTGAGAAAGAGCAAGCTCAATCAAGACATACATAAAAGAGAGAGAGAGTGAGAGATTGAGCGAGTGTGGGTCGCCATGAGGTCGAAAGAGTGGGGGCGGCTTGGATGGACTGACCTAGATAGACAATCTATGTGAGAGAGTATAGAGTGTGTCGATCGAGGCCCGAACATGGAGATATATCATTTGTGTGTGAGAGAAAGTGAGGTTAATCAAGGCTGAGATAAAGAGAGAGAGATTGAGCGAGTGTGGGCCGCCGTGTTGAAGAAAGAGTGAGACAGTCTCGAGATAGTGACATAGGTTGACAATGTGCGTGCGTGCACATGAGAGGGGGGGTCTAGATAGGCAATGCATGTATTTAGTGAGAGAGGGTGGGAGGGAGAGAGAGAGATAGAGAGCTCGGCATGGAGTGTAATGGCGGGTGTGTGAGAGAGATACATTTGTTAACAGAGTGGAAAAAGGGGGTTGTGTAGTTGAGAGAGTTAGATATGAAACATGGATAGAAAGAATGAACGAGTGTCGGAAACCAATAGCTTTGTAAGGTGGTTAGGAGAGGAAGATCGATCGATACAGGAAGTATGTAGCGTGTGTGCCGAGGGGGGTGTGAGGCTAAAAACAACATTTGAATGTGGATAGTACTAGACTTAATATTGACGTTTCAATTTAGTGTACATTGTAAGATTTGAATTGAGGACCATGCATATGGCTTCCGTAATTATTTCGAATTCGTGCCATACTAGGTTTGGAAAAGTTGACATTGACTCGATTGTTGTGGTATTTTGTATGTGTGTGGTCATATGCTTGAATCCATCCAAAGTTTTCTCACCACCATGGTGTTCATCTTATACATATGAAATTGTATTAAAAAAAGTAGCGTGGAAACCGTGAAATGCAAAATCAATGTTAGAATTAGAGTTTGCTATGTGACACACACTCTAACTCAAAGAACTCCTCATTAATTAATTTATAGTATCTTGTTTCGAAGGACTAATTATTTGTAAGGAAAACACGGGCATGGTAATACATACAGATTCGTTTGCAAATGAAAGAAGATTCGTTTACATTCTCAAAATTAGGCGCACCAGGCAGACCAGGGTCGTGTCATGGTGGTCGCGTGTGTCGTACGGACGCTAGAACCCAGCCACCCACCCCCTACCTCCCCCCCCCCAAAAAAAGAACAACGACAAAAAAGTTCGTGCTTCCACGTTTCGGATTGACCTATCTGGCGACCCCAAATTCTAGCCCTGCAAAATCTCCCTTCTCCACCATCCCCTTCCGTGCCCAGAGCGCTCAAATCCCTAATTCGCCGCCAACCCAAGAAAAGTTTGAATCGCCCCTCATCTCATCTCTTTCCCCACCTCTGTGCCAGACAACGACGACGAAGACGATGGTCGCGCTTCACCACCGCACCGGAGCTACCTCATCTATGCCCTCATCCACCGCACCGGGTGGTCCACCGACAACGTCGGCCGCCGTAGCTGACGTGCCTCACAGACACCAACTTCCACCGCATCAGGTGCGCTTCACCGACGCCGTCTCCCACCTCACTGGGGCTACTTCACTGAGCACATCGTCGCACCTCCACCCCCTGAGGCCGTTGGGGCTTCACCAACATTAATGGCCTCGTCCACAGCATCGTAGCGCTCCGCTACCGCTCAAGATCTGCATCCATGCATGGCCAGCCAGCGCATCACCCTCAACGGCTCTGAAGTGACCCGCACTCTAGGCGAGCATGCCCAAACGCCGATCCAAACTAGGTATCCACATATCACTCCCATGCGTACTGTTCCGATGATGTTTGGATATCCTTTTACTGCTCTCTTAGCTTACACGCCTATGCCACTCTAACTTCAACTCTTATTTCTTCTGGAGATATCATCTGAAACAAGCAAAACCATTTTTTAGCGAAGCATGATGGCGCTACGAGATCTGGTACACATCCTGCACGCCGGTATAACCTTGTAAGTACCTGTCCTCTGGTACAACAGCAAGGTCAATTCCCCTCATTTGATCAACCATTCGCCATGCCAAGAACGTAGAGGGGGATGCAAGGAGCACAATGTCTGCACATCCAAGCAAGTGGTAACATGGACTTGTACATGGAACATCCCAAGTGGAAGCAGAGCTGCAGGGAGCCTGTACGACGAGCTAGCGTAAGTCCCTGCATTTCATTTAATTTGTACTGGCCAGTGTGTATGATTTGTGTGCAGTGGCGGATCCACGAATTCAAATTACCAGGGGTGAAAATTTAACTTCAAAATACGAAGGCACTTGCACTCTGAAAATCAACATAACTTGAGAAATGTGAAGCTACATGCAATTTGAAAACCAGCTAATGATCCAAAGTAGTTCCAGATTATAAAACACTAGATGTAAGCACCAAAAAACACAAAATACAACATGGTGTACAAGGACTACTAACATGGACTATACCTGCTTGATATTCGTTCTCTGGCCGAAAATATCCAAGTCTAGTTGCACCTATAACCAGTGCGTAAACTGCATATCAATATATCTATCTTGCACAAGTATGCCAATAGTTTCAAACAACATATTAGAAAAGTATTTATGCTAGGTTGTCATGATACGGGGACTTGTATGTTTGCACTGGAAACTTGATTAGACACATCAGGTTCAGTCAATTAAGTATTGATTGGGGGAGTTATAAAATAAGTAGAAATTGGTTTCATTTTCTTATAGATTCCCTACATACAAGCAGTTTTTCAACACCATCAGGTTTAACTATTGACCAGAAATTGAACAATTGAATTAGATATAATCAGGGATGTGATGTACCTACTCATTGCGCATGCTGCTCTTGCAAGCAGCGACTGTCCGTTTGCGCAAGCTCGATGCCATGCCGGTGCTGCCGCCGCTGCCTCCCATGCAGGCTACACCCAGGGTTGGATCTTCATCTTCTTGTCCTTCCATTCGCTTGAAGCCCAGCAACTAGCGTCCAACGAGGGCGCGAGGAAGAGCTTTGTTGGTCTGCCTAGTGGCCACTAGGTTAGGAGTGAACCAGACTGGAGACTGGAGCGAACAAATTGGGGATTTTTCCTGCTGTCGATCGATATCGGAGGCGCTCGTTTGAGCCACGAGCCTACTATAGGGCCTGCCTTGCACTTACGTTATTGGCCCAACCAAATTGAAACGTTTTTCTTCATTTTTTTTACATTGTCTGCTGGTGCGCTGGGATGAACAAAACTAGCCTGGGCCAACCTAGACGACTCAAACTAGGTGCGCACTTTCCAGCCACCCGAGGCGGCCGCCCATACCAGCCCCTACGGTGGCGCCGCCCCTTTTTTCTTGTATGATTGGTGTAGTGAAAAATATTCCAGTGGCGCTTTTGATTTACCCACAGAATGGTTGAATTGCTTGTTTCTATGAACTGAGTTCGCCAATAATGTGAAGGATGCTACTCTTTTCATCCTATTCTAGATTGCTTAGATCTCGATATGACAAATGTAATCGCATGAAATATACAGTAAAATCCAGTTTGATGTGTGTTGCTATAACTAGTCTCACAACCCGTCCTCATATAACATATCAAGGACGCACCATCTTATCAGATTAACCATTCAACTTACCAATGCAGTGTGGGAAGAAAGAAGTATTGGGACTGCGTATCCAAGCATTTGATGCCATGGACTCCTTCGTAGAACCTTGTAAGCGAAAAATAAGTTGCAGTGTGCCTGTACAAAGAGCTAGCGTAAGTTCAGTTACCTGATTCTTAGAATTTTAGTTTACCACTGATTGCAAAATTGTTCAATTACCTTGCCTGGCTTCATTTAGTTTGCTACTGATTTAGTCATAACAGCAAACCACTTACTGTCTATAGAATTACCTGTTTGCCTGAACTTAAATAGCTACTTAAACACATAGATAGCTGGTCATATGTACTTCTAGGGTGCAGCAAAATTCATGTGTAATTTATGTTCTGATACCCTGTTTGTTTAAATGGTTTGCTGTTATGACTTGTAGCACTAGTAATGTTTGCATGTTCATAGACAGAAAACTGTCAGGTTTATATGAGGGACAACGTCTTTTTGGTAAGACTTGTTTGTTTAACCGCTTTGCTGCTGCAACCGGTTGCTCTAATCAAGTTACTATCTACTCAACTTTTCAGGATCCAAGAGAAACTCCAATGCCACAACATGTACCTTTTGCAAAACTTGTTTGTTTAACTGCTTTGCTGCTGAAACCGGTTGCAATGATGTTAATAACTACTTTTCAGCATCCAATCGAAACACTTTAATTCCTTATTTGTTTAACTGGGTTGTTGTTCTAACTCCAAGTTGAGATGTTTTGCTAACTTCAACTTTTCCAAATCCAATTGGAACTTTGATGGCAAAACAGGTTAGCCCAAGATCAAAGAGCGAGGTCCCCATGGACGTTGTATCATGCCACAGCAGTGGCACCGGCCCAATCGTGCATCATGACTTGCCAACTGCTGATGCTCTAGAGGCTAAACTATTGGTAGAAAGAGATTCTGCTTCTGCACTTAGAGATGAAGTTGAAATGTTGAGGAAGCAAACAGCACAATCACAAGCAGTACTCAAGACAACCATTAAATATTAGGTGGATTTCAAAATGAAGCAAGCTGAGACTGACCGCATTGTTAAGGTCCTGAAGAAAAAAAGGAAATTAAATTCACACTTTGTAAATCATAGGTGAATTTTTTTTCCATCATTGAATAACCTTTGTGTTGTTTGTTCATGTAATCGATCAAACCATTTGTTTTAAAGATCATGTAATAATTGTTTTTTTGTCTGTATTTTTTTTAGCATGAGTCTGTAGTAATTGATAAGATTGAGACATTTCATTTTGTTTGCTATGCCAGACCTACAAATATGCCAATAGACTGAATGTGCATTCAACAATAATAGTAGTAGATGGTCCTTAAGTGGCACGCATCTGAAAGGTCCAAGATGATGTACTAGCTTTGCTAAAAAAATGATGCTCTTCTAGCAAAAAAAGTACAGCGGCCTGGCTAATGTATGTTAGTTGAGATTATTGATCCATATACTCTATAAGTGTTTATATGTCTATTAGTTCTGTACATTATTGGTTGATTGACTTAGTGTTTTCAATCTTGAGACGTCGCTTGTGTACATATCTAAATGGGAGTACACTATACGCTGCGTGGGTCATACATGTTACACTTGAGTTGGACATAAAGTGGTTTCAAATATTTGAATTCACCTTAAACTAGATTCTACCTTCTGAATTTGAGTATCGGCATTTATAAATCATATTCATATATGATAGTGGAATACATCTTTGTTGTTGTTTTGAAAATATATAAAAAACATTTATAAAGATTCATAAAAGAATACAAAATGGATTTGAATTTAGTTGCCAGGGCAAACATGTCCCAAAATTTGAAAGAAGCGGCAAAACATCCACTTCCACGTCAGCTGCCCGAAGCCAGTGTTTGCGAGATGGAAATTACTGTCTACCCCTTACACGGACAATCCATCGGCCTGATTTCCACCGCTCTCAATAGGGGTAGGTTAGTAACTTCAATCAGACGTGACACGACCGCCTCTGAGCCCATTCAGATGTGGGCGGAAAACGTGGGCGGCAAAACACATTTGATTCAAGCTCATCCGAAAGACCTCTGTCTCTCCCTCCATTTCCCCATTCATACACGATGGGTGGCAAAACAAACTCGACTCGGCCGAAATCGATGTAGGTAAATATTTTTAATAGGGGCAGGTTTGTAACTTCACTCATACGTGACACAACCGCCCTACCTGTCAGCCCCGTTCATACAGCGTGGGCGCCAACCATGGGCACCAAAACACCCTCTCCTTGCCCGAAATCGCTCTGGGCAAATATTGGGGAGATGCGAGATTACCGTCCTATCCCCCACCGACGAGACGTCCAAATTTTAATTGGGAGCTAAGGTCGTAACTTTCCCATATTTCAGACAGGCGCGTCCCAAAGACATGGTTACCCATACATCTCCCTCCATTTTCCCATTCATACACCGTCCGCGCCAGAACACCATCCCCACATCAGCCTCCTCCGTCCGCCACCCCATCCATCACCACCATCCACCAACATGCCGGAGCGCCTACCAAGACCATGTCGTCCACTTCTAGAGATGGACGTTTCTCATCCATGGCGACGGACCAGGAGCCTTGCATCGCGTCCTCTCTCTTCATCGGCACCATCGTCCTCCTTGTCGTGGCCACTTCGACGACCTTCTCGTCCACCGCAACGGGACTTATCCCCCGATGCACCCGTCGTTTCCACGCCACCGACAGCCATCGCATCCCCGATGCCTACACGGCGCTACAAGAGAGGTGGTACTACTTCATATCTGCTCAACTTTTCGATCTCAACAAGAAAATAGATCGTAACTTGGCTACTGTACTTTCTTTTCAGCTCTTAGAATCTTAGTTCTTAGTTCGAAGCAAACAATGGTTGCTAAGTAGCATTTCAGCGGTTTACAGCTTCAAATCTGCCATGAGTCATAATAGGGTTTAATTGATCATGCTTAGGGTTTCCCCCCTTTTATGATCACTATACGATCAGCCTACGTGCTTCGTGTCATAATAGCACTGCTCCACCCATCAAGCTAAATAAGCTTAGTTGTTCAAATACGAATCTGATATTATTAAAATAGGGTCATTTAATTTTTTTGAGCGAAACGGAGTCATTTAATTGGCCAGCTAAATGTTCCTAATTTAGTTCTGAAATGCATGTACGCCGTTGGGGTGGATCTACAGGGTGGCTACGGTGGGCCACGGCCCACCCTGGGATTTTGTGTCGGCCCAGACCCCGATTCCCCTCTGTTCTGCTGCGCTTCCAATCTATACTCGCTCCCAGCCTCCTGCCTCGCCGGCGTCTTGCCGTCGAGGGACGGCATGACTTTAGGAGGAGACACCGGACTAACAGGAGGTCAGGAGCCGCTTGCCCAACAGCGTCACCGCTGCCCGGGCGCGCCGTCGTGCCTATGTTCCTAGTCTGTTCGGGGCTCAGGCATGCAGCACCCACTAAGTCAACCCGATTTATCCTGAGATACGTCCTCAACACTTAGCAGCCACTCCCCATCACCCATTTTCTAATTGATTCATTACTCATTAGGCAGGACTGTCATTAGGGTTTGTTGCGTACTGACTGCTACCTACACTTAATGGTTCAGATATTTCAGTAATCCTTAGTACCTGTAAAGTTTACTGGGTTTCAAAATTCCGGCCCTAGGAACAGACACTAGTCATGTTGTATAGTTGGTCATAGTGACATTGACCCAGATTACTACTGCAGGCCAGATTTGTTGACAATTTGACTTGTCTTTGTGAATCATTCGATATGATATCCAATTATTCACTTTGATTAGTTGCAAACAATAATTGCTAGACCAACTTCTTGATTCAGATTTTGGACGGTCTCTTACTGCAGATACAATTCTGCATACTTGTCCTAGTAAGCTCACAAGTAATGATTGATTCACTACCTCTATGCTTGCCTTGTCATATTTGTTGTCAATATTCTTTTAGGGTGGACCACCCTGTTTCAAAATACTGGAACCGCAGACATGAGTGGATAGTATTTCTCTGTGTGATCTCTTCCATCATTTGTGGGCAACGAACATTGCACTGTATAGAAAGAAAAGTGTCATACCCACCTTTTACATAGACTATGATCTTTTACATGGAATACAATCTGCCTACTTGCTTTGTGTCGCACTACCAGCACTCCACCCTTGAAGCTAAACATCATGCCACTCATAATTCCTTAGTTTACACTACAAAAAAACACTTACGTGATGATACATGTTTGTCACAGTAGGTCACATTTTCTGTCATGCATGTACATCCATGATGATTTTATGACAGAATCAAGATAGTCATACCTGTGCTGTCGTAGAAGTGTTCCATGACAATACCAAAATTATCATGGAAGTGCTTTCGTCAAGGGTAACCGACACGTGGCATCCACCATAACGGGTCACTGTTATGCTATTGGGTTCGGTTTTGGATCCGATAACCCATTAACAACAACGACCAATGGCGATTTTTCACGTGTAAAATTCTTATTGGCCGAAAGAACCACGTGTCAACTTCGTGTTGGGGCAGATGTCATCCAGCGATTGGACGGGACACGCCTATGATACGTTGACACGGGGATCAGCCCAACAGTGGCCCATTCAGGTCAAAAGGTCGGCCCATTTGACTTGGTCAAAAGGTGTAGCGACCCGACCCGGATGGATCGAAGTCTCTGTGCTTAAGTGTCATCCCTGGATCGGTATGCTGACACACAGTACTCGAGGATTTATAACAGATGTAAATCACATGTATAAAATAACGTAAATACTATTACCTCAAATAATATAGCGGAAGTAACAACAAAGTTGTGGAGTCCCAACAACACCAACGGCAAAGTTGAGTGTAGTCATCGCAACCCTAACGTATCACTTACTCGTCGAATAATTCCTGCAACATGAGACGTTGCAGCCGTGTAGGTCAGTATGTTGAATGTACTGGCAAATTCACACCACAGAATAATGATGAACACTATCTATCACTACATGCATATTTGACTGGTGGAGGCTCTAAGTTTAATTTTGCATAAAGCTAATTTTTTCCTACAACAAAGGAATAAATGTTTTATTCACTACCAAGTTTATGCCATTATTGAGAAGGTTCCTCCAACTCAATCCCAAAAATTCCCAAATTATTAATAACCCAATACATTAATTAAATAGAGTGATGAGATCAACAAATAATTCAAATACCAGATACTCAAGATGTCCATAACCGAGGACACGGCTAATCATGATTAGTTTGTACACTCTGCAGAGGTTTGCGCACTTTTCCCCACAAGACTCGACCGCATCCATGATCGGAAGATCGAGACATGGCCTTTCTGAAGCATTAACTCTTTACTCTTGGTAGACCGGTACACCTACTTTCCCCTACATCTGCTAGTCTACCACTGAAAGAGGTCACACAACTTACTCAACTCTGCCAGAGCCCATAATGGCTTGTGGCTGCACACGGAAGTTTCTAGGCATGAACAATTATATGATCCCTTTGAGCCTGGGTGGCGGACCTAGGGTAATCACACGGGTACTCCGGGATTCCCTTGGGCAAGCACTGGTTTCTCCAGGTGCCCCAAACAATCCACCCAGTTGTGTGTTAAAGTTGCCTCCTTAAGTTTCCCTTACTTGTTATTACTCTCGCAACTTTCATGAATCTCACATACCAATCCCCGTCTACGAGCATGGCTAAGCAATTATGAGCATAACGTATATTCCCGGGGTGATCAAAGGTAATAGGTTCCTACCTCATCGACTACATAGCAAGGCCACATGTTCCCAATCCTACTCATGCAATCTTTGAGGGTGAAACTAATGCATAGTAAAAAAATTGGGTATTGAAAAGTATGATCAAAGTGTGAACTTGCCTTGTACTGTTGATGAAGATTCTTCGCACTCATAATTCCAGATAGTTCTACTCGTCACACTCCGATCAATCTATCAAAAGTAACCAAATTTTATCCATACATAAGCAATCACTCAAAGACCCAAAAAAAATGCAAAGGAGGATTGCAAAAACTCCAAAAAAAACAAATCAAATTATTTTGCAACATCAGATCCTAATTTCGATGAAAAAGTGTGGTGATGGCTCAAGATGTTAGATTATGCCTAGGGATTCAATTTGAAAAAGGAATCAATTGAAAAAGCGCTACAGTTTACAAGATATGATCAAGTGAAGCTTCGAGATCAAATTTGAATCGTTCAAATTTGAAAAGATCAAAAGTTGAAACTAATGATGCTACTGGATGTAGGAAGTCAATATGAAAATGTAGGAAAAAGAATTACTAGATTGAAAATAACGGATCAAGTAATTTAACATAGCATTGAATCTGATTAGAATGTTGTGTAACAACTCTTTGGTGGACTAGTAGAGTAACTGGCTAAGATCAAAATTATACTTTGGAAAGATAACACTAATTGTGCGAACGGAAATATTACTTCAATACAAATCCGATGCAGTTGGGTTCATCGAAAACGGAGGTACGGATAAAAAGATATGATCGAAAGAAATTTGAGTATGAATCTGAACAAATTTGGAAATTTAAAAGTTGCAAAAAGTTTATTTGATAGATTCACTAGATAGGTGGAATCAAGACAAAAATGTATGTGTTGGTTTCGTCTAATTTGGATGAATGAGTAAAAAGTTATGGCTATTTGAAAAATCAGGGCCAAGCTGTTTTACGAAAGAAAAATAGTTATGGCTAAAAGAATTCTAGGTCTAATGTATAAATACTGAGACTAATTGGTAATCTAATTATTCTACCGTACTAGTCTAGAAATAATAAGCTATGGGAGTATAAAAAATACGAAGAAAGATACCTTTTTAAGGTAGAAAAAAGACGACTTCGGAGAGAGGAGACAACTTCCAGAAGTCCCGCCGGAGAGAAAAAATATATTTTTCTTTTGTGAAGCTAGTCAAACCAAAATATTGATTTAACCTGCAGAGGATGATTTTTGGGTTCTATGGTTCTATATTTATAGGTGGAAAGGAGGCTTAGAGGTCTTTAGCTAGGCAATGTGGGACCAAAAGTAGACAAAAATAAACGAAACAGAGGAGAAAAGGTAAGCGCCTCACACGGGCCTAAAGGCCATCGGCCGGCCGTGCGCGTACGTGCTGCAGTTTCTTTTTTTTTTCTTTTTTTTTTGCCAAAGGAAGAAACAAATCTGGAAAGGAAAAGGCTGGCTGGGCCTGGCCCATTTAGGAGGGAAAAAAACAATGGAGCGCCAGATGCTACTATGCTGCGCATGTGGGCCATAGCACGTGCAGTTTTTTTTAAATAGAAACACAAAAGCAAAACTTAATAACAAAAATAAAAACAAAATTTACATAGGCATATTATATATCAAAAATTTTAGAAAATGATTTACTAAAAGATGAACATATTTTCAGCGGCAAATAAGTTTCACAAAAATTTAAATAAAGCAAACAGTACTACTGGTTCATTTAAAAACCAAATAAAAATATTTTAAAATACCAAAATGATTTCAAACTCATTTCTCTCCATTTTTCTACTGTAGGGAATCATTTTACCCTATTTTCCATATATTTCATTTTTGGAGAAAAGTAATTTGAATAAAAACCAAATAACTCCAAATTGAAAGTGGGTTTTCAAAATAACTTCAAAGGGACTTTCAATTTGATTCTTTGAAACTTCCAACTCTCTTCCTTAGCATTTGAAGAAGTGATTTTATCTTCTCTCATGAATCTCATTGAGTTGCATAAAGTTTTCGAATTTGGAATATTTCCAAATGGAATTCAAATCTTTTCAAAACCCTTTTCATTTATTTAAATGGAAGAAGTCATATCATCTTCACTCTAGGGTTTTGTGATGAAATGAATTTTAATTCATGGAGATCAGAAATGCAAGGTGAAAGTTTGGGAAAGTCATTTCATTCCCTCTCATTCAACTTTCAAAAAGTTTCAAATTTCACTCAATTTCACACAAGCAACCACACCACAATCAAACAAACAATCAAAATTATTTTTTTAATATAACATTCCAAAATTTAGAATTTTGGGATGTTACAAACCTACCACACTTAAAATGAATCTCGTCCTTGAGATTCGAAGAGGCTAGCAAGAAATAGGTTAGGTTCGGAGTCTCCTCAAAAATCCATCGATTGTCACTAAGGTCTGGGGTGCTACCACCCTTAGAAGCATGGTTACGGTTCCATCAAAACTCAGGTACTACATCCTTATTGTTGGCAGTGTTGATCTTCTAACATCTTCAGGATAATTCCTTCTCTGGGCCCTTCCGGTAGTGGCATAACCTTTTTTCTCAATTCTTGTGTCCTTTCATCTTGGTAAGGTTCTTCCGAGACTGGTTCTTCTTAGCTGACAGGTCTGGCACCAATACTAAACAACTATCGATATCTCATGGTGGTCATCAAACTATTTGACTGGGTCCCTGCAGAAAACGGGTCTGGGCTTCATTCTCACCGTATGACCTACGGTTGGCAACAGCTGCCTTGTACAAGGGAAAATTGTTATACCATTCTGAGGTTCAAACAAGGTTTTTGATATCGTCGTCTCTCTCTACTATGGGTAAGTCACTCAAATTTACCATCTCATATAGCAGAGGCGAATAATAAGAGTAAGTCGGCATGGTGATCAATCCATTCCGCACCCAAATCATTACCTTGTATATGGTTTAGTGAATCTCGCATTCTAACACTCGGTCATCCTCACAAGCATTGCAGAATTTCTCTTGTCGACGAACTGAGTTCGGATATATCCATTACTTCTGCAAGCTGAACAAAACATCTATCGTTCTTCACAACTCTCGGGTTTTCGTATCCTCCTAAGAAACGTCTGCTGATCAAATCACAGCTTCTTCCGAAATTTCTTCTTCCAGGGAGTACTTGATGTTTATTAACTCCTGGGCATGTGCGTTATGGGCGCACTTCAACACATTTATAGCTTTAACTCATCCTGGGGTTACAATTGTTCCATATTACCAACATTATACCTCCTTTATATCCAATAGTACTTCATCCCTTCATATTCTTGGGGTATCCCACATATCAAGATAAAACTCATACTTAGTTTGTCCGAAGTCCACTTCGTGGAATATCATTATCCTTTCCAGGGGTCAAGTGTCCTCACAGGGTACTACCACCCTTGAAATGCATAAATTCTTCCATAGACCATATTTCTCATATCCTCAAAAATGGTCAAAATCTTTCTTCATAGAGTAACAACTCATAAAATTCAACGTATGAAATCATGACACACGAACTTTATTGATTTCATGAATTTATTACAATCTCTGAGCACCCATTACATAATTCAACTCATCGAACTTATGAAAATAAAATTGCTTTCTACTACTCTTATTATCCATATCGAAATCTCAACTACTCAGCTCCAGCTTTCATCTGATCTGAACATTCCCTAGCAAAATGTCCCGCTTCTTTGCAGCGAAAACAATTGACTTCCGACATGTCTCGGGGCTTCTTTGTGATTATGTAGGCTCCTTGGATTTTTTTTAGCTTCTTCTCCGGACATTTATAAGCGTAATGACCTAAATCCTTGCACTTGTAACATGTGATATCACTCAAGTCCTTCTTTGTAGAAATTGGGTTGTTCTGGGGATACATTATGTTTCTCTTCCTGGACTTTTCCGTAACAATCAGGACTTCTATTTCCTGTGGGTCATACTCTACTTCCACTGTCGGGAATTCTACTAGATACTCCTTCGGACAATACTGGGGGATGTGTCCTTCTTCTCCACATGAATAGCATGACTTGGTGTAAAGTTTAATTTGATCTTCTTCGGGTGTGCCCTCAACATCTTCCTTCATCACATGTTCTTCTAAAATTTCCACGAGGGCTTCTTTAATTACTTCTTTCTTCTGCTGGATAGTTCATTGTACCATGGGGTAAATGTGACACTGAGCAGGGTAGTGGGTAGTCCCTTCACACACGAAACAAGTAACCTGCCTATTTGGGCATTCTTCAGCTGGGTGACTTTCTTCACAATGAGGGCATTCATCCTTGTGCTCCTCCTGGGTGTGTCCTATCTCTCCACAAATCCTACAGGCACAAGGTTTCTTCTTCGGGTTTATCACCACGCTTTCGGATGAGACGGGATTTTAACAGAGTCTTCTTGAATTCCTCCCAACTTTTTGCTCCATTACATCCTTGTATGGCTTGATGCATTTTCCACCATGTTGCAGCACTTTTTGTAAAGTACTGAAGAGTGTATTGAACCTCATACTTCCTTGCAATCAAATTTTTCCTGAAGTGATCCTCAATGTTTTGTGTCCATAGCTCTGCCTCCGGCTGGGTCATCGGTCCAGAGAATACAAGTTCATCTTCATTCATCCTCTATTGGTTCCAAGGGTTTTGGGGTGAGATAAGAGAGATAGAGAGGGATACACACCATACAAACAATAGTTTTGAAGAGACGGGTTTTATTTTGTGGCCGTCGGAAAAACATCAAACAAATGACAGCTCACAATCGTCGCATCTAACGTAAGTATATAATAGGGGTTTGGTCTTCTAAAGGTCAATAAATCTTTAAAGTCGTCAAACTCTTCAAATCTTCGGAGTATCCACTGTTGTAGCTTCAACACTTCTAATGCATGGTGAAATCCTCTTTATTCTGGAGTGGTCTTAGTTGTCTGAATCTTGTCCTTCTCGGATTGGGCTCATCAGTTGAATCTTCATGTGGTAAAAAGGGGGAAAGAGTATAGTCTAACAATTCTAGGTGAGAGGAAATATTTGATAAAGAATAGAAACGATGAGAGTTAAAGAATACTTTTGAAAATAAAGTTTTAGAGAAATCATCTCCTAAGGGCTTGCCAGTTTCTCGAGGTCATGTCCTACAGTCAACATGTGCTCTGATACAATCTTGTAGCGACCCGACCCGGATGGATCGAAGTCTCTGTGCTTAAGTGTCATCCCTGGTTCGGTATGTTCACACACAGTACTCGAGGATTTATAACAGAGGTAAATCACATGTATAAAATAACGTAAATACTATTACCTCAAATAATATAGCGAAAGTAACAACAAAGTTGTGGAGTCCCAACAACACCAACGGCAAAGTTGAGTGTAGTCATCGCAACCCTAACGTATCACTTACTCGTCGAATAATTCCTGCAACATGAGACGTTGCAGCCGTGTAGGTCAGTACGTTGAATGTACTGGCAAATTCACACCACAGAATAATGATGAACAATATCTATCACTACATGCATATTTGACTGGTGGAGGCTCTATGTTTAATTTTGCATAAAGCTAATTTTTTCCTACAACAAAGGAATAAATGTTTTATTCACTACCAAGTTTATGCCATTATTGAGAAGGTTCCTCCAACTCAATCCCAAAAATTCCCAAATTATTAATAACCCAATACATTAATTAAATAGAGTGATGAGATCAACAAATAATTCAAATACCAGATACTCAAGATGTCCATAACCGGGGACACGACTAATCATGATTAGTTTGTACACTCTGCAGAGGTTTGCGCACTTTTCCCCACAAGACTCGACCGCATCCATGATCGGAAGATCGAGACATAGCCTTTCTGAAGCATTAACTCTTTACTTTGGGTAGACCGGTACACCTACTTTACCCTACATCTGCTAGTCTACCACTGAAAGAGGTCACACAACTTACTCAACTATGCCAGAGCCCATAATTGCTTGTGGCTGCACACGGAAGTTTCTAGGCATGAACAATTATATGACCCCTTTGAGCCTGGGTGGCGGACCTAGGGTAATCACATGGGTACTCCGGGATTCCCTTAGGCAAGCACTGGTTTCTCCAGGTGCCCCAAACAATCCTCCCAGTTGTGTGTTAAAGTTGCCACCTTAAGTTTCCCTTAGTTGTTATTACTCTTGCAACTTTCATGAATCTCACATACCAATCCCCGTCTACGAGCATGGCTAAGCAATTATGAGCCTAACGTATATTCCCGGGGTGATCAAAGGTAATAGGTTCCTACCTCATCGACTACATAACAAGGCCACATGTTCCCAATCCTACTCATGCAATCTTTGAGGGTGAAACTAATGCATAGTAAAAAAAATAGGTATTGAAAAGTATTATCACAGTGTGAACTTGCCTTGTACTGTTGATAAAGATTCTTCGCACTCATAATTCCAGATAGTTCTACTCGTCACACTCCGATCAATCTATCGTAAGTAAGCAAATTTTATCCACACATAAGCAATCACTCAAAGACCCAAAAAATGCAAAGGAGGATTGCAAAAACTCCAAAAAAAACAAATCAAATTATTTTTCAAGATCAGATCCTAATTTTTGTGAAAAAGTGTCGTGATGGCTCAAGATGTTAGATTATGCCTAGGGATTCAATTTGAAAAAGGAATCAATTGAAAAAGCGCTACAGTTTACAAGATATGATCAAGTGAAGCTTCGAGTTCAAATTTGAATCGTTCAAATTTGAAAAGATCAAAAGTTGAAACTAATGATGCTACTGGATGTAGGAAGTCAATATGAAAATGTAGGAAAAATAATTACTAGATTGAAAATACCGGATCTAGTAATTCAACATAGCATTGAATCTGATTAAATTGTTGTGTAACAACTCTTTGGTGGACTAGTAGAGTAACTGGCTAAGATCAAAATTATATGTTGGAAAGATGACACTAATTGTGCGAACGGAAAGATTACTTCAATACGAATCCAATGCAGTTGGGTTCATCGGAAACGGAGGTACGGATAAAAAGATATGATCAAAAGAAATTTGAGTATGAATCTGAACAAATTTCGAAATTTGAAAGTTGCAAAAAGTTTATTTGATAGATTCACTAGATAGGTGGAATCAATACGAAAATGTAGGCGTTCGTTTCGTCTAATTTGGATGAACGAGTAAAAAGTTATGGCTATTTAAAAAATTAGGGCCAAGCTGTTTTAGGAAAGAAAAATAGTTACGGCTAAAAGAATTCTAGGTCTAATGTATAAATACAGAGACTAATTGGTAATCTAATTATTCTACCGTACTAGTCTAGAAATAATAAGCTAGGGAGTATAAAAAAATACAAAGAAAGATACCTTTATAAGGTAGAAAAAAGACGACTTCGGAGAGAGGAGACAACTTCCAGAAGTCCCGCCGGAGAGAAGAAATATATTTTTCTTTTGTGAAGCTAGTCAAACCAAAATATTGATTTAACCTGCAGTGGATGATTTTTGGGGTTCTATGGTTCTATATTTATAGGTGGAAAGGAGGCTTAGAGGTCTTTAGCTAGGCAATGTGGGACTAAAAGTAGACGAAAATAAACGAAACAGAGGAGAAAAGCTAAGCCCCTCACACGGGCCTAAAGGCCATCGGCCGGCCGCGCGCGTACGTGCTGCAGTTTCTTTCTTTTCTTTTTTGCCAAAGGAAGAAAAAAAATCTGGAAAGGAAAAGGCTGGCTGGGCCTGGCCCATTTAGGAGGAAAAAAAACAATGGAGCACCAGATGCTACTATGCTGCGCATGTGGGCCATAGCACGCGCAGTTTTTTTTCTAATAGAAACACAAGAGAAAAACTTAATAACGAAAATAAAAACAAAATTTACATAGGCATATTATGTATCAAAATTTTCAAAAAAAGATTTCCTAAAAGATGAACATATTTTCAGCTGCAAATAAATTTTACAAAAATTTAAATAAAGCAAACAGTACTCCTGGTTCATTTAAAAACCAAATAAAAATTTTAAAATACCAAAATGATTTCAAACTCATTTCTCTCCATTTTTCTACTATAGGGAATCATTTTACCCTATTTTCCATATATTTCATTTTTGGAGAAAAGTAATTTGAATAAAAACCAAATAACTCCAAATTGAAAGTGGGTTTTCAAAATAACTTCAAAGGGACTTTCAATTTGATTCTTTGAAACTTCCAACTCTCTTTCTTAGCATTTGAAGAAGTCATTTTATCTTCTCTCATGAAACTCATTGAGTTGCATAAAGTTTCTGAATTTGGAATATTTCCAAATGGAATTCAAATCTTTTCAAAACCCTTTTCATTTATTTAAATGGAAAAAGTCATATCATCTTCACTCTAGGGTTTTGTGGTGACATGAATTTTAATTCATGGAAATCATAAATGCAAGGTGAAAGTTTGGGAAAGTCATTTCATTCCCTCTCATTCAACTTTCAAAAAGTTTCAAATTTCACTCAATTTCACACAAGCAACCACACCACAATCAAACAAACAATCAAAACTATTTTTTTAATATAACATTCTAAAATTTAGAATTTTGGGATGTTACAAAAGGTGGCGGGCTGGCCCATGGAAAGCGTTTTAACGGCATGTTCGCATATAGCCCATTTACAGCCTGCTAACTCACGGCCCGTTATGGCCTATCCGAATTTGGCCCAGTGGCGTCATCTGGGCCGTCCAATATGATTCCAGCCCGTTGTAACTTCCGGCCCATGTATGGCCCATGATTTCTTTCGGCCCATATGAGGCCCTTTGAACTCTGGGCCCATTAAAGGCCCGTGGTGAAACTGGCCCGTAATGAACAGTGTATCGCTTTACACCCATTAATGGCCCGTTATTCCGTTGTGTCATTTCCAGCCCATATTATCTTTCGGCCTTTTAAGGGCCCATTTGTTCTTGGGCTCATTTCCAGCCTTCGATTACTTACAGTCCATTACTAACCTGTTCCGCTTGTGGGCCAAATCTAGCCCGTGGTTACATTTGGCCCGTTTGTGGCCCGTTAATTCATTGGGCTGTTTTCATAGCGTCATCAAGTACTTCCCATTAACGACCCGTTATGCCTGTCGATAGAATTAAGCCTGTTATACATATCGGCCTATTAGGGGCCCATTATGCTCGGGCCATAAACTGACGATTTCCACTCTAGCCCATTTACAGCGCATATGGCGGTCCTTTTATTGGTCCATGAATAGTACGGCCCATGTTTGGCCAATCGATCATGCGGCCCGTAGAAGGCCCATTGATTTTATGGCCCGTAGAAGGGCCATGGATCCTACGGCCCGTACGAGGCGCATGGGCACTACCGCAGTAGCAGGACCATGGTTACAACGGTCCGTATGTTGCCCATGGTTATTGTGGCCTAGTTTTAAAAAATATTTTATTGTGGCCACTAGCAAACCGCGGAAAAATAATTACAGTGACTACAACCAAACAAATAAACAAGACAATAAGGAAAAAAAAATAAGCAAGCAACTTACGCTAGGTTATTATAGCTATTACACATATTACATTCACTGGGCATCAAAGGTCACCACCAGTGCGAATATGGGGAACAAAGCAGCATATTACATACACAGGGCATCTAAATTGGCCACCAGTGCAAATAAACACGGCAGCAAAACAAGTCCAGAATTTAAACCACTTCAGAAGAGCTCAAGAAATGATATCCTGGATACCCACCATGCTGACAAGACGCTTGGCAAGTTTATTAGCTTTCTCTTGTTTGGCGCTTAAATCCTCCGGTGCTTGTTGTTGCACCAGAAAGTATGCATCTGAATTCTGCAGGGACTTCCTCAGTCCTTCGGCTTCCTGTCGCAGCACATCGGATCGATGTCTTTCAACTTGAAGTTGAGACTCAAGAAGCCGAACTGATTCAGGCAGCGAGTTTGAAGAGCTTGTGCCAGCAATAGTGGCCAGTAACTCGAACACTACATCAAGACAGGACTTTGGGGTTGTATCACTGTCTTCAAGATAGTTTTTATCAGCTTTCTTGGAGACCAACAGGGGTGTCTCCCTATCTTGAACCTTATCTGCACTACTTCCTTTACCATTGCATAATGGGGGTACTCTTCTCCAATATTTTGTCCGCATTCTAAAAGAGAAACAAGCAGGCACATCACAGGTTTACCATGTTGTATATGAAACTCATTTTGGTAAACTAGTTCAGTAGTAAGGTGGATAGGATAACAGCATGAAACAAACATATATCTATGTAGCATGGTCACCGTATGGTCTATATCATTCTAGTTTATGTTGCCAAATCAAGATAGAGACAGTTCCAATTATATCTGTTTAAGACAAAGCAGCATAGACAGAATATAAGTGTGGGAAACTACACATCACTAACAACACTTGTAATGTGCATGGCATGAGAACATAACTGTTTATTCAATTGAAACTAAAATCAACATAGAACAAGTTACAACAGCAAACCAGTTAAAGAAACAGGTTTAAAACATACATGTTGCGCCATTGGAGTTTCAATTGCATCCTTCAAAATTGAAATTAGTTCGTATGAGTAAATTCAGTGATGCAAGAGCAAAGGAGTATGAACTATAGCTACAGAACCTGACCTGAGAACAATTCTTCTTCTGCTTTAAGCGTTGACTTGGGGTTCGGAGTGGTGGTCCTCGTGCTTTGGGCACTGCAGTTGCCTTACTAACTGCTCGTGTTTGGGTGCTCTATGGTGGAGATGGTGCTGTGTCAACTTGAACTCGATTACTATCTGCTGGGGTTGGGGTTAGAAGGGGTGTAGCTGGTTCTCTGTCCAACTAGGTAGGGGTACAATCTACGTGAGTCTGGGTTATGTGTGGTGGGGCTGGTTCTTGGGCAAGTACAACCGTGGTTCTATCTGCATCGACAAGTAGCACGATCTTTTCTGAAGACCGTGTTTTTACTCCCATAGATACTTCCATCACCCCCTCCAATTCAAATGGATGATAAACAAGAAAAGTAATTGAATATACAGACATTGTATGATAGACAGGTGCAATGGATAGTAGGGAAGAAAACAGGGCATGAAATAATTCACATTTATGTTGTCTAACCAAACAGGATAGCATGACACAATTTCATATATATGATGGCTAATTAAACAGGATAGCATGACACAATTTCACATATATGATGGCTAACTAAACAGGATCGAATGACATACTTCAAAATATGATGACTATGTAAACAGGATGACATGATATAACTATACGATGTGTCTATTAAAGTGGTTGGAATGCGATAATTCACATACATGCCGTCGATGGAAACATGATGGCATGATATAATTCACAGATAGAATGACATAATCAAAATATGATGACTATGTAAACAGGATGAGATGATATAACTATATTATGTCTTTAGAAAATGCGTTGGCATGCCATAATTCAGATACATGTTGTCTATGTAAACATCATGGCATGATATAATTCAAATATATGATTTATATACTAAGCAAGTGAGCATAGGGAAATCGCATATATGATATGTCAACTAAGCAGATGGCATTTAATATTGTGTATATGATGTAAAAACTAAGCATTGCAAGACAACATATGCATGATATGAGTAATATAACCATGCCAGGTTTGAGCATACACCTTAGGGGGAAAATAGGACTGGTCATCTGTCTCTGAATCCTCCTCTGAGGAGCTATCTGTAACCAGCAAGATATCTGCTTCAGCAGGTAGCATTGTCTACTCTAAAGACCTTATTTTAACTCTAGATTTTTGCATCACCAATTCAAATGGCTGATGCATAGGAAGAGTAGTTGAATATACAAACATTGTCGACAAATGGAATACGTAATACAAAAAAGGATGGCATGATATAATTCACATATATGATGCTTGGCTAAACACCAGGGCATTGCATAATTCACATATATAATGCCTTGCAACAAAATAGCATTGCATAATTCACATATATAATGTCTTGCAACAAGATGGTATTGCATAATTCACATATATGGTAATTAGACACTAAAAAGGTGGCATTCATACAAAGCATGTCTAAACTAAGCAAATAACATGGAAATGCAAGACACCATATGCACGATATGACCAATATAACCTTGCCAAGTTAGAGCATGCACCTCGAGGGGGGAAATAGGACCGGTCATCTGTCTTTGAATCCTTCTCTGAGGAGCAATCCGTAACCAGCAAGACATGCGCTTCGTCAGATAGCATTGTCTGCTCTGAAGACCTTGTTTTCACTCCAGATTTTTCCATGACCGTGTCGAATGGCTGATGCACAGGAAGAGTAATTGAATGTACTAACATTGTTGACAAATTTAATACGTAATAAAAAAGGATGACATGATATAATTCACATATAAGATGACTGGCTAACTAGGATGGCATTGTAAATTTCACATATATGATGACTGGCTAAACAAGATGGCATTGCATGATTCACATATATGATATAGAAACTAAACAGATGGCATTCACACAATGCATGTCTAAACTAAGAAGATGACATATTTTATGTATAAAGTAAGCAATGCAAGGCACCATATGCATGATATAACCAACATCAGCATGCCAAGTTAGAGCAAAAGACCTCAGGGGGTAAATAGGAGTGGTCTGCTCCCTCTGAATCCACCTCTGAACAGTTATCTTTCTCTTGATTACAGTCTGGAATGGGGGGAGGGTGTGGTTTTGCGCCCACCATGGAGCAACGTCTGCATGAAATTTTATTGCCATGCAAGGCTCGTCTCTTTTGCTCTACATGTTCAGTACCATTGTGTACAATAACTGACATGCATAGGAATAAAACATAGTGAGATTATGTAAGGACTGCATACCGTGGATATACTCAAAACCAATGATAGCAGGCAGATAATAGCTTCAGTTAAAAAATACAGATAATGGCTCCTTTAATGTTTGTTTCCTCCCAACATGAAACTCATAGTAGACACCCGAGATTAACCAAATAGTAGACAGATAGTATTGATTGCTGCCCCAATATGTACCCCACAACCATTTAAAAACTCTAAGTTTGAGCATTAGTTTGGACCTGACTTGGAGTCTAATCGGTGAACAGGATGATAAAGTAGCATGCCATCATATTAAGCGATGCATAATGTAAGAAGACATGAAAGAGTGTGACCTCTCTTGCGGACCCGTGTAGTACTCAAGGTCATTTGCTTAGTTGATGATGGTAATGCAGTTGTCGTGGCTGCCAGCGGCAGGGAAAAAGATCTAAGGCGGCGAAAGACAGTCTGGAGGGCGGATCCCTGCTTTGGTGAACCCTTCCATCATTGGAGCAGCTGAGCTGGGGTGGACCACAGTGCAGCAGGAGCGGGACAAACCACACAAGGTTTCCTTTGACACATATCTGTAACAGAAGTAATTCTGTAAGGGCTTGTTTGAATTGGAGGATTCTAACAATGCAGGGATAGTGTTGGGGATATAACCCCGGGGGGGTGACCTGCCCAGGAGGGGCCGGGTTACACCATTGGGGACTCAACAAGAGAGGCCCAAATAAGCCCAAGAAGACAAGTATGAAGACGGCGGCTCAAGAGGCGGGCCTGGTGGCAGCCCAAGACCCGGACGTATGAACCGCCATGTGATGACTTGCCTTGTAAGGCAAGGTGATTTAGAAACCGAGCTGGTCACGTTGTGTGATCCGGCTCAGACTCTTGTAAGCCGCCAGGTCTCAACCTGTATATATATAAAGGCGAGACCCGGCGGCGGGGGGAAGAAGAAAAGATCCAATCGATCGCTAGGTCAAGTGTATTCGCTCCCTTGTAATCGAAACTCAAGCAATACAACTAGAAACAAGAAGTAGGCTTTTACCTCATTGCGAGGGGCCGAACCTGGGTAAACCCTTTGTGTCCTTTGTCCCGTCCAACCCCTTCGAGCTAACCTACGTTGCAATGGCTCCACACCTAAGTCCTTTCACTAGGGCATCTGTCGTGTTAAATCCACGACAGTTGGCGCCCACCGTGGGGCCAAAGCATGGTGGTTTCGAGTTCTTGAAGGGCAACTTCTCAGGGATCGAAGGATACGCTGTGGGCCGGATGACTAAGAGTCGCCGTGGCAAGATCTACATCGACGACGCTGGTTGGGGTCCCGAGGCTGACTCAATCGAGTACGGGTACCGGGTCCCCTTTGGCAGAATTCACGTCTTCATCGGTAAGATCGGCGAGTCAGAGCCTGAGTCGGACACCTGCACCGACATCATCGAGACGGCTCAGCGCACACGACCCGCTAGGGTTCAACCCGGCCGGAAGCACGCCTTTGTTGGCTTTATTCATGGGACGGATCTTGAGGAAGGATCTGTGTCTGGCGGAGAGACAGCCATCTATTCAGGTGATGATCGAGTCCTCAACCGGAGAAATCGAATCATTCTATCAGCTTCAGGATGGTGGGCTCGGGGGCTATTCTGATGGTGACAGTATTTCGGACCCTTATGAGCCGCCAAGCAGGGCTGCTATCTTTATGGCTGGCATGCAACCGGCTCTGAATTCATCAACAGCTGCGGCCATGACATCCGGGTCAACTGCTGCTGCGACAGCTGGAGCGAGCGGTTCAGTTTGACCCTTGGCTCAAGTTTTATCTGAGCTTTTGGGCACTTTGACAGCTCTGTTAGCTACGGAGGTGACCCCGGCAAATCAAGTACAGCATAATGCAGTGGTGGCAAAGGTGCGAGATGAGGTAGCCAAAGCCCAAGATGATCTTAATGTAGAGAACGCCAAGATGGCAGTGGAGTGAGCATCGCTAGATGCCGAGTCACAGCAGATAAGGGCAGAGACCTTTCGCCTGAGTCTGGATCAGAACGTGTCCAATGCTGTCCTCCAAGAAGGCACCAGAGCCGCATACCTCCACAATTTGAAGGACGGAATCTCTTTAATACACCCGGGGCAGGGACAAATAACCCGCCCGGTGTGACCCGGGCCGCTGAGGCCCGGGAACCAGAGCAGCGGCTCAGCTTCATATGCCAGACCCACCTCGTAGGGATCAGACCCCAGCCCAGCGGGTTTCGACACCTTCTGGCCATTACTCTAACCCGGTGGACAATATTATTGCTGCAGCTACACGGCTGGCGGCTATACCGATTGAGGGCGAGTCTCCAGCGGCGATAGTGACCCGGAACGCTGTGGAGCTTCTCCAGACGGCTGTGGCGCAGCAGGCGGCTTATTCGTACAGTCGTGAGCATGTTCATTCAACACCCCACCCAAGTCGAAGCTATAGCCGGCGCATTGAGTCGCCGGCGGTTTCCAGCAATGAACGGCGTCGTAACCTGCCCCATGGACATAACCCGCCCCGTAATGATAATATGCTGAACAATGCTCAGGCCATTGTGGATCAGGGTAGAGCTCATCATGAGGCCGAGCTGCCGGCTTAGCTAGGTGCTCGGCTACATTTCTGAATAAACCCTTCAGGATCTGTTGAAGCTAGGACGATTTCTAGATCAGTAGGGGTGCCATGTCTAGTGTCGGCTCTACACAATGAATGTCTGCCCAAGGATTTTAAGGGTCCTCGTAAGGTGCCTAGCTACGCAGCTGATCTTCCACCTAAGGATTGGATTGAAAGCTACGAACTGGCTATGGAGATGCTGGATGTCAATGATGCTGTATGTGCCAAGTACTTCACAATGATGTTGGACGGACCAGCTCGTACCTGGTTGAAAGGATTACCTGCCAACTCTATCAATTCATGGGCTGAGTTGAAGGCACGCTTCATTCAGAACTTTAAGGGAATGTGTAAGCAGCCTCTGTCGATTATTTACCTAGACAACTATGTGCAGTGGGAGGATGAGTCGTCCCACCATTGGGTTCGCCGGGTCTCAGCTATTATCCACGCATCTGATAGCATTGCGGCAGGCTCTGCAGTTTTGATTCTGGAGAAGAATTGTCACTTTACCCCCCTCAAGCAGAAGCTTGGGCGGCTTAAGCGTCACCATAGTGACATGGGGGAGCTCATCGTGGCTCTTATCAAATATGCCGACTCTGACACCACCAAAGATCCTGGATCTAATGATGAAAAGTCCAACAAGGGAAAGAAGAGTGCTAATGGTAAAAGCCAGCAGCAGAACATGGCCGGGCATAATGGTCACAGCCAGGGTAATGGTGGTAAGTGCAGACACCCCGAAGGCAGGTCAAATCTTGTAGCTAACACCAACACTAGGTATAAAAACCAACGCCATGGTAAGCCAGGCTTTGGAGGACCAAGATTTAATCTTGAGGCAATGTTGAACGAACCTTGCCCAAAACACAGCCTGCCCAATAAGCAATCGGCTCATGCTAGGAAGGATTGTTTCATTATGAAAGAATACAAGAATTTCGGCGTCCATCCAGATCATGGTAACAATAATGGCCCGCCTGGCGGGTCAGGGTCCGGCTCGCTTGGGCCCGGTTTTGGTGGTGGCGGCTCAAATTCTGGGTATCAAGGACAGGGCAATCAGGGTAATTATAGCCATCAGTCTGGTCAGGGCGATCAGCAGCATCAGTCAGGATACCAGAGTAATCCCAAACAGCTTAACAGTGGCCAGTATCATGTCTTTACCACCAGTCTTTGCAAAAGAGATCAGAAGGTTCATAAGCATGCAGTAAGTACAATTGAGCCGGCAGTACCTCAATACTTGCGATGGTCAGAGCAGCCAATCACATGGAGTAGAGAGGATCACCCGCCCCGGGTTGACAATCCGGGTCAGCTGGCATTTGTGGTAGCCCCTCAGGTCGGGGGTTATAAATTCACTAAAGTACTCATGGATGGTGGCAGCAGCATCAATATACTCTATTATGATACCTTCTGTCGCATGAATTTGACTGATAAGGAGCTTAAGCCATCTTCTGCAGTTTTTCATGGAGTGGTACCTGGTAAGTCGGCGTATCCAGTTCGTAAGATTGCCTTGGAGGTGGCTTTTGGCAATGATTACGACTACAGGGCAGAGATGTTATGGTTTGAAGTGGTTAAGATCAAGAGCCCTTACCATGATTTGTTCGGACGGCTGGCTTACGCCAAGTTTATGGCACGCCCTTGTTATGTCTATTTGCAGCTTAAGATGCCAGGACGTAAGGGTACTATTACAATCCATGGCAATCGAAAGATAGCTCTGGAGTGTGAAGAAGGAGATGCTGCCTATGCTGAATCTGCCTGTGCTACTGAGGAGCTCAAATTTTATAAAGATAATGTTGACCCGGTAGATATGACCCCTTTAAAGAAGCCTACCACAGAGCAAGACTCTTTGCTAAAGTTTAAGTCGGCTGATGATACTAAGCAGGTTGACTTTGTCGCTCGCGATTCATCTCAGTAGTTTACAGTGGGGGCTAATATGGATCCTAAATAGGAAAGCGCGCTCATCGAGTTCATCCGTGAGAATCGGGACATCTTTGCATGGAAACCTTCTGACATGCCGGGTGTACCGAGAGAATTCGCTGAGCACACTCTTAATGTTGATCCTAAATTTAAGCTGGTCAAACAGTTCCTTCGTCATTTCAATGAAGAGCGGCGTAAGGCCATTGGAGAAGAGGTGGCCTGGCTCTTGGCAGCTGGGTTCATCATTGAAGTCTTTCACCCAGAGTGGTTGGCTAACCCGGTATTGGTACTTAAGAAAAATGGCACTTGGCGTATGTGTGTTGATTACACTGATCTTAACAAGGCTTGTCCAGCTGATCCATTTGCTCTCCCTCGCATTGACCAGATTATTGATGCTACGGCGGGTTGTGAGAGTTTATGTTTTCTTGATGCTTATTCTGGTTATCATCAGATCAAAATGGCAGTTAAAGACCAAGAGAAGACGTCTTTCATCACACCTTTTGGAGCTTTCTGTTATGTCTCTATGCCTTTTGGGCTCAAGAGTGCCTAGACAACTTATCAACGCTGTGTTCAGAATTGTTTTCACAGCCAGATTGGGTGCAACTTTCATGCTTATGTGAATGATATTGTGGTTAAGTCCAGGAAGAAGGAGACACTCTTGGATGATCTCAGGGAGACTTTTGACAATCTCCGGGTTTATAAGATGATGCTTAACCCGGCCAAGTGTGTTTTTGGTGTGCCTGCAGGCAAGCTCTTGGGTTTTCTGGTCTCAGAGAGAGGAATTGAAGCTAACCCGGAGAAGATTAAGGCTATTACTTCCTTGGCTAAGCCGGCATGTGTCAATGACGTCCAGCGCCTGGCGGGTCGTATTGCAGCTTTAAGCCGGTTCATAAGCCGCCTGGGAGAGAAGGCTATTCCCTTATATCAGATGATGAAGAAAACAGACCATTTTGTCTGGAGTGATGTGACGATGACATGTACCTAGGGTAGGGTCTTAGGCCTGACCTAGACACCCTACCCAAGGACACTACGCGTAAGTCCAAGACCTAAAAGGTTCTACAGAAGATACCGACTGAAATCCTCATGAAGTGCAATACACTCGACAAGAGATTCCACTCGGATATCCCAATTCCACTCGACCATGATCATTTCACTCGACCACACAAGAATCCACTCGGAGTACAGAATACCTAGAGTCACCCCAGGATGGCAACGATCAGGCATTCACTCCGACGTCATAAAGACCATTCAATGCGGGCGTTACCAGTAACGTTCAGGATTTAACTCTCATTGAACCCCTGTGTAACTGAGGGCTACGAGGGGTCGGCACACTCTATATAAGCCACCCCTCCCCTCTGGCACAAGGGTTCGCACCCTTTGTAACTATTCCACATTCCAGTCGACAAGCCTCTGCGGCACCGAGACGTAGGGCTGTTACCTCTTCCGAGAGGGGCCTGAACTCGTAAATCTGTGCGTACAACCTCGTCATAGCTAGGACACTACCCTCTCCTACGTACCCCCTACTTCTACTGTCAGACTTGTTCCCACGACAGTTGGCGCCCACCGTGGGGCAGGCGTCTAAGCGACTTCCGGCGAGGTTGCAATCTCCGATCTTCATCAACATGGTTTCCAGCGGCGGTTTGGCCCTGGGTCACGAGATCCGTCTCAGCGCGCTCGGCTTCATCGCCGACGACTCCACCTGGCTCCAAGAGGCCCCCATTGACATCGAGGCTCTCCCCACCAGTGGGGCGGCGCACTTCTGTGCGAGTGCCTGCGGCGTCCTCCTGCGGCAGCCGTCGACCCAGTATCGGTCGGCTCCTGTGGTGTCTTCGCTTCCCGCTAGCCGTCGCCGCAAGCGATCTGGTCGTTCGCGGCTCCAGCGTTGGGTGAAGCATGCGGTGGCTCGTCAGTCGACCACCCCACAAATCGTGGCGATTGAGCCTGATGACTCTCTCTATGGGTCGTTTGATCTGCCGACTGGTCATTCGGATACGCTTTTCAAGTGTGAGAGCAATGATCCCGCGGCAGAGGTCCCCATGGTCAACTCCCAGCACAGTCCGCCCGGATTCTGTCACGGCGGCGGCAGCTGATAACCCACAAGTATAGGGGATCACAACAGTTTTCGAGGGTAGAGTATTGAACCCAAATTTATAGATTCGACACAAGGGGAGCCAAAGAATATTTGTAAGTATTAGCAGCTGAGTTGTCAATTCAACCACACCTGGAGATTAATTATCTGCAGCAAAGTGATCAGTAGCAAAGTAGTATGATAGTTTTGATAGTAGTAGCAACAGCAATAGTAACGGTAACAGTGATAGCAGTGATTTTGTAGCAAGTGTAATAGTAATAGTAGCAGTAGTAACTTAGCAAGAACAATATGTAGGACGATCGTAGGCATTGGATTGGCGAATTGTTGGATGATATTCATCATGTGACAGTCATAACCTAGGGCGATACGGCACTAGCTCCAGTTCATAAATATAATGTAGGCATGTATTCCGTAAATAGTCATACGTGCTTATGGAAAGAACTTGCATGACATCTTTTGTCCTACCCTCCCATGGCAGCGGGGTCCTATTGGAAACTAAGGGATATTAAGGCCTCCTTTTAATTGAGAATCGGAACAAAGCATTAACACACGGTGAATACATGAACTCCTCAAACTACGGTCATCACCGGGAAGTGTCCCGACTATTGTCACTCCGGGGTTGCCGGATCGTAACACGTAGTAGGTGACTATAACTTGCAAGATCGGATCTAGAACATAGATATAATGGTGATAACATAAACGGTTCATATCTGAAATCATGGCACCCGGGCCCAAAGTGACAAGCATTAAGCATGGCAAAGTCATAGCAACATCAATCTCAGAACATAATGGATACTAGGGATCAAGCCCTAACAAAACTAACTCGATTACATGATGAATCTCATCCAACTCCTCACCGGCCAGCGAGCCTACAAAGGAATTACTCACTCCCGGTGGGGAGCATCATGGAATTGGCGATGGAGAAGGGTTGGTGATGACGAAGATCGAAGATCCCCCTCTCTGGAGCCCCAAACGGACTCCAGATCTGGCCTCCCGATGAAGAACAGGAGGTGGCGGCGGCTCCGTTTCGCGGAACGCGATAATTCTTTCTCCCTGATTTTTTTCAGGAAATATGTGATTTTATAGTGTCGGTTTCAGGGTCTGCGGGGCCACTAGGTCGAGACAACCCACCTGGGCACGCCTGGAGGGGGTGGCGCGCCCTGGTGGGTTGTGCCCACCCAGGTGCCCCCCTCCAGTGGTTCTTGGCTCCAGAAATTCTCTTTTATTGTATAAAAAATCCTCGCAAAGTTTCGTTACATTCCGAGAACTTTTATTTCTGCACAAAAACAACACCATGGTAGTTCTGCTGAAAACAGCGTCAGTCCGGGTTAGTTTCATTCAAATCATGCAAATTAGAGTCCAAAACAAGAGGAAAAGCGTTAGGAAAAGTAGATACGATGGAGACGTATCAACTCCCCCAAGCTTAAACCTTTGCTTGTCCTCAAGCAATTCAGTTGATAAACTGAAAGTGAAAAAGAAAAACTTTTACGAACTCTTTTGCTCTTGTTTGCATAAATAAGCTTAAACAGCACCCATGTTTACAGCCAATATTATAACTAACCATGTCGACAATAACTCTTAAAAATTATATTAACTCATATCAATGACATAATCAACTAGCGAGCAATAATAAGATATCTCAAACAGCAACACATTGTCAAAAAACCATGATATAATCTGACAATAGTGGTATCTCGCTAGCCCTTTCTGAGACCGCAAAACATAAATACAGAGCACCTCCAAAGTTCAAGCAGCGACTAAGCATTGTAATTCATGGTAGGAAAGATCCAGTCATGATGCACCCAACATTAGCTACACACAATGCATAAGCATGACAACAGTGCTCTCAGGTTCTGGCGCTTATTTGAGAAGGTGATGACACAACATAAAAGTAAATAGATAGTCCGTTCGCAGAGGGAAGCAGTGATTTGCAGAGGTGCCAGAGCTCAAGTTTGTAAAATAGAGGTTAAATAAAATTTTGAGGCATGCACCCTTCTTGTTTACTTCGCGACCATCAGTTATCAGTATCTTCCATGCTAAACACATTAGTGGCGGTTCCCAAGCGATAAAAGTAAAGATTTACTCCCCCTCCACCAACAAACACACTCCACGGCTAGCCGAATCCACGTGTACCATCCATACCAACATCGGTCCTGGGGGAGTTTTGTTTAATTATTTGCAATTTTTGAATCCGGGACTGGGAATCCCTATTACCGCCCCTTTCTCGTGCAATGGTGAGTGAATAAACACTCATCCTGAGAATAACCCGCTTAGCATGGAAGATACCGAATACCTCCTGTCGCTCTATGAACAATCCAAGCACACAAAAAGGATATTTATTTGAAGTTTTTAGAGGTGGCACATGCAAATTTACTTAGGACGGCAGGGTAATACCGCATATAGGTAGGTATGATGGACTTGTCTAGAATAACTTGGGTTCAAGGTTTTTGATGTACAAGTAGAATTCCCACTTAGTACAGGCGAAGGCTAGCAATTAGGTTGAGAAGCGGCCAGGTAGAGAGCAACAACGGTCATGAACATGCATTACGCATAAGTAACATTGGATACTAGCATGAGTAGGATATGAACACCATGAACATAAATATCATAGAGGCTATGTTGGTTTTGATTCAACTACATGCATGAACATGTGCCAAGTCAAGCCACTCGAACATTCAGAGGAGGATACCATATCATCATACTACATCATAATCATTTTAACGCAATGTTGACATCCAAGATAAATCATTATCCACTCCTAGCTACTTATGCATGGCATGAGAAACTATAATCTCTAATTGTCATTTCAAACATGTTTAATCATAATGGGCTGAATCATGGATACTAGGTTAAACATATTTACAAAAACAGAACAAGTTGAGTTCATACCCGTTTCTCTCTGCCACGGCCAGTTCATCGAATATCGTCATTATTGCCTTTCACTTGCACGACCGAACGATTTGAAAATAATAATAGTGCAAGAGTGCCGTGAACTAAGCTAGAATCTGCAAACATTTTATTCAAAAGGAGAAGACAAGGTAAATTGGGCTCTTTGTTAGATTAACAATAATGCATATGAGAGCCACTCAACATTTTCATCGTGGTCTTCTCCTCGGTATGACTCAATAAAGAGGAAAAAGAAATTTAGAGAAACACAGAGAAATATTTTGGAGTTTTTGGTTTTTCGTAAACAGGCAAATAAAAAGGGAAAAGAAAAAACAAGAAAAACTATTTACACGGGAAAGCTCCCAACAAGCAAAAGAAGAACAAGGAAATCTTTTTGAATTTTCTTTTTAGTACTACAACAATTTAAACTAGGAAGAAAAATCAAAAAGAAGCAAGAAATATATTTTTGGATTTTCTCAAAGTTTTTCAAACACACAAAAAGAAAGCAAGAAAATAATTCTAACATGGATAATACAATGAAAAAGTGTGGACACCGACAACTGAAATGAAATGTGTAAACATGAATGTAATGTCGGTGGAAATACGTACTCCCCAAGCTTAGGCTTTTGGCCTAACTTGGTAATCACCAGTCGTAGAAGCCATGAGGTCCTATGTTGAAGTGTTGAGGTGCGGGCACCTGAGGGTCCCTGTCGGGGCTGGGACACGAAATCCCAGAAATTAACCCCTCGTGTCATCACCAGCCCAGGATTACTGTTACTGGTGGACACGTCCTTGTTACAGAATACCAAGATATTACAAGAATTGAATACAAGACCATAAAGGTCCAATGATACAACACTGATATCCGGTGGTGGATGACGGAATTGACTCGTGGTTCTCCAATGTCAATGGGGATCCATTCCCACAGGAACAGCTGACCCGGATAATTCCTATCCCGCATGGCTGCCATCCTAGGCTCCGCACGGACGTCGTTGTGGTACTCCTCGTGGAACTCTTGACCTGGCCAAGTAAATAGCCAGGGACAAGCCTGTGAGTATGTTTGAATGTACTCGCAAACATCATGAACAGGAGATATACCGAAGGCAGCAGACAAAATATATGATCATGTTGAACCAAACTATATGCATATGCTCATGCTGGATCATGCTAAAATGCTCATGCTGACACAAATCTAAATCATGACATGACAATAGCAAAATGATACGGAAGTAAATATAGCATGTTAGTCATGATCAAACTTATCAGAAATAACGCAAATGAATGCCACGGGTAGTCTAGCCAGCCCAAGTGACATTCAGAAAATAAAATAAAAGAAATGCCAGTCGGGTGTCAAGTGATGCCACGGTCGGACTTGAAGAGAAATGCCAGTCGGGTGTCAAGTGACGCCACGGTCGGACTTGAAGAGAAAATGCCAATCGAGTGTCCACAAGAGTAGTGGCGGGATAAACCGCCTGTTAACTCGAGAGACGCCACGAGAGGTCTTGAAAATAAAATTTGAGTGCCCGGGGTAGTCTATCCAGCCCCTGAGACACTCAGGAAATACAAAATAAGAGAAATGGGTTAGTCCTCAATAATATGCATAACCATAATAATATTAACATGCATAAAATATTTATGGTAGCATCAGGGTGACGACACTTATCCTGCAAAATAATTCAGGCTCAAATTTAATTTTTTTCCTTCGAAGACCGACACTAAGACCGACACTTGACCAACCCAGACTGTAGCCCTTAACCGCGGACACGGCTATTCGAATAGGTTTAAACTCTGCAGAGGGTGTACTCTTTACCCACAAGTAAAGGATTTCTTTAGTCAGTACCGTGACACCGACTAATTCCCTTTACGGTCTTTGGGTTGAAAACTCACCTAACCAGCACACACCGGATTAACTTTCCGGATGTCAGGAATCACCCAAAGCATCGTTCAAGAAAAACTCTAAGACAGAGAGACCAATGTCCTGCATGGGATCACTATTAATACACGCGGATTACAAGGGGTGCCCCCCTCTCAGTCACAACTGGAAACACCCATGCCCCCTGACCCGATGACAGGATTTAGTCCAGCAACATGGAAACCCTCATCGTAGCCCTCTATGTGGTGTGTGCACGGAAAGGGGTTAACAACTTACTGAACCATACCCCACCTGTGGCAGGGACAAGTGGCAGAACGAAACAAGTATGGGGGTTACCGGAACAAGACTCGATCTACGGTCGACTCAGGAGGTTTAATTTTTCCTGCAGTGGTTAGCACAATATATTCCTTGGTGATACCCAACAGCATCACCACCCGGCATGTTCCGACATGCCCTTACTGATCATTCTCGTTACCACGAGAAATTTCAGTCTCACGGTCACTTTACTCGTGACTGATTTTTCCTGCAATTTAATCAGAACCAACATGGCAGATGTGACATGTGAAAATAACCATGCTCACACATAATTAATGCTTAAACAGAGACAAAATATTGTCAAGGAATCTATCATGCAAAAATAGCCATATGCCAGTTTTATTTGAATTCAACATATTCATGATGCAATTATTCTCGCAAACAAACAACTGTGCAATTCACCATATCAAGTGTTCAAGATGCTTGCCTTTAGTATGCAGAGATATTGGGTGCACTCCAAAAGTTTGAAAAGTTTCTTCCCTCCATTTTTTCCTATTTTGAAGATTATAGCAATTACCACATAATTCAAAAACAGTACTAAAAAGTTGTTTGGAAATTTTTGAAATAAATACTAAAATTAAACTAGATGAAAATTAGAAATAACAGAAAAGAAATCAACTCATTTGGAGTTAATATGAATTACTTAGGGAATTCCTAAGTTTGAAATAGATGATTAAATGGACTATTTAATAGTCCCAACAAAAACTAAGCTTATGAAAAATGTTCACCCTAGCTAGTTTAATATAGCATGATTTTAGAAGTATTTAGCAATTTGAACCATCAAGTTTGGTTTTGAAATGGCCACAGTGGAATTATTGGAAAATCTGCTGGAAAAAGAAAAGAAAAAGAAAGACAGTAACTTGATAAGCAAAAACGCGCTCTGGGCGCGATTTAGCCACTGGGCCAGGCCCAGTGGTTCGGCTGCGCAGGAGCTAGCCGACGTCGAAAACGTATTAACGTAATACGCCTTCACTTACAGCGGAGGGTCCCAACCTTCACTCGCTGACGGTGGGTCCCGCGGGCCCACCAGTCAGGTTTGACTGGTCCAACTGCCCATGTCTTCTTCTTCGGCGGAAAAGGCGGGGGTTCCGGCCTCCGACGCCGGTGAACGGCGATGACTCACGGGGAGCTGAGCACATGGAGGTACTTAGGAGCTCGAGGCGATCCTCTGGGTACCCGTCTTGGTCTCCGGGGTGGCCGGAGTCGCCGACGGCGAAGTCTCCCGAAGAGCTCCGGCGGAGGTGAGAGAGGGCTTTCATGCACGGCGCTTCTCCGGTGGAATTGGTGGGTGGATTGGATCGGTGGGGGTTCTAGGAGACTGGTGGTGAGGAAACGGGCGAGGGGGAGGCATCGGTTGCGTCGGAATCAACCGGAAAGGTGGCGGCGGCTGTCTTCATCGGAGATGAAGAAGACGGCCGTTTCCGGTCGGATGGCTACTCCGGGAGGCTAAGGTGAAATGAGGGAGTGGGGTGAGGAGCTGGCCGAGCTCGGGGGTCCATTTTATAGTGCTCGAGAGGCGGTTCCGTGCCTTCCCAAAGGTAGGCAGGGCGGTGGCGGCCATTAACAGCGCCGTCAAGGTGGTTCCAAGGGCGGTGCGACGTGGAAAGGCTTCTGCAGGAGTCCACCGTCCATAGATGGGTCGGTTGGCTCATAGGACACCAGGTCGCTTGGGCAGTGCCGGCCACGGGAAGACAGTGGCCGTGGGAATTGATGGCCGGCCGTGGACGGTGGCGAGGGCGGTGAGGGACGGCGGGGTTGGTGAGGACGGTGGCATCCTGCAGTGATGGCAGGGCGAGCTGGTTGGCTTTGGGACGAGCCACGCGTCCTGGGCGGTGGCGTAGCCGAGACGGTAGCCACGAGCGGTGGCGCTGGATGGTGCAGGGCGGCGCTAGGAGACGAGGGGAGGTGTAGGCGGAGTCGGTGGGGGTCTCGTGAAGCTCCTGGAGGTGCCCAACGTGCGGAGCAGCAGCAGGGGGGTAGCGCAGAGCGGTGCCGAAGCCTGCAATACTGGCGCTCTGGGCACGCTCTGTGCATGCATGCTACGTGCTCGACAAAATGCGAGGGGGCTCTACAGTGAACTAATCATGCTGAGTTTTGGCAGGTGGATGCTCTTGGAGATCCCAGAGATGATGGATAAGATGGTTTGGCCATATGATCAAGTTCCTAATGTAGTTTTGATAGGTAGCCAAATTATGTCATGCACATGAGCTGTTTGATAAAATGCTAGGGCAATCTAGGGGACTTTGCTGGGTGTGAAATTTACCAGGATGGTGTCTCCTTAGTGGGTATAGATGATGGTGGAGTTGTTTTGGCAAAAACAAAAACTTGCTAGTGCAAGTTTTGGAGAATTTAGTTTCTGGACAGAAACTACAGAGGAATATTTGGTGAACTAAAAATATTCCAATGGAGCTAAAATTTTGTACTTAAGGGTTTACTAGGAAGGACTACAGGTGGGAAAAATTTCACGATTTTTGAAGCAACAGAAAATTGGGTTGCAGTTGAAACTCAAAAATGGGACAGAAATGAAAGGAGGATGTTTCACTCAAAATTTTCAAAATACCAAGTTGGGTTTTTGCATAAAAGTGATTTACAGGCATCACATGACCTCCCTCAATTTTTGTGGAATTTTAAAAATAATTATTTAAAATGGTTGTAGTGCAATAGAGGCATTTAAAATATTGAAATAGCTATTAAAAGAATTGTTTTGTGGCAATTTTTGTTATGAAAATAATTCCTACTGTTATTAAAATATAAATGAAATGGCTTAAGAAAACTCCCAAAGCCACAACATTATTTTCAAAATTTCTATATGGAGGGAAGAATATTGAAAAACGGAAACAGAAAATACTCTGAAAACAATAAAGGACTTACTTATAAATCAAAAAATTTAATTTTGGCCAAATTTTATTTAGAAAAACATGATTAAATTTTTGGGGTGTTACAAAATCTACCCCCCTTAAGGAAATCTCGTCCTCGAGATTTGTTAAGGGCGGAGGAATTAAATGCAAATCACAACAGACAAGCAATCATGCACAAGACAATAACACACAAGCACATCATTCAATCAAACACTACACACTGCTAGAAACATACACATAATCGTCTATGACATGACGGTGGAATTTATAGGGCAACAGGGTTGCTAAGGGCATGGCAACTACTCTGGTAGACTCAGTCCACTTCATCGACGTCCAGACGGGCGTGTCTTGCGGACTTCGAGGCTTCTCCGGGGGCTTCAACGTCGGAGTTGACTGGAGTGTTATGAGGAGCTGTAGGGTTGGGGTAGCGATGAGGACCCACGCGGGGTGTAGTGGCTACAGTCCCGTTGGAGGAAATCCCAAAGAGACGACGGAGTTCATCCGGGGTAACGAATGCATTGCCCGGGTGGGCAATAGGGGCAGACCTCGCAGGCTCGATTGGTCTCCCGAACAGTACTACCGGGTTATCAGTGGCGGGTGCAACTTCACTTCTCACCGGGTTCAGGAGAGCAAGCGTCCTGCAGGTCTCAATCAGGTCAAAAGTGACCTGATCGAACAGTGCCTCTTGCGCTCTCAGGTAGCGCACCAGATGCACCAGAGCAGGGTCCGTCTCATGGTCTCCATTGGTGACTTGGGTCGGTCTACCATAGCCTTCACGACTAGGGTAGTAGTAGAAAGAGCGGCAGTTAACCCTCGGCGACAGATGCCGGAGTTGAACTACAGCTTCTCGGGCTACAAGTTGGATGGCTTGGGGCTCGTCGGAGGTCGTCCTCCCGGTGAACTGGTAAGGGCGCTCTGCGGTGATGCCCCTCCCGTAGATGTGCACCGTGGCCCAGAAGTGGTCGATGGCATCACTCGCATGCTCTTGGTACACGACATACTCCGGCGGCTCTTCGATGCCGAGAGCACAACGGGTGAGATTGGCAAGGATGGCTACAAAGCCTTCAAGCTCGGCTGCGGTGGTCTCGTTGTGCACGATGGGACCTGGCATCTTGGTGGTTGGATATCAAACTGAGAGTGAGGCTGTGATGTGCTGAGTTGGGGCAAGGCTTCTCTTATAAGCCAGCGGAGTCTTCCATCACATGCTTGCTGATGGAACAACTCAGGTGTCGGCCACAGGCACACAGCCTATGGGCTAGGTTTATAGGTTGGGCACCGACTGTCAAAATATGTCGGCCGCCACTATGCAGGCTTATCGGATGAGATGGGCTTGACTGTGGACAGGAAAGGATGTGGATGGTGGGGAAACATAGAGATAGCGACCAGGCTAAGATAGGATTAGCCAATGGTCAGCCTGGCTCTGATACCAAGGCTATCGGGGCCGGGACACGAAATCCCAGAAATTAACCCCTCGTGTCATCACCAGCCCAGGATTACCATTACTGGTGGACACGTCCTTGTTACAGAATACCAAGCTATTACAAGAATTGAATACAAGAGAAGAAGGATGATGGTTACCCGAAGGTCAATGCTACCTTGGTGATTTTTGCTAATGTTGAAAGCAAAAGTCGACTGAAAGTCATAAATAGAGAAGTGAACATGGTTGCTCCGGCAACTACGACGTACCTGAAGTGGTCGAAAACTCCCATTACATTCGACCAATCGGATCACCCAGCGCATGTTGCTATCCCCGGGCGGCAAGCGTTGGTGGTCGACCCAGTCGTTTGGGGCACCCGACTGACTAAAGTCCCCATGGATGGTGGCAGTGGTCTGAACATTCTGTATGCTAAGACCCTCCAGGGGATGGGCATTCTGATGTCCCAACTCAGTGAGAGCAACATGCAGTTCCACGGGGTCATCCCAGGGAAGAAAGCAAAGTCACTCGAGCAGATTGTTCTTGATGTGGTTTTCGGTGATTCCAAGAATTTCCGCAAGGAGAAGTTGACGTTTGAGGTTGTGGATTTCCACAGTGCCTATCATGCTATTCTGGGCAGACCTACATATGCTCGTTTCATGGCCCGTCCATGTTACGTGTATCTCAAGTTAAAGATGCCCGAGCCCAAAGGTGTGATTACCGTCACTGGGAATAGGTAGAGAGCGGAGGAGTGCCTCCAGAAGGGTTCCAAGATTGCAGATGAGCAAATGGCAGTGTTAGAGCTGGAAGAATACAAGAAAAATGCCGATCCGACTGATTTGTTGCGAGCCAAGAAGCCTACTTCAGAGTCTGCATTTCAGTCGGCCGGTGAAACGAAGCCGGTTCACATTCACTCGGAAGACACCACCGCTGTTCCGACCCACATCTCAACAACACTCGACAGCAAATAGGAAGCCGCGCTCATCTAGTTCCTCCGTGAGAACTAGGACATCTTTGCATGGAAGCTGTCTGACATGCCAGGCGTACCCAGGGGGCTGGCTGAGCACCGTTTGCGTGTCGACTCAAAGGCAAAACCCATTAAGGAGCATATCCATCGGTCCGCCGCGGAGAAGAGGAAGGCGATTGGTGAGGAGGTGGCTCGGCTCCTGACAGCTAAGTTCATCCGTGAGATATACCACTCCGAGTGGCTCGCCAATGTCGTCATGGTCCCCAAGAAGGACAAATCACTTCGTATGTGTATTGATTTCAAGCATATCAATCGGGCCTGCCCAAAAGATCATTTTCCTCTCCCCTGCATCGATCAGATTGTCGACTCAACTGCGGGGTGTGAGCGTTTGTCTTTTCTGGACGCATATTCCGGGTACCATCAGATCCGACTGTATGGACCCGATGAAATAAAAACAGCCTTCATCACCCCGTTCGGGTGTTTTTGCTATATCACCATGCCTTTTGGCCTCAAGAATGCTGGCACTATGTTCATGCGCCTGATCCAAAAGTGCCTGCTCACTCAGATCAGTCGGAATGTGGAAGCATATATGGATGATATCATGGTCAAGTCACGCAAGAGTTCCGACCTGTTGACTGACCTCGCTGAAACATTTCCCAATCTGAGAAGATATGACATCAAGCTGAATTCGTCCAAGTGCACATTCGGAGTTCCTGGAGGAAAGTTGCTCGGATTTCTTGTTTTCGAATGAGGAATAGATGCAAACCCCGAAAAGATTGGTACAATTCTCCGAATGAAACGCCCTGTGCATGTGCACGACGTTCAGAAGCTTACAGGCTGCCTTGCTGCTTTAAGTCGATTCATTTCTCATCTCGGGGAAAAAGCATTGCCTCTTTACCAATTGATGAAGAAGTCTGATACATTTGAGTGGACTCCCGAAGCCGAAGTAGCGTTTGTGGAGCTCAAAGCCCTGCTTTCCACCCAGCCGGTGCTTGCTGCTCCAATCAGCAAAGAGCCTCTACTATTATATCGTAGCCACTGGGCAAGTGGTCAGCACAGTGCTCACAGTGGAGCGGGAGGAAGAAGGCAAGGCCTATAAAACTCAATGCCCAGTGTATTACATTTCTGAAGTCTTGACTCCGTCCAAGCAAAGGTATCCGCATTATCAGAAGCTTGTCTATGGAATCTATTTGACTGCAAAGAAAGTTGCACACTAATTCCAAGACCACTCGATTTCAGTCGTCAGCGATGCTCCATTGTTTGAAATTTTGAACAATCAAGATGCAACCGGTCGAGTGGCTAAGTGGGCAATTGAACTTCTTCCTCTGGACATCAAGTTTGAAGCAAAAAAGGCGATCAAGTCTCAAGCAATTGCAGATTTCTTGGCCGAGTGGATCGAGCAACAGCAGCCGACTCAAGTTCACTCGGAACACTGGACCATGTTCTTTGATGGGTCTAAGATGTTAAACGGTTCTGGTGCTGGAGTGGTCCTGGTATCCCAGAGAGGCGATAAACTCAGTTATGTCCTCCAGATTCACTTCGATTCCTCCAATAATGAGGCTGAGTACGAAACACTCCTTTACTGGTTGTGTATGGCCATCTCACTCGGCGTCCGTCGCCTGATGGTCTACGGTGACTCAGATTTGGTGGTTAATTAGGTGATGAAGGAGTGGGATGTCAGGAACCCTGCCATGACTGGATACTGCAATGAAGTGAGGAAGTTGGAGAAAAAGTTTGAAGGGTTGGAGCTCGACCACATCCCCCGAATCAAGAATCAAGTTGCGGATGACTTGGCAAAAATAGGTTCCACTCGGAAGCCTATCCCCAGCAATGTGTTCCTTGAGCATCTCCTTTCCCCCTCAGTGCAAGAAGATCCCTTCACCGAAGAGCCTCCCCAGCAGATAAGTGCTACCAATCCGACTGAAGTTGAGGTGCCAGCAGTTGTCGATCTGGTTATGGAGATGCTGGTAATAATCCCCGACTTGACAGTGCCGTATATTGCATATCTGCTCAGGCAGGAGCTTCCAGAGGATGAGGTTGAAGCACGTCAGATCATCCGCAGATCCAAGGCCTTCACAGTGATTGGCGGACGACTCTTCCAAGAAAGTGTTACTGGAGTTGCTCAACAATGTATCTCTCCAGAAGAGGGTCGACTGATATTGAATGAGATTCACTCAAGGACCCGTGGTCACCATGCGTCCTCTCGGACCATCGTGGCCAAAGCATACCGAGCAGGATTCTACTGGCCACGAGCCAACGAGGCTGCAAAAGAGATCGTCGAGAAGTGTGAAGGTTGCAAGTTTTACTCGAACATGTCTCACAAGCCCGCATCTGCTTTAAAGACTATTCTACTCGTCTGGCCCTTCGCCGTGTGGGGATTAGACATGGTTGGGCCGCTAAGGACTAGCAGAAGTGGTTTCACTCATGTGCTTGTGGCAGTCGACAAGTTCACCAAGTGGATTGAAGCCAAACCAATCAAGAACTTAGATTCAGGCACAACCATCAGTTTCATAAGAGAGCTAATTTTCCGTTATGGAGTTCCACACAGCATCCTCACGGACAATGGCTCAAATTTTGACTCGGAATAGTTCAGAGCATTCTGCGCTTCTCAAGGCACTTGGGTGGATTACGCATCCGTTGCGCACCCGCAGTCGAATGGACAAGCAGAAAGAGCAAATGGTATGATCCTCCAAGGTCTAAAACCTCGACTCATGCACAACCTCAAGCATGCAGCTGGAGCTTGGGTAACCGAATTGCTGTCTATTTTGTGGGGATTGAGGACAACTCCCAACCGATCCACTAATCGAACCCCTTTCTTCATGGTGTACGGGGCTGAAGCCGTGCTTCCTAGTGACTTGCTTCACAATGCACCCTGTGTGGAACTTTTCTCAGAAGCTGAAGCTGAGCAAGCGCGTCAAGATGTTGTAGATCTTTTGGAAGAAGAGCGAGAGATGGCCTTGATCCGGTTGACCATTTATCAGCAAGACCTTTGTTGATTCCACGCCAGAAACGTCAAAGGTCGAGCATTTCAGGAAGGAGACCTTGTGCTCCGAGTGGAACAGCAGCGGCCTCATAAGCTCGCACCTGCATGGGAAGGCCCTTTTGTCGTCACCAAAGTGCTTCACAATGGGGCATATCACCTTTACAAGCTAGCGCAGAAGAAAGACGAGCCGCGCGCCTGGAACGCAGATCTTCTTCGTCGCTTTTTTACTTGACAGTCGGATTGTCAAGATGTAATAAGAGTACTTATTAAGTCATTTACCAAGACATGATTCCCGCAGTCTCTCAATGATTGTTCTCGCATAAACATGTGTCCAAATCCCCCAGTGGGTGGCTTAGTCGCGAACCAGTTTTCGTCTAAGTCAAGAAAATTACTCCGAGTGGTGAGCAATCCTCCCACTCGGGGGCTTAGCTGCGAACCAGTTTTCGCCTAAGTCAACAAACTACTCCGAGTGGAGAGCAATCCTCCCAGTCGGGGGCTTAGCTGCGACCCCATACTCGCCTAAGTTCAAAACATCTCCGAGTGGGGAGCAATCCTCCCACTCGGGGACTTAGCTGTGACCCCGTACTCGCCTAAGTTCAAAACTTCTCCGAGTGGAGAGCAATCCTCCCACTCGGGGGCTTAGCTGCGACCCCGTACTCGCCTAAGTTCAAAACTTCTCCGAGTGGAGAGCAATCCTCCCACTCGGGGACTTAGCTGCGACCCCGTACTCGCCTAAGTCAACAAACTTCTCTGAGTGGAGAGCAACCCTCCCACCCGAGGGCATAGCTGCGACCCCGTACTCGCCTAAGTTCAAAACTTCTCCGAGTGGAGAGCAATCCTCCCACTCGGAGACTTAGCTGCGACCCCGTACTCGCATAAGTTCAAAACTTCTCCGAGTGGAGAGCAATCCTCCCACTCGGAGACTTAGCTGCGACCCCGTACTCGCCTAAGTTCAAAACTTCTCCGAGTGGAGAGCAATCCTCCCACTCGGGGACTTAGCTGTGACCCTGTACTCGCCTAAGTTCAAAATTCACTCCGAGTGGAGAGCAATCCTCCTACTCGGAAGCTTAGCCATGGATCAGCTCCGCCTAAGTCAAAAAATTTGATCAACACAAAAACAATTTTTGGATAACACCATCAAATTTGGATAAATCCGGCAAGTTTCAGGACCGCAAGCAAAAGTACTTGGGCGTCAGGCCCGAAGGAGTTTAACGGTTACACAATCACTCAGCATTTCAAGGCAAATAAGTTCATATCAGTAAAGTTTTTTTACTCGGCAGGAGGAGGACTCGCTGGCTCGACGAAGGTATCCAAGTCGATGCCATCAACTTTGCGAGTAGCTGCTTCTATGAAGGTCTCCATGAAAGATTGGAACTAAAGTTTCTTCTTATTCGCCACTTGAAGAGCCTTCAGTTTCTCCTCCTTAGCTTTCCTACAATGGACCCTGACGAGTGAAAGAGCCACGTCGGCTCCACAACGGGCAAATGATTTCTTCCATGCTTGCACTCGACCAGGGATCTCATTGAGTCGGACAATCAGCGACTCGAGGTCATTTCGGAGTTTGTCTTCTGGCCACAATTCCTGGTCTATCTTGGTCAATGCAACCTTCAGTCGGGCAATGTACCCCAAGACGCTGTCAAGACGAGCTTCGAGTCGCATCACATTCATTGCGGCCTCATCCTTGACAAACGACTTTGTGGGGTCCAAGCCTGGTTCGATCCGCTCAGTTTCCTGCTCAAAGTCCTGGCAGAATTCTACACAAGGAGGAAAAATGAGTCGACGGCAGAGTTATGTGAAAGCTTGCCAGATCCGCTCGGATAGAGAGAGGTACCTTCAAGCATGATATACAGCTTCTTTGCAAGACCTCCCAAATAAACCTCCAGCTCGTCCCTCTTCCGAATGAGCTCACCCACCTTGTCAGTCAGGACAACCTTCTCATCTCTCAGTTGCGTAGCTTCTTTCTTCGCTTCATCGACAATGGTCTTCAGGTTGGCATTTCTTCTTCAAGTTTGCCAACTGAAGCCAGCTTCCTCTCAGCCAGTTCGGCCTTCTCACACGCTGCCTTCTGCGCCCCCGCAAGATCAGTGTCCTTCTTCTCCAATGCCTGCTTCATTTTGTCTAAAGAAACAACATTCTTCAGTCGTGCTTGGAGTTGACGGTTTTCACTACACACATCTGTTCGAGTGGGGTCACTCGGTTCAAAGGACTGAAAAGAAGAAATATCAAAGCATACAGTCAGCAAGTTGTTACCTCCCATGGCTGCCAGTTCGTCTTGAGCTTTCTTCAAGTTCGTCTTGGTGTGCTCCAGGTCGAGATTGAGTTGGATTTTCTCCTTCTCCAAAGCAGCATACTGGGTCCCAATTTCACAAGATGTCTGTGATCAGCAGAAAGATAATTCAGTCAATGGAAACAAAGATCATTTACTTCTGAGTAAAGAAGAGCAAGTTCAGATTGCTTTCATTAAAGGAGTTCTAAGACCACCGCCGAATCAAACATTCGACGATGGTCTCGGGGACTACACCCAGTGGGTGCACTCAGCGTGCCCCCACTGGTTTGATTTCCCGTTGGGCACGACCTGCCCGGCCCGAGCGGAAGAAGCACAAAAAATCCCTTGTTCTCAGACCCCCGCCGACTGCCCGCAGTCGACAGCGGTCTCGGGGACTAGACCCAGTGGGTGCACTCAGCGTTCCCCCACTGGATCAGTATCCACTCGACACGGCCCGACCGACCCGAGTGAAGAGCTACAAACAGACATATTCTAAAGACCCCCGCCGAATCAAGCATCCGACGGCGGTCTCGGGGACTACACCCAGTGGGTGCACTCAGCGTGCCCCCACTGGACCAGGTACCCACTCGACGTAACTTGACTAACTCGAGTGGAAGAAATTAACATCAAAAGAAAACACCCAGTGGGTGGACAGACAAATGCGAGGATCATACCTATGATAGATGCACATTAAAGGTTCTGAAATGCTCATCCATGGACATCTTACGAGTAATAAAGCAGCAGTTTTCAGATAGCATATCCAAACAGAGCAAAGTTCAAGCTGAAAGACCAATTGGAAAGCAACTTACAATCCCACTTACTCGGACATTGGTCTGGAGGGCAGAGCTGGCGTCGTAAGCAGCCTTGCTGGTCTCGTACACCACCTTCAGTCGGTCCATCATCAGGCCAGCCTGGATCATCGCTTCCTTGGCAGCTCCTGTTTGGTCCTCTGGGACGTGACGCAGAGTGAACAGGGATGTTGGTGGAGTCGACGACGCCGCTGGAGGAGTTGGAGTCCGAGGCTGCCCAGTCGGATCTGAGGTCTGAACAGTCGACACAGCAGGATGTTCAGTCGACAGGGGGACAGCAAAAGAAATAGCAGCTCGAGTCGAGTCACCCAGTTCTTGAACAACGGGCTCGGACAGCGGGCGAGACGCTCGGCCGGAAGGCACTCTCTTGCTCAAAGCCTTGCCCCTTCTTCCTGCATTCTTCGGGGGTTCGTCATCATCATCGTCCGAAAGCTAGATAACATCTATTGGCGCTACAACCACTCGACAGTAAGGTTTAGTCGATCACCAAAACAATCCACAAAGTACAAAGCTGCATACAGTAGCTTACCTGCTCGAGAAGTTGCCGCGTCCGCAGTATCTCCGTGGGAGACGTTGCAGAAGTAGCCGCCCTGAAGGTCCAAACCTCACTCGGTTAGGCAAATGGGGGAGTCCACTACAGCAATGAAAGACAAGGAAAAGAAGGACTCACGTTGAAGCAACAGGCACGACCACCTTGATCCTGGGCAGAGCCTTCCGAGGCTTGGGTGGAGCAACCTTGGCCTGTTTTGCGGACTTCTCAGCCAGTTCTGGAGTCGACGTTCGAGTATGCTTGGTAGTCTTTGCACTCGACACCGCCGCCTTGCCGTGGCCACCTGCAGGATCTTGTGACTGCTTGGAACGTTTCTCAGACCAAGGAGGTGACTCGACCTCCGAGCTTTCATCAGAGTCTTTGCTGTCATCATCGCTATCATCTGCGTACTCAATATCGGCGCTCCCGCCTTCGCTTTCTTCCCCAAGATGCTGCACGCCATTCGGCATGGAATACATCCTCATGAAAACCTGCAAGTCGCGAGCCGCAGATATCAGTCGGACTCAAGAATAGCTGCATACTGGAAAATACAAGACATGAACACTCGGCAAACCAAGCCTGACCTCTCCTGGAGCGTTATTGGCGTCGAATGGCAAGATTGTCCGGGCTCCGCAGGGGTTGTCCTTGTTGCCAGTGATGCTTCGCAGCCACTGGGCCACCGTCTCCTCGGCGACCTCCTCCGGGTGGACCCGAGCGGTGTCTCCTGTGCCCGAATACATCCAGCAGGTCCATGCCAGTCACTCCACCCTGGACCAACGCAACAACCGCGTCGACCAAAAGGGCTACCTCACCTTTCTCCTCCTCCTCGATAGTCAACGAGTGTGGAGTGCGGAGCCTCTCTAGAGAAAAAGGGGGAAGACCAGTCGACTGACCCGGAGTCGGAACATCTTTGCAATAAAACCAGGTCGACCGCCATCCCCTAACCGATTCAGGAAAAGTCATAGGAGGAAAAGTGCTCCTGCCTCTCATTTGGATCCATAACCCCCCACACATCTGAATCACATGCGTCTTCTCATCAGTCGGGTTAGCTTTCTTCACCGTCTGAGATCGGCAAGTAAAGATATGCTTAAACAATCCCCAGTGCGGATGACACCCCAAGAAGTTTTCGCACATGGAAACGTATGCAGCAAGATAGGAGATGGTGTTTGGAGGGAAATGGTGGATCTGAGCACCGAAGAAGTTCAAAAAACCCCGGAAGAATGGATGGGGAGGCAAAGAAAAACCTCGGTCGACGTGGGTGGTGAGGAGAACACTCTCACCCTCGCGCGGCTGGGGCTCAATCTCCCCCTCCGGCAGCCTCCAGGACCCGGGCGCAATCAGGCCGTCGGCGGCGAGGTTCTCCAGATCTTCTTCTACGACGGTGGAGCGGATCCAATCCCCCTGGATCCAACCAGGCGGCAGACCGGACCGCGACCCCTTCGCCGCCTTCTTTCCCTTAGCCATGGCCTTCTTCGTGCGCTCCAGAGCCGCGGTCTTGTCCTTCGCCATTGCAGCGGAGCTCGAGAGGAATAGGTGGAGGAGTGCGGCGCTGGGGAAGACGAGGCGGAAGAGCAGAGAAAAAGGGGGCGAATGGAGAGCACAGTACCACGCATCGGCAGCAGCGCCTTTTATGGTCGCATTTCCGAGTGGCTGACCCATGGGCCCATGCAATCCTGGCACATCCCGTAACAGACGGTGGCCTGATACATGGCGGAAAAAGTGGCGCAAGGATCGAGGAGCCCCTATCTGCCCGCCCCGCTTACTGCGCCGCATCCCGTCCCGCGCACTTCTCCAAATTTCGAATCCCGTGAGATCCGGGAACCGCATAGCAGTCAGTCGTGCTGGAGATATCCAAGCCCAATCTACTTGAAGATATGTGGCATAATTCACTCGGAAATGCCGGAAGCCAGAATTGATCAAGGCGACTGATGAAGGGTTAAAACACTATCAAGACCTGTGAGGAAATGTCCCCGAGGCATTGAATCAGGACGGAATCAACTTCAACCCTTCTTCACTCGGTCCTCAATCCATTCGGGGGCTAATGACGATTACATGTACCTAGGGTAGGACTGAGGGAGTCCTGGATTAGGGGGTCCTCGGGTGTCCGGTCTATTCGATATGGGCCGGACTGATGGGCCGTGAAGATAATGCAGAAGACCATCCCCCGTGTCCGGGTAGGACTCCTTTATGCGTGGACGGCAAGTTTGGTGTCCGGATGTACTATTTCCTTCTTCTGTAAACCGACTATGTACAACCCTAGGCCCCTTCGGTGTGTATATAAACCGGAGGGTTTAGTCCGTAGAGGCAATCAGAATAATCATAGGCTAGACAGCTAGGGTTTAGCCATTACGATCTCGAGGTAGATCAACTCTTGTAACCCCTATACTCATCAAATATAATCAAGCAGGATGTAGGGTTTTACCTCCTTTAAGAGGGCCCGAACCTGGGTAAACATCATGTCCCCATTTTCCCTTGTTACCATCGATCCTCAAACACATAGCTTGGGACCCCCTACCCGAGATCTGCCTATTTTGACACCGACATTGGTGCTTTCATTGAGAGTTCCGTTGTGTTGTCGACAGAAGAATCGATGGCTCGCCTCATTGTCGATAACGATGCTGTTTCCGGGGAGACTTTTATCCCTGGTCAACTCTTTGTGTTTGGCGGCTTCACGCTACGTGCCAACTCGACCAGTCACCTTGAGCAGGTCGACAGCTACGCCCCTGGTCACTAGATCAGGTTTGGAAGTTTGAACTACATCGCCGATATCCAAGGAGATCTAATCTTCGAGGGGTTCACGGCCTCGGCCGCCGCTCCCCACCCATACAAAGAATGCCCTTCGGATCTGCTATCAGATCCCGTCCAGGGATCAACTATCATGCCCGCCCTGGCCTTAGCTCCGGAGTGGAACACTTCGTCCAAAGACGGGGGGGTGAACCCCGCCGGGCTTTCTCCCATTACGGAGCTTCTAGCCGGAGACTCAGATGCAACCATGCCGTCGGCGGACCCGGAGTCAAACGGGACCCTCCCCGTCATCGGGAAGCCGGATTCGCCTCTGGACATCAACTTCGAACCCTCGAGGTCTGCGTCTATAGGGCTCGGGTAAGTGGTTATTACCGAACCTACCTCCGCAGATCCTCAGACGCCTGTCCAGCTTTCACTCTTAAACGAAACACTGGACCTAATGCAATCTCTCGCCATCACAGAAGTATCACCTCCGAACTATGCCCAGCTTGAACTGGGGGCTGAGAGTAGGGAATTTTGCGTCCCACCCACCACCCACTTAATAGCCACTGTCGAGGATTTAACCGACATGCTAGACTATGCCTCCGAAGATATCGATGGCATGGACGACGATGTCGGAGTTGAACCAGGCCAAAACCCGCCCATCACTGGGCATTGGACGGTCACTTCTACTTATGATGTATACATGGTGGACACGCCTGAAAAGAAGGACGACGATGGCACTCAAGGTCCAGATGAGGAGAAGCCCGTCGACGAACCACCAAAACGCCGGCGTTGGCGGCGCCGCCCATGATTGTGTCGGGCAAGGGAAAGCAATACCGGCACCGGAGATAATGACACTCCGGACAACGCCGAAGACTCCGACGACCCTGCTGAGCCTGCATTCGAGCAGGATGAGAGGGAAGAGGGTCAAGTCAACCCCGACGAACTTGCCGATCACGGGGATTCGGAAGATAGTAACTACTTACCTGTCTCCGAAGAGGATATTAGCCTCGGTAACGAAGATTTCATCGTCCCAGAGGAACCCCTCGAACAAGAATGCTTCAAGCGATGCCTGATCGCCACTACACGGAGCCTGAAAAGTAAACAACAATAGATTCAAGCCGAACAGGATACGATCAATGACAGATGGACTAAGGTCCTGGCCGCCGAAGAGGGATACGGCTTTGAGCACCAAACAAAGAGCTATCCTAAGCGCAGGCTACTGCCACAATTTGGCGAGGAGGCCTTTGAGCCAATACCATCAAAATACAATCATGCCGATCAACCAGACCGATCACCACGTGGACAGGACAAAATGGCCAATTATGCCGAACATCAGCCCGCGCCCCCTCGTAATAGAGGCACGAAAGCAGCGGCTCTGCACTACACGTACGACCTACGTCAGGACCTGGCCAATAGAGCCGGCCAGACCAGATCCATCTATGGATCAAGAGGACGTGCCCCCACATGAGATGACGGCCATAAAGCCTGGTATGACAAACCTAACCAAGTCCGGGGTCAGCACTGAACACATATGTCATCCGAACTCGGTCACGATGTCGCCCGTTACAGAGGTGCTGCACACCCCATGTGCTTTACCGATGAGGTAATGCAGCACCAATTTCCGGAAGGTTTTAAACCCGTGAACATCGAGCAATACGATGGAACGACGGATCCTGCCGTATGGATTGAAGATTTTCTTATCCACATTCACATGGCTCGCGGAGATGATCTCCATGCCATTAAATACCTCCCTCTAGAGCTGAAAGGACCAGCACGGCACTGGTTGAATAGCCTCCCAGAGAACTCCATTGGAAGTTGGGAAGATTTAGAGGATGCTTTTCGGGACAACTTTCAGGGCACCTATGTCCAGCCACCGGATGCTGATGACTTGAGTCACATAGTCCAGCAACCTAGAGAGTCAGCTCGCAAACTAATTTGGAATCGGTTCTTAATTAAAAAGAACCAAATCATAGACTGTTCGGATGCCGAAGCCCTAGCGGCATTTAAGAACAGCGTTCGTGACGAATGGCTTGCTCGACACCTCAGTCAGGAAAAGCCAAAGACTATGGCAGCTCTTACTGCACTCATGACCCGCTTCTGCGCGGGCGAAGATAGCTGGCTAGCTTGTAGAAGCAACAGTACCAGCGACCCCGGCACCTCTAAGGCCAGGGATGGCAATGGAAGGCCATGACGCAGCAAAAACAAGCGTCGGAACAACAACGAAGAAACAGAGGATACGGCGGTAAACGCCGGATTCAATGGCTCTAAACCCGGTCAGCGGAAGAAGCCATTCAAAGGTACTAGGGATGGTCCATCCAACTTGGACAAGATACTGGATCGACCATGCCAGATTCATGGCACCCCTGACAAGCCTGCCAACCACACCAACAGAAACTGCTGGGTTTTCAAACAGGCCGGTAAATTAAACACCGAACATAAGGGGAAAGAACCTCCAAGCGAGGACGATGATGAGCCTCGCCCACCGTGCACCGGGGGACAGAAACAGTTTCCCCCCGAGGTAAAAATGGTGAACATGATCTACATCACCCACATCCCCAAGAGGGAGCGCAAACGCGCGTTAAGGGACGTCTACGCCATAGAGCCTATCGCCCCAAAATTCAGCCCATGGTCGGCTTGTCCGATCACCTTTGATCGTAGGGACCACCCAACCAGTATCCATCATGGAGGTTCGGCGGCCCTGGTACTTGATCCTATCATTGACGGATACCATCTTACTAGAGTCCTTATGGACGGCGGCAGCAGCCTTAACTTGCTCTACCAGGATACTGTCCATAAGATGGGTATCGACCCATCAAGAATCAAACCTAGCAACACTACCTTTAAATGAGTGATACCTGGCGTGGAGGCCCGCTGCACGGGCTCCTTAACACTGGAAGTCGTATTCGGCTCTCCAAATAACTTCCGAAGCGAAGACTTGATCTTCGACATCGTCCCTTTTCGTAGTGGTTATCATGCAATGCTCGGACAAACGGCCTTCGCCCGCTTTAATGCGGTCCCGCACTATGCTTATCTGAAGCTCAAAATGCCTGGACCTCGTGGTGTCATCACAGTAAATGGGAATATGGAGCGCTCCCTCCGTACAGTGGAGCATACTGCGGCTCTAGCAGCCGAAGCACAGGGCGGCCTCATCAAGCCGGACAACCCATCGGTCATCAAGGCCCACGACTCTGCTAAGCGAGTCCGATCCGCACTACAATGAGATAGCCCAGTGGAGCCGGAGCTTAAGTAACAGTCTATCCTCCGCCGACCGCCCCATAAGGTTGCGGCATATGTACCGCGCGTACATAACTACGCACTTAAAATACCTTGGGCAGCACCGGAGGCACACTACGGAAAAGGTCCATAGTACGGTTTGACCCTATTCGGACCTCAACTATTTTTTCCACTATAGGTTCGTTAAAAAACCTACCTGATCTACGGAGGCTCTTTTCCAGGTCCCTCCTTCTTACAGACGACCATCACCTCCTCCTCTTAAAGGATTTCCCACCAAGGAGAAACGGCACAGACGTGCGACAGGGCACCATTGGGATCTTCAAACCACTACTTTTAGGCCCTGTGTAAACCTTTTCCTTGTGTAAAACTTTTCGCATGTAAAATAGCCTCGATATTTATGGCATTATCTGTAATAATACGGCTCGACGTACTCATCAGGGTATAAAGGAAGCAGTTGACCACCACTTTTGTTTGGCACTCATTTATTTTTGTCATATGTATGCCCTCCCTACTTCAGACTGCCACACGTGCTTTAGTCCGACCTTAACACCGGGGGCTGTATTCGGTCCTGTGCATTTCAAAGTCCAAACACCTGTAGGGTACTCTTTGGCGTCCTGGATATTGCATTATATGCATCGGCTCCGAATCATGTCTTTGGTCTATAGTTGGGTTGCCCAGCTCCTATGCTCACTACCTTACGTTCCGCTCGTTCGGCTAAGGTAGTAAAGGGAGAACTACTGCGATTGTATTTCTGGTTCATCCGGTTAAGTACCTCAGTAGAGAAAGTAGAAAACTGACTGTCATGATAAGTGCGAGCCGGTCGGCGATTCGGCGACTTAGTATTATACTACAAATCGTTAGCGATTCACTCCGTGTTATACGAGGGGCTGGTCTTCGTCCAGCCGCGTGGAAAAGGCACCGTAGTTCGGATAGCCGCACACACACCAGGGGCTAGTACTTAGCTCCACAGTCAAACTCCTATGGCTAAGTGAAAGTAATAAAGCCGCATAGTCTGATTGCCTGGTTCACCACGCTGAGACCTCCTTTACGGACCAAGATGTTGGATAAAGTGTGGTCATGCGTTACGCCGAACACCCCTGTAGCATCTACATGGGGGCTGAAGCCGATGACTGGCAACTTTCAGAAATAAAACAATAAACGGCCGCACAGGAGGAAAAATCGCTTGAAAGAAACGGCATCTACTTAGCATTGACCCTCGATCACTCGGGCCCCTTCTAGGACGTCATCGAAGTACCTCTCCGGCTTCCGGTGATCTTTGCCTTCGGGCGGGCCTGCGGTTGCCACTTCAGTGGCCTTCATCTTTGCCCATTACATCTTGACGCGGGCGAAGGCCATCCGGGCACCCTCTATGCAGGCCGAGCGCTTCAATGCATCAATCTGAGGCCGCGCGTCGACAAGCCACTTCACCAAACCGAAGTAGCTACTAGGGATTGGCTCGGCCGGCCAGAGCTGGACTATCAGGTCCTTCATGGCCAAACCTGCCACCCTATGCAGCTCCGTCAGCTGCTTCAGTTGGTCACCCAGGAGAGGTGTCGAGTGTTCCGGCGCGACAAATTGCGACCAGAACAGTTTATCGGTCGAGTTCCCCTCCTGGGCTCGGAAGTACTGTGCGGCATCAGCGGCACTCTTCGGAAGATCCGCAAACGCGCCTGGAGAACTCCACACTCGGGTCAGCAAAGCATACCTCTGACCTCCAAAGACACTCTGCAAAAGAAAGGCCTTAGCAGCCGCTATCTGCCTCGCCTGATGGATCTCTTTGCGAGCACTCCGGGACTCGATCCGCGCCTCTTTGGCATCATGGAGAGCCTTGGCGAGCTTGGTCGACTGGTCTGAAGTCTTCTGCTCCAAAGTTTCCCATTTGCTGATGGCATCCTTCAGCTCCTGCTCTACTTCGGCCACCCGAGCTTCGTGTTGGCGGCGGGTAGCTTGCTCGGTCTTCAGTTCGGCAACCACCTTGTCAGCGGCTACCTTATTCGCCTCCGCCTCTTTTTTGGCCTGGGCAAGGACACCTTTGACGGTCTCGACCTTGGCTACGCGAGTTGCGATTATAATCAAGGCATTCCATGAGATAATCTCTAAATATACATATCACTTCTGATATCAAAAAAAACTTTTAACATTATACGCATACCTTGCGTCTCATTAAACGCTTACTAATGCGGTCGATTTCCTCATCGGCCACCTGAAGCTTCCGATTGAGTTCGGAAACTTCTGCGGCCTGGGCAGTTGCCGCCAACAGGGAAGCCTATTACAATAACAGCACAACAGGTTAACTCTCCCGAATACTATATGGATCCTCTATCCGGTTTCTTTTAACCGAACAGAGCCTCAGGGGCTACTATCTGTACACAGGTATATTCCTCTATATGAAACATTTTTAGAACATTACATTGCATACCTCAAAGCCTGTCAGTAGGCTGGTGAAGGCTTCGTTCAGTCCGCTCTTAGCAAACTGAACCTTCTCCACCACCGCACCCATCAGGGTGCGGTGCTCCGCCACGATGGAAGCATGCTGGAGTGATTCCTCCAGAGCATTGGGCGCCTCCGGATTAGTGGAGGTCGCCGTTGGAGCTAATGCTCCTCCCCCCTCTTTCAAAGGAGGCTGCTTCTCCAATCCCGGAGCCGTGTCGGTCTCCGGAATGGTGTCCGGCTGGGGCCCGGATTGTTGGGGGTCCCCACCGTCGGTTGTCATAGGGGTCGCCTCCCCTAGGTCTTCGGCGACCGAGGTATTAACCTCGGGTGCTTTCTCGACGGCCTCGTTCGCCCTCGCTCTACCAAGAGAGGTCCTTTGGGACGACACCTCGGTGTCCTCAATGATGATAGGCGAGGGGGCTCGCGTCGGTGTGTCACTCTCTGCCATTTTGGGTGGCAGAGAGTTCCCCTCCGATGATGGGGTTTGCGGAAGCTCGCAGGGAGGGCTGAAAGGCCAATAACAAAATAACTAATATAATGGAAGCAGGTAGACCAAAGACAAACAGTAAGTTTCAGAATACTTACGATTCGGCCAGGGGCTTCACCCTGGGTGGTTTCTTGGGGACTAGTTCGGTCTCTGAGTCCGAACTGTCCGGAAGGGCCAGCTTCCCTCTCTTGGGCACCTCCCCCTCCGGGTCTTCGGAGGCCGCCCTCTTCTTCTTCCTCCCCTTACAGGGGGAGTCGCTCTCCACCTCCTCCTCCTCTTCTTCCTCATCTCCTTCATGGGAAGAGAGGGCTTCAGTCTCTCCGGACACTGTTTCTGAAGGACCTTTATGGCGGGGGCTGCCCTTGGCCTCCTTGCCTTTCTTCTTCTTGGTTTTCTTCTCCGGTGCCTGATAGGGTGCCGGGACCAGCATCTCCATTAGCAGGGGCATGGCCGGATCCTCAGGCAGCAGTGCCGGACAGTTGATCCGCTCCGCCTTTGCCGTCCAGGCCTGTAAAGAAAGCAGGCAATATAATTTCTATCATATCTGAAATATTGATCGGATAGGTCTTCGGAAAGACTATGCTTACCGCCGTGGCTGGGTTCTCGATGTCGAGCCCGATGTCTTCATTCTTCTTCGGCCACTTTTTCTGAGCCTAGAAGAGCTGCTTCCATATATCTTCGTGCATGGTGCCGAAGAAGCACTTCAGGGTCCGTGGCTTCTTCGGATCGAACTCCCACATGGGGGAGGCCCGGAGCTGGCAAGGAAGGATCCGACAGAAAAGCATCACTTGAATCATGTTTGTGAGACCAGTGTTCTCACCCAACATGTCGGAGATGCGTTTTTGGAGCACCTTCACCTCCAGTTTGGATCCCCAATCAAGACGCTTGGCAGTCCATGAGGTGAGTCTCGTGGGGGGTCTGGATCTGAAGTCAGGTGTGGCCACCCAGTTGGCGTCCCGGGGTTCGGTGATGTAGAACCACTCCTGCTACCACACCTTGACCGTCTCTACGAATGCCCCTTTGGGCCAGACGGCGTTGGGGAGCTTGCTCACCATAGCCCCGCCGTAGTCCGCATGCTGTCCGTCGACCACCTTCGGCTTCAGATTGAAGACCTTCAGCCACAGGTCGAAGTGTGGGGGGATGCGGAGAAGAGCCTCACACACGACGATAAATGCCGATATGTGAAGGAAGGAATTTGGGGCTAGATCATGGAAATCTAGCCCGTAGTAGAACATAAGACCCCGGACGAAGGGGTGGAGGGGAAACCCTAGCCCCCAGAGGAAATGGGGGATGAAAACGACCCTCTCACCGGGCTCCGGAGTAGGAATAACCTGATCTTTGTCAGGGATCCTATGCGCGATATCCGCGGACAAATAGCCCACGCTCCGGAGATCCTTGATGTCCTTTTCAGTGACGGTGGAGGCCTCCCACTTGCCCTTGGAGCCGGACTCGGCCATTGCTGGGGTGGGTGGTGGTGGTGGAGGAGATTGGAGCTATCGGCGTTGGAGCTTGGAGATTGGGAGATAGAAGCTAGAGGAAGGCGTAAAGAAAAAGGAGAGGGTTTTTACCCTTTTATAGACGGTGAAAATACCAAACGTCCCCCTCCTAAGCCATAAACCTCGCATGTTCCCAATGAAATCGTGCGTAAGGTGCGGTTGGATTACCCAAACCATATTGATGAGATTCTCGTAATGGGCGGGCATGATCTCTGTTTTGACGAGACGTGCCAATGAAGGCTAGACCTCGAAACGCGAAATGGGAGGCGTGAAAATGGTTCAAAATGTTAAAGAGTCAAGTGTGACGCTTCGCCAAAAAAGTTGTCAGTAAAAGACACTATTCCTATTTTAACATCTTGCCTTCGTGGCTAAGGGTTGTATTGATTATGTAGAGCCAGATACAGTTTCTTTATGCATGGAGCTAACTTAAAATTTTTGGGGGAAGGAACCCGCCTTGCAATGCCGAAGATAATCCGCGTGCCAAACTCATCGTCATCGAAGACTGGTTCAGGGGCTACTGAGGGAGTCCTGGATTAGGGGGTCCTCAGGTGTCCGGTCTATTCGATATGGGCCGGACTGATGGACCGTGAAGATAAAGCAGAAGACCATCCCCCATGTCCGGGTAGGACTCCTATATGCGTGGACGGCAAGTTTGGTGTCCGGATGTACTATTTCATTCTTCTGTAAACTGACTCTGTACAACCCTAGGCCCCTCCGGTGTGTATATAAACCGGAGGGTTTAGTCCGTAGAGGCAACCAGAATAATCATAGGCTATACAGCTAGGGTTTAGCCATTACGATCTCGAGGTAGATCAACTCTTGTAACCCCTATACTCATCAAATACAATCAAGCAGGACGTAGGGTTTTACCTCCTTTAAGAGGGCCCGAACCTGGGTAAACATCGTGTCCCCATTGTCCCTTGTTACCATCGATCCTCAGACACACAGCTTGGGACCCCCTACCCGAGATCTGCCAGTTTTGACACCAACAGTAGGGTCTTAGGCCTGACCTAGACACCCTACCCAAGGACACTATGCGTAAGTCCAAGACCTAAAAGGTTCTACAGAAGATACTGACTGAAATCCTCAAGAAGTGCAATACACTCGAAAAGAGATTCCACTCGGATATCCCAATTCCACTCGACCATGATCATTTCACTCGACCACACAAGAATCCACTCGGAATACGGAATACCTAGAGTCACCCCAGGATGGCAACGGTCAGGCATTCACTCTGACATCATAAAGACCATTCAATGCGGGCGTTACCAGTAATGTTCAGGATTTAACTCTCATTGAACCCCTGTGTAACTGAGGGCTACGAGGGGTCGGCGCACTCTATATAAGCCACCCCTCCCCTCTGGCACAAGGGTTCGCACCCTTTGTCACTATTCCACATTCCAGTCGACAAGCCTCCGCGGCACCAAGACGTAGGGTTGTTACCTCTTCCGAGAGGGGCTTGAACTCGTAAATCTATGCGTACAACCTCGTCGTAGCTAGGACACTGCCCTCTCCTACGTACCCCCTACTTCTACTGTCAGACTTGTTCCCACGACATGATGATGCTGATAAGGCATTTGAGACACTCAAGAAGCAGTTGGCTGAGCCGCCCGTTCTTGCCGCTCCTGTGGAGAAGGAGCCTTTACTTTTGTATGTGGTGGCCAACAGTAAAGCAGTAAGTGTAACAATTGTTGTGGAGCGCAAAGAGGCGGGTAAGGAATACCCAGTCCAGCGGCCGGCTTATTATGTGAGTGAGGTGTTGATTGAATCCAATCAACGATACCTACATTGGCAGAAGTTGGTATATGGAGTGTTCATGGCGAGTCGCAAGCTGAAGCAATATTTCCTTGGTCATCCTATTACTATGGTTAGCTCTGCCCCTTTAGGAGATATAATTCAAAACAGGGGAGCCACAAGTCGGGTTGCTAAGTGGGCCATAGAACTTGGACCTCATGGTTTGAAATATGTACCAAGAACGTCTATCAAGTCTCAGGCTCTAGTGGATTTCATCAATGACTGGACAGAGTTGCAGACACCCCGAGGAGAAGCCTGAGAACACATATTGGACAATTCACTTTGATGGGTCCAGGCAGCTAGAAGGCTCGGGGGCTGGGGTCATATTGACTTCCCCACGAGGTGACAAGTTTTGCTATGTTTCGAGGCTGATGTTTCCTTGTACTAACAATGCAGATGAATATGAGGCTTTACTCCACGGCCTTCGTATGGCCAAAGTGATGAACTTGAGCTGGGACAGATATTTTGGCGACTCAGACCTGGTGGCTCAGCAAGTTTCAGGCACATGGGACTCCAGAGACCCGCTCATGGCGGCTTATCGTCGGGCAGTTGATAACATCGCTGGTCACTTCAAGGGTTATCGGGTGGAGCACCTCGATCGAAGGAAGAATGAGGTGGCTGATGCTTTAAGCCGGCTTGGTTCTCAACGTAAGCCGGTGCCTCCCAATGTGTTTCTTGATGTCTTACACAATCCCTCGGTCAAATTACCATCCGAGGAGGATTTGGCTATTCCTGACCCGGAGGCAGAATTGGTGGCGGCTCTCCATGCTATTCCAGATTGGACTCTACCTTACCTGGCTTATATGACCCGGGGTGAGTTACCTGAGGATGAGACCTCAGCAAGACAGATAACCCGGCGGTCTAAGTCTATGACTATTGTCAATGGCGATTTACACCGATGTAGCATAACAGGTGTGTTCCAGTGTTGTGTTTCTCCCAAAGAGGGCCGTGAGATCTTGCATGAGATTCATGAAGGTGATTGTGGTCATCACGCTGGCTCAAAATCTTTGGTGGCCAAAGCTTTTTGTCATGGGTTTTATTGGTTGACGGCTCATGCTGATGCAGAGGATATCATCAGCAGATGTGATGGCTGTCAGAAGTTTTCTCGACGGGCTCATGTGCCGGCTCAAGAGTTGAGGATGATTCCAATTACTTGGCCATTTGCAGTCTGGGGGCTTGATATGGTATGCATTTCAAAAGGTATAAAGATAAGAAAACCCACCTCTTGGTGGTGGTTGACAAATTTACAAAGTGGGTTGAAGCAGAGCCGGTCAGCAAATGTGATGCGGCAACTGCAGTTCAGTTTGTTAAAAAACTAATCTTCCGTTTTGGTTACCCTCATAGTATCATCACTGATAATGGCACTAATTTGTCTAAGGGTGCTATGAAGGAGTTCTGTCAACGAGAACATATTCGTCTTGATGTTTCTTCTGTGGCTCACCCAGTCTAATGGTCAAGCTGAGAGGGCTAACCATGAAATTTTGAGAGGCATAAAACCCCGGCTTATGGTTCCCTTGAAGTGAACGCCGGGTTGTTGGGTTGAGGAGTTACCTTCAGTACTCTGGAGTATCAATACCACCCCCAACAGGTCAACAGGCTACACGCCTTTCTTCATGGTTTACGGGGCAGAGGCGCTTCTTCCAAGTGACATACATCATGACTTGCCTCGTGTGGCGGCTTATGTTGAAGCTGATAATGAGATAGCATGTCAAGACACACTTGATGCTTTGGATGAGGAGCGTGACCTTGCGGCGGCTCGTTCGGTGATATATCAACAAGACCTGTGTCGCTATCATAGCGGCAAAGTCAAGACCCGGACGTTTCAAGAAGGCGTCTTGGTGCTCTGGTTGATCCAAGATCAAACAGATATGCACAAATTATCCCCACCTTGGGAAGGGCCCTTTGTGGTCAGCAAGAACCTGAATACGGGTCATATTACCTCATTAACATACGAGAACACAAAGATTCACGCAAGTCAGAGGAGGAGACCTGCCGGCCCTGGAATATTGCTCATCTACGGCCTTATTACACCTGAGCCATCGGCTCTCGTCAGTGTACATACATTTATCAGTGTATATATTTTATGATCAATATAATAAAGCCGGCATCCCTGATAATTCAGGGCCTCTATCATTTCATCTCTAAGTATTTGAGTCTTTATTATTTGTTCATAAGGTCACTTGGGGGCTTCCAACCCACCGGATTTAGCTTTCATACCCTCTTGACCAGGCATGGACACCGAATCCTGAGTTATCCTGCCTGTTTGCAACTTGCTACTCCGCCAGGTAATCCTGAGTGACCCGTCGAACTCTTAACAGTCAATCTTTTTCAAGACCCTGAACTCGTTAAGGTTAAATCGGCAGTTTTTGTCACGTGAGGGCCGGCTTACACTGAGCTAGGATTACCTCCAAGGCTATGCGGCCTATGAAAACTCATGGCTTTGCTAGCCAATTTATCTGGCCATGCTTTAGTGAGCCGGCCAGACAATTCTTTGAGATTTTTTCTGAATCTTTCTTCTGAGTCTTTTGGATTTGTGTCCCCTAAAGATTTTTTCTGCTAAGTGCGTTTTTTCGACAATCCGGGTCATGCAGCCCTGATTGTATGCCTAATATTTGAGTAAGTTTGGGTTTGGTAACCCTCCCTGGCTATGGACTTTAAGTCACCAGCAGGCTTTATCGGAGTTAGGCGCTTGCAAATCTTTGGTGATATAAGTCGGCAGTATAAGTCAATTCTACAGGTATGTTTTCCTGGTTATACGAGTATGCGAGGTTCGGTAACCCGCCCTGGCTTTTGATGTTAACTTGCCAGTATATTTTAGCTTGAACGGCCACAATTTTGGTTTTTTCTGTACTTACATAAGAATATATTATGTTTGGATAGTTACCCGCCCTGGCTTTTGACGTTGAGTCGCCTGGGCATATGTATTTATACTTTGTGCAGGACATGCAAAATTTTCAATGGAAATGTATGTTGGGGAACGTAGCATGCAATTTCAAAAAATTTCTATGCTCACGCAAGATCTATCTAGGAGATGCATAGCAACGAGAGGGGGAGAGTGTGTCCACGTACCCTCGTAGACCGAAAGCGGAAGCATTAGCTTAACGCGGTTGATGAAGTCGAACGTCTTCTCGATTCAATCGATCAAGCACCGAATGTACGGCACCTTCGAGTTTTGCACATGTTCAGCTCGATGACGTCCCTCGAACTCTTGATCTAGCAAAGTGTCGAGGGAGAGTTTCGTCAGCACGACGGCGTGGTGACGGTGATGGTGAAGTGATCCGCGCAGGGCTTCACCTAAGCACTATGACAATATGACCGGAGGAGTAAATGGTGGAGGGGGGCGCCGCACACGGCTAAGAACCATTGGGTGTCCTTGGAGGCGCCCCCCGCCCCCGTATATAAAGGAGGGAGAGGGGAGGAGGCCGGCCCTAGGGGCGCCCCAAGTGGGAGGAGTCCCACTTGGGCTCCTAGTAGGATTCGGCCCCCCCTTTCCTTTTACCGGAGGGGGAAAGGGGGAAAGAGAGAGAGAGAGGGAGAAGGAAAGGGGGGCACAGCCCGCTCTCCTAATCCTATTCGGCCTCCCTCCCTGTGGGGGGTGCGCCACCCCTTTGTGGGCTGGTGTGCCTCCCTCCTATGGCCCATATGGCCCATATCTTCCCCCGGGGGGTTCCAGTAACCCCAACGGTACTCCGATACGTACCCGATACATTCCGAAACACTTCCGGTGTCCGAATACTATCATCCAATATATCAATCTTTACCTCTCGACCATTTCGAGAGTCCTCATCATGTCTGTGATCTCATCCGGGACTCCGAACAATCTTCGGTCACCAAAACACATAACTCATAATACAAATCGTCATCGAACGTTAAGCGTGCGGACCCTACAGGTTCGAGAACTATGTAGACATGACCGAGACACATCTCCGGTCAATAACCAACAGCGGAACCTGGATGCTCAAATTGGTTCCTAAATATTCTACGAAGATCTTTATCGGTCAAACCGCAATTACAACATACGTCATTCCCTTTGTCATCGGTATGTTACTTGCCCGAGATTCGATCATCAGTATCTCCATACCTAGTTCAATCTCGTTACCGACAAGTCTCTTTACTCGTTCCGTAATGCATCATCCCATAACTAACTCATTAGTCACATTGATTGCAAGGCTTATCATGATGTGCATTATCGAGAGGGCCCAGAGATACCTCTCCGATACACGGAGTGACAAATCCTAATCTCGATCTATGCCAACCCAACAAACACCTTCGGAGACACCTGTAGAGCATCTTTATAATCACCCAGTTACGTTGTGACGTTTGATAGCACACAAGGTGTTCCTCCGGTATTCAGGAGGTTCATAATCTCATAGTCAAAGGAATATGTATAAGTCATGAATAAAGCAATAGCAATAAAACTTAACGATCATTATGCTAAGCTAACGGATGGGTCTTGTCCATCACATCATTCTCCTAATGATGTGATCCCATTCATCAAATGACAACACATGTCTATGGTTAGGAAACTTAACCATCTTTGATCAACGAGCTAGTCTAGTAGAGGCTTACTAGGGACTCGGTGTTTTGTCTATGTATTCACACATGTATCAAGTTTCCGGTTAATAGAATTCTAGCATGAATAATAAACATTTATCATGATATAAGGAAATATAAATAACAAATTTATTATTGCCTCTAGGGCATATTTCCTTCAGTCTCACACTTGCACTAGAGTCAATAATCTAGTTCACATCGACATGTGATTTAACACCAATAGTTCACATCTTTATGTCATTAACACCCATAGTTCACATCGCCATGTGACCAACACCCAAAGGGTTTACTAGAGTCAATAATCTAGTTCACATCGCTATGTGATTAACACCCAAAGAGTACTAAGGTGTGATCATGTTTTGCTTGTGAGAGAAGTTTAGTCAACGGGTCTGCCACATTCAGATCCGTATGTATTTTGCAAATTTCTATGTCTACAATGCTCTGCATGGAGCTACTCTAGCTAATTGCTCCTATATTCAATACGTATTTAGATTGAGACTTAGAGTCATCTAGATCAGTGTCAAAGCTTGCATCGACGTAACTCTTTACGACAAACTCTTCATCACCTCCATAACCGAGAAACATTTCCTTAGTCCTCTAAGGATAATTTTGTCCGCTGTCTAGTGATCTACTCCTAGATCACTATTGTACCCCCTTGACAAACTCATGGCAAGGTACACAACAGGTTTGGTACATAGCATGGCATACTTTATAGAACCTATGGCTGAGGCATAGGGAATGACTTTCATTCTCCCTCTATCTTCTGCCGTGGTCATGCTTTGAGTCTTACTCAACTTTCTACCTTGAATACAGGCAAGAACTCTTTCTTTGACTGATCCTTTTTGAACTCCTTCAAAACTTTGTCAAGGTATGTGCTTTGTGAAAGTCCTATTAAGCGTCTCGATCTATCCCTATAGATCTTGATGCTCAATACTTAAGCAGCTTCACCGAGGTCTTTTTATTGAAAAATTTATATTCAAGTATCCTTTTATGCTATCCAGAAATTCTATATCATTTGCAATCAGCAATATGTCATCCACATATAATATCAGAAATGCTACAGAGCTCCCACTCACTTTCTTGTAAATACAGGCTTCACCATAAGTCTGTATAAAACCATATGCTTTGATCACCTTATCAAAGCGTATATTCCAACTCTGAGATGTTTGCACCAGTCCATAGATGGATCACTGGAGTTTGCACACTTTGTCAGCACCTTTAGGATCGACAAAACCTTCTGGTTCCATCATATACAACTCTTCTTTAAGAAATCCATTAAGGAATGCAGTTTTGACATCCAATTGCCAGATTTCATAAAATGCGGCAATTGCTAACATGATTCGGACAGACTTAAGCATCGCTACGAGTGAGAAAATCTCATCGTAGTCAACACTTTGAACTTGTCGAAAACCTTTTGCAATAAGTCGAGCTTTGTACACAGTAATATTACCATCAGCGTCAGTCTTCTTCTTGAAGATCCATTTATTCTCTATGGCTTGCCGATCATCGGGCAAGTCAACCAAAGTCCACACTTTGTTCTCATACATGGATCCCATCTCAGATTTCATGGCCTCAAGCCATTTCGCGGAATCTGGGCTCATCATAGCTTCTTCATAGTTCGTAGGTTTGCCTTGGTCTAGTAACATGACTTCCAGTACAAGATTCCCGTACCACTGGTGCGAATCGTGTTCTGGTTGACCTACGAGGTACTGTAGTAACTTGATCTGAAGTTTCATGATCATCAACATTAGCTTCCTTTCTAGTTGGTGTAGGCATCACGGGAACGGTTTTCTCTGATGAACTACTTTCCAATTCGAGAGAAGGTACGATTACCTTATCAAGTTCTACTTTCCTCTCACTCACTTCTTTCGAGAGAAACTCCTTCTCTAGAAAGGTTCCATTCTTGGAAACAAAGATCTTGCCTTCGGATCTGTGGTAGAAGGTGTACCCAATTGTTTCCTTAGGTATCCTATGAAGATGCACTTCTCCGATTTGGGTTCGAGCTTATCAGGCTGAAGCCTTTTGACATAAGTGTCGCAACCCCAAACTTTAAGAAATGACAGCTTAGGTTTCTTGCCAAACCACAGTTCATACGGTGTCATCTCAACGGATTTAGATGGTGCCCTATTTAACATGAATGCAGCTGTCTCTAATGCATAACCCCAAAACGATAGTGGTAAATCGGTAAGAGACATCATAGATCGCACCATATCTAATAAAGTACGGTTACGACGTTCGGACACACCATTACGCTGTGGTGTTCCAGGTGGCGTGAGTTGTGAAACTATTCCACATTGTTTTAAATGAAGGCCAAACTCGTAACTCAAATATTCGCCTCCGCGATCAGATTGTAGAAACTTTATTTTTCTTGTTACGATGATTCTCTACTTCACTCTGAAATTCCTTGAACTTTTCAAATGTTTCAGACTTGTGTTTCATTAAGTAGATGTACCCATATCTGCTCAAATCATCTGTGAAGGTCAGAAAATAACGATACCCGCCACGTGCTTCAACACTTATCGGACCGCATACATCAGTATGTATTATTTCCAATAAGTCATTGGCTCGCTCCATTGTTCCAGAGAACGGAGTTTTAGTCATCTTGCCCATGAGGCATGGTTTGCAAGTATGAAATGATTCATAATCAAGTGATTCCAAAAGTCCATCTGCATGGAGTTTCTTCATGCGCTTTACACAAATATGACCTAAACGGCAGTGCCACAAATATGTTGCACTATCATTATCAACTTTGCATCTTTTGGCATCGATATTATGAATATGTGTATCACTACAATTGAGATTCAATAAACCATTTACATTGAGTGTATGACCATAGAAGGTTTTATTCATGTAAACAGAACAACAATTATTCTCTGACTTAAATGAATAACCGTATCACAATAAACATGATCCAATCATATTCATGCTCAACGCAAACACCAAATAACATTTATTTATTTAGGTCCACACTAATCCCGAAGGTAGAGGGAGTGTGCGATGGTGATCTTATCAACCTTGGAATCACTTCCAACACACATCGTCACCTCGTCATTAACTAGTCTTTGTTCATCTTGTAACTCCTGTTTCGAGTTACTAATCTTAGCAACTGAACCGGTATCAAATACCCAGGGGCTACTATGAACACTAGTAAAATACACATCAATAACATGTATATCAAATATACCTTTGTTCACTTTGCCATCCTTCTTATCCGCCAAGTATTTGGGGCAGTTCCGCTTCCAGTAACCATTTCCTTTGCAGTAGAAGCACTCAGTTTCAGGCTTGGGTCTAGCTTTGGGTTTCTTCATGGGAGTGGCAACTTGCTTGCCATTCTTCTTGAAGTTTCCTTTCTTTCCCTTGCCCTTTTTCTTGAAACTAGAGGTCTTGTTAATCATCAACACTTGATGCTCTTTCTTGATTTCTACCTTCGCCGATTTCAGCATCGCGAAGAGCTCGGGAATCATTTTCATCATCCCTTGCATATTATAGTTCATCACAAAGTTCTTGTAGCTTCGTGATAGTGACTAGAGAATTCTGTCAATCACTATCTTATCTGGAAGATTAACTCCCACTTGATTCAAGTGATTGTAGTACCCAGACATTCTGAGCATATGCTCACTGGTTGAGCTATTCTCCTCCATCTTGTAGGCAAAGTACTTGTCAGAGATCTCATACCTCTCGACACGGGCATGAGTCTGAAATACCGATTTCAGCTCTTGGAACATCTTATATGCTCTGTGGCGTTCAAAACATTTTTAAAGTCCCGGTTCTAAGCCGTAAATCATGGCGCGCTAAACTATTAAGTAGTCATCATATTGTGCTTGCTAAACGTTCATAACGTCTGCATCTGCTCCAGCAATAGGTCTGTCACCTAGCGTTGCATCAAGGACATAATTCTTTTTTCTGTGCAGCAATGAGGATAATCCTCAGATCACGGAACCAGTCCGCATCATTGCTACTATCATCTTTCAACTTAGTTTTCTCTAGGAACATATCAAAATAAAACAGGGGAGCTATACGCGAGCTATTGATCTACAACATAGATATGCATAAACTATCAGGACTAAGTTCATGATAAATTAAGTTCAATTAATCATATTACTTAAGAACTCCCACTTAGATAGACATCCCTCGAGTCATCTAAATGATCACGTGATCCAAATCAACTAAACCATGTCCGATCATCCCGTGAGATGGAGTAGTTTTCAATGGTGAACATCTCTATGTTGATCATACCTACTATATGATTCACGTTCGACCTTTCGGTCTCCAGTGTTCTGAGGCCATGTCTGTACATGCTAGACTCGTCAAGTTTAACCCGAGTATTCCGACCGTGCAAAACTGTCTTGCACCCGTTGTATGTGAACGTAGAGCCTATCACACCCGATCATCACGTGGTGTCTCGGCACAACGAACTGTCGCAATGGTGCATACTCAGGGAGAACACTTATACATTGAAATTTTAGTGAGGGATCATCTTACAATGCTACCGCCGTACTAAGCAAAATAAGATGCATAAAAGATAAACATCACATGCAATCAAAATATGTGACATGATATGGCCATCATCATCTTGTGCCTTAGATCTCCATCTCCAAAGCACCGTCATGATTGCTACTTCTTGAGCTTGCGTTGGTTTTTCCCTTGAAGAGGAATGGGTGATGCATCAAAGTAGAGTAAGTATTTCCCTCGGCTTTTGAGAACCAAGGTATCAATCCAGTAGGAGACAACGCTCAAGTCACCGAATACCTTCACAAACAAACACTAACCTTGCACCCAACGCGATAAAGGGGTTGTCAATCCCTTAACGGTTATTTGCAACGTGAGATCTAATAGAGATGATAAACGGTAAAGTAATATTTTTGGCATTTTTGGTTTATGGAACGGAAAGTAAAGATTGCAAAGTAAAAGAAATAGGAAACATAAATTGTAGATCGGAAACTTATATGATGGAAAATAGACCTGGGGGCCATAGGTTTCACTAGAGGCTTCTCTCAAGATAGAAATTATTATGGTGGTTGAACAAATTACTGCCGAGCAATTGATAGAAAAGTGCAAAGTTATGACGATATCTAAGGCAATGATCATGAACATAGGCATCACGTCCGTGTCAAGTAGACCGAAACTATTCTGCATCTACTACTATTACTCCACACATCGACCGACTCCTGCCTGCATCTAGAGTTTTAAGTTCATAAGAATAGAGTAACGCATTAAGTAAGATGACATGATGTAGCGGGATAAACTCAAGCAATATGATGAAAACCCATCTTTTTATCCTCGATGGCAACAATACAATACATGCCTTGCTGCCCCTACTGTCACTGGGAAAGGACACCGCAAGATTGAACCCAAAGCTAAGCACTTCTCCCATTGCAAGAAAAACCAATCTAGTTGGCCAAACCAAATCGATAGTTCGAAGAGACTTGCAAAGATATCAAATCATGCATATAAGAATTCAGAGAAGATTCAAATAATATTCATAGATAAGCTGATCATAAATCCATAATTCATCAGATCTCGGGAAACACACCGCAAAAGAGTATTACATCGAATAGATCTCCAAGAACATCGAGGAGAACTTTGTATTGAGAATCAAAGAGAGAGAAGAAGCCATCTAGCTACTAGCTATGGACCCGTAGGTCTGAAGTAAACTTCTCACGCTGCATTGGAGAGGCAATGGTGTTTATGTAGAAGCCCTCCGTGATCGAATCCCCCTCTGGCAGGATGCCGGAAAAGGCCCCAAGATGGGATCTCATGGGTACAGAAGGTTGCGGCGGTGGAAAAGTGGTTTTGTTGCCCCCCTGGATGTTTTTGGGGTATAAGAGTATATATAGGCGAAAGATCTAGGTCAGAGGGGCTACAAGGGGCCCACAAGGTCGGGGGGCGTGCCCTCCACCCTTGTGGCTGCCTCGCGGCTCTTCTGACTTGCACTCCAAGTCTCCTGGGTGTCTTCTGGTCCAAGAAAAATCATCGCGAAAGTTTTATTCCGTTTGGACTCCGTTTGGTATTCCTTTTCTGCAAAACTCTAAAACAAGGAAAAAAACAGAAACTGGCACTGGGCTCTAGGTTAATAGGTTAGTCCCAAAAATCATATAAAATAGCATATTAATGCATATAAAACATCCAAAACCGATAATATAATAGCATGGAACAATCAAAAATTATAGATACGTTGGAGACGTATCAATGATCGCCATCGTCACCGGCATGACACCTTGATCTTCATCGTAGCGTCGTTGTCGTCTCGCCAACTATTGCTTCTACAACTATCGCTAACGCATAGTGATAAAGTAAAGCAATTACATGGCGATTGCATTTCATACAATAAAGCGACAACCATAAGGCGCCTGCCAGTTGCCGATAACTTTTACAAAACATGATCATCTCATACAATAACGTATATCACATCATGTCTTGACCATATCACATCACAACATGCCCTGCAAAAACAAGTTAGACGTCCTCTACTTTGTTGTTGCAAGTTTTACGTGGCTGCTATGGGCTTCTAGTAAGAACCGTTCTTACCTACGCATCAAAACCACAACCATGTTTCGTCAAGTTTGCTGTTTTAACCTTCAACAAGGACCGGCCGTAGTCAAATTTGATTCAACTAAAGTTGGAGAAACAGACACCCGCCAGCCACCTTTCTGCAAAACAAGTTGCATGTCTGTCGGTGGAACCGGTCTCATGAACGTGGTCTTGTAAGGTTGGTCCGGGCCGCTTCATCCAACAATACTGCTGAATCAAAATAAGACGTTGGTGGTAAGCAGTATGACTATCATCGCCCACAACTCTTTGTGTTCTACTCGTGCATATCATCTACGCATAGACCTGGCTCTGATACCACTGCTGGGGAACGTAGCATGCAATTTCAAAAAAATTCTATGCTCACGCAAGATCTATCTAGGAGATGCATAGCAACGAGAGGGGGAGATTGTGTCCACGTACCCTCGTAGACCGAAACCGAAAATGTTAGCTTAACGCGGTTGATGTAGTCGAACGTCTTCTCAATTCAACCGATCAAGCACCGAACATACGGCACCTCCGAGTTCTGCACACGTTCAGCTCGATGACATCCCTCGAACTCTTGATCTAGCAAAGTGTCGAGGGAGAGTTTCGTCAGCACGACGGCGTGGTGACGGTGATGGTGAAGTGATCCGCGTAGGGCTTCGCCTAAGCACTACGACAATATGGCCGGAGGAGTAAACGGTGGAGGGGGGCGCCGCACCGGCTAAGAACCATTGGGTTTCCTTGGAGGCGCCCCCCGCCCCCGTATATAAAGGAGGGAGAGGGGAGGAGGCTGGCCCTATGGGCGCCCCAAGTGGGAGGAGTCCCACTTGGGCTCCTAGTAGGATTCGGCCCCCCTTTCCTTTTACCGAAGGGGGAAAGGGGGAAAGAGAGAGAGACGGAGAAGGAAAGGGGGGCGCAGCCCCCTCTCCTAATCCTATTCAGCCTCCTTCCCTGTGGGGGGCGCGCCACCCCTTTGTGGGCTGGTGTGCCTCCCTCCTATGGCCCATATCTTCCCCCGGGGGGTTCCGGTAACCCCCCCGGTACTCCGATACGTACCCGATACATTCCGAAACACTTCCGGTGTCCGAATACTATCGTCCAATATATCAATCTTTACCTCTCGACCATTTCGAGAGTCCTCATCATGTCCGTGATCTCATTCGGGACTCCGAACAATCTTCGGTCACCAAAACACATAACTCATAATACAAATCGTCATCGAACGTTAAGCGTGCGGACCCTACGGGTTCGAGAACTATGTAAACATGACCGAGACACCTCTCCGGTCAATAACCAATAGCAGAACCTGGATGCTCATATTGGTTCCTACATATGCTACGAAGATCTTTATCGGTCAAATCGCAATGACAACATACGTCATTCCCTTTGTCATCGGTATGTTACTTGCCCGAGATTCTATCGTCGGTATCTCCATACCTAGTTCAATCTCGTTACCGGCAAGTCTCTTTAATCTTTCTGTAATGCATCATCCCATAACTAACTCATTAGTCACATTGCTTGCAAGGCTTATCATGATGTGCATTACCGAGAGGCCCAGAGATACCTCTCTGATACTCGGAGTGACAAATCCTAATTTCGATCTATGGCAACCCAAAAAACACCTTCGGAGACACCTGTAGAGCATCTTTATAATCACCCAGTTACGTTGTGACGTTTGATAGCACACAAGGTGTTCCTCCGGTATTCAGGAGTTGCATAATCTCATAGTCAAAGGAATATGTATAAGTCATGAAGAAAGCAATAGCAATAAAACTTAACGATCATTATGCTAAGCTAATGGATTGGTCTTGTCCATCACATCATTCTCCTAATGATGTGATCCCGTTCATCAAATGACCACACATGTCTATGGTTAGGAAACTTAACCATCTTTGATCAATGAGCTAGTCTAGTAGAGGCTTACTAGGGACTCGGTGTTTTGTCTATGTATTCACACATGTATCAAGTTTCCGGTTACTACAATTCTAGCATGAATAATAAACATTTATCATGATATAAGGAAATATAAATAACAACTTTATTATTGCCTCTAGGGCATATTTCCTTCAATGTAAATACCAGCATGACCTATATAAGCAAATATACCAGGCGGGTCAAAAAGATCAAATTGGTGGTTCAAAAGTAAGGATCCACATGCATAAAGGCATGATATGGCAAATCATTGTTTTAAACTAGCCTATTACAAGGCTATCATGAGCCCACAAGTTTGGAAGAAAATGTTTTCTGAAAGAGCACCCTTATACTTTCGCTTGAAAGCCGCCTGGTTTATCACTGGTTTCCTTCATGGCGAGTTGACGACTCTGGATCATCCCGCGTAGGCTCTTCTTCTTCCTCCTCGATCATCTGAAGATCAGCCGCGGTCCAGTCGATGCCAATTAAAGCTTCGAAAGTGGCTTCATCATTGAGTATAATGGAATGATCAACGTCAGAAGCGAAGATATGCTTACGTCGAGGAGGGATAAGGTTGACAAAATCATGAGCAGACGGCTTAATCCTCTGGTTGTCCTTTTCATAAGCCGGAGTATAATGATCTAGATTTAGATCTTCAATCAGTTGGCAAGCAACGGGTCGCATCTCTTTGACACACTTGTTGAAATCTTGCTCCTTGAAAGCAGACCCGTCATCCTTGAACTCTGGGCAACCGGTCGCTATCTCTTCTGGGTCAAGTTCATTTGCCCATGCCTTGGCTCGACCTAGAGCACAAATGGCTCCGGCTCGGGCAGCTGACAGTTTATATTCCGCGACTTGAGCCGGTGCTGTTGAAAGTTGCTCCAGCACAGTCTTGATCTTCTTTGGCGGTCTTTTTCCACCTAATAGGGCCAACAAACTTCGCAAAGTTCCAGCGTATAGCTGCGCAGTCAATGAATACACTGACTTGATTTTCATCAACATATTTTCGCCAAGACTGGCGCTCCTGGAGCTTGTTCATCAGTTGTCACGTCAGTTAAACAATGGACACTAAGAGTTGCAAGGCGGCTTAAAGTACTATTCAAACAGATGTTCAAGTGTATGAATCTTACCAAAGATGGCGGCTGTCATATGGGTGATATGTCATTTTAAACCGGCAAGCTCTTTAGTAACCGGCTTAAGTTGTGATTCTGCCTCTTCGGCGCACTTGACTAAGCTCGCCTTTTCAGTATGAAAGGCGGCTCTCTCTGTTGCGAATTTGGCCTTGAGCTGCTCATTCACCTTCAAGGCAAATTGGAATTTCGACTCAGCTTTCACAGTCTCCGCCTCTTGATGCTTAATCTTTTTGGCTAGCTCGCCCAGTTTCGCTTCACTCAAAGTTAAAGCTTCCTGAGGAAAAGATTGGTAATAAACAAGATCACTATTCCCAATTTTCTCTACAAATACTACAAGTCCCAAGCACATTGCAAGCAATATGCTTGGTACTTGGGGGCTAATGTAGGTCATTTTGTTCAAGTCCCAACTCAACTTTTCAGTTTAAGCCGGCCCTTGGGGGCTGCATATGTGATTCTATTTACAACAGCAACTGCAAGTCCCGGCTCAACTTTTTAGTTTAAGCCGACCCTTGGGGGCTACATATTTGGATCTTAAAAAATAAGTTGGCTATGAGAGGGCACAGGTTGAAGATAATTATTAAGTCTACAACATTCTCTACTATTTCATGTCCTCTAGACTTGGCGGCTATATGGTTACATATGGAAACGAGTTAGCAACATACCTCGTAGCGTTCCTTCATAAGGTTTACTAAACCGGCCTCTAGATCACGGCTAGTATGCAGGCGGTTTAAGTAGCCTGCATGGATGTCACTTGCGCTAAAGCCAGTATAGCTCTCTAGGTCCAATTTCAATTTGCCTTTGTCTGCAGCTGGCGGCTCTTCCTTGGCGCTGTGTTTGGCCAAGACAGTGGGATTACCCGGCTCTGTATAGCTTGTGCCAGTAATGATAACATCATTAGCAGCCTTGTTAGAGGGGGCCTCTTCAGTAAGTTTGGCAGGACTGGGCGGCTTCGGGCTTGGCGGCTTATGGGTGAGGGCCGGGTCAGCGTCAATGTTCATTGGATCAACTGTTGTGGTGTCGACCTGTGGCGGCAGATCATCGGCGGGTTCTTCTGGGTCTTGAGTTAAAACCTCAGGACCCTCTGGTATTTGCTTCTCTGGCTCAGCAATTTTGGGGTCTTTTGAAGGACCTCCTACTTTTAATTTCTTGCCTGCCTTTGCTACGCCACTGTGACCAAAATGCAAGAGTATGAGTATATATTATGGCTCGTTGAGAAACAAGTGCAAGTATTTACCCAAGGGAGACTCTGAAGACAGGTATCTGTGTTCCGGTAGACTCTTCGGATGATGAATGAGACGTTCCCTGATAGTTTGAATTGGAAGAGTTAAGTGGTTCATGAATGAGACCCGCCTTTGGAAAGGAGAGGGATGGATTGTGAGGTACCTCATTCCGGCGCTTTCGAGGTGCAAGTGTGTTGGGTAAACTGGTGGCAAGGTCACCGCCACCACTGCTCCTGGTTGCACGCTTCGCCTCGTGTTGCTGTTTCTTCAAAATAAAGTCAGGATCCAAGTAAGCTAAAGGGTGAGAAAATCTTACTTTCCGGGTCACCTGCCAAATTTTATTTCTTGGCAAGGGCTCTGAGTCGGAGGAAATTATAGTTACCTCTGCGGTGTCTGCATGGCTGGTTTCCACATCATCCTGAGAGGAGTCAGCATCAATAAGTTGCATAAAAAGTAAGCCAAGAGAATCAAGTTCTACCTCCGACTCATTGTCAAGGGCAAATAAGTCTTCTGTATCCTGTTTCTTCCCTTTGGGTTTTTTCGAAGCCTTGGACTTAGCTTTAGCCTTCTTCGCCGGCTTATCCTGTAATTTCTTGGCCCAGAAGGGAGAGTCGGCCTAAAAATGCAAATGACAATGAGAAGATGTGCGGTTTATGAGAAAGTGATAACTGAGTTAAAAAGACTTAAAATACTTACGTTGGGAGCAAGATTGAGAGCACAGAAAGGGTTCAGTCCCATTTTGCTACAGCTTTCGAGGGTCTCCCCAAGCAATGACTTGGTCATTTCATTAATTTGCTGGTCTTCAAGACGTACTTGGCTATATCGCTGTGGGTCCTTCACATCACACGTATATTGGCATATTAAGCCGGTGCGGCGGCTCAAAGGCAGAATCCTCCAGGCGACCCAGCAGCGGACCAGGTCAATTCCAGTCAAGCCGTTGGCTAATAAAGCCCTTATTCTTGAAAAGGTAGGCGCGTACTTGACTCGTTCTGCAGCACTGATCCGGTCGGGGAGTGGATGTCTAGGGCTGAGCCGGCAGGTGCGGAAACCCGCCGAGGATTTTCACTCGCTGGAGAGGTGTCTTGGCAATAAAACCAAGTCTGATTCCAGTCCTTGGGGTGACTGGGGAGCTCAGCTGCAGGGAAGACGACGTCCCTCCGCCTCTGAATAGAAACTCCACCCAACTCAAGGCTAGGCCCATCTGACATCTCAGTCTGGCGGTTCAGATAATAGTATTCTCTGAATAAATCTACACTCGGCTCCTCTTGAAGGTACACCTCACAAAAGACTTCAAAGTTGCAGATATTAGAAATAGAGTTGGGGCCGATATCTTGGGGGTGTAACTGATAGAAGTTCAGAACGTCCCGAAAGAATTTTGATCGGGGTGGTGAGAACCCACGGAGAAGGTGATCTGCGAAGACTACAACCTCGCCTTCTTTAGGTTGAGGTGGGACTTCACCTCTTGGGACTCGCCAATGGATGATGTCCTTTGCTGGTAAAACACCCATCTCAACATACTCACTGAGAGATTGCTCGGTGACAGCGGAAACAACCCAATCGCAAGAGGTGGTGGTCTTAGTCTTTTTTTTACAGTGGGTGCCTGAGAATAAAGTATGGCGGGTTAATATTATAGTGAAGAGCCGCCTAGTAATTACAGAATTTGTGTTTAAATCAGTTGTTTCCCTGGTGGATTACAAGATCAGGTTTAAGTTGATAAACATGAGCCGGCCCACATTGCCGATGGCTCATGCAAGGTTCTCGATTTTTGGACAAATTATACATTATGATTAAGCCGGCTAAGTTCTGGCAGGTTACAGAGATTGATATTTAAACCACCTAGATAGTGAATGGCGGGTCAATTAACTATCAAATCAAGATAGTTGAGATTTTGCTAAGTATGAGCAAACCAGTTTCACAAGTTGTTGTCATGTTCATGGATCTACAGACCGTTCGAAAAAGAAAAATTATGATGAAACCTAGAGGTAACCATGGAAGAACTAATGGGCTGAATACCGATTCGGGAGACAAAGAGATCTATTGGAGATTCAGTATGGATGCTAAACTGGCTACCGCGTTATTTCTACGGTATTTCTAAGTTGAAAGATAAGATATATCCAGTGTTATGAAGAACTGCGATGAACGCCGATGAACTGGTGAGAAGATGGTGCCCTAATGCAAATCTGAAAGGGCTAGGAAGTAGTACCTGACTACGGTGAAGGTGAGCGGACGAGCGCCGCGATTCTCTGGTTCGTTGAGGTTGATGCAGCGGCCGGCATTGAGGTTGCTGGAGAGGAACGGCGGCGGCGGAGTTCGAGTCGTGGTGGCAGCGCGAGGAAGACGAAGAAGAGAAAGGGATGGGGTAAAAGTGAAAATGAACCCCCTCGTGCCTATTTACAAGGAAAAGGTGAAACAGTAAACGGCAGGCACGGAAATCGAGGAGCTATCATCATTATCTTAAACAGCAAAGGCGTCTCGATTCTTGGAGTGATGGATTAATACAAAGATCCGTTATGACGTCATGGGATTTTTTTCTAAATTTAATGGTGTGACGTCACCTTTCGTCATGGCGGGTCATAAAAAGTTGTTGGAAAGTTTTAAGAGATTCGCCAACTGAAGCAGTGAAGATTGACCCGAACAAGTTCAAAGTCAACCTGGGGCTAATGTTGGGGATATAACCTCGGGGGGTGACCCGCCCAGGAGGGGTCAGGTTACACCATTGGCGACTCAACAAGAGAGGCCCAAATAAGCCCAAGAAGACAAGTATGAAGATGGCGGCTCAAGAGGCGGGCCTGGTGGCGGCCCAAGACCCGGATGTATGAACCGCCATGTGATGACTTGCCTTGTAAGGCAAGGTGATTTAGAAACCGAGCTGGTCACATTGTGTGATCCGGCTCGGACTCTTTTAAGCCGCCTGGTCTCAACCTGTATATATATAAAGGCGAGACCCGGCGGCGGGGGAAAAAAGAAAAGATCCAATCGATCACTAGGTCAAGTGTATCCGCTCCCTTGTAATCGAAACTCAAGCAATACAACTAGAAGCAAGAAGTACGCTTTTACCTCATTGCGAGGGGCCGAACCTGGGTAAACCCTTTGTGTCCTTTGTCCCGTCCAACCCCTTCGAGCTAACCTACGTTGCAATGGCTCCACACCTAAGTCCTTTCACTAGGGCATCTACCGTGTTAAATCCACGACAGATAGGAAATACACAGGAATAGGATAGGAATGCATGTGCAAAACAGAGAATTTAAAAACACAGGATTTCTGTCAATCTGGGTGTTTGGTTCACAAGAATTGGAAGATCACAGGAATGCAAAGAAGCATGGTGAAATTAAGTCAAACCACAAGAAAATGTATAGTTATAATGCTATTATGCTAGTATCTCTTAGTCTTGTGCTTCATGAATAGGAATTTGAAAAGGAGGCCAAGTGGATATTAAAATTCCTACGGTTTTTCTTTCAAGGAGACACTAAAGGAACAAATCCTACAGTTTTCCTTTGCTCCATTCCTTTGAACCAAATGCATGAATAGTAGTACCGTAGGAAACTTTCCAATCCCTATGTTTTTCCTTCACTTTTCCTTTCATGCACTCGCGATGCTAGTAGGCAGGCTTGAATAGGGAAAAGCCTACACTTGAAAAATGTTTTTGTGCTACTTCTACTACTTTGGACCCAGGCCACTGCCCTACTAGCTCAACTCCTAGGCCCATCTAGAAATGCACAGCTCGAATGCGCAGAAATAAATAATGATGGCTTTCGAGAGAGTCCATCACAGATAGCTAATTTTCCTGGTACCTCACTGCTTGTCATTTAGTAGGAGAAACTAATCATATTGAAAATTACTACGCGTGCTCAGTGGACGGTATATATTATAACATGTAGAGTCAAAAAGCGATGCAACAAGTGTACAACCTCTTTGGCAAAGCCATGTCGATCTTAGCATCATTGGGTTGGTCGGTGAGGATGCTCCGGTTGATGTGGCTGTCGGAGGAGGGGAAGAAGATCTTAGGCGTCTGGAGATGGAGCCGAGGGTACTGCTCTGCTGTGATGGAGGGTTTCATCATTGGAGCAGCTCCGGTGAGTTGTAAGACAGCGAGGCTGAAGCAGGACAAGAGAGACAATGTTAACTGAGTGGAATTCTAATAGCATCTCCAATAGATGACGTAAAATACATAACCACAAAGTGCTAGATGTAAAATACATCAGCCGCTCATCTCTGAACTTAACAGTCGAGACTGAATTTAACTGTCGAAAGTGAATTTTACTGTCGAAACTGAATTTTGCTGTCGAAACTGAATTTTACTGTCAAAATTGAATGCACTAGTAGCAGAAAAGCAGTGCATTAGTAGTTTTGGCCGCTCGAGCACTAGTGGCAGAGTAGCAGTGATCTAAATCGGTAGCCGCTCGAGGACTAGTGGCAGAGTAGCAGTGATCTAAATCGATAGCCGCTCCAGCAGGGAACGTACTACTAGAGAGCAGCCATGGCAGAGCAGCTCGTGCGAGAGCGGGGGCAGCTGGTCGTGTAGCAGCACCTCAGGTAGCAGCAGCAGGAGCTTGAGCAAGAGCCGGAGCTCCTGCTTGTGCAGAAATAGCGTGAGCAAGAGTAGACCAGCAGCGCAAGCAAGAGCAAGAGCAAGAGCAGCAGCGCGAGCAAGAGCCAGAGCAGACCAGGCAGGGAACCGAGAGCAAGAGCAGAGCAGCAGCGCGAGCGAGCGAGAGCCGAAGCAGCAGCAGCAGCAGGGCCAGGGAGAGCCGGAGCAGCAGCAGTAGCTCCTACTGATGTGGACTTCACCACCGAGGGAGCGACGCCATGAGGAAGTGGCCGGCGACGTCGCCGTAGACGGAGTCGCGCCATGGCGGCTCAGGACCGAGCGCCGGCAGCACCGTGAGATCGAATCAAGAAGAAAATGCAGCGATTACTGTAGAACCTCTTTGGTGGTGCCGATTAGGCCTCAGCTTCATCCGAGGAATCGGTGATGGTGCTGCTCTTCCGGTGGTGCAGGTGAAGACGGTGGTGTGGGAATGGAGGTGGCGTGAAAGATGAGGCGAATGTCGGGGCAGCTCCTTGGAGGTGGAGGACGGGGTGGCTGAACCGGCGGGACGACGAGATCAACGACGGATCCTCATCTGGTGCGGTGGATGAGGGACGTCAAGCTGTTGCGGTGGACGATGTCATTGGGGAAGAGGCTCCGGCTGGGTGGTGGACGGAGGAGGGTTTGGGGCTTCGCGGGTTTTCAGGGCCTCGGTGTACGAATGGGGGCAGAGGGGATGGGAGGGAGGGACCATGGCTTAGAGACACGCTTGTCCGAAATGTGGGTAAGTTACGAAAGTACCCCCACCGATTTGAACTAGGTGGTTCTTTCGGTTCAGGGGTATCACAGGAATTTTGCATGTCGGGATTTCGCAGGAGGTGGGTGTTTTCACACGCGTTGTAATTTTGGGATAGCAAGGCGCGGGTTGAGATGGAGGGAGTTTTCGGAGCACAACGAGACAATGAGATATCTTAAAATTTCGGGATAACAAGGCGCGGGTTGAAGAGGCAGGAGTTTTGCAGCACGATAAACAGAGATGCTAGCTTGAAATTTCGGCATAACAAGGCGCGGCTTGAAATTTGGGGAGAACAATCTTAACATGTACAAAAAAACAAAAAAAGACAATTCGCACCCCACTAGAGAGAGCCATGTCCTGTTTTAGTATATTATTACTAGAAATGCCATTCAAAAACAACAAAAAAATAAAAAAAAAATCGGGACAACAAGCTTAACGTGTACAGTACCAAATCAATTTGAACTTCCCTGAACAATAAAATAATATTTCCTACTGTCTAGCATATGGACTAAATTTGAGTACATTTTCCCTGTTTGAATGGGATTGTACTCGGGTTAGTTATTGATGTCGCTTGAACTACGTCAGTATTTCCCCAAAGAGGAAGGGATGATGCAGCACAGCTACGGTAGGTATTTCCCTCAGTTATGAAACCAAGGTATCAATCCAGTAGGAGAACCAAGCAACACTATGTAAAAGGTACCTGCACACAAATAACAAATACTTGCAACCTGACAATTATGAGGGGTTGTCAATCCCTCTACGGGTAGCGGTGCCAGAAATTGTCAAGTTGACGGAAGAAAAATTATGATAGATTGGATAAATAGATCTCGAATAAACGCGAAATAAAAGAAGTAACAAAAAAGTGCAGCAAGGTATTTTTGGGGTTTTGGAATAATAGATCTGAAAATAAAAGTGGCAAATAATAGATCGGAAAGCAAATATGATGAAGAATAGACCCAGGGGCCGTAGATTTCACTAGTGGCTTCTCTCGAGAAAAATAGCATACGGTGGGTAAACAAATTACTGTTGGGCAATTGATAGAACTTCAAATAATCATGACGATATCCAGGCAATGATCATTATATAGGCATCACGTCCAAGATTAGTAGACCGACTCCTGCCTGCATCTACTACTATTACTCCACACATCGACCGCTACCCAGCATGCATCTAGTCTATTAAGTTCATCGAAAAACGGAGTAATGCAATAAGAACGATGACATGATGTAGACAAGATCTATTCATGTAGGAATAGACCCCATCTTATTATCCTTAATGGCAACGATCAATACGTGTCTTGCTGCCCCTTTTGTCACTGGGAAAGAACACCGCACGACCGAACCCATCACAAAGCACCTCTTCTCATGGCAAGAAAAATCGATCTAGTCAGCCTAACTAAACCAAAGATTCAAAGAAGAAATACGAGGCTATAAGTAATCATGCATATAAGAGATCAAAGAAACTCAAATAAATTTCATGAATAAAAATAGATCTGATCATAAACTCAAAGTTCATCGGATCCCAACAAACACACCGCAAAAAAGAGTTACATCAAATAGATCTCCAAGAGACCATTGTATTGAGAATCAAAAGAGGGAGAGGAGCCATCTAGCTACTAACTACGGACCCGAAGGTCTACAATGAACTACTCACGCATCATCGGAGAGGCACCAATGAGGATGATGAACCCCTCTGTGATGGTGTCTAGATTGGATCTGGTGTTTCAGGAACTTGGAGCGGCTGGAATTGTGTTTCGTCCACTCCCCTAGGGTTTTTGGAATATTGGGGTAATTATAGAGCAAAGAGGCGGTGCGGGAGGCCACCGAGGTGGGCACAACCCACCACGGCGCGCCCAGGTGGGTTGTGCCCCCCTCGGGGCACCCCTATGGTACTTCTTCGGCCCAAGTTGTTCCTTCTGGTGTAGAAAAAATCTCCAAAAAATTTCGCTGCGTTTGGACTCCATTTGGTATTGATTTTCTGCGAAGTAAAAAAAACAAGCAAAAAACAGCAAATGGCACTGGGCACTATGTCAATAGGTTAGTCCCAAAAAATGATATAAAATTGCTATAAAATGATTGTAAAACATCCAAGAATGATAATATAACAACATGGAACAAGCAAAAATTATAGGTACATTGGAGACGTATCAGCATCCCCAAGCTTAATTCCTACTCGTCCTCTAGTAGGTAAATGATAAAAACAGAATTTTTGATGTGGAATGTTGCCTAACATGTTCATCACATTTTCTTTTCTCTTGTAGCAAGGACATTTGGACTTTTATATGATTCAAAGCAATAATCTAGTTTTGACATGAAGGTTTCAATACTCAAGCATATCAACAAGCAACCATGTCTTTCAGAATATCAACACTAGAGCAAGTTATCCCTAGCCCACTATGCTCAATCATTGATCCATTCATGAAACACACTCGCATATCAGCTATACCCAATGCTCAAGTACGATCATAGTGCCCCTTAGTTGGTGTTTTATAAGAGAAGATGGAGACTCAAATAAAAAAAATTGCATAAAGTAAATAGAAAGGCCCTTTGCAGAGGGAACTAGGGATTTGTAGAGGTGCCAGAGCTCAAAGCGAAAAAGATTGAGATAAAACATTTTGGATGGCATGCCTTTCCTGTCAAGGAAAACGATCGAGTAGTTCCCAATACTTTCCATGCTAGATATATCATAGGCGGTTCCCAAACAGAAAATAAAGTTTATTCCTTTTTCCACCATACTTTCACATTCCACGGCTAGCCGTATCCACGGGTACCGTCCATACCAACACTTTCCAAGGAATTTATTATTTGACAACATAAAGTAAATTCATTTCTCATTTCGGGACTGGGCATCCCTAATACCTTTGACGTACTCTCATGCAATGACAAGTGAAAAAACACTCATCTTGAGAATAACACATCTAGCATGGAAAAATATCAGCCACCCCCTACCGTCTCATGAGCGGTACGAGCACACAAAAAGGAAATTTATTTTGAAAATTAGAGATGGCACATACAAATTTGCTTAGAACGACATGGAAATACCGCATATAGGTAGGTATAGTGGACTCATATGGCAAAACTGGGTTTAAGGATTTTGGATGCACAAGTAGTATCCTACTTAGTACAAGTGAAGGCTAGCAAAAAGATTGAGAAGCATCCAACCAAGAAACAAAAAATCTCATAAGCGAGCATTAAGCAAAACTAACACCGAATAATGCACCACAAGTAGGATGTAATTTCATTGCATAACTATTGACTTTCGTGCTTGCATAGGGAATCATAAACCATAACACCAATATTCTTACTAAAGCACAATTACTCATCAACATGACTCACATATTATATCATCATATCGGCAAACTATTACAAAGAATCATGTTTATTTTGTCCAATGATCTTCATGAAGGTTTTTATTATATCCCTCTTGAATATCTATCACTTTGGGACTAATTTCATATGTTGCTTTTGATAGCTCAAACAAATCTAAGTGAAGAACATGAGCATAAAATTTTCTTCTCTCAAAATAATATAAGTGAAGCATGAGAGAATTTCTTCAAAATTACTAACTCTCAAATAAATCTAAGTGAAGCATGAGAGCATTTCTTCAAAAATATTAAAGCACACCGTGCTCAAAAAGATATAAGTGAAGCACTAGAGAAATTCCATAGCTCAAAAAAATAAGTGAAGCATATAGAGAAATTCTACAAATTATAGCATAAGTTTGGTTCTCTCAAATAGGTGTGTTCAGCAAGGATAGATGACACAACTAAAAAGCAAAACAAGCAAAGACTCATATAGCATAAGACTCTCCAAGCAAAACTCATGATATGTGACGAATAAAAATATAGCTCCAAGTAAAATACCGATGGTCGTTAGAAGAAAGAGGGGATGCCACTCGGGGGCATCCCCAAGCTTAGTTGCTTGTTTCTCTTTGGATAATGGCTTGGGGTGCCCTGGGGCATCTCCAAGCTTAGGCTCTTCTTACTCCTTATTCCTTCATCCATCGTGATACCACCCAAAACTTGAAAACTTTAATCACACAAAACTCAACAAAACATTCGTGAGATTCGTTAGTATAAGAAAACCAATCTTTACTTTAAGTACCGTAGAAAATCCATTCAAATTTTTTTTATTGCATTATATCTACTGTATTCTAACTTTACCATGGCTTATACCCCCCGATACAAACCATAGATTCATCAAAATAAGCACATAATGCAAAGAAAACAGAATCTGTCAAAAACAGAACAGTCTGTAAAGATGCGAATTGTTCTCATACTTCTGTAACTCCAAAATTCTAAAAATTGGAAAAACAAAGGAAATTTGTATATAAATCTTGTGTAAAAAATTCAGAATTTTTTGTCGCTTCTGTGATTTTCTACAATTATATTACTGGACGCAAAAGTTTCTGTTTTCCAACAAGATCAAATCAACTATCACCAAAGCTATCCCAAAGGTTTTACTTGGCACAAACACTAATTAAAACATAAAAAACACAATCATAGCAGAGGCATAATTGTGCAAACACTCAAGAACAGAAAGAAAAAGGCAAAAATAAATTTTATTCATTGGGTTGCCTCCCAACAAGCGCTAATGTTTTACACCCCTAGCTAGGCATAAAGCATAGATTCAGGTATTATCATCTTTAGTTTCCAACTCCTCAATCAAACACTTAGAATTCTTCAAGGATTTAGCATACAAATTTTCAATAACAATATTCCTAGGAATGAGATTGAAAAATTCATTCTTGCAAAAAGAGTTTCTCACAACTTCAACAAAGTTGGGGTGAATACTAATCATCTTAAGATCTTCTTTGTTATTATTAGAAGTTGCACCCTTGTTCTTAGTGATTTGAGTAATCTTGCCAATTTTAACGGGAGTTTTTTTGATAGTTTTAGTGGAAGAAAAGGCCATGCTTAGATTACGAAAAATTTCTTCCAACTTATCAATTCTAGCGGGGCTCTCCTCTATTCTCTCGTTGAATGCGGGTTCTTTTTCTTTTAGTACTTTAAGAGCATCTCCCGCTTTTGATCCAATTTTATTAGCAAGATTGTGCATCTTCTTATCTAATTTTTCAATGTTTTCTTCAGTGAGCATTTTCTTTTCAATAGCATCTAGCCTTTCCATAACATGCTCAAGAGTTAAAGTTGTTTCATTAATCATAAGAGGTGGTGAACCCACTAGATTTCCCATAGCATTAAAAGCATCTAGAGAAGGACACATCAAGAAATTTCCACCAGTAATCATATCAAGGACGAATCAATACCAAGTAGTGATGCCCACATAAAAACAGCGAAGAAGAACAACTGTAGATTGCTTACGAATAGATCTATTATGAGCATTACAAACCATATACCAGGCATCTTTTAAGTTCTCCCCTCTTTGTTTGAAATTAAGGACCTCGTTCTCGGGAGTACACGCAATAGAGGAAGAACTATCCATAACGACAAAAAGTGACAAACAAAATTGCACACAAAAACAGATCTGCCGAGAAAATGGCGAACGAAAAAGAGGGCGAATAAAACGGCAAATTTTTGTGAAGTGGGGGAGATGAAAACGAGAGGCAAATGGCTAATAATGTAAATTGCAAGGAGATGAGATTTGTGATTAGGAACCTGATAGATGTTCATGATGTCTCCCCGGCAACGGCGCCAGAAATTCCTTTTGATGTCGCTTGAACTACGTCAGTATTTCCCCAAAGAGGAAGGGATGATGCAGCACAGCTCCGGTAGGTATTTCCCTCAGTTATGAAACCAATGTATCAATCCAGTAGGAGAACCAAGCAACACTATGTAAATGGTACCTGCACACAAATAAGAAATACTTGCAACCCGACGATTAGGACGGGTTGTCAATCCCTCTACGAGTAGCGGTGCCAGAAAGTGTCAAGTTGATGGGAGAAATTTATGATAGATTGGATAAATAGATCTCGAATAAACGCGAAATAAAAGAAGTAACAAAAAAATGTATTTTTGGGTTTTTGGAATAATAGATCTGAAAATTAAAGTGGCAAATAATAGATCGGAAAGCAAATATGATGAAGAATAGACCCGGGAGCCGTAGATTTCACTAGTGGCTTCTCTCGAGAAAAATAGCATACGGTGGGTAAACAAATTACTATTGGGCAATTGATAGAACTTCAAATAATCATGACGATATCCAGGCAATGATCATTATATAGGCATCACGTCCAAGATTAGTAGACCGACTCCTGCCTACATCTACTACTATTACTCCACACATCGACCGCTATCCAGCATGCATCTAGTGTATTGAAAGTTCATAGAAAAACGGAGTAATGCAATAAGAACGATGACATGATGTAGACAAGATCTATTCATGTAGGAATAGACTGCATCTTGTTATCCTTAATGGCAATGATCAATACGTGTCTTGCTGCCCCTTCTGTCACTGGGAAAGAACACCGCACGACCGAACCCATCACAAAGCACCTCTTCCCATGGCAAGAAAAATCTATCTACTCGGTCTAACTAAACCAAAGATTCAAAGAAGAAATACGAGGCTATAAGTAATCATGCATATAAGAGATCAAAGAAACTCAAATAACTTTCATGGATAAAAATAGATCTGATCATAAACTCAAAGTTCATCGGATCCCAACAAACACACCGCAAAAAAGAGTTACATCAAATAGATCTCCAAGAGACCATTGTATTGAGAATCAAAAGAGAGAGAGGAAGCCATCTAGCTACTAACTATGGACCCGAAGGTCTACAATGAACTACTCATGCATCATCAGAGAGGCACCAATGAGGATGATGAACCCCTCTGTGATGGTGTCTAGATTGGATTTGGTGTTTCTGGAACTTGCGGCGGCTGGAATTGTGTTTCGTCCACTCCCCTAGGGTTTTTGGAATATTGGGGTATTTATAGAGCAAAGAGGCGGTGCGGGAGGCCACCGAGGTGGGCACAACCCACCAGGGCGCGCCCAGGTGGGTTGTGCCCCCCTCGGGGCACCCCTCTGGTACTTCTTCGGCCCAAGTTGTTCCTTCTGGTCCAGAAAAAATCTCCAAAAAATTTCGCTGCGTTTGGACTCCGTTTGGTTTTGATTTTCTGCGAAGTAAAAAGACAAGCAAAAAACAGTAGCTAGCACTTGGCACTATGTCAATAGATTAGTCCCCAAAAAAATGATATAAAGTTGCTATAAAATGATTGTAAAACATCCAGGAATGATAATATAACAGCATGGAACAAGCAAAAATTATAGATATGTTGGAGACGTATCAGTTATACAACCATCTAAATATTATCTTCACAACAGATGACATGAATATGAGAGTAGTAAATTCCCATATAAATATGAACTACATGTACATACGATCTCAAATTCAAATATATGTATCCATTTTATGTTGAATTCAAATCATAGTACATGTATGCTCTACCTAGATGTTCGAAATCTAAACCATGTATGATACTTTGTACAATGTGTTTAATACGCACAACACACACACACACACCATTTAGATATGTGCTGCGAAAGCCACCCATCATCTCCAATTTGAATAATGTGTCCATGCATGGATGCAATGTCACCAAACAATGCCTGCCATCGGTATCTCAAAATCAAATCAGTTTGACCTTGTTCAATGTGTATACAGTATAGCATGCTCGTTTCAAAACCACACCACGCATATCTCAATTATATTCATGCATGCATGGGTTTCAAACATCATGATCTCTTATTCAAATATTTGAATTCAACTTTACATTGATTATGACCTCACCAAGTCTTTTACACCCACACAGTTATCTTCTCTTTATAGTTGTACCACTTACTTTCTGTCATGCATGCATGCACACACACTACCACTCGACATTATCCATCGCACACATGCAATCTTTTTCTTCAGGTCGGGCTCCCATGCATGCGCGCACACACACACACCTCCCCCTCTTCATCACTTCGGGCATTCTTTATCTCTCACATGCATGCACAATGATCGATGTTCCTCTATGTGTGTATATATATAGTTAGGTCTTTCCCAAATTTCCACACAAACCGATCGATCTATATCTCTAGTCAGGTCTCACCCTGCTCTTTCCCACGTACACATCGATTAAATCTACCTCTCTATATAGGACTACACGGCTAATACATACACATTATCTATCCATTGTCTCCCTCTCATCATTCATGCCTTCTGCTTCATCTCTCAGACGCGCGCACAGTGGCGAAGACACGGGGCAACAAGGGCCCTGGCCCCCCCCCCCAATTAAGATCACTGTATTGTGGCTAATATGAATGTGATCAGTAGACCAATTGCTGGTAAAATGGTTTAAGTTGATGAATTGGCCCTCCCCATAAAGGATTAGCAATGCTTGGCCCCCCTAGCTCATTTAATTTTCATGGCTCCGCCACTGCGCGCAACCGCGGACGTTCTCGCCTCCTCTCTTTAAATATCGATCTCGCACTTGTGCACTCCTTCCCAGTCTCCCTCCACTTGGCCCCTCGCACCATCTTCCAGCACCCCCCATATCCAAGTGCTTCTACGCTCGTAGAGCTCTTCCCTCTGTCTGTCTCTATCAATATCTCGCGCGGTCGACCCCTCCCCTCCCTTCTCGTATATCACCCCGGCCCCATGCACATACATGTATGTATATAGGCCTCTCCTTCACACAAATTGCATTGACACGTATTCCCTCACCATATCTCAATATCTCTCACATACACTAACTACATGTACGAAATAGAAGAGGTGCACACACGCACTCGTTCGCACATACAAATGCGCGGGTGCACGGTGGAGCACATTTGTAGAAAAAATGAGCGTGTACAGAGGCTTTAGACGATGTGCCACTAGTCTATATATCTATACCCCTATACAGTGTGTGAATAACTTTGAAAGATGGTCGTTGGATGAAGCCAATCCGACGGTGCAGAGATGGCAAATCCAAGCACTACCGGCCGTTGGATATCATCTACATTCCACCAAATTCTGCCACATGTACAATCTAGAATACTCCATGGTTGAACTTAAGCATAATGCAGAAACCTCAAAACACAAGCACTTCTCCTTTGTTCTAGAATCTTCCGTATCATAATTGCCCAAAAAAATTCTAGATGAATTGCCATTATTTGTTTTTACTTTATGCTTTACAACGCACAATTCCATGAATCTTAAAATAGATTAACTTTTTTATAAAAACTAATTGATTTTGAATGGGATGAACTATAAGAATTAAACGAACATCTACATCATGCATATATGACTGAAAGCTTACATGCTATAGTGTGGTGTTTATTCATAATTTGGTTGCCAAATCTCGTGCGTGCAATGCACGTGTACCTTACTAGTACTTCCAGTATGTGCAAAACACATAAATTAGAATTCCAATGGCACACTACACAGCGTCTCTCCCTTTTTCAATTAATATATTATGATTAAAATGATGTGGGGGGCATCCATGAAGCCACGTGGCACATGTGGAGGTTTTGTCGCGACCTTCTTGTGTGGATTGATCACAGTGACGTGCTGCTGGTTCCAGAACAATGTACTCGTCCTCTCTCACGCACACTGGTGTAGTACGTGCATGAAGCGAAGATGTGCACGCACTCACTCATTCCCTCGCATGCACACGTGGTACACGGTGGAACGCATTTTTTTACGAAGATCCACCCCATGTGATAATTTGACGCATGTAAAGTCGTTCACTTAATGGATGGTCAATTAATACAGGGCATGCAAATTGAGTGGACGTGAGGGAGGAAGTAGTTGAGAATGACATTACTACTCCATTGGTCATTCGTATTTTGTGCCAAATTTTGACCATAATTTTAAGTAACACAATATTTATGCATGTCATAAAAAGTAATATGATCGAAAACTATGTTCAAATGTGATTCCAATGATATAATTTTTGGTAACATGCATTAACATTTTCTTAGTTAAATTTTTGGTCAAAATTTGGCACAAAATAAAAAGGGGGCCAATGAACCAGGACGCAGGCAGCATGATCAATTTTTGCCTAGGTTACTGTTGGTGGCCTTTGTCTTTAAATATGGACGGAGTGGAGTAGTACTATCTTTATCTTAGCCTCGTAGGGCTCTCCCAGCGCATACGCTCGCCTCGCCCACCGGATCTCACCATGGAGGATCCTGCCATGGATAATCCCTTAGATCCGAGGATCCCACGGGCTGCCCTCTCGCTGCGGCCTGCAGCGCTGCCGCCTTTAAGCGAAACCCACATGTGTTTCAAAGGGGATCCATTGCTCTGGAATCACAGATCGGTGGCGCCGGAGGACATGCCAGGGCTGCGTTTCAGGTGGTGGGCACCAAGGGAAAATCGGATCGAGGAAGCGTCGCATCGATTGGAGACAAGTTCGAAGGAGCTGTGCCTCGCGAAGTAGAAGGCGGATGCGCAAGTCTATCTCAGGGGAGATGCTGAGGGATGTCAGCATCTGGCAGCGTCGCGTTGATTTCGAGCTGGGGCTAATGGCTGAGATCATATTCACGGAGTCGACTGCGGAGGAAAGAACGCGCATGCCTGCGGGATGAGATGAGGAGCTGGTGAAACTGTTCAAATGGGTGGTAGGAGAAGCCAAATCGCGGAGCCAGCTGCGGCGGCGGCGCTGGGAATGCATCATATCGTAGGTGAGGTGAGCTGCCCTCCTTCCCCGCCAGCAATGGAGTGACCTACTCGGTTGCATATGGAGTGAACTTGCGGTGCCATGGCGGTTTGCAACCGTGACAATCACTCCATCTATATGTATTGTATTTCTGTGAAAATACTTGGTCGTTTGGAAAAAAGATGATATTTGATTTATCACGAGTTTTTGAATGCTTGGTTGTGACAATCACCCGAAGCCACAACCACAAAGTCTCCATCGCGTAATACTTGATGGTCGGTCGGACCCGCGTCTCACCGAAGGGACACGCATCGGCTTGGTCTGACATGTACGACCAGTTACATCACTAACTTGTCGACCGCATTTGAGCAATACTAGTACTTGAGATTTGTGTTCCAGGAAACTCATCGGGAGCCGTTTCGGGCCTCGAAACCAAAACCATCAATTAATCTTTAGCTTATTCCCATCACATTCCAAAGTAGTACTACCACGGTATAATTAAGTGCAAACCTGTTCACACCTACTATCAAACCTGAACATGTTCCCACTATGCAGGTTTTAGTACTTGTACTAGTAGGTTATAAAAAGGGGAAGTACTTAGCCGAAAATTAACGCTCGCCTCGAAAAGGTATGTAATGCGGCCGTGGAAGAGATGATGAACGCTCGCCTCGAGAAATCCCGCGTCATGGACAGAACGAAGAAGATGGCAGAGGAGATGCACTAGGAGATGGAGGTCGTGGAGGCGATGAAGAAGCAGTTAGGACTTTGCGGCCAGCAACCCTTCATGCAGTAGAGAGCAGTGCCCCAGACTGGTGTCTGCGTCTTCTTATTTTGCTCCTGTGTTTCTTCTTTGCTTCGGGTGTTTCGCCGCATGTGTCACGTTCTCTGTGAGGAACGAATAGAACAATGGTAATGATGAGCGGCGTCGTGCGATCGATGACTAGCAAATTAGAGCATTTTTATCACCATATCGCACTGGGCTCACTATAGGAATCAGGTGATTTGCCATCTGCTATGGCAGACGGCAAAGGACCAGAAAGCTGACAGCAAAGGTCTTTGCCGTCAGCCGCAGACGGCAAACATGTCCGACACTGTAAGTTACGGTAATGAGGTTCTTTGTCGTCTGTTTTTGCGCAGCGGACGGCAAAGACAGTTGCCATCAGCTTTCCTAGGGAAGTAGATGGCAAACAAGGTGGACGGCAAAGAATAGACGTTAGTCATGTTACGTGGCTAACGGGAGGCTTTGTCGTCTGCCAGCTGACGGCAAACATGTCCTCCCCTTTGCCGTCTGCTTCCTGACATCAGCAGACCCGTCACTCCTCCCCGCTCTTTACCGTCTACCACAGACGGCAAACCACCGCACTTTGCCGTCAGCCACAGACGGCAAAGTGACCAAATGGGTCAGCCTAGTGCTCCCAGGTTGCACAGGTTGCTGCCACGTGGCCACTTTGCCGTCTGTGGCAGACAGCAAAGAGCCATTTGCCATCGGTGGCAGACGGCAAAGAGCCTGCATTGCCTCTTTTTATTCTGTTTTTCTTATATCCAAGCATTTTCACAGCAAATATATGATATATATATATATAGATATATATATTTCACAGGGCAAGTTTCACAGCAAATATATGAGATATCCAACACATAAGTTTCATCCATACATACATAGTTCCATCCATACATAGATAGTTTCATCCATATTACAATAGTTTCGTCCATATAGCAAGTTCCACATTGTTCATCGATACAAAATCAAAACAGAAAGTAAAAAACAAGCACTCCATCAATGCAAGCTTCCGTGAAGTGAATGAAATCTGCAAAATGGGAAATAAGAAAGTTAGAAGAAGACTAGAAGAAGAAGAAGAAGAAGAAGAAGAAGAAGAAAATGAAGAAGAAGAAAAAGAAGAAGAAGAAGAATAAGAAGTATATGACATTTATGAGCTTACCAAGGTTATCATGCCATTTATGAGCTAAGTAAGCTAAGTATATGACATTTATGAGCTTACCAAGGTTATCATGCCATTTTTGAACTAAGCTAAGTATATGACATTTATGAGCTTACCAAGGTTATCATGGGCATTTATGAAGCTAAGTAAGCTAATTATGTCATAAATGAACTAAATAAGCTAAGTATAGGTCATTATTGAGCTAACCTAGGTAATTATGCCATTTTTGAGTTAACTAACAGTATTATGCCATTTTTGACATAAGTAAGCTAAGTATAGGTCATTATTGAGCTAACCTAGGTAACTAAGCAATTAGAGCTAACTTAGGTCATTTGGAGCTAACTTAGGTAAAATGGATCATTTTGGAGCTAAGTAAGCTTATTATGTCATTTTGGAGGAAAATAAGCTAAGTATATGACATTTATGAGGTTACCAAGGTTATTATGCCATTTTTTACCTAAGTAAGCTAATTATGCCATTTTTGACATAAGTGAGCTAAGTATATGTCATTATTGAGCTAACCTAGGTAACTAAGCATATAGAGCTAACTAGCATATAGAGCTAACTTAGAGCTAACTTAGGTCATTTTGGAGCTAACTTAGGTAAAATGGATCATTTCGAGCTAAGTAAGCTTATATGTCATTTTGGAGGAAATAAGCTAAGTATATGACATTTATGAGGTTACCAAGGGTATTATGCCATTTTTTACCTAAGTAAGCTAATTATGCCAGTTTTTACATAAGTAAGCTAAGTATATGCCATTATTGAGCTAACCTAGGTAACTAAGCACATTAGAGCTAACTTAGGTCATTTTGGAGGAAACAAAGCTAAGTATAGGTCATTTTGGAGCTAACTTAGGTAAAATGGATCATTTTGGAGCTAACTAAGCTTATATGTCATTTTGGAGGAAAATAAGCTAAGTATATGACATTTATGAGGTTACCAAGGTTATTATGCCATTTTCTACCTAAGAAGACTTATGCCTTTTGACATAAGTAAGCTAAGTATATGTCATTATTGAGCTAACCTAGGTAACTAACTAATAGCATATTAGAGCGAACTTAGGTCATTTTGGAGGAAATAAAGCTAAGTATAGGTCATTTTAGAGCTAACTTAGGTAAAATGGATCATTTTGGAGCTAATAAGCTTATTATGTCATTTTGGAGGAAAATAAGCTAAGTATATGATATTTATGAGGTTACCAACGTTATTATGCCATTTTTTTCCTAAGTAACCGAATTATGCCATTTTTTACATAAGTAAGCTAAGTATATGTCATTATTGAGCTAACCTAGGTAACTAAGCATATTAGAGCTAACTTAGCATATTAGAGCTAATTTAGGTCATTATGGTAAGCATATTGGAGGAAATAAAGCTAAGTCTTGGTCATTATGCATTTGTTAAGCAAAACACTTGAGAAAACTTACTGTCATCACGGAGGTGAAGCACCAGGGTTGCTCGTGCCGGTACCACCTGGAGAAGGATCTTGTGATGCTTGTCTGGAGTTACGCTTCACCAAAGATCATTTGCAATGTCTCGTTAGCATGATGACACTCAAATGTTAAGACTAGTAACTAATGGCCATTCAAATAAAACTCACCATGGTCCCTGGAGCAATGACTGGCATCGGCGGAGGGGTCTGACCGGTCTTCTCGCACACAGACTGCACATTTGGTTTTGATGAGTCAGTCATACTAGTTAGTAATGAAACGAACATTATGTGCATGATTTGGCTAATATGCAGAAGAAACTTACCACGAGGAGCTCGTACATGGCCCGATTCGCCATGTCATTCCGTGCCCTTTCCTCCTCCAACAACCTAGCCGTCCTCTCCTCGAACTCCCGCTCCTTCTCCGCTGCCTGCCGGTCCCTCTCCTGCATGAGCGCCTCGGTTCTCTCTCTCTCTGAAGAGCAGCCTGCAAAACCACTCCTCATTAGCATTGTAATCATTGATGGCCACACACACAATATAATGGAGGAAAGATAGCTGAGTCCATATAACTAACCTCGAAGGCGAGCTCGACTGGCCGTTGGCGAGGCCTTATCTCAGGAGCGGAGCTCGACTAGTGCGCCTTGATCTCCAGGAGAGTGCGAGGACAACGTATAAGTCCATCTCCAATGGCTATCGAGCCATGGGACCTCCCGCCACTAGATATCATCACCAGCTCTGGATCAATGGGACCCTGGCTCGGGTTAAAGTCCTCCCCTTTCCTCGCCTTCCCCTCATCTTTGTACCTCATGAGCTTGTTGTGGGAGGATATGTTGGTGAAGTTCTCTGGATGATCGAGGTCAGACGCAGAGAATGCCTTGACCTTCTTGTACGAGACAGTATGGGCCATGGCATAGAGGTCGTACACCTTTAGCACCTCCGCCTTATTGTGTCGCGCCTAAAAGAGAGGAACAGAGTAAATTAGTAATTAAAGGGCTCAAGCTAGCATGAAGAATGAATTGCATGAATCATGAAGCAAACCACATACCCAGTTCCGCCCAAACTAATATAAGTTGGCGCTGCCTTGATGGTGTGGCACACCTTCCATTTTGGCACACTGGTCATTGGCATTGTTTTGGAGGGCTCGCCATTGGTCTAAGCACCACTTATCCACCAACACCTCCCAACAATCCATTTGATCCTCACACCATCCCGAGGGCACCTAAGTTAGTAAAGAGAAACGTGAGCGCTATGCCTACGAATCAAATCAAGGAAACTAAGTACAAGGCCTTAAGAATAGGTAATTACCGTCATGTATTGCCGCCTCCTTAGTAATGAATGCCTCGGCCATCAATGCTTCAATTCTACATTTATTTTTACATTTTGCTCGATGCGTCTTCTGCATCCTCTCAGTTGCGTAGCACCAACGATTTTGCACGAGGCCCCCAATCTTGCCTCGGTTGGGAGATGCAAAATCAAATGCTGCATTGGATTAAAGAAGCCCGGTGGAAAGATCTTCTCTAACTTGCAGATCAACTCCGGTGCCAACTCTTCCATTTCTTCTAGCACGCCAGGCGATAGTTCTTTCGCACAAAGAACACGGAAGAAATAGCTCAGCTCTGCCAATACTAGCCATTCATCCTCAGGGATAAAGCCACGCAACATCACCGGCATTACCCGCTCAAGCCATATGTGCCAATCATGACTCTTGAGACCAAATATTTTCAATTTTCTGAGACTCGCTCCACTCTTTAGATTCGCCGCATACCCATCGGGGAACATCAACTGTATTTTCACCCACAAGATAATTTCCCTCATAGCTGGCCTTCCAGGATTGAACCATGCCTTTGGCTTCGTCCAGTTTTGCTTTCCTTTCGGTTCTTGCATGTTTTGTAACGGTCTATCACATAGCGCCTCCTGATCGGCTCTAGCCTTAGTATTATCCTTTGACTTCCCCTCTATGCCGAACAATGTACCAGAAAGGGCCTCGGCGATATTCTTTTCAGTGTGCATCACGTCGATGTTGTGTGGGCAAAGGAGGTCTTTGAAGTAAGGCAGATCCCACAAGCATGTCTTGTGAGTCCAGGCGTGTTCCGAATTATACCCCTTGAAATACCCTGGACGCTCTGGATCTGGCTCGAGAGCGTTTAACTGATCCAGGGTCTCTTGGCCTGTCAAAGCAGGTGGTGCATTTTTTTGACAACTCTACCTTTTATGAAGTTCTTCTTGTCTTTCCTGAACTTATGGCGAGGATCCGGGAACTGTCTATGCAAGTCGAAGCAAGAAAACTTGCGACCCGCCAGCAGCCAACGAAACTGAAGAGCTGCCTTGCATGTGGGGCACGGGAACCCTCCATGCACACACCAGCCAACGAATAGCGTATACACCGGCAAGTCATGCATCGAGTACATGTACCAGACGCGCATTATGAAGTTTTGTTTGCTAGCGGCGTCGTATGTCTTGAACCCATTATCCCAAGCATCTTGCAATTCATCCTTAAGCGGTTGCATGTACACATTCATATTCTTCCCGGATGGTTGGGCCCTGGAATTAACAATGTCAGGAAAATGTTCTTTCTTTGCATAATCTGTCCGGTGGGGAGATTAAGTGGAATGACAAATATGGGCCAACAACTGTATTGGGTTGCCGTCAGACCAAAGACATTGAACCCATCCATGCTGATGGCGACTTGAGGATGCCTTGGATCTGCCACTTTTTGCTCCTATAATGCATCGAAGTGCTTCCACGTAGAACCATCCGATGTGTGTACCATCATCAGATTCCCATATGCATATAATTCGGTTCTTTTGCCCATTTTGTGCCATGTCATCTGTCTGGCCGTCTCTTCGACCATGAAAAGACGTTGAAGTCTTGGTACGATTGGCATATAACGAAGAACATTAACGGGGATTTTGGTCTGCGTCTTCTCACCCATACCATTGTCTACCACAACATACCTGGAAGACTTGCAAATCTTCTATTTACTAATTGAAAGCACCATACGAGGCTCCACGTTAATTCTAGAGAAACAAAAATAATAACCGTAGGATTGTTTAATATACGACTAGGATTAAAAGAAATCTAGATGTTTCACATAAGAGTCCTATGATGTTAGGCAATAGAAACGGGTCCATCCGCAAGTCAAAAGAAAAAAACATGTCCTAGACATGTTACGGACAGCCACCAAGTAAAAGCAATAAAAAGAAGACCCCCATACCAACACGTTTCCTAGCCAACATCTTTGGTGCACATCGTAAGTTTCAGGTAAACAGATATTTGATGCATGCACATGTTGGTTTTAGATCGAGTCACCCCAGGAGCTATACACGTACAAGTGCAAGCTAACCTAAGGACGCTAGCACATAGGCAATCCATCGATGTATCTCCTGTTCCTGTTCAGAGAAGTCGCCAAGACGTTCCGCCGAGATCGATCCGATCGTAGCCGGCCGAAGCCGAGATCATGTACGTACGCCTACACAGCTCAGCTGAAGACGTATGTACGTACCTATGTACTGCACCTAGATAAAATCAATCAAGCAGCCTGCCTGCCTGCTTGCGATACTTTAGAGTGTTAGCCATATGGAACCGTATAACAAATCTGATGCATGTGATCTATTTATTTGCAAATATTTTACGTGTTTATAGGAGCGGCTTATCCAAAGATGAGTTGGGGATCAGCATGCGTATATGTACAAGATTCAGTCATAATACATGATGCATGCGTACAAGTGATACGTACCGTGTTCTTAAAAAAATACATAAGAGTTTTTTTTCACAAACTATAAAGTTAACTCGGACTACCACGCCAAAACAGATTTAATATGGACCTAAAAAAACAAAGAGTTATAGGAAACACCCGCAAAAAAAAGGATAAGAATTTACTAATGGATAAGAATTTATATATTGACTAAAGAATGTACACTCGCAACCATTTATAATACTTCATGCCCTAGGAGAAGTGTAATGACTTAAACTACTCTAAAAGGACATAACTATATTTTTTGATTACCGCTCAACAAAAAACAATTCCAATTATCTTATATTGATAAAGGTAAGCTGAGACAAAATTTACAGCAGCAAAAATTGTGTTGTTTTACCAAAATATCAATCAATTTGTACCTTTCTATTTTTCAACATGTATTATTTTTGCCAATAATTTTTATATTATTTTTCACCATAGATTGTTTTTTATATTCTATTGAATTACTACCATGAATTAGGCACCATTTTGTACTGGACATACATCAATTTATGCATTGGCGCTAATTATGGTTGTGCATTCGTTGAAAGGCTAAACAATGAGACCGTGATTTTAAAAAGTACACTTATAATTATAAATTATAAATGCTATTCGATGGTTATTATTTTTCCAAAGTATATTAAACACCAAGTTTCTGGACTTAAGTAGCTAGCCCGTGCAGCTGCACGGGTTGATGACTAGTGGGACAATAGTTCAAGTCCGCATACTCAAGCCTAAATAAGGCACATCTTTTCTCACAGGCATCTATCTTCTCATAGGGCATCTTAAGTGCACGGAGGATTTTGTCCGACTGGTACAGGTTTGCAGGCATTACATGGCCTTTGGGTAGAAAGCGTACAAATACTGTCATCATCGCGTCGTAGCATTCTCTGCCCAAGTTGAATTGAGCCTTCAGAGCCATTACTTGTGAGATAGCATCCAGCTGACAAAGCTCAGTGTGCTCGTGGAGAGGACGTTTTGAAGACTCAAACATTTCATTGAAGGCCTTTGCAGATTCCTTCATCTCATCATCCGAATCCCGAGCATCATCAAAGTCATGCACCATGTCTTCCATCCCGGTACCATGCTCGTCAGTGCGACGACGAACCGCCTCAGCTCTAGCACGGTTGGCAGACTCACCATGAAATGTCCACACTGTATAACCGGGCGTAAAACCACTCTTCTGCAGGTGTTTGCCCATTTCATCCTCTGTCCTCTTGTGCCAATTGTCGCACCGGACACAGGGGCACCAAGTTTTCCTCTGGCCATTTGCAAATGCGACTCTCACAAACCCCCTGGTTTTTGTTAACCATTCATTGGTCATGTCTTTCTGACTAGTGTGACCGGTGTACATCCATGCACGATCACTCATCTTGCCTAGCTAATGGACACACAAGAAATATATATATATAATTCAGCATGTATCATCAGTTAATCTAGTTTGTCGATTTTATTACGTCCACACAACCTACACTCTAATAGGTAAAGATAGGTCCTAATCCCACCGGAGTATGTGTAGATTGGGTTCGTTTTCCCATTCTTTGCTCCGGATCCGACGCAAAATTTCAGCAGCACCTCCCCGCTGTTCTCCTAATACACGTCTCTGCAATAAACAGAGAGGATGTGTACCCGGAGAATAACAGGGAGGCACTGATGAAATTATGCGTCAAATTCGAAGCAGAGCATATGGGAAAATGAACCCAATCTACACATACTCAGGCTGTCCATGGATAACGTTGGAAAATTCAAAAAAATCATAGTTATAAATATGCAAATGCATGCATATTTATAACTGTAACCCTTTCGAACGGGAGACGCATACTGGTCACGCATACTGATGATTGAAGACACCTATAGCTAGCAAGTTTCATCGGCACGAAGACCGGAATAGATCAAATAATGAAGGGGGGAGGAGGAGATGTCATTTGTGCTCACCAACGAAAGAAGGGGCGGAGCTCGTCGAACACCAGACCCTCGCTACAACGAAACAACTGCACATTTAATTCCAAAGATGAGTAACATAGCATTATTGTTTTTGCCATCAACCTAACTAAATATTTACAACAGGATGCCACCAAAATATATGTCATTCAGGGTTCCATCGACGCCGAGGAACCCCCTAACCCGCTCGTCCCCGGGTACCCTCGGGTATGGCGATGCACGGTCGACGGGTCAGCACTCGGACCGGGGGATTCTCGGCATGGGCGACGGCGCCGGGACCGCGGGACCCACTGGCTCCACCATCTATCCCCTCGGCAACCGGTGATCCTCGACCCTCTACTCCGATCCTCGACCCCTTGGCGACCAGCGATCCTCGACCCTCGTTCCCAACCCTCGAACCTAGTTTTGGCGACCGGCGATCCTCGACCCGGTTCCGTCGGCGTCGACGCACCCCTCCACCTGGTTCCCGATCCTCAACCCAGTTCTTCTTCTTCTTGTTGTTTTCTTCTCCTCCTCCTCCTCCCCTCGACCCTAGTTTTGGCGACCGGCGATCCTCGACCCGGTTCCGTCGGCATCGACGCACCCCTCGACCCGGTTCTTCTTCTTGTTGTTTTCTCCTCCTCCTACTCCTCCTCCTCCTCTTCTTCTTTTCTTCTCTTCCTCCTCCTCCTCTTCTTCTTCTTCTTCTTCCTCTTCTTCTTCTTCTTCTTCTTCTTCTTCTTCTTCTTCTTCTTCTTATTTTCTTTTTTTTTCATATTTCTTCTTTCTTCTTAACCTAAACTAAACTAAATCTAAACCTAAACCTAAAAAATAGAAAAAAACCTAAACTAAACTAAACCTAAACTAAATCTAAAAAATAGAAGAAAAAAAAGAGAAAAAAGAGAGGAGAAGAGAGCTCACCTTGGGAGGGGCGGCCGGTGGAGGAAGGACCAGGTGCAGGAGAGCCGCCGCAGGGGAGGGGGCGGTGCCAACGCAGGGGAGGGGGCGGGGCGGCCTGGGTAGGCGGCGGCGGGGTCAGGGGCGGCGGTGGCGGTGGGGGTCGGGGGCGGTGGCCAGCGGCTGCGGTGGGGGTCGGGGAAGGAGAGAGATCGAGGCAGAGAGAGAAGACAGAGAGGAGGCGTGGGGGTGGGTCGTTAGCCGTTAGGTACTAACCTCTTTGCCGTCTGCTAGCAGACGGCAAAGAGGTGGGGGGTGGGCCGTTACAGCGCTGGCCTCCACTGGACCCCACCCACCTCTTTGCCGTCTGCTAGCTGACGGCAAAGATTCTTTGTCGTCTGCTAGCTGACGGCAAAGAAGTGGCTGATGGCAAATAGGATCTTTGCCATCAGCCAGTTCTTTGTCGTCTGTTTTTGGAAACAGACGGCAAAGACCTCCTTTGCCGTCAGCTAGCAGACGGCAATGAAGTGGCTGATGGCAAATCCTCTGATCCAGTAGTGGCTGCTGTGTTTTGTGCTCCTCCGTCGTACTAGTACTCCAGTCGAAAACTAGAGTATACCGCACGGTTCTTTTGCTCCTCGTCAGGTCGTCGGCAACAACTAGACGAGCAGTCAAATCACAAGGCCCCACCTTCTAGCAGTAATGAGCTGTCAAATCACAAAATCCCTCGCCTCTCATCAAACCGAACAGGCGAGACTGCCCCGCCCTCTAGCCTTTTAAATGTACTTTTGTACAGTAGTAGTATGGATTGCGCCATGGAGCAAAACAAAAAAGATGAAATTAAAGAAAAAAGGTGGTACATATACAGAGCGCTCGTCACCAAATTATGCACAGTACTATTAAAAAAGCTAGTACGTGCTTACTAGATGGGGTGCTAAAGTCTATTAAAGAAATTAGAATACGTATTTAATTCTTTGAGAACTAAACTCCTTCATGCTTTGGGTAAACTTCTCTCATTTAAGTTTTTTTTAAATTACTTATCTCATTTAAGTGTTTTGCGTATGTGCCATGCTTAGAGCGTGGTTATAGTATAGCCAATATGATGTTGGCCATATCATATATAGTACGTATATAATGTGAAGAAACGAGTTGAAGGAAATATGCCCTAGAGGCAATAATAAAGTTATTATTTTATATTTTCTTATTCATGATAAATGTTTATTATTCATGCTAGAATTGTATTGATCGAAAACCTAAATACATGTGTGAATACATAGACAAACATCGTGTCCCTAGTGAGCCTCTACTTGACTAGCTCATTGATCAAAGATGGTTAAGGTTTCCTGACCATGGACATGAGTTGTCATTTGATAGAGGGATCACATCATTAGGAGAATGATGTGATGGACAAGACCCATCCGTTAGCTTAGCATTATGATTATTCAGTTTTATTGTTATTGCTTTCTTCATGTCAAATACATATTCCTTCGACTATGAGATTATGCAACTCCTGGATACCGGAGGAATGCCTTGTGTGGTATCAAACGTCACAACATAACTGGGTGATTATAAAGATGCTCTACAGGTATCTTCGAAGGTGTCTGTTGGGTTGGCATAGATCGAGATTAGGATTTGTCCCTCCGAGTATCGGAGAGGTATCGCTGGGCCCTCTCGGTAATGCACATCATAAGAAGCCTTGCAAGCAAAGTGACTAATGAGTTAGTTACAGGATGATGTATTACAGAACGAGTAAAGAGACTTGCCAGTAACAAGATTGAACTAGGTATGAAGATACTGACGATCGAATCTCAGGCAAGTAACATACCGATGACAAAGGGAATAACGTATGTTGTCATAATGGTTCGACCGATAAAAATCTTCGTTGAATATGTAGGAGCCAATATGAGCATCCAGGTTCTGCTATTGGTTATTGACCAGAGAAGTGTCTCGGTCATGTCTACATAGTTCTCGAACCCGTAGGGTCCGCACGCTTAACGTTCGATGACGATTTAGTATTATATGAGTTATGTGATTTGGTGACCGAATGTTGTTCGGAGTCCCGGATGAGATCACGGACATGACGAGGAGTCTCGAAATGGTCGAGAGGTAAAGATTGATATATAGGACGATGGTATTCGGACACCAGAAGTGTTTCAGAGGGTACCGGGTACATATCGGGTCACCGGAAGGGGTTCCGGGCACCCCCGGCAAAAGATATGGGCCTAATGGGGCAAGAGGGGAAACGCAACAGCCAGTAGGAGCTACTGCGCCCCCCATATGGGCTGCACCAGAGGAGAAGGAAAGAGGGGAAGAGAGAAGGAAGGGGAGGGATTCGGCCTCCCCCTTTCTTCCCTCCTCCCTCCTCTTTCCTTCCCACTCCGGTAAATAAGGAAGGGGGGTGCACCACTTGGGAAACCCCAAGTAGGATTCGGATCCTACTTGGGGCGCCCCATGGCTGCCTCTCCTCCCCTCCCGCCTATATATATGTGGGGAAGGGGGCGCCTAGAACACACAACACCAACAATTGTTAGCCGTGTGCGGCGCCCCCCTCCACAGTTTACGCCTCCGGTCATATTCTCGTAGTGCTTAGGCGAAGCCCTGCACGGATCACTTCACCATCACCGTCACCACGCCGTCGTGTTGACGGAACTCATCTACTTCCTTGACACTTTGCTGGATCAAGAGTTCGAGGGACGTCATCGAGCTGAACGTGTGCAGAACTCGGAGGTGCCGTACGTTCGGTGCTTGATCGGTCGGAACGAGAAGAAGTTCAACTACATCAACCGCGTTGTCAAACTCTTCCGCTTTTGGTTTACAAGGGTACATGGACACACTCTCCCCCTCTCGTTGCTATGCATCTCCTAGATAGATCTTGCGTGAGTGTAGGAATTTTTTTGAAATTGCATGCTACGTTTCCCAATAGTGGTATCAGAGCCAGGTCTATGCGTAGATGATATGCACGAGTAGAACACAAAGAGTTGTGGGCAGTGATCGTCATGCTGCTTACCACCAATGTCTTATTTTGATTCGGCGGTATTGTTGGATGAAGCGGCCCGGACCAAGCTTACATGACCACGTTCATGAGACCGGTTCCATCGACAGACATACAACTAGTTTTGCATAAAGGTGGCTGGCGGGTGTCTATTTCTCCAACTTTAGTAGAATCGAAGTTGACTGCGGCCAGTCCTTGTTGAAGGTTAAAACAGAAAACTTGATAAATCACCGTTGTGGTTTTGATGCGTAGTTAAGAATGGTTCTTGCTAGAAGCCCGTAGCAGCCAAGTAAAACTTGCAACAACAAAGTAGAGGACGTCTAACTTGTTTTTGCAGGGCATGTTGTGATGTGATATGGTCAAGACATGATGTGATATACGTTGTTGTATGAGATGATCATGTTTTGTAAAAGTTATCGACAACTAGCAGGAGCCTTATGGTAGTCGCTTTATTGTATGAAATGCAAACGCCATGTAATTGCTTTACTTTATCACTATGCGTTAGAGATAGTTGTAGAAGCAATAGTTGGTGAGACGACCACTACGCAACGATGGAGATCAAGGTGTCGAGCCGGTGACGATGGAGATCATGACGATGCTTTGGAGATGGAGATCAAAAGCACGAGATGATGATGGCCATATCATGTCACATATTTTGATTGCATGTGATGTTTATCTTTTATGCATCTTATTTTGCTTAGTACGACGGTAGCATTATAAGATGATCCCTTAACTAAATTTCAATGTATAAGTGTTCTCCCTGAGTATGCTCCGTTGCGACACTTCATCGTGTTGAGATACCATGTGATGATCGGGTGTGATAGACTCTGTGTTCACATGCAACGGGTGCAAGACAGTTTTGCACATGCGGAATACTCGGGTTAAACTTGATGAGCCTAGCATGTACAGACATGGCCTCGCAACACTGGAGACCGAAAGGTCGAATGTGAATCATATAGTAGATATGATCAACATAGAGATGTTCACCATTGATGACTACTCCATCTCACGTGATGATAGGACATGGTTTAGTTGATTTGGATCATGTATCATTTAGATGTGAAAGTGCGTTATATCGACTAGAGGGGGGGTGAATAGGCGATTTTTACAAATTCGTCACTGAGCAATTTCAAGGTGAGGAAATTCCTAAGCGACGAACTACTTAGCAGCGGAATAAGTACTCAGATGCAAACATAACAGAGCAGTAGCACTGTCATCATGATGAAATGAAAACAAGCACAGAGTACAAGTAGCGTAAACACAGGATAAGCAGGCAGAAGACAAACTGACTGAAGAAATTGAACTGAGGAAATTGAGAAAGTCTTCAGTCAAAGTCTTCAAACAGTAATGATCAAATACATAGCAAGTATGCGAGGAATTGAAAGGGTTGAGGAAATAGAACCAGTAGCTCGGTGAAGACAATGATTTGGTAGACCAGTTCCAACTGCTGTGACAGTTGTACGTCTGGTTAGAGCGGCTAGGTATTTAAACCTGAGGACACACAGTCCCGGACACACAGTCCTCACCGTATTCTCCTTGAGCTAAGGTCACACAGACCTCGCCCAATCACTCGTGGTAAGTCTTCAGGTGACTTCCAAACCTTCACATACTCGGTCACTCGGCAATCCACAATTTCCTCTTGGATGCTCTAGATCATGACGCCTAACTGTCTGGAGGATGCACAGTCCTCAAAGGTAACAAGCGTCGGTTCCACACAGGAACAATCTCTTCAGTGATGCTCAATCACTTTGGGTTTGTAAGTGTTTGGGTTTTTGGGTTTTTCCTCACTTGATGATTTTCGCTCAAAGTCCTCGGAGGATGGGATGCTCTAAATAACAAGTGTCAATCTATCTCTCGGAGCAGCCAACAGCTAGTGGTTGAGGGGGGCAGCTATTTATAGCCTAGGGAGCAGCCCGACATGATAAGACATAAATGCCCTTCAATGATATGACCGTTAGGTGGGTAGGATATTTGGACAGCTGGCGCGCAGCACAGCAACGGTCGGATATTTGAGTATCAAATTCCTCAGGGCTATCATGTTCCTCTCTTGTAGGCAATCCGCACTGGTGAATTCCTAACTCCTCAGTCAGAACAAATTCCTCAGAGAACAGAAGAACTTCGTCTCTGTCACTGAAGAACTTGACTAAACTGTATGAGATTTCCAATGGCTTCACTCTAAAGGATTGGGTAGGTGTAGGATTTTGAGTTGAGCATCACTTGGAAACTTTTCCTTAGTTTTACCTCGACCCCCTTTAACAGTACGGTGTTTCCTATGACTCAAGAAGAAGAAAATGAAACTACAAAAACAAAAGTCTTCACGCTTCATAATCCTCGCATGAATATCAAGTCTTCAGGGTCACACCAATTTCTTCACTTTCAAAGTCTTCAAGAAAACCAAAGTCTTTAGTTGAAGACATTCATTTTTAGGGGTCGACATTCATCGTAAATAACAAACTCCTCATAGACTTATAGACCTGTGTACACTCACAAACGCATTAGTTCGTTAACCTATAAGTCTTCAATACACCAAAATCACTAAGGGGCACTAGATGCACTTACAAGATGACTTGAGGGATGTCTATCTAAGTGGGAGTTCTTAAGTAATTTGATTAATTGAACTTAATTTATCATGAACTTAGTCCTGATAGTATTTGCATATCTATGTTGTAGATCAATAGCTCGCGATATAGCTCCCTTATTTTTTATATGTTCCTAGAGAAAACTAAGTTGAAAGTTGATAGTAGCAATGATGCGAACTGAGTCCGTGATCTGAGGATTGTCCTCATTGCTGCACAGAAGAATTATGTCCTTAATGCACCGCTGGGTGACGGACCTATTGCAGGAGCAGATACAGACGTTATGAATGTTTGACAAGCTCAATATGATGACTACTTGATAGTTTAGTGCGCCATACTTTACGGCTTAGAATCGGGGCTTCAAAGACGTTTTTAAAACGCCACGGAGCATATGAGATGTTCCAAGAACTGAAATTGGTATTTCAGACTCATGCCCGTGTTAAGAGGTATGAGACCTCTGACAAGTACTTTGCCTACAAGATGGAGGAGAATAGCTCAGCTAGTGAGCATGTGCTCAGAATGTCTGGGTACTACAATCGCTTGAATCAAGTGGGAGTTAATCTTCCAGATAAGATAGTGATTGACACAGTTCTCTAGTCACTATCACCAAGTTACTAGAACTTCGTGATAAACTATAATATGCAAGGGATGACGAAAACGATTCCCAAGCTCTTTGCGATGCTGAAATCGGCAAAGGTAGAAATCAAGAAATAGCATCAAGTGTTGATGGTTAACAAGACCACTAGTTTCAACAAAAAGGGAAAGGGAAAGAAAGGTAACTTCAAGAAGAATGGCAAGCAAGTTGCCACTCCCGTGAAGAAGCCCAAAGCTGGACCCAAGCCTGAAACTGAGTGCTTCTACTGCAAAGGAAATGGTCACTGGAAGTGGAACTACCCCAAATATTTGGCGGAAAAGAAGGATGGCAAAGTGAACAAAGGTATATTTGATATACATGTTATCGATGTGTACCTTACTAGTATTCGTAGTAACCCCTGGGTATTTGATACTCGTTCAGTTGCTAAGATTAGTAACTCGAAACAGGAGTTGCAGAATAAACAAAGACTAACTAAGGGCGAGGTGTCGATGTGTGTTGGAAGTGAATCTAAGGTTGATACGATCACCATCGCACACTCCCTCTACGTTCGGGATTAGTGTTGAACCTAAATGTTATTTGGTGTTTGCGTTGAGCATGAATATGATTGGATCGTATTTATTGCAATACGGTTATTCATTTAAGTCAGAGAATAATTGTTGTTCTTCTTACATGAATAAAACCTTCTATGGTCATATGCCCAATGTGAATGGTTTATTGAATCTCGATCATAGTGATACACATATTCATAATATTGATGCCAAAAGATGCAAAGTTGATAATGATAGTGCAACATACTTGTGGCACTGCCGTTTAGGTCATATTGGTGTAAAGCACATGAAGAAACTCCATGCAGATGGGCTTTTGGAATCACTTGATTATGAATCATTTGATACTTGCGAACCATGCCTCATGGGCAAGATGACTAAAACTCCGTTCTCCGGAACAATGGAGTGAGCCAATGACTTATTGGAAATAATACATACTGATGTATGCGGTCCAATGAGTGTTGAGGATCGTGGCGGGTATCATTATTTTCTGACCTTCACAGACGATTTGAGCATATATGTATATCTACACTACTGGAATCAGGGTCTTTGCCATCTGCCAGCTCTTTGTCGTCTGCCAGCTGATGGCAAAGAGGTTGTTTGCCGTCTGTCTTGTCAAAGCAGATGGCAAAGAACCAGCTAATGGCAAAGAGGGTCTTTGCCATCTGCCACTTCTTTGCCATCTGCTGGCAGACGGCAAAGACCAAAGTGGGCCCCACGGGGGTACTACACTGCCTAGGTCACACGGGCCACTTCTTTGTCGTCTGCTGGCAGACGGCAAAGAATTCTTTGCCGTCCGCCAGCAGACGGCAAAGAGGGTGACCGTTAGCACGCCCACGCCGTGACACTGTGGGCCCCCCCATACCTCTTTGCTGTGTCACCCTCTTTGCCGTCTGCCAGCAGACGGCAAAGAGGGTGTCTTAATTTTCGCCCCCTCTTTGCCATCTGCCAGCGGACGGCAAAGAGGTGGGTTCTTTGCCATCCGCTGGCTGATGGCAAAGCCCGGCCCCACCCCTCTCTCTCCCCTATCTCTCCCTGCAGCCCGGCCCCACCCCTCTCTCTCTCCCCTATCTCTCCCTGTAGCCCGGCCCTACCCCTCTTTCTCTCCCCCCCCCACCTCACCCACCCACCACGACCCCAGCCCCGCCGTTCCTCGATGCCGCCCAGCCCCGGCGCCCGCCCCTCCACCGCAGCCCCACCACCCCAGCCCGCCACCCCCAGCCCCGGCGCCGCCCCCCCACCACCGCAGCACCGCCGCCCGCCCCGCCACGCAGCACCGCCGCCTGCCCCGCCACCGCAGCACCGCCCGCCCGCCCCACCACCGCAGCACCGCCGCCCGCCCCGCCACCACGCCGCCGCCACGCCGCCCGCCCCGGCCTGGTTGCTTCCTACTGGTGGGTCTGATTGATGTATAGAAGGACGATTGATGTATTGAACCATGTATATATAGATGTATGTATATGTGATTTTGAACAATTTGTAGTTGTTATATGGATTGCTAGATGGATGTATGCTGTGTAGATGTATGGATGGAAAGATGGATGAATGCTATATAGATGTATGGGTGGATTTATGTATGGATTTTCATTTTAAAAAATAGTGTCTTTTTTTCTGTTAGGTTAGATGTTGTTGATTAGATTGTTCTGCGGTGCTTATGTTGGATTGTTTTTCATGTGCAAGGATCTTCTCTTCACCTCCAGGAGCACTGTCGGTCCCGTTGCCGTCATCGTCGTTCGACTACCACCTCTACGGTCTAAGGGTGAGCTCGACTATCATCTCCTCCCTGACCTTCCCCTATTTGCTCTGTTCCGTTCGTTCTGCCGATGCCACTAGATTTTATTTTCATGCGAAGTCACGTAACCTAGGCGTCTCCCGTTCGAAAGGGTGGCATCTATAAGTATGCATGTATTTGCATATTTATAACCGTCGTCCTTTTGAATTGTCCACGTTATCCATGGACAGCCCGAGTACATGTAGATTGGGTTTTGTTTCCCGTGCTCTACTTCGGTCCGAGGCAAAATTTCGTCAGCACCGCCCTGTTGTTCTCCGGGTACACATTCTATCCGAGGGGTCGAGGGTCGAGGGTCGTCGAGGGGTCGAGGGGTCGAGTGGTCGAGGGATGACACCCCGACACCCCGACACCCAGACACGACACCCCCGACACCCCGACACTCGACACGACACCCCGACCCCGACACCCTGACCCCGACACCCCTACCCCGACACGACACCCCAACACCCCGACACGAGACCCCGACACCCCGACACCACGACACCCCGACACCACGACACCATGACAGCCCGACACCCCGACACACCGACACCCCCACACCCCGACACCACGACACCCAGACATGACACCCCCCGACCCCCGACACCTCTTCGGCCTCCTGTTGACCGAAAAGGTGCTCTTCGGCCTTCCAGAGGCCGACGGGGTCATATATTTGTGAATTATGAGTTAGGAAGTATATTTCCCGATTTTGTTAAGAAAAACATCATATATATTTGTGTTGATCGGGTGGATTTAAATGTGCAGTTCTTTCGTTGCTGCGAGGGTCTGGTGTTCGACGACCTCCCCGTGCGTTCGACGAGCTCCGCCCCTGCGTTCGTGGGTGAGCACAAATGACATCTCCTCCTCCCCCTTCATTTGCTCTGTTCCGGTCTTCGTGCCGATGAAACTTGCTAGCTGTAGATGTCAATCATCAGTACGCGTGACCACTATGCGTCTCCCGTTCGAAAGGGTTACATCTATAAATATGCATGCATTTGCATATTTATAACCGTGATTCTTTCGAATTGTCCAACGTTATCCATGGACAGCCTGAGTATGTGTAGATTGGGTTCGTTTTCCCATATGCTCTGCTCCGGATCCGATGCAGAATTTCGTCAGTGCCTCCCTGTTGTTCTCCGGGTACACATCCTCTCTGCTTATTGCCGAGATGTGTATCAGGAGAACAGCGGGGAGGTGCCGCCGAAATTTTGCGTCGGATCCGGAGCAGAGCATGGGAAAACGAACCCAATCTACACATACTCGGGTGGGATTAGGACCTATCTTTACCTACTAGCGTCTAGGTTGCATGGACGTAATAAAACTGACAAACTCTATTAACTGATGAATATGGTTTGCTGAATTATGTATGTATTTCTTGTGTGTCCAGTAGCTAGGCAAGATGAGTGATCGTGCGTGGATGTACACTGGTCACACTAGTCAGAAAGACATGACCCATGAATGGATGAGAAAAGCCAAGGGGTTTGTGAGAGCCGCATTTGCAAATGGACAGGAAACAACCTGGTGCCCCTGTGTCCGCTGTGACAACTTTCATAAGATGTCAGAGTTAGAAATGATCAAACACCTGCAGAAGTTGGGTTTCACGCCTAATTATATGGTCTGGACATTTCATGGTGAGTCTGCCCAATGTGCCAGAGCTGAGGAGGGCCGTCGTCGCACCGACGAGCATGGTACCGGGATGGAAGACATGGTGGAAGACTTTGATGATGCTCGGGATTCGGATGATGAGATGGAGGAATCTGCAAAGGCCTTCAATGATATGTTGGAGTCTTCAAAACGTGGGCCTGCCAAAGTGATCCAAATCTCAAAGGTTGGGATGTCGTTTATGAAGTGCCGCCACATGTTAGACCACCTCCCCCCAATGAAGAGGATTATGAACCTCACATTAACCCAAACACATATGAAGGAGAATTCTTCCAAGAAACACGTCTTTCCAAAAAACGTTTCAAGAACCGCTCTACTTCACCCCAGAACATTGAAGTAGACAGCGGCAGTGAATCCGAGCCTGAGCCGGAACCAGAAGAGCCGGAACAAGAAGAGGTTACTGCTGCGGATGACCTGTCAATGCTTCACCGATTACGTACAGGAGGCCTTCCACATGTTGATGCATTTATTGATGATGATGAGCACGTCATTACTGATAGTGATGATGATGATGCATTTATTGACCCCGAAGCATATATAGACGATGATGATGATGCATTTATTAATGATGATGATGAAGATTAATATTACAGTTCATGTCAGGTATTCAATTATTATTATGTACATATATATTCTTAATTAGTTCATGTTAGGTATTCAATTTTTTATTATGTTCATGATGATGATACACTAAAATTATATACATATTATTCATGTCAGGTATTCATTCTTTTTATGTTGTACTAATTTTGTTTACTCTTTGTCATTGCAGGTGTTGACAGATGGTGGGCGCGGGTCGAGAGCGCTCCGAGGCTCCTTCCTCGGCGCGTGGTGGGAGGGGTAGTTCCATTCCACCCCAGAGCCTCTGGAGAGCGCTGGATCTCGGTATGCAGACACCAACGGCGGTCGCTTCTTCTTCGGCCGGGAGAGGTCGGGGGGGAAGAAGGCTGCTAGAGGTGGACGTGGCGGCGGGCGAGGTAGGAAGGCTGCTGCTACACCTTCCTCGCCGCCACCCCCAGCTGATTCACCCGTCCACAGGAGTGCTCCGTCTGAGATGGAGCCGCCTGAGGTGGAGCCGTCTCGGACTCCGGTCCACGAGCCTCGGGCCGACGAGCGTCGGGCCGCCGAGCCTTCATCCCGCGAGACTCCGGAGCTCAGCAGGGATCACGATGAGTTGCAGCAGAACCCTTTGGAGGACTCGCCGGAGTCGAGTGGCCGTGCTGAGGGTGGCTATAGCTCTGATAGCTATAGCGAGGGTGAGTGGGTTGAGGGGCGCAAAGTCTACCAGCGTGGTGGTACAAAGCTCCCTGACACCCCAGCGACCCCCGACCAGAGGTGGTTGATTACGCCTAGCGGGGAGAAGTAAGTGCATTTACTCTTTTTTAACCTTTTGTCTTCACGTTTCTTCGAATATCTAATGCGTTGGCCTTGTCATACTGCAGGTCTTGGACACACGAGCCGAATGTCCGCAAGCCCAACAGTGTCCTTGGTGTGATTTGTCGCCAGAGCTTCCCGGGGTGGGTCATGTTGCCTGGTGAGGGCCGGGTTCGAGAGCTAGGAATGACCTGGGAGCACTACTTGGCTACCCCGGCCCCGCCGGGGCATAGGATCGGCGATGTCGAGTGCCACACGGTCGCCGACATTGTGATCCAGACGTTTTGGGTAATTTCTCCTTTGCCGTCTACGTTGTGTTTTCTTCTTTGATTGGCAACCCTAGTGATTGTACTAATCCGTGTTTTCTTGGTTGATTGCAGACCTTCTACAGGTGTGCTGAGGGACAGGAGGAGGCTGCGGCTCGGGTTATCGACACCGAGTGCAGGCGCCTACTTCAAAACTTTCGGCACGAGGCTCGGACGCAGGCTGTTCGAGACTACTTCGCCTCGGCTGGTATTAGGAGGAAAAAAGGGAAGTGCCGCGTCAAGTATCTGAGTAAGGAGAAGTACATGAAGGTAATTACCTATTCTTAAGGCCTTGTACTTAGTTTCCTTGATTTGATTCGTAGGTGTAGTGCTCAAATTTCTCTTGCTTAACTTAGGTGCCCCCGAGATGGTGTGTGGATAGGATGGACTGTTGGGAGGCGTTGGTGGAAGAGTGGTGCACTCCCGAATGGCGCTCCGTCCACGACACTGCAAAGAACAAGCGTGCCCAAATGAAAGGTGTCCCACACCATCTAGGCAGCGTCAACCTACGTCAGTTCGGGGAAAACTGGGTATGTGGTTTGCTTCATGATTCATGCAAATTCATTCTTCATGCTAGCTTGAGCCCTTAACTAATACTCTGTTCCTCTCTTTTAGGCGCGACACAACAAGGCTCCAGTGCCAGAGCTGTTCGACCTCTATGCCATGTCCAATACTGCCTCGTACAAGAAGGCCAAGGCATTCTCTGAGTCTGACCTCGATGATCCAGAGAAATTCACCAACCCCACCTCCCACCACAAGCTTGTGATGTACAGAGACCAGGGGAAGGCGAGGAATGGGCCGGACTTTAACCCGAGCTAACCTCTTGATCCAGAGCTAGTGATGATATCTGGTGGCGGGAGGTCCCATGGCTCGTTAGCCATTGGGAATGGACTGATACGTTGTAGTAGCACTCTCCCGTAGATCAAGAAGTGCCAGACCAGCTTCGATCCTGAGATATTGCCTCGTGCACGGCCAGTGGAGCTCCAATTCAAGGTTAGTTATACGGAATTAGATACCTTTCCTCCATTACATTGTGTGTGCGGTCGTCGATTATTACAATGCTAATGAGTGGTGTTGCAGGCTGCTATTAAGGCAGAGAGAGTGAAGACCCAGGCTGCTATTGAGGAAGAGAGAGCGAACACGCAGGTGCTTCTATCGGAGAGGGACCGGCAGACGGCTAAGCTGTTGGAGGAGGAGAGGAACCGGAACATGATGGCTACCCGGGCCCTATACGAGATGTTCGAGGTAATTTTCTTTTGCATGTTAGCCAAATCATGCACGTAATGTTCCTTACATTAGTATCTAATATGACTGACTCGTCAAAACCAAATGTGCAGACCATGTGCGAGAAGACCGGCACGACTCCTTCGGCGATGCCAGACATTGTTCCGGCGGGCACGGTGAGTTTCATTTGAATGGTCATTAGTTACTAGTCTTCACATTTGAGTTGCATCATGCTAACGATACATTGGAAATGATCTTTGGTGCAGCATAACTCCTGACAAGCATTGACCGATGCTTCTCCGTCTGCCACTGGCACGACCGGTCCTACAGCTACACCTCCTTGATGACGGTAAGTTTTCCCAAGTGTTTAGCTTAACAAATGCATACTTAGCTTAAGAAATGACCTAGTCATGTGCCTTTGGTAGCCTTCCATACAGGGAAATGCCTCCTAGTGCTTCCACTGAGCCATGGTAGTTCGCTACTGCTCCGGAACACATGGATTGACCGGCATGTGTCCTTCTTTGCTCCTGTGTCTGTCCCTACGGGGAAATGTCACGCGGTGTATCACCGAAGTCCTTGTACCTTTCTACGACTTGGTTGCACTCGCTGATGACCGACACGTGCATTGCTGGGTCATGTATGCATGTCCCTGTACGTTTGTGCCACCTTGGTTCTATGACTAGTCATGTCGGCCCGGGTTCTCTGCCATATGGATACTAGCGACATAATCATATACTTAGCATTTTTTCCTCCAAAATGACTCAATATGCTTAGCTAGCTCAAAAATGACATAATAAGCTTAATTAGCTCAAAAATGACCTATTTAACCTAGGATAGCTCTAAAATGACCTATACTTAGCATTTATTCCTCCAAAATGACTTAATATGCTCCAAAATGACTTAATATGCTCCAAAATGACCTATGTAGCTCCAAAATGACCTATTTAGCTCCAAAATGACTTAATATGCTCCAAAATGACCTATTTAGCTCCAAAATGACTTAATATGCTCCAAAATGACCTATACTTAGCTTATTTAGTTCATTTATGACATACTTAGCCTATTTAGGTCAAAAATGGCCTATTTAACTAGGTTAGCTCTAAAATGACACAAGTAAGCAATAAGAAGAAGAAAAAGAAAGAGAAGAAAAATTATGCTTCTTTTTCTTCTTCTTCTTCTTCTAGTCTTCTTCTTCCTGTTCTTCTAACTTTCTTCTTTCCCATTTTGCATATTTTCTTCAGATCACGGAAGCTTGCGTTGGAGTCTACTCTTCTCCTTGTCCTTCCTTTTTGTTTTGATTTTGTAGGATGAACAATTTGAAACTTGCTACGTATATATGTATGGATGGTGGCTATATTGTATATGGACCTTTTGCTTAATTGTTGGATATGTTGGACTTTTCATTTGGTGTATATATGTGTTGGATGATGATATATGTGTTGGATATGTTGGATGATCCATATGGCAGGGATATGTTGGCTATATGTACTTGTTGAAATATTTTGAAATGAATATATATATATATATATATATATATATATATATATATCTATGAAATTGATTGAATTTAAGAAAAAACAGGGGCTATATAGCCAATTTATCGTCTGCTAGCAGATGGCAAATAGGCCACGTGGCAGAGACTATTCAACCTGGGATGGCCTATTTGGCCTCTTTGCCGTCTGCTAGCAGATGGCAAAGAAGCAAAGGTCTTTGCCATCTGCTGGCAGACGGCAAAGAAGCAAGGTCTTTGCCATCTGCCAGCAGACGGCAAAGAGCGCCGTTAGCCCCCTAACGGGGCTGTTACCTTTTTTGTGCCGTCCACAAGCTTTGCCGTCTGCTAGCAGACGGCAAAGAACTTTCCTTCTTTGCCGTCCGCCAGCAGACGGCAAAGCGGCCTTTACCGGCATCAGTTCAGCCGGAGTGTTTGCCGTCTGCTAGCGGACGGCAAAGCCTTTGCCGTCCGCCAAGCATGCCTTTGCCGTCTGCTATGGCAGACGGCAAAGCAGCTGATTCCAGTAGTGCTACTTGATGAAACACAAGTATGAAACATTTGAAAAGTTCAAAGAATTTCAGAGTGAAGTGGAGAATCATCGTAATAAGAAAATAAAAGTTTCTACGATCTGATCGTGGAGGCGAATATTTGAGTTACGAGTTTGGCCTTCATCTAAAACAATGTGGAATAGTTTCACAATTCATGCCACCTGGAACACCACAGCGTAATGGTGTGTCCGAACGTCGTAACCGTACTTTATTGGATATGGTGCGTTCTATGATGTCTCTTTCCGATTTACCACTATTGTTTTGGGGTTATGTTTTAGAGACAGCTGCATTCACGTTAAATAGGGCACCGTCTAAATCCGTTGAGACAACACCGTATGAACTATGGTTTGGCAAGAAACCTAAGCTGTCGTTTCTTAAAGTTTGGGGTTGCGACACTTATGTCAAAAGGCTTCAGCCTGATAAGCTCGAACCCAAATCGGAGAAGTGCGTCTTCATAGGATACCCTAAGGAAACAATTGGGTACACCTTCTACTACAGATCCGAAGGCAAGATCTTTGTTGCCAAGAATGGAACCTTTCTAGAGAAGGAGTTTCTCTCGAAAGAAGTGAGTGGGAGGAAAGTAGAACTTGATGAGGTAATTGTACCTTCTCTCGAATTGGAAAGTAGAACATCAAAGAAAACCGTTCCTGTGATGCCTACACCAACTAGAGAGGAAGCTAATGATGATGATCATGAAACTTCAGATCAAGTTACTACTGAACCTCATAGGTCAACCAGAGCATGATCCGCACCAGAGTGGTACGGTAATCTTGTTCTAGAAGTCATGTTACTAGACCAAGGCGAACCTACGAACTATGAAGAAGCTATGATGAGCCCAGATTCCAATAGATGGCTTGAGGCCATGAAATCTGAGATAGGATCCATGTATGAGAACAAAGTATAGACTTTGGTGGACTTGCCCGATGATCGGCAAGCCATAGAGAATAAATGGATCTTCAAGAATAAGACTGACACTGATGGTAATGCTACTGTCTACAAAGCTCAACTTGTCGCAAAAGGTTTTCGACAAAGTTCAAGGAGTTGACTGCGATGAGACTTTCTCACCTGTAGCGATGCTTAAGTCTGTCCGAATCATGTTAGCAATTGCCACATTTTATGAAATCTGGCAAATGGATATCAAAACTGCATTCCTTAATGGATATTAAAGAAGAATTGTATATGATGCAACCAGAAGGTTTTGTCAATCCTAAAGGTGCTAACAAAGTGTGCGAGCTCCAGCGACCCATCTATGGACTGGTGCAAGCATCTCGGAGTTGGAATTTACGCTTTGATAAGGTGATCAAAGCATATGGTTTTATACAGACTTATGGTGAAGCCTGTATTTACAAGAAAGTGAGTGGGAGCTCTGTAGCATTTCTGATATTATATGTGGATGACATATTATTGATTGGAAATGATATAGAATATCTGGATAGCATAAAAGGATACTTGAATAAGAATTTTTCAATGAAAGACCTCGGTGAAGCTACTTATATATTGGGCATCAAGATCTATAGGGATAGATCGAGACGCTTAATAGGACTTTCACAAAAGCACATGCCTTGACAAGATTTTGAAGAAGTTCAAAATGGATCAGTCAAATAAAGGGTTATTTCCTGTGTTGCAAGGTGTGAAGTTGAGTTAGACTCAAAGCCCGACCACGGCAGAAGATAGAGAGAGAATGAAAGTCATTCCCTATGCCTCAGCCATAGGTTCTATAAAGTATGCCATGCTATGTACCGGACATATTGTGTGCCTTGCCATGAGTTTGGCAAGGGAGTACAATAGTGATCCAGGAGTAGATCACTGGACAGCGGTCAAAATTATCCTTAGTTACTTAAGAGGACTAAGGAAATATTTCTCGGTTATGGAGGTGATAAAGAGTTCGTCGTAAAGAGTTACATCGATGCAAGCTTTGAGACCGATTCAGATGACTCTGAGTCTCAATCAGGATACATATTGAAAGTGGGAGCAATTAGCTAGAGTAGCTCCATGCAGAGTATTGTAGACATAGAAATTTGCCAAATACATACGGATCTGAATATGGCAGACCCGTTGACTAAGCCTCTCTCACAAGCAAAACATGATCACACCTTAGTACTCTTTGGGTGTTAATCACATGGCGATGTGAACTAGATTATTGACTCTAGTAAACCCTTTTTGGTGTTGTTCACATGGCGATGTGAACTAGATTATTGACTCTAGTGCAAGTGGGAGACTGAAGGAAATAAGCCCTAGAGGCAATAATAAAGTTGTTATTTTATATTTCCTTATTCATGATAAATGTTTATTATTCATGCTAGAATTGTATTGATCGGAAACCTAAATACATGTGTGAATACATAGACAAACATCGTGTCCCTAGTGAGCCTCTACTTGACTAGCTCGTTGATCAAAGATGGTTAAGGTTTCCTGACCATGGACATGAGTTGTCATTTGATAACGGGATCACATCATTAGGAGACTGATGTGATGGACAAGGCCCATCCGTTAGCTTAGCAGTATGATCGTTCAGTTTTATTGCTATTGCTTTCTTCATGTCAAATACATATTCCTTCGACTATGAGATTATGCAACTCCCGGATACCGGAGGAATGCCTTGTGTGCTATCAAACGTCACAACGTAACTGGGTGATTATAAAGATGCTCTACAGGTATCTCCGAAGGTGTCTGTTGGGTTGGCATAGATCGAGATTAGGATTTGTCACTCCGAGTATCGGAGAGGTATCTCTGGGCCCTCTCTGTAATGCACATCATAAGAAGCCTTGCAAGCAAAGTGACTAATGAGTTAGTTACAGGATGATGTATTACGGAACGAGTAAAGAGACTTGTCGGTAACGATATTGAACTAGGTATGAAGATACTGACGATCGAATCTCGGGCAAGTAACATACCGATGACAAAGGGAATAACGTATGTTGTCATAACGGTTCGACCGATAAAAATCTTCATAGAATATGTAGGAGGCAATATGAGCATCTATGTTCCACTATTGGTTATTGACCAGAGAAGTGTCTCGGTCATGTCTACATAGTTCTCGAACCCGTAGGGTCCGCACGCTTAACATTCGATGATGATTTAGTATTATATGAGTTATGTGATTTGGTGACCGAATGTTGTTCGGAGTCCTGGATGAGATCACGGACATGACAAGGAGTCTCTAAATGGTTGAGAGGTAAAGATTGATATATAGGACGATGGTATTCGGACACCGAAAGTGTTTTGGAGGGTACCGGGTACATATCGGGTCACCGGAAGGGGTTCCGGGCACCCCCGGCAAAAGATATGGGCCTAATGGGCCAAGAGGGGAAACGCAGCAGCCAGCAGGAGCTGTTGCGCCCCCATATGGGCCACACCAGAGGAGAAGGAAAGAGGGGAAGAGAGAAGGAAGGCGAGGGATTTGGCCTCCCCCTTCCTTCCCTCCTCCCTCCTCTTTCCTTCCCACTCCGGTAAATAAGGAAGGGGGGCGCACCACTTGGGAAACCCCAAGTAGGATTCGAATCCTACTTGGGGCGCCCCATGGCTGCCTCTCCTCCCCTCCCACCTATATATATGTGGGGAAGGGGGTGCCTAGAACACACAACACCAACAATTGTTAGTCGTGTGCGGCGCCCCCCTCCACAGTTTACGCCTCCGGTCATATTCTCGTAGTGCTTAGGCGAAGCCCTGCGCGGATCACTTCACCATCACCGTCACCACGCCGTCGTGCTAACGGAACTCATCTACTTCCTCGACACTTTGCTGGATCAAGAGTTCGAGGGATGTCATTGAGCTGAACGTGTGCAGAACTCGGAGGTGCCGTACATTTGGTGCTTGATCGGATAAAACGAGAAGAAGTTCGACTACATCAACCGCGTTGTCAAACGCTTCCGCTTTCGGTCTACGAGGGTACATGGACACACTCTCCCCCTCTCGTTGCTATGCATCTCCTAGATAGATCTTGCGTGAGCGTAGGAGAATTTTTGAAATTGCGTTCTACGTTTCCCAACACGAGTGGTAGTACTACCAACTACAAGATGAACTATAAGAAATACTAGTATGTACGTACTGAAGAGTTAAAGTAACGAGAAGAAACATAACATAGTTCTGCTGGGGGCTCAGCACAACACACCCCTCAAATAAAACTAAGCAGCCTAAAATTAAACTAAGCAACTAATCCGGTAGATACTGCATTAGAACCACCAGGAACAACGACACTGCCACCTTACTCGGACTCCTTGTCCACGTGCTCGACTTCGTCCTTGTCCCTCTTCCTCTTGGCTGATACTTCTTTGCTTGAACCACACACTTGGCTCTCACTCTTCATCCAACCCTTGTAGATATTGAAACAAAGGTAGGCATCCATTGCATCGTACTGGATGTGGTCTCTATCTAGTACATTCCACTGCCATGCAAGATGAAACTTGGGCAGAGGTTTTGTCAGTTTATCGTACGAAGGATCAACCATGGCTCCTGCCAGGGTCAGCATTGACGGCTGACGGGAGGACACCAGCCATTTCTTCTGGAGGTCGAAGGGCGGGCCTACAACGAGGCCTATCCGACCCAAGACTCTTCTGCCGTTCATAAAGTCTACATTAACAAATTTGACTTTGCCGCCCGCGAGGAAGTTCTTAAATTCCTCGCACTCAACGTCGGCATGGCATATGTGGTAGACCAAGCACAAGTTATGCACGCAAACCTGGATCACGGCGGGTGATAACCCACAAGTATAGGGGATCAATTGTAGCCTCTTTCGATAAGTAAGAGTGTCGAACCCAATGAGGAGCTAAAGGTAGAACAAAAATTCCCTCAAGTTCTATCGACCACCGATACAACTCTACGCACGCTTTACGTTCGCTTTACCTAGAACAAGTATGAAACTAGAAGTACTTTGTAGGTGTTGTAGGATACGTTTGCAAGATAATAAAGAGCACGTAAATATAAACTAGGGGCTGTTTAGATAAAGACACAACTAAGTTAGTTTTAGTAGAGAGCTTTTTGTCACAAGAAAGTTATTTGTCCCTAGGCAATCGATAACTAGACCGGTAATCATTATTACAATTTTATATGAGGGAGAGGCATGAGCTAACATACTTTCTCTTCTTGGATCATATGCACTTATGATTGGAACTCTAGCAAGCATCCGCAACTACTAAAGATCATTAAGGTAAAACCCAACCATAGCATTAAAGTATCAAGTCCTCTTTATTCCCATATGCAAACAACATACTTACTCGGGTCTGTGCTTCTGTCACTCACGCCACCCAGCATAAGCAAATCATGAACGTATTGCAAACCCTACAGCGGGGATCCCTCATGCTTGTGCGACATGGAGAGCACCATAGGATAGCACCAATAATAAAACATGCAACTCAAACCAATCACGGTCATCAATGAACCCATAGGACAAAACAAATCTACTCAAACTTCATAGGATAGCCATACATCATTGGGAAATAATATATAGCATTGAGCACCATGTTTAAGTAGAGATTACAGCGGGTAAAAGAGGGGTTACACCACTGCATAGAGGGGGGAAGAGTTGGTGATGACGGCGGTGAAGTTGTTGGTGTAGATCGTTGTCGCGATGATGGCCCCGGTGGTGTTCCGGCGCCACCGGGAGAGAGGGGGAGAGGGCCCCCTTCTTCTTCTTCTTCCTTGACCTTCCCCCAAGATGGGAGAAGGGTTTCCCCTCTGGTCCTTGGCTTCCATGGCGGCGGAGGGGCGGGAGCCCCTCCGAGATTGGATCTCTCTCTCTGTTTCCTTCTGTTTCTGCGCTCCCAGATTCTGGCCTTTCACCGTTTCTTAAATTCCCGGAGATCCGTAACTCCGATTGGGCTGAAATTTTAACACGATTTTTATCCGGATATTAGCTTTCTTTCAGCGAAAGAATGGCATGGACTGCCTTACGGAGTGGCCACAAGGTCCCGGGGCGCGCCCTCTGACCTTGTGGGCCCCTCGGGCATCGTCTCGCATTGATTCTTTTTCCCAAACATCACATATATTCCAAAAATAATATCCGTAAGTTTCTATCCCATTTGGACTCCGTTTGATATGGATTTTCTGCGAAACAAAAAGCATGCAACAAACAGGAACTGGCACTGGGCACTGGATCAATATGTTAGTCCCAAAAATAGAATAAAAAGTTGCCAAAAGTATGTAAAAGTTGTAGAATATTGGCATGGAACAATCAAAAATTATAGATACGACGGAGACGTATCAGCATCCCCAAGCTTAATTCCTGCTCGTCCTCGAGTAGGTAAATGATAAAAAAGATAATTTTTGATGTGGAATGCTACCTAGCATAATCTTGATCACATAATCTAATCATGGCATGAATATTAAGACACGAGTGATTCAAGGCAATAGTCTATCGTTTGACATTAAGACAATAATACTTCAAGCATACTAATAAAGCAATCATGTCTTTTCAAAATAACATGGCCAAAGAAAGTTATCCCTACAAAATCATATAGTCTGGCTATGCTCCATCTTCACCACACAAAATATTCAAATCATGCACAACCCCGATGACAAGCCAAGCAATTGTTTCAGACTTTTGATGTTCTCAAACCTTTTCAACTTTCACGCAATGCATGAGCGTGAGCCATGGATATAGCACTATAGGTGGAATAGAATTTGATGGTGGAGGTTGTGTGGAGAACACAAAAAGGAAGAAATTCTCACATCAACGCGGCTAATCAACGGGCTATGGAGATGCCCATCAATAGATATCAATGTGAGTGAGTAGGGATTGCCATGCAACGGATGCACTAAGAGCTATAAGTGTATGAAAGCTCACAAATGAAACTAAGTGGGTGTGCATCCAACTTGCTTGCTCATGAAGACCTCGGGCATTTGAGGAAGCCCATCATCGGAATATACAAGCCAAGTTTTATAATGAAAATTCTCCACTAGTATATGAAAGTGATAACTCAAGAGACTTCTCTATGTGAAGAACATGGTGCTACTCTGTATTACAAGTGTGGTAAAAGGATAGTAGCATTGCCCCTTCTCTCTTTTTCTCTCATTTTTTTTGGGGCCTTCTCTTTTTTGGCCTCTTTTTTTTCTTTTTTCTTTTTTTTTGTCCGGAGTCTCATCCCGACTTGTGGGGGAATCATAGTCTCCATCATCCTTTCCTCACTAGGACAATGCTCTAATAATGATGATCATCACACTTTTATTTACTTACAACTCAATATTACAACTCGATATCTAGAACAATGATATGACTCTATATGAATGCCTCCGGCGGTGTACCGGGATGTGCAATGATCTAGCATAGCAATGACATCAAAAAACAGACAAGCCATGAAAACATCATGCTAGCTATCTTACGATCATGCAAAGCAATATGACAATGAAGGCTCAAGTCATGTATATGATGATGATGGAAGTTGCATGGCAATATATTGCGGAATGGCTATGGAAATGCCATGATAGGTAGGTATGGTGGCTGTTTTGAGGAAGGTATAAGGAGGGTTTATGCACCGGCGAAAGTTGTGCGGTACTAGAGAAGCTAGCAATGGTGGAAGGGTGAGAGTCTGTATAATCCATGGACTCAACATTAGTCATATAGAACTCACATAATTATTGCAAAAATCTATTAGCTATCAAAACAAAGTACTACACGTATGCTCCTAGGGGGGTAGATTGGTAGGAAAAGACTATCGCTCGTCCCCGACCGCCACTCATAAGGAAGACAATCAATAAATAAATCATGCTCCGACTTCATCACATAACGGTTCACCATACGTGCATGCTACGGGAATCACAAACTTCAACACAAGTATTTCTACAATCCACAATTACTCACTAGCATGACTCTAATATCACCATCTTTATATCGCAAAACTATTGCAAGGAATCAAACATATCATATTCAGTGATCTACAAGTTTTATGTAGGATTTTATGACTAACCATGTGAATGACCAATTCCTGTCAACTCTCTAAATAGATATAAGTGAAGCAAGAGAGTTTAATTCTTTCTACAAAAGATATGCCCACGCTCTAAAAAAATATAAGTGAAGCAAAAGAGCATTCTACAAATGGCGGTTTTCTATGTGTAGGAAAACAGGCAATCCAAACTTCAAATGATATAAGTGAAGCACATGAAGCATTCTATAAAACCATACTCAAAAGATATAAGTGAAGTGCAAAGAGCATTCTATAAATCAACCAAGGATTTTCTCATACCAGCATGGTGCATTATTAAAAGAAAAATAAAAAGCACACGACGCTTCAAGATTTACGCATATCATGTGACGAATAAAAATATAGCTCCAAGTAAAATTACCGATGATCGTTAGAAGAAAGAGGGGATGCCTTCCGGGGCATCCCCAAGCTTAGTTGCTTGGGAGTCCTTGAATATTACCTTGGGGTTCCTCGGTCATCCCCAAGCTCAGGCTCTTGCCACTCCTTATTCCTTCATCCATCATGATCTCACCCAAAACTTGAAAACTTCAATCGCACAAAACTTAACAAAAACCCTCATGAGATCCGTTAGTATAATAAAGCAAATCACAACTTCAAGTACTGTTGCAAACTCATTCATATTTTATTTTTTGCATTTTAGCTACTGTAATATAACTTTTTCATGGCTTATACCACCGATACAATCGATAGTTTCATCAAAACGAGCAAAACAATGCATCAAAAACAGAATCTGTCTTAAACAGGACAGTCTGTAGTAATCTGAACATCAACCATACTTATGTAACTCCAAAAATTCTGAAAAATTAGGAAAAAATAAAAAATTTGTATAGAAGTACTGTTCAAAAAGTTTCATAAGCGTTTGACTTTCCAGTAAAAAATGTAAAATCACACACTACAGCCAAAGTTTCTGTTTTTGCACCGCACAAACCAAACAAGCAATCTAATCATCCTAAAGGTAAATCTTGGCACATTATTTTTATAATAGAATGGATTTATACAAGGGGATAATTATTTTTGTTGAAAAGTTTCTGTAATTCAAGATTTGCAAAGTTTCCATGGGTATGAACAAAGTTCAAGGAGCTCCCCCATTTCAACGGTGCTCGTCTTTCTTACTTTCACTTTTCTTTTTGAAAAAGTTTTAGGTTCCCCACTTTATTTTTTTGTTTTTTAACTTTATAAAAACACTCAGCAGAAATAAATGACTCTCTAAAACTTCCGGGTTGTCTCCCTGGCAGCGCTTTCTTTAAAGCCATTAAGCTAGGCATATAGTGCTCAAGTAATGGATCCACCCGGATCCCAAGGTATATCAAAGCCAATTTTAATTAACAATGATTTGTAATTTAGTAGTGAGCACAAAGTAACATATATCATGTAATGACGAAGTCTAACTCTCTTCCTATGCATCGGCATGTCATATAAGAACAATTCATGCACACAAAGTAAAGGCCAATGCATAGTATAAACAGTTTCTTGCAATTTTATTGTATTGGAAACATAGAGAGGCGGAGATGTAGTTCCTCTCTCATAATAATTGCAAGTAGGAGCAGAAAGCACATGCACATTATATTTATCAAAATCATCATGTGCAATAGTGGAACGCAACCCATCAATATAGTCCTTAACAAGCGCAAACTTCTCCGATATAGTGTAGTTGCGAGAATTCAAAAAGATAATAGGACTATCATGTGTGGGTGCAATAGCAACAATTTCATTCTTAACATGAGGAACTATAGCAAGTTCATTTCCATAAGCATAATTCATATTGGCATCTTGGCCACAAGCATAGCAAGCATCAATTTCATCAAAAAGGGATATTTCAAACAAATCAAAGGGATCATAGCAATTATCATAGCAATCATCCTTCGGTAAGCACGAAGGGAAATTAAACAATGTATGAGTTGAAGAGTTACTCTCATTAGAAGGTGGGCACGGGTAGCTAATTCGCTCTTCCTCATTTTGTTCTTCGCTCTCCTCGACATCTTTTTCATCTAATGAGCTCACAGTGTCATCAATTTCTTCTCCCATAGATTCCTGCAAAATATTAGTCTCTTCTTGGACAGCGGAGACTTTCTCAATAAACGCATCAATATCGGCATTGTATTCATAATTCTCATAGCAATATTTGAGTATAGCTAAATTTTTAGGTCTATAAACAGCATCATAAAGATTTTCACACTCTTTAAACAAAGATTCAATTTCATAAGCACCCATAAAAGCAACGAATTCTTCTATTTGTTCCACATCATAGTAATCATATATACCATTAGCATAAGAAGCCAAGGTTTTATCATCATTAAATTTGCATGAAAAGGGAAGGTGTGGAGCCTTCATCCTAGAGCAACAAGTATAATCATATCTCAAGCATAGTTGCCAAGCATACCAATGCAACATATAAATTTGATCCCATAATAGTTTCCCTTTTTGAGTTAAGCGATAATCCCTAAAGTATTCACGTTGATCCAACGTTACTCCCATTATAAAGTTGAATGGGGTTTTCTCAGGATTATCAAAGTAGTGCATAATATCTTTCACATAACAAGCATCGAGGGTTTTAGGAGGTTCCCCATCTCCATGAGTAGCAAGTACAACTAATTTTTTTGGTATTTTGTGTTCCATATCCATAACTAAAGATAGAGAACAACTTAGAACAGCAAATAAAATTTACTTAGTGATAAAGCAAACAAGCACACACGAGAATATTCACCCCACGCTATTGCTCCCCGGCAACGGCGCCAGAAAAAGGTCTTGATAACCCACAAGTATAGGGGATCAATTGTAGCCTCTTTCGATAAGTAAGAGTGTCGAACCCAACGAGGAGCTAAAGGTAGAACAAATATTCCCTCAAGTTCTATCGACCACCGATACAACTCTACGCACGCTTTACGTTCTCTTTACCTAGAACAAGTATGAAACTAGAAGTACTTTGTAGGTGTTGTAGGATATGTTTGCAAGATAATAAAGAGCACGTAAATATAAACTAGGGGCTGTTTAGATAAAGACACAACTAAGTTAGTTTTAGTAGAGAGCTTTTTGTCACAAGAAAGTTATTTGTCCCTAGGCAATCGATAACTAGACCGGTAATCATTATTACAATTTTATATGAGGGAGAGGCATAAGCTAACATACTTTCTCTTCTTGGATCATATGCACTTATGATTGGAACTCTAGCAAGCATTCGCAACTACTAAAGATCATTAAGGTAAAACCCAACCATAGCATTAAAGTATCAAGTCCTCTTTATTCCCATACGCAAACAACCTACTTACTCGGGGCTGTGCTTCTGTCACTCACGCCACCCAGCATAAGCAAATCATGAACATATTGCAAACCCTACAGTGGGGATCCCTCACGCTTGCGCGACACGGAGAGCAACATAGGATAGCACCAATAATAAAACATGCAACTCAAACCAATCACGATCATCAATGAACCCATAGGACAAAACGAATCTACTCAAACATCATAGGATAGCCATACATCATTGGGAAATAATATATAGCGTTAAGCACCATGTTTAAGTAGAGATTACAGCGGGTAAAAGAGGGGTTACACCGCTGCATAGAGGGCGGAAGAGTTGGTGATGATGGCGGTGAAGTTGTTGGTGTAGATCGTTGTCACGATGATGGCCCCGGAGGCGTTCCGGCACCACCGGGAGAGAGGGGGAGAGGGCCCCCCCTTCTTATTCTTCTTCCTTGACCTTCCCCGTAGATGGGAGAAAGGTTTCCCCTCTGGTCCTTGGCTTCCATGGCGGCGGAGGGGCGGGAGCCCCTCCGAGATTGGATCTCTCTCTCTGTTTCCTTATGTTTCTGTGCTCCCAGATTCTGGCCTTTCACCGTTTCTTAAATTCCCGGAGATCCGTAACTCCGATTGGGCTGAAATTTTAACACGATTTTTATCCGGATATTAGCTTTCTTGAGGTGAAAGAAGGGCACCAACCACCTTACGGAGTGGCCACAAGGTCCATGGGCACGCCCTACCCCCTGGGGCGCGCCCTCCGACCTTATGGGCCCCTCAGGCATCGTCTTGCGTTGATTATTTTTCCCAAAAATCACATATATTCCAAAAATAATCTCCGTATGTTTTTATCCCATTTGGACTCCGTTTGATATGGATTTCTATGAAACAAAAAACATGCAACAAACAGGAACTGGCACTGGGCACTGGATCAATATGTTAGTCCCAAAAATAGTATAAAAAGTTGCCAAAAGTATGTAAAAGTTGTAGAATATTGGCATGGAACAATCAAAAATTATAGATACGACAGAGACGTATCAGCGGGCTTCTTCATCTCTTCCTCCTTTAGATTCTTCTCTTTTCCTAGGACTGTGGTGTACTCAACATCTAGCCCAGCGACCCACTCATCACCATTTGACTTTTCGAACATGCGTCTGAAGCGAGCAAGGCATCCTTTCACCGTCGCAGAAGAACGGGTGTAGATGATGTCAAACTCATCGCCAATGATGGTTCTAACCTTGTACTCACCGCCGATCATGGAGATTTGGGACGCCATGGATTTGGGAGGAGGGTTAGGATTAGTCGAACTGCTGTAATGTGAAAGGATGGGACAACTAGGAGCGAACTGACGTAATGTTAAAGGATGGTCGGGGACGAGTAGGAGCAAACTGCTAGCGGTTTTCTGATTGTAAAAATGCTGAGTGGGGCGTGTGAACGGCAGGGTAGTGGCTTGCCCGATGGATAAATGGCTTCATGCACAGTACTATGGGGGTCCAATTAGATGTCATGTCTACTAGATGCCCAATTAAATGGCTTCATGCATCTGCGTGTTCGCACATCAAGCGTCGGGAAAATTACAGGTGATACGAAGCTTTCCATGCTCCCATGATACGGGCTTCCGAGAGCCCTTGGATCTGAGATCGAACGGTTGCATGGCATGATTCTAGACCTATGGGTGAATATCCTATCCTGGAGGGTTATTCTGCAAATTTTCAGCAACTTAGCATGCGACCGTTCGATCTCAGATCCAAGAGCTATCAGCAGCCTGTATCATGGTCACACCTACCACGACCGTCGGCTCGCTCGCGCGGTCGCGCCCTTGGAGATTTCAGATGGCTATAAATGAGCTTTTTTTTTTGCCTACTTCGCATGCATGAAACTACTTCCTCCGTCCAGGTGCGTTAGGCTATCTGATGTTGGCATGGCACCTGTATACCATGGAGGGGATTAGGGGAGACTCACCCCGGTCGTAGCATCGCAGTAATAATGATAATGGCAAGTCAAATCACAAGGCCCCACCTGTCCAGCAGTAACGAGCCGTCAAATCACACAACCCTACGTTTGCAGCAGTAAGTTCAATCTGCTACTCCCTCATCTTCTCGCCTCTCTGTTGAACCGACTAGGCGGAACTGCCCCGCCTACCACGCGGGAAAAGCCCCGCCCTCGACTTTTAAATATAATTTTGTATCCATGGATTGCTCCATGGAGCAAAGCCAAGAGAAAACGGCGGTACACGTGTATACAGCACGCCCATGGCGTTCGCGTCACACCCCAGACGGTTGGTCGGTCTGGCACACCGCTCACTGAATGGAACACGCGTCATATTGCATTTGCACACACATGTGGGACCACAATTGAGAACCGACCATAGGCACACTCCACCGTCCCCGCAAGTCGGCTGAGTTAATAGAAGAGAGAGACGACCGATTGTACTAGAGCAGTGTTGTACACACGTCGGTGCCTAGACGATAACTGCATGACACAGGAGATTAGTTCGTACATGCATGTGACTAGACTCCAGCAGACGGCTGGATTAGCTATCGTCTACATATCATGCAGGCTGTGTTGTACAGGGATATAGTTCTGATGAGAAATCTAAAAAAAGGTTTTTTGTCATCTCAGAATATTAGGTGTCATGTGCTTCGGATCACTACGAGGGTTAAACAGCGACAACCGTGTTCCTCCAAGGCGATGGTCATTGGGGGCACACGCACGAAGACTACTCGGCTGCCATCTCGGTCAAGTCGGCTATGTTAATTAGGACATCTATCGGTTGACTGCTTTTCTACGAGTTTGTCTTTAACTTGAGCATTGATCCTCGTCTAGTTTGTCCGTCGGGATTCATGTTGTCACCTTGGGGCAGTGAGGTTATGGTTTCTTGTCGTGTGGCATTTTTTGTGTTATGTTAATCCGGTGCTTTAGATAAAATGACGACAACTGCGCCTCCAGGGCACGTGCATGAAGACTTCTCGACAGTCATGGATGAGGTCAAGCCGGCTCCAGCAGAAAAAACAAAACTACTCCACTATATAGGCAGGAGCCTCCGCGCATGCTTGCTAGTGTTGCTCTCTTCACACTCTCTCGTCCTCTCTAGATCTAAACACGACAGCGATGGCCACGCTCTCTCTCTCTCTCTCTCTCTGCTCACCGCTGGTCACAGATCCGGCCGGATCCCCTCCGCCGGGGAAGGTGAGAAGGTGCAACGTTCACGCGGTCATCCTCAGCGACGGTTCTGACCCATTGCCGGCGCATCCCGATCAGTGTGCCTTGTCGTTCTCTCTCATGGAGTGCCGACTGTGGAGGGCCTCCGACCCCTTCTTCATCGCTGCCGTACGTAGTGCAGGCAGATCTGGCCTCCCGCCGCCCACCTAGCGACATCCGGGCGACCCTTAGGTATAACTTCCTTCGAAACGGGCCTTGCTCTACTGCCCCAGCTCCTCACGTTGCTGCATTTGTATTTTTACTACTTCTCAGCCCTCCTCGTAGATAGGATCGATCGGCTGTTTGAAAGCCACCTAAATTTTTACTGTTAAGAGGTAAGACTACTTCATGAAGTCGAATCTAGTATTACTACTTCATGCAGTCGAAAGAGGAAGAAAGGGGGAGGGGGTGGGGGAGATTTGTTACCTGAATCTGGGACTTGGTCGAAAGAGGAAATAATGGGTGCGAAAAGTAGCAGAGACTGGCTATCCAACTGGTCTGTTGTTCTAATAGGGAAATAAAGGGAAACGCAGTACAAACTCGATATAGACCGATCTATTGGTTGAAAAAGGAAACAAAGTGGGGACTGGGGGACAAGTCAACAGAGTATGTTCGGCACTAGATTTGCTGGCCTCACATAGTAAAAGGTGGCTATAACGAACAAAAATGGGACCAACCCAGATATCATGTTTGGATGTTTGTTGCCCCGAGCCCCTCTTATGTAATGCCACTGGTAAAATGTAGCAGTCCCACTATTAAAGTAAGGACACGTTAAACCAATGTTGTTTTATATGTAATGCCTCTAGTAATATGAATCAATGGCACTGTTTTTTCATGTCCTGCTAAATTTCCCATTAACATAAGTTGCTTCTTTTCGTTAGAAATGCAACTGTCCTGGTCCGCCTACCCTCCCGTGCCCAAATACCAACTCTTTAGCACCTGTTAATGTAATGTTGCTGGTAAATGAAGCAATGGCACCATTAAAGTAATATCGTATTTAACGGTTGTCATAGTTAATCCTAATGCCCATACTAATATCTAGCAATGCTGCTGCTTTAGAAATTGCTACTATCCTTGTAGGATCGCCATTCAGATAAGGAACATGCTTCTTTTCATTTGATGTATGTTTCATCACGTGTTAGTCAACCTCCTTTCCACCTTTTTGTGCAAACAGAGATACATTTCACGCTTGATCTTAGTTTAACTGCACAAAATGATATCCAAATTCCACTGATTTTTTTTATATCAAAAGAGGGGGTTTCCTCCGATTTCATTAAAGAAACCCAACCATAGAGAACCATTATCCGACAACATCTCAGTGTAAATGGGCAGTTATGCAACTACTACTAGAACGGACTGAGTACTAGCAGGAGACAAGTTCGCCACATAAGCTAGGCAGGTAGGGGGACGCAGCCCCAGCTCGACCAAGTTTGGATTACAACCCAAAAGCTACCACAGAAACATCAGGGGGGAAGATAGGGACTAAAACAGCCAGCTTCAGCATCCCAGTCTAAGCACCCCCGGCCTCCATCCTTGCGATGCACGGTACACCTCGCTTGCCACCTGCTCGACCCTAGTGCCACTGATAAAATGAAGTAATAATACAGTTAAAATAGAGCTACTGTCCTCTCTATCATTTAATTTCCAATGTAGATAAAGAAATGCTTCTCTTTGTTAGTATATGTTTTATCAACTAGTCCCTTTGTTAATGTTTAAGTGTTTCTGCAAACTGGGGTGCTTAATTTTAGTTGATCTGCACAAAAATAGAGATTGGAATGTCTCAAGGCCCCTCCTTGTACTACCGATGTACACTGATGTTCATCACTGGCAGAAGGTGTATCGGGGTGAATTGGGTCGATTTCCAGTATGAGGCCTACCGTATGACGCGTCGCAGGGCCCATCTCGCCCTCGCAGCATGGCATACTATGATACTATCGCAATCTTTTCCCATTAAGAAAATGAAGTTTCTTCTATTTACTAGTGTATGTTTCATCAACTAGTGCCACTATAATGTAATCACGCTTTTTCATTATCTGTGCAAACAGGGTTATTCCGCTACATTTTGGTGGAACTGTACAAATGTACGGATGGAACAAGCATGTATGCAGAGTGCGAGGTGCCAATATCTAACATAAACGTGGCTTGGAAAAGCACAGATGCTCGGATGGCTCCTCAAGTTCTTGCCGACCCGCTGGAGAATATTTTAATCTGCCGATGTTTGGCTTGCACTTTTTTTAGGGGACACTTTACTTGTTTCAGTGTTGCAGCAAATCCTCTAATCAAATAGCAGTAGCTTATATTGGCACTTTTCTAGGGAGTACTCTTTTCGAAAAGAAGAACCAATAAGTTTATCTTTATTTGTAGACATTTTCACAACTTTGTTTTAGTTCGAGACCTCTTTTAGGGTGATTGGCGTAGTACTCGGAGCTATACCCAGTAGCCAGCACACTGATTGTAAGCATGAGCAGATGGAAGATTAGGTCTAGTGCGAAGCTTACCTTAAACCTTACCGCCGCCGTCGAGACGAGGCAAGCGGCAACGGAACCGTGGAGAATGGCGGGGAAGCGACGTTGCGCTAACCAACCTCCTCTTGCGGTGGGAGAACGAATACTCCGGTGGCTCCGGCTTGCACTGCACCCTCATGAACGGCACACCGTACTTGATCGATTCATCATCCTCCGGATGCTCGACCCTCGATCTGTATGCCCACCACCTCCGGATTATCAAACCAAGTAAGGATCTCCTTCAACCTGGCTAACTTCGCCTGGTCGCCGCCGGCGATCTCCATGATTCGCTTATGCATCCCCTCCATCGATGTGCTTCTGAGAGGTGCGGTGCTGGCTTTGGAAGATGAGAGGAGAGATGATGGTCTAGCAATGGAGAAGAGGGAGAGGCGAGACGGTGGTTTTGCAATGGAGAAGTTGGAGAGGCGAGACGGTTGTTTGGAATGGGGAAATAGAGTGGAGAGGGGATGGTTTTGCAATGGAGAAGAGGGAGAGGAGCGTGCGGCTGCGATTTAGGATTGGACGAGAGGGGCGGCGTGCTATGACTGGAACAAAATAAAAAACAATTTACCCTTCAATTAAGAGACCCCATATTAACTAGTCTCCCTTGTATCCTGGGTCATATTTTGACCATGATTTTAACAAATAAAATATATGTTACACATTGCAAAATTGATATAATTGGAAAGTACATTCAGATACGAATCCAACTATATAATTTTTTATGACATGCATTCACATTTTGCTTGTCAAATACAGTACGTGGTCAAACTTTGACCCAAAATACGCAAAACAAAAAAAATATTTCCAAGACCACCGCCGCTCCTCCCCTCTTCCATTTTAAAACCACCGCCGCTCCTCTCCTGTTCCAATCCAAAACCACTATCGCTCCTCTTCCATTCAAAAACCACCGCCGGCGAGTGAAGGTGCTGTGAAGAAGTAGATCGATGGAGGAGTACAACAAATACGTGAGGATCGCAGACGGCGGCCCTGTGAAGCTAGCCAGGATGTTGAAGATACAGTCTTGGTTTGACAACCCGGAGCAATTAGCAGCAACGGCGAGAGCGATGGCCAAATATCTGAAACAGAGCGAAAAGGCGGTGATACTCCCGGAGGGAGTCGCGCGGGAGTACATAGAGCTGCTCCTCTGGGCCATGGAGCAAACAGATTCACCGAATCCAATCGTGAGGCAGCGGTGGTGGGAGTATCGATCCAAGATGGAGCATCCACCAGAGATTGAAGGATCGAGCATCTACACGGTCCTGTTTGTGAGGGTGCCGTGGCAGAGCGAGCCGGTGGAGTCTTCGTCGATCGTACCCAACTGCAAGAGGAGAAAAACAGTTGGCGCGACGATGCCTCCCCGCCATCCTCTCCCTCGTCGTTCACCTCGTCTCATGGGGCGGCTGTCTGCCGCTGAGGAATAGGAGGGAACTGCCCCCCCCCCCCAAATAGTTTGAGGAGGAGCTTAGGGTTGTCAGTATTTGTAGGTTATGAATTGTGTTTTGTGTTGTGTATTTTGAGAGTACTTTCATATATGAATGTCTTTTGAATTTCATATTTGCAGTATTGAGCATATGAAGTATTTTCTGAATTCTAGAGATCTATTTTTAGCACTTTAAAAAATGTAGTTTCATATAAAAGTGCAGACAATGTGATTCTCAGAGATGAAACTGCAAGTGTCAGTTTCATATAAGAAACTGCAAGTTTCAGAGGCAGAGCATTTATATTAACATGCCCTTTTCAAATAGGGATAACATCAAGTTGGGAGTTTTATTCATGGTCAAAAATGGAACTACCAGCCAGTTAACATCATGCTCATCAACATTCATGCATAGCACATCTTCATACGATGCACAGTCAAAAAGATATGCTATTTTCAAAATGCCCACACAGTGTTGAGAGTGCGAAAAACAGAGAAAACGAGGGACGAAGTTTTGGCAAGTGTTGGAGGTGATGTGCGTAGATGACAATGGGGACCCACATGTCACTAATGGCAGAGGCAAAAAATTTGAGGATATTTTCACTACATCAGGTGGAATCGAACCCGGGCGGAGCAACTGTTGGGCAGTGGAACTTGGCCACTGGGCTACTTCAGTACTTTCGATAGAAAATAGGCACGGATCCTACAACTACTATAGTACGTCTTCCCCGGCTCCGGTGCGTTCTCGTCCGGGGGCATGGACGTCAGCTGGGTTGTGGGCTGCGCAGTCTAGGCTTTCTTTTTTAACATGCGCAGCCCACGACATGCCGGTTTGTATTTTTGTGAGAGCCGTCATGTATTGACCGGCCTATGGGCCTCCCATCCTAGGTTTTATTTTTTCTTAAACATCTGCAACCCAACTTATATATTTTTTTGAAGAAAACGCAGAGGTCTGTTCTATTTTTCTATATAAGAATAGGAACGCCAGGTCCAACTTATCTTTCCCTTCTAACTATATTATATATATTTATATTATTTTATATGTTATTATATATTATTGTTATTATCATCATATATTGAACAGATACTTACATATATAAGAAAAAATATCCCATGTCTTATAAAAATAATTTTTTAATAAAATCCTAGTTTTTTTACTTTAAGGCAACGAAAATCCTTGTGATTGTGTACAAAAGCTTTAAGATTTAAGGACCAATGTAATAATAAAACGCTTATCACTTAAATATGTTTATAAAAAAATGCTCAGTCCCTGTTTATTTTTTGATAACATTGCTGCGCCCAACCCAACATTATAATTAGAATCATCCCAGAAAAATCGTGTCTTTCGAGAAAGTGCGAATGGGTTTTTTTAGAAAAAAATACATGGGCCGCGTGGATGCTACATTATTTGTTCACCCAGCCCAGCAAATTCGTGTATTTCAAGAAAGTGCAAATGGGTTGTGATCTCTTAGAAAAAATTAAATGGGTCGCATTGACACCAAAGTATTTGTTCACCCAGCCCAGCAAATGGACTGTAAATCCTAGAAAACATGGGTTAAATATATGTCACATTTTTGCAGGCTGACATGTGGGCCAATAGGTCGAAGCCTACATAAGGCGTTGTCAACTTAGTCAACAAATGATTCTGACATCCACGGCCATTGGATTTATATCCAACGGCCGGCATGCACCTTCAATCTCTTGACTTTTCCTCCAGTGCCGTCGTGACCGCCTGCTCCGGCCTCCGGCGGCTAGCGGCTCTGCTTAGCATGCATCACTGCGAAGCGCTACCCCACCGCCGGCCAGGATATCCCTCCGCCCCTCCACACCTTCTGTTATTCTCCACCGACTGCAGCCCCAGAACCAGTTATAACCCTAGTACTCCTCTCCGTCTGTGACTCCACTGCCGCGTCTTCCCATCTCCGGGCCGTTCCCATCCGGGGCCTCGCCGTCATCCACCGCCTTGCTGCGCTCGGCGCGGCGTGGTCATCGAAAGAGGAATGTACATGGAGAGGCTCACAGCTAGGACCCATGAGGTCCATGGTCGCACACAAGGAAAGTTCCTCCTTATTAAGCTCAAAAAAAATTCCTCCCGCTGACAGCTGGGACCCACCAACTACATCTTCGCACGCAAGGAAGTGCCTTCTTATTATGCGGAAAAAAAATGATTCCTCCACCTGACAGCTAGGACCCAGCAGCTATATCTTCGCACGCAAGGAAGTGCGTCCTTATCCTCCCTGACAGCTGGGATCCATCCGGTCGAAGCGTACGTAGCGTTGTCTGTCTGGTCACGAACGTGTACGTATGTACTGGTCGATCGGTCTCTCTGCAAGTATGAACCGTGGCCGAGTAAGTAGCGGCACGTGTCGTTGTAGAGCACCCGACGTAGCAGTTCACGCAGTCCCGTCTAAATCCTGTACACGTATGTACAGCCACAGGGCAAAAAATACGGCCACGTACGTACATACGGGCGGGGTCTCGAGCGCGTACTCGCGCATATATACGGACGGCCAGGGCTCGTGTACATGGAGAGGCAACGGACGGCAGCAACGGTGTCCTGTTCATCGGGCAGCCAACCGGCTGGGTCGGAACGGAGAAACAGCGTCCTGTTCATCGGGAGGCAACCGGCTGGGTCGGAATGTGTCCTGTTTGACGGGAGCCAACCGGCTTGGACGGAACAGCCGAAACGGGGTCTGGCGTACCGCAGAACGGAGGAAACGGCCTTCTGTTCGACCGGCCACGGTCGAAACGGGATCCTGTTCATCGGAAGGGGTCTGGCGTACCACAAAACAGAGGAAAAGGACTTCTGTTAGAGTGCCTACGGTCGAAACGGGGTCCTGTTGATCGGGAGGAGTGTGGCGTACCGCAAAACGGAGGAAACGGACTTTTGTTGGATCGCCTACGGTCGAAATGGGGTCCTGTTCATCCACCGTCTACTGCCTCGCTCCAGCCTCCACGGGCTACTGTTCATCCACCGTCGACTTCCTCCAGCCTCCACCAGCTACTGTTCATCCACGGGCTACTGTTCATCCATCCTCCACCAGCTACTGTTCATAGAGCCTCCACGGGGGTCCTGTTCATCCACCCCCAACCGGCTGGGGTTTGGCGGCCTCCTCGGAGTCATGTTCATTTGAGCGGCAACGGCCTACTACCACGGGGTCATGTTCATCCAACCCCCACCAGGAACTGTTCATCCACAGCCAACCAACCGACTCGACTCACCATGTCTCGACTCGTTCTACGTACTGCGCGCATGGTAGCAACGGTCACTGTTCATCGAGAGGCTGCCCAACACCGGCTGGCTACGTCTCGCACGGGGGCTCGATCAGCTTTAGTAAGCAGCAGCAGTGATCGATCTCTCGGGTTCAATTAGCAGCAGCAGCGAAGGAATCGCTCGGGTTCAGTCAGCAGCGAATGAATCACTCGGGTTTAGTTAACAGCCAAGGGATCGATCGCTCAGGTTCAGTAACGTAGCTAGTGCTCGGGTTCAGTTAGCCAATGCCTCGCACACACACGCGTACACGAGAGAAACGCGCAAACCACAGTGCATCGCTCGGCCCCGACCACCCACCGTAACCAGGAACTCCCCGATATTTTCCTCGCCCTCGCTTCTACCATGATTTTTTTCGTCATGGACGGCCCAAAGAATTTCATGCAGTTGCGTATCCGGCCCGCCCAGGACGAAAAGCCCATTTTCTGTCATGATTTTTTGTCATAGAAGTAGGAGCCCACCACATCTATGATGTTACGTGTTTTTGTCACAATTATCGTCATAGAAGTGTCATAAGCATGACAGAAAAAAAATTCATTTGGGCCAAAATGTCACGGATGTGTCTTTTTTTTAGTGTTATTTGTTCAAATACGAATTTGAGATTATTCTAATCTTCTACTTCAGTTTTGAAATGTGTGTCCGCCCCTTATAGAGACATAAGAGGTTTGTATTTCTATGTGTGGTCTGGTCAGCACGGTTGGGGGATGAACTTTGTATACGCAGGGGTTTGTAGGGAGACACTCTTCGAGTTGAATCCGCAATGCATTCCATAGATAATCTGACTACTTTTTATGTTTTCATGAATCTCAGATACTGAACAGCATCATAATGATTATGGGCTTGCGTGCTTGAAAAGAATAAAGCAGAACAATGCCATGGCTGTCAAACTTGGCATTAAGGGACTGAGATCCAGTCTGGATGCAATGCAATGCAAACGCTCTCCACCTACAGATTCGTGTTCAGAATATGATCCTAACAGTGATTCTGAGCTAGAGGGAGACCTAAGTCAATGCAGCTCCCGAGTGGAGGAGTCAGAGGCAGATGCCCTATCTTATTCACCCATCAAGGTACTTGCTCTAACTTTGTAAGGTTATATTGGTCGCACATATCTTGCAACTGATGCTTTGCATTGCTTCTACTTTGTTGCACTGCCATTTGCTTAGTTTACACATCGTGTATGTGAATACGCCCTGCCTATCCATTTTCAGTACATATTCCATCTGTCATCATACCATATTTATCCATTCAAATCATGTTCTTGTGTATTAGACATTCAAAAGGAAGAGGGCGATTGCTGATCGTGAAGGAGCATGAACAAAGTATTTGGAGAAGGTAGTGACACATGATAAATCAAATAGCCCATTAGGTGTATTTGCAATATCACCAGACCCACAAAACATGGCCCCAACTCTAGCAGACTCTAGCCCTACTACACTAGTCATCTCTGATGCCCCAACTCAGCAGACCCCAACTACGGCAAACAGTATGATGATGCCAGTTGACATAGCACCAGCTCTACGACGCAAAACCCCCATTCCAGCAAAGAGTACACCAAATCCAGTGCCAAATCCCTTTTCGAACAAGATAGAGCCCCAATTGCAGCAAATAGGACCCCTATTCCACTTCTTCCCAGTTTAGAAGACGAAGCTTATATTGTTGTCAGGAACTTTGTGCGCATCTTTCCTTCATGGAAAGATCATACCACAGACAAAGAACAATTTCCAATCTTCCTCCGCAACTTACGTGTAAGTAATGTACTAATGTTATTCATGGTAATTAGTGCCTATGTTTCTGCTGACAGAAAACACAAGATTTCATTCTTTTAAATAGGCGAGGACCAAACTGGATAGTCAAGACGAGCAAGGGTTGGTTGCGCTTTTCAAGCACTTGTTGATGAAGTATCGTTCCTACCTGAGGCAAGCACACTTCGATGGCAAGCCTCTAAATGAAATTTATGTAAAGTCTCCGGTGCTACATTTATCATACAGTCACTGGAATAATCTTGTTACACATTGGTCTCATCTGCAGCGTAAGGTACTGTCTATGATATCACACCACAATTTGAGTCTCACTTGTACAGAAACTATTTGCAGAAGAATATTCATTCTCAAGAGACCACAGAATCTCGCAACTATACTACACACTGCATTGCTCTTGTGAGTACCTCTTGCCTTGTCTGACCATACTTGCTTTCATAGCTGGTTGATTATGTAACATCACTGCACATGTTAGCCTCCTTATCCTCCATTTGGTGGACATTATAAGATCCATATCGACTCTTACATAAATTTAGAATCAACCCAATGCTTTTGAAGAGGTTTAGCTCTACAGTCCTCTTGTAAAGACCAAACGTCTTCTATCATTGTACTTATATTAACAGCTACTCCCTCCGTCCCATAATATAAGAGTGTTTTGTACAATACACCAGTGTACAAAACACTCTTATATTATGGGAAGGAGGGATTGGTTCATTGTGTAGCATTACTCTGCATCTTATCTCCCTCGCCCACCATTTACTAAAAAAATATCAGATCTATATTTAATCTTACCAAAAAGTTGAATACACAGACAATGCCAGTGCATAAGTGTAGCCCATTGCTCTTGTCAGTATATTTTTTCCTGTAATGCTTGTACTTACAGGGATAGGTAGTTGATTATGTAGCATCAATCTGCATCTTATCTTCATTATCCTCTATCCCTTCTAGTATTATCATATCTATAATTACTTTCTACAAAATGTAGAGTACAGGCAATGCTTATGAAGAAGTTTCTGTGCTGACATTCTTGAGTTATCCTTCCCTTAACATGGAGAAGAGCATTATAGAGCCGGTGTTAACTGTTAATGTAAGTCAGTCCTTCTAAAGCCTTTATCCTCAACTGCTGTTTAATTTTCTCATACTCCCTATCGGTAACTGCTGCTTAGTTTGTTGTTTCTATCAAAATGCATGTTCGCAACAACTATAAGTTCCAAGTTTTAGTTGTAAAACCAAATTCCTTATTCATACCATGCACATTACTCAATACAGATCGAATGATTTTCTTTAGCCCTGCATGTATGCTTGTTTTTGTTGATCTATAATCCAGTGTGTGGTGAAGCAGCCCACATTTGCACCTTGTCATTTCCTGCTTTATCTTACTGATGTGCTAATGATATGAACAACATGCCATGCACATTAACCAAAATAGATACAATGGTTGTCTTTTGCCCTTCATCTATGCTTGTTTTATCGACATGGTAATCCAGTAGTGTGTTGAAGCTCCCTGCATTATGAACAATGCCAAATTATGCTATTGACATTTTGAACTGTCTCTTTATTTTCTAATTTGAAACTGGATGGAATTGACAGCACAGCTACCATCTTTATTTATATACGTGCAAAACCTGTCATCTCTGTGCTTGTTTCAGGGTGATATGCCTAATGGCATGCACAAGTCTGTTGAAGGTTGTGAGACAAACCCAACGCACATGTTGCAGCAAAGAAGGCAAAACATCTTGAAGACAGCGAGACAACCCCAAAGTCATGTCTTGATGCAGTGTTCAAGTTACTTGAGACTAGCAGTCACACAAGCTCACAGAAGTCGCTGCCTGAATCAGTTCGACTTCTTCAGTCTCAACTTCAAGCAGAAAGGCATTCTGCAAATCAACTTCGACTTGAAGTCCAATCTCTAAGGAAGATCGCAAAGAACTCCAATGAGAACCTCATTGCTAATGAGCTACAGCTGGAAGCTATGACCGACATGCTAGGCCGGTCTCACAGCCTTGCTCAGCTGCTTGCGCAGCAACTCCCGCGCAAGGCTAACCGTTCTTGAACTGTCTTGGAAGTGGTCTTGGTTTAGTATTATTTTTTCACCCTGCAATAGCGCCCAGTTTTTGTAATCTGCTTGTTCGTTGAGCTTTATGATCACTGGTGGTGAACTTCGATGCCCAGTGGATGTAATATACCATAAATCCTTTATTGTATAGTGTAGGTTTATTATTCTAAGTTACTATGTTGTAATTACTTTATTGTATAGAGTAGTTTTGTTCTTAATTCCTACTAGTTACCGTATATGCCATCATTCGGAAACAAACGGCAAAAATCTGGTATAGGCGACCGGGCCAAAACATTCGCCTCTAACGGGGCTGCATTTTAGCGGGCCACAATTGGGCCGGCCCACAACTTTCTTGGGCCTGCGCTAACTGGGCATTTGGGCCCTTCATGGGTGTGCTAGGCCCACAACTTACATGGGCCTCCATTGGGCCCAACGTTTAGTTGGGCCTGCTGTGGACACAACGCTTAGTTGGGCCCATGTAGCCTCGGGCCTTTAACAGGCTGAATATTCTCCTGGCCTGTTACGGCCCAAAAGATACCATGGGCCTTTAGCAGGCTGAAATGTAGACCGGGCTAGTATTGGCCCAGTTATGTGACGGGCCATTACCAGGCCGAAACATATCTCGGGCCTTATTTGGCCCACTGACATCATGGTCCTTTAAGAGGCCGAAAGCTTAGTAGAGGCATCACAAGCCGAATTATACTACAGGCCTTTAACAGGCCCAAAGTCACGTTGGGCTGAATTGTTGCCACCTTGATCTCGGGCCGTTAGTGGGCCGGATGTCATGTCGGACCATATATGGCCCATGGGCAGCACGGGCCATTACCAGGCCGAAAGTCACACTAGGCTGAAATGGGCCCATGTCTACGTCGGGCCACTAACAGGCCGAAATCTCACTGGGCCGTAATTAGGCCCAAAGACTCGGCGAACAATTGACGGGCCAGATCTCGCGGTGGACCGTAAATGGGCCATGTTTAATCAGCCGTTAGTGGGCCAGCCCACCAGTACCTGAGTAAATCAAACGGGCCTTTGACTGGGGCGGCCTTTTTAACATATATGGGCCTCTGTTGGGCCCTGCCACGTGTCGGCGTATCATAGGCACGTCTCCTCCATTGGACTGATGACATCTGGCCCATCGCGGAGCCGACACGTGTTCCTCCGGCCAATGAAAATTTTACACCTGGAAAATCGCCATTGGTCGTTGCTGTTAATGGGTTATCGGATCCAAAACCGGACCCGATAGCTTAACGGTGACCCGTTACGGTGAATGCCACGTGTCGGTTACCCTTGACGAAAGCACTTCCATGACGTGTCATTTATCATCATGGAAGTGAACACTTCTGTGATGATAATTTTGGTATTGTCATGGAACACTTCTACGACAGCACAGGTATGACTATCTTGATTCTGTCATAAAATCGTCATGGATGTACATGTATGACAGAAAATGTGACCTACTGTGACAAACACGTATCATCACGGAAGTGTATTTTTTTTGTAGTGAACTTGCATGACATCTTTTGTCCTACCCTCCTGTGGCAGCGGGGTCCATATGGAAACTAAGGGATATTAAGGCCTCCTTTTAATAGAGAACAGGAACAAAGCATTAACACATAGTGAATACATGAACTCCTCAAACTACAGTCATCACCGGAAAGTATCCTGATTATTGTCACCCAGGGGTTTACGGATTATAACACATAGCAGGTGCATATGACTAGCAAGATCGGATCTAGAACATAGATATAATGGTGAAAACATAAACGGTTCAGATCTGAAATCATGGCACTCGGACCCTAGTGACAAGCATTAAGCATGGCATAGTCATAGCAACATCAATCTCAGAACATAGTGGTTACTAGGGATCAAGCCCTAACAAAACTAAATCGATTACATGATGAATCTCATCCAACTCCTCACCGACCAGCGAGCCTACGAAGGAATTACTCAGTCCCGGTGGGGAGCATCATGGAATTGGCGATGAAGGAGGGTTGGTGATGACAAAGATCGAAGATTCCCCTCTCCGCAGCCCCAAACGGACTTCAGATCTAGCCTCCCGATGAAGAACAGGAGGTGGCAGCGGCTCTGTCTTATGAAACACGATAATTCTTCCTCCCTGATTTTTTCTCGAAAAATAGGTATTTAAGGAGTCGGGATTAGGGCCTGCGAGGCCACCAGGTGGGCACAACCCACCTGGGCGCGCCTGGAGGGGGTGGCGCGCCCTGGTGGGTTGTGCTCAACCAGGGGCCCCCCTCCGGTGGTTCTTGACTCCAGTATTTTTCTTTATTTGTAAAATAATTCTCCAAAAAGTTTCGTTCCATTCCGAGAACTTTTATTTCTGCACAAAAAACAACACCATGGTAGTTCTGCTGAAAACAGCGTTCATCCGGGTTAGTTTCATTCAAATCATGCAAATTAGAGTCTAAAACAAGAGCAAAAGCATTAGGAAAAGTATATACGACGGAGACGTATCAGGGGTCCCATTTGCTTCGTCTGAGTAGGAGTATTCTTTCGGCGAGATCTGCAAGACACCTGTCCACTTCGAGAGTAATCTTATGAATATGCATTGAAGTTATTTCCAGAGGCATGAGTGTAATTATTTGAAGAGGTACGCATGTACTCCTTCTGACATGGGTTAGGATGATAATCATTCGAGAAGGATTCTGATGTGGACTACGAATGATATCCATTTCCTCGACGAGAGTTGCCCTGCACAGACAGGTTAGCAGTGACAGACAAATTTTCAATTATGCACTTCTTCACCCAGATTTGCTTCTTGTGTGAACCTGACCTGCAGTTAGTTCCAATATATCGAGCGAAAACTTCACCATTCTATTGTTTGGAAACTTTGTAGTTTGAATCATCAGACTTATCAGTATCAACATGAATGGTTGAGTGGTAACCAGTAAGAGTTTCAGGTTCGAGAGTTTTACTCTTAGCACGAACCCAAGTCGTTCGAGGATACTGCTCGGGAGTCCAATAGGATCCATCCACATTGAGTTTCTTTTCGAAACCCAATCCTTCCTTTCGAGGGTTTTTGTGCAGTATGGACTTCTTGAGCACATCACAGAGGGTTTGATGCCCTTTTAGGCTCCTTAGCATTCTAGTCTCAAGCAAGTCCTTCAGCCTGCAATTTTCTTCAGTAATAGCAGCATATTCCTCGGAAGAGGGGTTAGAAGTACCATTGTCGGTAGTAGCAATATTCTCAACAACAGCAATAGAAGTTTCAGCATGAGAATCAGCATTGCTACGTTCTAGACATTTTAAGCAAGGAGGTACAAAATCATCAGGAAGTCGAACAGATTTCTCGGCGAAAAGAAAAGCTTTTTCTTTCGCAAGCGCATTATGAGATTCCTTCAGAGACTCGAGGTCTTGATTCCTATTAAGGAATTCATCAGATAAACTCTCGAAGTTGATTGAAAGAGAATCATATTTTTTGGAAAGATCATCAATAGTTGATGAGAAAGCATCTTGCTCTTCCATCAACTTTTGATTCTTCTCCATCTCTTCGACCAGTAATCCTTCAGTTTTCCTAAGACTCTTCTCAAGCATTTCTAGTTCATCATGTTGAGATTTAGCAATCTTGACCAGTTTAGCATAAGCAATGTATTCAGGTGAATATTCATTCATGGAATTCTGGTGTTTTGCTAATACATGGTCCTTTGAGGTTTTTGCCATGAGGCAGAATGCAATTTGTTCATCATCACTTGAGGCATTATCATCAGTGCTTGACTCGAAGGCTTCGATGATTCAATAGCAACATATGCATTGCTTCTCCCAATCCTTCTGTTAAGCTCTTCTTCTTCTAAATCTGATTCGGATGTGTCATCTTCTGAATCTATAGTCATCTCAGCACATATTCTGTTCAGCTGTGATATCTTTCTCATATTTGATTCGATGGTAGCTCTAGCTTTCACGTCAGTGACTGGTCTCGTCGAAGAAGATGAGGAAGATTCATTTTTCTTCGAGAGCTTAGTATGACGATTAACCCGTGTGAATCCATTTCCATGATGATGCAACCATCTGTTACTAGGTTTGCTATCCCAGCAAGGACAGTCAGCTATGACATGACCGAATTGTTTGCACTTGAAGCACTTCATTTCTTTCGGAGGTAGCTGTCTTGAAGATTCAGGCATGTCATCTTCATCATCATTGAAAAGATACAGATTCTGTCTCCTGAGATCACTTAACCTTTCAATGAGCATTTCCAGTTCTTTGGTGATGGTATGTTGATTTTTGACATCTTCTTCTTCTTGTGAGCTGCCATAGTGTGAGAGGATTTCTCCTTCACCTTCTGAAGAGGATTCTTGATTTGCATTTTCTAATTACGTCTTTTCTTTGTGAATGGGCAGCAGTGTCATGACTTCGACGTAGTGAAGCTCTTCATAGTCTGGTCTTTGCTTGATTTCAGCTACTATAGGATCGAAGGTTTCATCAAGTGCACTCAGAAGCTTTTGGACCACATCTCTGTCGGTGATATCAGTCACGCCTCGTTGATGAAGCCTTTCAGCAATGTTTGTCAATTGATCAGTGAGCTCCATGGCACTTTCCTTACGAAGACTTCTGAAACCAGCAAACATGGCATGAAGCATTTTAGTATGAGAATCCGTTCTGGTAACAACTTCTTCATGAAAACTTTCGATGGCATTCCAAAGCTGCTTTGCAGTATCGATCCTTTAGAACCGAAAGAAAACGTCTTTTGATAGACTGCTACAGATGATGTCTTTTGCTTGAGCGTCCAACTGCAGATTGGCTTTGTCTTCGGAATTTGGATCATTTGGTTGCTGAATAGTACAGCCACTTTCCACAATCTGCCATAGTGAAATTCAAAACAATAAATGTAGAACATCTCTCCCAAGTGTCTTAGCATATGATCCAAAATGTCTGAAAACAAAAACAATATTGAAATGAAAATAACCCAAATCTGGTGCATGCTGCTAACAACAAATTGCACGATTAATAAGCTACATCAATTATGTTACAAGCCATCAGGTACTTCTGAATCAGAATGAGTTTGTACATTTACTGTACATGGAGAGTTAAAGCAGACAAGAAATGATGTTGAAAAATAAACATGCGCATTAACTTAAGTACTCTCAATCAAATTAAACAATTGACTTCACAAACATGGGATTATAGAGAACCTGCCATATAAAGAACGTTTCGGGTTTAAAAATAAGCATGTTCAGCACTGACCTGCCAAAACACGTTTTACCATGTCTCTAGATATTTGAAGATATTCATCATTAGGTGTCTCCCTGACAGTTTCCAGATTTAGGACAATAAATTAGTGAAACTCAAAACAATAAATTTAAGACATCTCTCCCAAGTATCTTAGCATGATCCATAATGTCTGAAAACAAAAACAATATTGAAATGAAAATAAACCGAATCTGGTACATGTTGCTAACAACGAATTGCAGGATTGATAAGCTACATCAATTATGTTACAAGCTATCAGGTACTTCTGAATCAAAATGAGTTTGCACTTACTGTACATGGAGAGTCAAAGCAGGCAAGAAATGATGTTGAAAAATAAACATGTGCAGTAACTTAAGTGCTCTCAATCAAATTAAGAAATTGACTTCAAACATCGAATTATAGAAAACCCGCCATATAAAGAATGTTTTAAAATCCCTTTAGAGCCCTTTGGTTTGTAGGAATAGAATCCTATTCCTATGGAGGAATTCTTCATATCCTCCATATTTCATAGGAAAATAAACATTATCCTAGACTCAATGGAAAAATTCCTACGATGTGAACCAAGGGACATCTCTCTTTCTATTCCTACTCATAGGATATGCGATACATGACATCTCATTTCCTACAAAGTTTCCTATTCCTATCCTATGAACCAAAGAAGGTCCGCCTAACAGAAAATGTTGCCTGCTTTAACAGATACTGTTTTTGAATTAGAAAAGGGTGAAGATGATGCACTAGTAAAATCTAATATTCGCACCAATAAAAAACTATGGCCTGGATGCACCAAGACTGCTCTCTCCAGTCAGTGTGGTTGCAAGCACATTCAAGCTTGCCTCCTTAAATAGTACCATATGCATTTAAATAAGTTTGCGAGTGGCTTCTCGGTAAAGCTTCGCGGCAAATCGAACGGCCGTCATCGCTCCCCTTTCTCTTTGTGTCGCTCGATGGCTACGATGTAAAGGCTCCTGTTTACTTTCCTATTGCCATAGCTACCGTACAGGGTTTACCGTTTGGGGTAAAACCCCTGCCTATAAGGACAGCAGGGCTGTGGCTGGCTGGGTATGCGTTTTCATTTGATATTCATGCCGAAAGGCTGAACAAATATAGATAATACACACAGGGCCTCTGCTATCAAGCCAATTCTCCCCAAATTTCCTCCAATCTATAGCTTAGATCCAATTCCTATGGCGAACAGGTCAAACGGGATCTGACAGAAGCTCACCTTGGACGGTTGTAGCCGAGGCAGAGCATCACCGCCGTCGCACGGCGGCAGGAGGCGAGGTAGTTGAAGCCGCCGGGCACCGCAAGGTCTACGACCGCATAGAGGTGCCGACGACCACCTCGTCGGGCAGGCCGACGGGCGTGGGGCAGCAGGCCACGGGAAAGATAGCGGAGCCACGCGGGGCTGAGCGCGTACGGCGTCGCGGATGACCAGACGAAGGTGCAGGCGCCGTGCACCGGCGACCGTGGCGCCAGGGTTAGCCGGGGCCGCGTAGGGAAGAGCGGCGCGACGAATCTCCGCTGTGGAGGAGGTAGAGTGCAGGCGCAGGAACTCGGGGGTGTGCTGAGTCACGCCGGAGACCACCGGAGATGGCCGGCGGCAGTGATGGCGGCGGCAGAGGGGATCGATGTCGCCTGTGTGTGTGTGAGAGAGAGAGAGCTGGAGAAACGAGCGAGCGAGAGAGATGTTTTTTTAGGAGGCGAGAGAGATTTTTTTTTCTCAGGGGAAAAGCTAAGTATATACTCTCCCCGTTCCTAAATATAAGTATTTTTAGATATTTCAAGTATGTACATATATTTAGGAACGGAGTGCTGGAGGGAAAAAAAGAACGAAAGGTTTTCTCTCGTGAGGGCGACTCCCAGCGTGACCTAGGGTTCCACTGGTCCGCCGCCGATCGCCTCCTTGGCGGCAGCTATACCTGGCCAAATGGGCTGTGCCTGGCGGGCCGGCTCGTTAGCACGCGTGCCTGGCCCATGGTGGGCCGGCCCGGCACGTGATTAATCGGGTCGTGCCCGGCACGTGGCCCGCCTAGGGCCGTGCCTGGGCCTGGAGGCTGGGCATGCGTGCCGGCCCGGCACGGCCCATTTAGTTTTTTTATTTATTTTTATTTTTTATAGGGGAAATAGGCTAAAAATTAGGTGGGCTGACTGCTAAACGTGCCAATGGGCCGCCCCATTTAATAGTAGTGCCGTGCCTGGGCCCTGGAGGTCAGCACGTGTGCTGGCCCGGCACGGCCCGTGTACTAAGCGTGCCTGGTCGGGCCGTGCCGTGCCTGGCCCGTTTAACTCAGGGCGGGCCGTGCCGGGCCGGGCCGGCCCATCTGGCCAGGTATAGCGGCAGCAAAGGGGCCGGTGTTCTTTATCCTAGGACGGTGCCGGAAGGTGTCATGTTGGTTTCTTGTCCTAGGACGCCGCGTTAGGTGCCGTCGTTGATTTCTCTCTCTACTACGAATCCTGCCGCCTTTGCTGCTGGAATCCCGTGGTAGGTCAATTTGTCCGCTCTATCGACCGGATCGGATGAGCATCTCAAACGTGATGTTTGAAGGTCCTGTGAATGAAGTTGTGCTCCAATTCCCTCAGATTGGATGCGCTTGAAGTAGGGGTGGTGTTGTGGGTATCTGATCGCCGGACACGATTGATCAAGTGCCGGGGACGGTGCCGAGGGCGCAGCTCCTATTACCAGGTTGACCAGAGCGATGAAAATATTAAGTTGGAATTGTCGCGTCTTGCAACAGGCCGCCGCAGTAAGGGTGCTTCTGAGTGTGCAGAAGCAGAGGAGTCCTGACGTTCTGTTTCTAATGGAGACACATCTAGATCAATATCCTGCCGAGTGCTTGCGTCGACGCCTTAAGATGGATCATAAGTATGTTGTCCGGAGCGGTGGCTTAATTCTGTACTGGAAGAAGGAGGTGCCAATTTCATTACGAGATAAAACAGAGAACTTTATTGATGTTTTTGTTGGTAGTAGCAGGGTTAATTTCTGGCGGCCGACATATCTATATGGTGAACCTAAATGGACTGATAAACACCTAACATGGCAGCATCTGCGAGAGTTGCATGCGATGATGAATATGCCCTGGATGGTGGTGGATGAAATGAATGAGATCATGTATAATATTGAGAAGGAAGTCGTGAATCCCAGGCCAAATCAGTTTATGATTTCTTTCATAGAGGCGTTAGCTGACTGCAACTTAACTGATCTTGGCTACGTTGGGGACAGATTTACGTGGCACCGCGGTTTAGTGAGAGAACGCTTGGATAGGGCAGTGTCTAATGAACAATGGAATAACTTATTTCCAGCAGCAATAGTAGAGCATCTTGAATATCACAAGTCTGATCACCAGCCACTACTTGTTTCTATGGACGAGAGTGCAACATAGGAGGCGTTTGGACAAAAAATTATGAGGTTTGAGGCTCGCTGGCTCAAAGAAGCAAAGTCCAAAGATGTTGTGCAGGAGGCGTGGCAGGCTGCAAGTCCACATGGTCCATCAGACTTGGCGGACAGATTCTCACACGTCCATAAGGCCTTGCATCATTGGGACAAAACAGTGCTGCGAAACTCGACAAAAAATTTGAAACAGATTCAGCGCGAACTAGAGACAGTCACCCGTGATGTCCTATCACCTGAGAGCCTGGCTAGGCAGAAGGAACTTGCTAATGAGATTGAACGATTGCTGCAACAGGAAGAGCTATACTGGGCGCAGAGAAGTAGAATAGATTGGCTGAGTTATGGGGATCGAAATACCTCATATTTTCATAATTTTGCATCTGCTCGTCGTTTGCGAAACCAAATCAATAAATTAAAGGACAACCAGGGAGTGTGGAGAGAAGGTACAACTTATTTGAATCCTTTAATTTCACAATATTTCATGGGACTTTTTACCACGAAAATTGATGAGCCAGACCCAAGCCTTGTTGCAAAGGTGATACCTTGTGTTACTACTGAGATGAATGAGGAGATGATGAAGCCCTGGTTTGCAGAGGAGGTGAAAAAAGCACTATTCTCAATAGGTGACATGAAGGCACCAGGTAAGGATGGATTACATGTCGTTTTCTTCAAAAAGTGTTGGCATATACTTGGTGATGCGTTGACTGCAGAAGTTCTTAATGCTATCAATAATAAAGTGATGCCGGATGGTTGGAATGATACCGTGATTGTCCTTATTCCAAAGGTAGATGTGCCTAAAATGATCACTCAATATAGGCCCATTAGCCTTTGTAATGTTCTATACAAGGCCATTTCAAAAATGATAGCTTTCAGACTCAAATCTTTTTTAGATGATATTATATCTCCTGTACAGAGTGCTTTTGTACCGGGTAGACTTATCATATATAACATCCTTCTGGCATATGAGAGTCCGCATACAATAAAGAACAAGAAGAAAGGGAAGGTCTGATATTGTGCTGTTAAGTTGGACATGCATAAAGCTTATGATCATGTTGAATGAAAGTTTCTAGAAAGAATGCTAGTGCAATTGGGTTTAAACAGAAACATTGTTGACTTGCTTATGGCATGTGTGACTTCGGTGAAGTACAAGGTGAGATTTAATGAACAGGAGATATAAGGTTTTATGCCTACCAGGGGACTCCGCCAGGGGGACCCTCTATCACCATATCTTTTCTTGATTTGTGCAGAAGGTTTGTCAAGTGCGTTGGCTAAAAAAGAGGATGTTCGTGGCATTGAAGGTGTTCGGGTGTGCAGAAATGCACCATCAGTTTCCCATTTATTATTTGCTGATGATTCCCTAATCCTTATGAGAGCAGATATGACTAATGCAACCTCATTGAGATAGGTGATTGATGAATATTGTGCAAGTTCGGGCCAATTGGTTGGTGATGAAAAGTGTAGCATATACTTTAGTCCAAATGTTGATGTGGAGGTGAAAGCTCAAGTATGTGCAGAACTGAATATTATGACCGAAACTATATCATATATATATATATATATATATATATATATATCTGGGTTTGCCATCTATGATTTTTTTTTTGTTGAGAAAATTGAAAGCTTTGAGTATTTGGTTGAAAGAATTATAAACCGTCTAAAAAGTTGGAAGGAAAAAAATTACTGTCTATGGGTGGTAAGGAAATTTTATTGAAAGCTGTAATCCAATCCATCCATGTTTTTGCCATGCAATGTTCAAGATCCAAAGAAGGTTAAAGATATCACGGATGCCATGGCTAGTTTCTGGTGGGGGGACACAGAAGAGCAGAGGAGGATGCATCGGTTTGCATGGTGGAAAATGTGTTTACCCAAATGCAAAGGTGGTATGGGTTTCGTGATTTGAATGCTTTCAATCTTGCCATGCTTGCAAAACAAAGTTGGAGACTTATTACTCATCCGGATACGTTGTGTGCAAAGGTACTTAGAGCTAAGTACTGTCCAGACCGCAACTTATTAAGTGCAGGGACAAACAAGGGATCATCCCTCACATGGCAGAGCATTGTGGTTGGTTTACAAACTTTCAAGAGGGGTAATATTTGAAGAGTAGGTACATGATCTCAAATAAATATCTAGAATGACCAATGGATATCAGAGAGCCCTACAAGAAAGGTTCTAACCAGAAGGGGCCAAGCTCTTGTTGAGAAAGTGGAAGATCTTATTGACCCAGCCACCCATTCATGGGATGAAGCTCTTATCAGAAGCATGTGAACACATGGTAGACTTTTCCAGAGACAAAATGTGAGTGAAGCTTTAAGCAAAGAAGAAGATGGGAGATGAGAGAGGGGACGAAGGTGAACATGGTTCCACGCGCACCTGCATGAATAGTAAATTAAAAAAAGTACTGGAAAATTTTAAAAAATTCTGAAATTTCGATGTATGAAACTTAGTCATGTAACACCCCCGGTGGTTAACTACAGTAATCACCCTTTTGATTATGCCATGTCATCATGTTTAACAGTGCATGATCATCATTAGCATTATATTGCATTTCAACTCCTAAGTCAAAATCCAAATTTAAATGAAAGTGGAAAATAAAAGTTGTCTAACATAAAAACTAAAATGTTCAATAAATAACAAATATTCCAGAGACTATTCTAAAATTGAAACCAACAATAAATAAATTAATTAGGTGGCTCAAACTTTACCAAAACAGCAAGGTTTAATACATTCTATTTATTATGAAATTTGTGTGAGGTCCAGTTGACTCCAAACTAATTTTTGACAGTGGTAGAGGATGCCTAGTATTTATTGGAACAATTGCCATGTTCTACAAAAATCATTTTGAGGCCTCACAATTTACTAAACAGGAGATATGAATAAATAAAAAGAAAAAGACAAAAGAAAACAAAACAGAAAAAGAAAAAGAGGAAACCCCGGCCCAACTGGGCCAAGGCCCAGCCGGTCGGCCCAGCTTCCCCCCCCCCCCACCTATATGGCCTCCCCCAGGCCGAACCCTAAACCCCCACTGACAATTCCCCCCCCCCCCTCGCCCCCCCTCCCCGATCCATTTCTGGATCGGGCCATCGACGCCCAACGCCGCCGAGCCCTGCCGCGCTCGTCGCCGGCCACCTCGCCGCCGCCCGCCTCCTCAACCCTTTCCCCCCTGCGTGGATCCGTTCGGGGGAATCGACGCCCCCGACGCCCTGCGCCCGCGCCGACGCCGGACCCCGCCGTCACCATCCTCGCCCGTCGTCGGCGTTCGCCTCCCCGACCTCCTCCCCAGCGGCCTCCTCGAGCCCCGCTGCCTCTTCCCTCCATCGCCGGTGAGGCCCGTGGCCTCCACTCCCCTCCTCTCTGCCCGCGGTCACCGCGCCCGCGCTGTCCCCGTCGCGCTCCCGCACGCCCTGAAGCGCCCTCGCCGCGCCCTTCTGTCGCTCGCGCAGGCGCCCCGCGACGACCGCTCCGCCTCTCACCGCGCTCGCCCCGCTCTCCCTGCTGCGTCGCTCGCCAGCCACTTCCGCCCCGCACGCGCCCGCACCGGCTACGGCCGCCGCTGCTCCGCCACCCCCGACGCCCGGCGCCGCGCCGCGCCGACGTCCCCGCTGGCCTCGTCGAGGCCATGGCCTCGCACGGGCACGAGCGCCCGCGCGCTCGCGGGCTTCGGCCGACGCCCACGCGCCCTCGCGCCCGCTTTGGCCCCTGGGCCACTGACGGCCGGCCCCCACCCCCCCTGTGCCAATGACAGAACGGGCCCACGCCCTAAAAAAACGAAAATAGAAAATAATCAATAAAAATAATTAGTTAATTAAATAATTAATTAGTGAGTTAATTAATTTAATTAATCCTGATTAGGTTAAACTAATTTAGTTAATTTGTTTAATTAAACATTAATTAGTTAGTTAACCCCTAATTAAACCTGACAGAGTATGACAGGTGGGCCCCACCTGTCAGATTGTGCTGACGTTAGCATGATGTCATGCTGATGTCATCAACTACTGTTTCGGATAATGTTTAATTTAAATAATTAAATAAATTCCAGAAATTAATAAAAACTTTAGAAAATCATATTAAATAATCCGTAACTCCGATGGAAAACTTTGTACATGAAAGTTGCTCAGAACGACGAGACGAATCCGAATACGCGGTCCGTTCGCCCGTCACACGTCCCTAGCATAGCGAACGTGCATCCGTTCCCCTCTTTTCGTCTGTCCAAAATACCATGTTTTTCTCTATCGCCGGTATTACCTAGCACTACGATAGAACACCGCTAGCTCCGCTTATTGACATGTCATGCACTTGTTTGCTTAGTATTTACTGTTTCCTCCCCATCTTTTCTCTCGGTAGCCCCCGACACCGACGTCGTCCCCGAGGCCGACGCAGCTCCGAAGCCCGAAGACACTATTGACAACCTTGCCCTTGCCGCCGAGCAACCAGGCAAGCCACCCCCCCTTGAGCATACCGATATCGCCCATTCTATTTCTCATGCTTGCATTAGAATTGCTGCTGCTGCTTTACCTATTCTGATGCATAGCCTGTTTATTGTAACCTGCTGTTGATAATTACCTGCATATCCTAAACTGCTTAGTTTAGGCTGGGTAGAGACCTATCAGTGACCCCACTAGTCTAGACTGCCCCGCTGGATTATCCGAAGACCCGATCAATGGGATTGAAGACCAGGCCTCGGCACCGCACATCACCCCCTTAGTTGTAACGACACTGCAGCGTTACTATCGCGTGCCGAGAGTGATACCTCGTGTAGCACTTCTGATGTTAACTCTGTAGAGTAGCTATTCGGTCGTGGTCATCGAGGGTGATTCCTCCTTCACCACTTCCGGTAACGACGCTGTCGTGCAACACATCAAGTGTGAACCCATCGAGGGTGATTCCTCCGAGTTCACCTTGACATATACATCGAGTGGGAATTCAATGAGGGTGATACCTCGGATTCCCCTGATGTTATAGACACACGGATACTTGGACTTTACACTGTTACTTGGATAGGCGGGTCGACCCTGAGGGGTACCCGCGTGCACCTGAGAGGCGAGTGTTGTGAAGACGGGTGCCTGTATGGTGCCTGAGTGATGAATAAGAGGCGTGGCCGGGCATTCTTAACCCTTGCAGCAAGTCCTCGAGACGGGGCGACGGGGTCACTTCTTTCGTGAGTCTCTGCTCGTTACCGCAAGCCCTAGTCCATTAACGATTTGGATATTTGATCCGAGCAGGTCTCTGGCCTGATAGCACTAACCATCAAGTGGGCATAGTATGGGCGTTCTGCATCGTAGCATCAGCCGAAAGCTCTGTCAGACGTCTAGTTCAGCCTTGCGGTCGGGACGGACCGGCGCCCCCCTGGTGCCTGGCTTCCCCCTGCACGCAACGACTCAGAGTTAATCGAGCGTGTTGGGTAAGTTGGTGCACCCCTGCAGGGAAGAAAACTTCTATCGATAGCCGGTCCTACGGTAAAGGACACTCGGAGTTGTATCCCGATCGATACAGCTAGAACATGAGATGAGACCTGGATATAAGGCTCTGGGATTGCTTCTCGCAGGGAGTCGAGAAGGGATCTCAGGACGAGGTTGATGACTGTATGGCTCTGGGATTGCTTTCTCGCAGGGAGTCGAGAAAGGATCTCTGGGTGAGGTTGAGACTTAATGATACTGCTACATTATATTGTACTGTTCTACTCTCTTCTATTGCTGCAAGACCTCTGAAGATGCTAGTCTTCGATAGGACTAGGCCTTCTCTCTATTCTGGCATTTCTGCAGCCCAGTCCACATATACAGCCTCCCCTGAAAATGTTGCATATGTAGTGTAGATCCTTGCTTGCTGAGTACTTCTGAGTACTCACGGTTGCTTTGTTTTCCTTTTCTCCCCATATCAGTTTGTCGTGACCAGAGGACGGAGCCCCTTGAGACAGATGCCCCGTCGATCGATCGCTACTACTACCTAGAGGATGGTTACTGCGACGAGCTTGCCGACGACCAGGAGTAGGTTCGGAGGGTCCCAGGCAGGAGGCATGCGCCTTTCGATCGTAGTGTTTTTTTTTGCCCCGCCTTTCTAAAGGCCTTTCTGTTTCTCTTTTAATATCTGATTTCAGATATCTGATGCTTCCGCTGACGCTTGTTCGCAAGCTTATGTATTCGAGCCCTCGAGGCCCCTGGCTTGTAATATAAAGCTTGTATGACTTTATTTATGTTTTAGAGTTGTGTTGTGATATCTTCCCGTGAGTCCTTAGGCTTGATCGTGTGCATTTGCGTGTATGATTAGTGCACGATTGAGCCGGGGGCGTCACAAGTTGGTATCAGAGCCGACTGCCTGTAGGAACCCCCCCCCCCCTTACCAACTCCTTGGCCGAAGTTGAGTCTAGTGGTCTAAAAACTGTTTTACTAACTTGGCTGTGTGGCTTACAGGCCCACGTCGCCAATTGGGTGGTATTAGGATCTTTTACTTCTCGACCTTTACTCTGGGACTCTGATCTCTCTTCTATTCGGGTTAAATAAATTTTACTAACTCCAACATTAGGTTCTCGTGATCACATCCACCCGGTGTTCTGAAAATTTCCCCCCTTCCTTCAAGATTGCGGGCCAGGTTCTGCTTGCAGGATCCTTTTATCGAGGGCACCCTGTGTTGTCACTTGCAGATTCCTCGCTCCAATAGTTTTCTCCGACGTTGATGTAGCCTTTGCTATGTCTCGTTGTGTACTTCATTGCCGCGTGCCTGCGCGCCGCCTAGATGTCTAGCCCTCCCTTTTCTACTGTCGTAATGCCGGATACTAACCGAGGCTATGTGTGGATTTGAATGTCTGGTGCGAATATGCTGAAGTATCTATTGCACGTCCTTCTGTTGTGCGTGTTACTTCATGAATCATTCCGTACACCTGCAGTTTTTCTTGCTAAACTGCCCCTGTTGATTTGGCAGGATGGCTGACGATCCTCCACCTCCACCCTATATTGCCGCAATGATGCCGCGGTTTGAATTGAACCGTCAGCTCAACGAGAGTCTGGTAAGACGTTTGGAACGCAACGAGGCTCGCCAGGAGCCTGGACCGATCTCGCTGCCAGAATTTGTGCGCCTCAATCCGTCCGTTTTCCGCAACTCCACCAATCCTATGGATGCTGATGATTGGCTTCGTGACATCCTGTTTGAGATGGAGTCAGCTAATGTTGCCCCTGACAGTTACATCACCTTTGCGACATTCCACTTGAAGGGTCCCGCTGCTCAATGGTGGGAAAGCCACAAGGCTATGTTGCATGCAGAGACTGTAACCACTTGGCAGGAATTTCAGTCAGCTTTTCATGCACGTTACATTCCTCAAGGTCTGATGGACCAGAAGAAGCAGGAGTTCCGTAAACTCTCTCAGGGCAAAATGACTGTGGATGAATACCAGAGGAAATTTCTTGAATTGTCCCGCTATGCTGCGGATGACGTCGACACCAACACACGCAAGCAGGAGAAATTCCGTGAAGGACTGCGTACCGATATAAAACTTGCACTTGCTGTCCATGATTTCACAGACTTCGCAACGCTTGTCAGCAAATCTTTCCAAGTTGAAACAGCTCTGACTGAGTACCAGGAGTCGCTCAAGCGCACTCATGAAGCTGACTCAACCACGGGTCAGCCTGTTCAGAAACGTCGAGTCTGGATCCCACACAATGTTCATCATCAACCTGCTCCAACACCAAGGCCGTCTTATGTTGCACCTCGACTGCCTTCACCGCCGAGACAGCTAACGGTTCATGATGGACCGCCTAATGTTATGGCTTCTCCTCAGGATGTACCACGTCCTCCTGATGGTCGTACGAAGGGCCATCGAACCCATCGTTGCAGAAATCGTAAGGCCAGGATGTCTGCTATGGACCGAGGCCAGGTTACTCACGTCAAAATGGGAGAAGCTCGTGAGTCTCCAAAAATCGTGATGGGAACTCTGTCAGTTAATTCAGTTGCAGCTTCTGTTCTCTTTGATTCCGGGGCATCACATTCCTTTGTGTCTCAACAATTTGCTCAGCGACATGAGCTACCTCTAGAGTTATTGCCCACACCATTAGAGATTATCACTCCCCGTTCCAGGTGGCAAACCAAGATGGTAAGTCACAACAATCAGATCAAAATTGAAGGGTTGATGTTCTCTGCTTCCCTTATTGCTCTTGGACCTTCTGACATAGACATCATTCTCGGTATGGACTGGTTGACAGCCCATAATGCTTTGATTGATTGCGCTACTAAGACAGTCCAGCTCACTCACCCTTCTGGCCAGACAGTCAAATACTCAGCCCGAATAGCTCAGGATGCTGAGACTCAAATATATGTTCTGAATGCATTGAATGCTTCACCTCTTGAAGGCATCGAGAACGTTCCAGTGGTTCGTGATTTTCAAGATGTATTTCCAGAGGAACTTCCAGGAATACCCCCTGCTAGAGCTGTTGAGTTCGTCATCGACTTGAAGCCCAGCACTACCCCTATTGCGAAGCGTCCTTATAAGATGCCTCCGCATCATCTTCTCGAGCTTAAGGAAGAAATCGACACGTCACTTAGGAAAGGTTTCATCCGCCCCAGTTCCTCTGCTTGGGGAGCACCTTCACTCTTCGTTAAGAAGAAGGATGGAACTAACCGATTGGTTCAGGATTATCGGCCCATTAACCAAGCTACAATCCAGAATAAATATCCGCTTCCCCGGATCAATGATTTGTATAATCAACTTGCCGGTTCCTCAGTATTCTCTAAGCTTGATTTGAGGTTGGGTTACCATCAGATCCGTGTTCATGAAGAGGATATTCCCAAGACTGCATTTGTTACTTGTTATGGCTCCTACAAGTACACTGTCATGTCATTTGGCCTAACAAATGCTCCAGCCACATTCTCCCATCTGATGAATTATATCTTCATGGATTACCTCGACAAGTTCGTCGTGGTTTATCTAGATGATATTCTGGTCTATTCAAAGAATAAAGAAGAACATGCCGAACACCTCCGTCTTGTACTGGAAAGGCTCCGAGAACACCAGTTGTATGCCAAATACTCCAAATGTGAATTTTGGCTTTCTGAAGTAACTTACCTTGGTCATGTGATTTCCAAGGATGGAATTGCTGTTAACCCAGAACGAGTTCAGGCTATTCTGGACTGGACTCCTCCGAAGAACGTCAAGCAAGTGAGAAGTTTTCTCGGCCTTGCAAGCTATTGCCGTTGATTTGTCGAGAACTTTTCTAAGATTGCTAAGCCTTTGACTGATCTGCTTCACAAGGGCGTTAAATTTGAATGGACAGAAAAATGTCAGGAAAGTTTCCAGACACTCAAAGACAAGCTGACATCTGCCCCAGTACTATCTCCTCCAGATACCCGCAAAGACTTTGTGATCTATTGTGACGCATCCCGTGAAGGATTAGGCTGTGTCCTAATGCAAGAGCGTAAAGTGATTGCTTATGGCTCTCGTCAGTTGCGCCCACATGAAGAGAATTATCCGGTACATGATCTAGAACTAGCTGCTGTCATCTATGCACTGCAGTTGTGGCGACATTACCTTCTCGGTAATCATTGCGAGATATACACGGATCATAAAAGTCTGAAGTACTTGTTTACTCAACCATCTCTAAACCTCCGTCAGCAAAGATGGATGGAGGCCATTGCGGACTATGATTTGGGTATTTCCTATACCCCTGGCAAGGCTAACGTGATGGCTGATGCCTTAAGCCACAAGTCCTATTGCGACAACCTCATGGTTAGGCAAGCTCAACCTCGTCTTTTTGAACAACTGTGCAAGCTGAATCTCCGTATTGTCCCACAGGGTTCTCTTAATAACCTTGTGATACAACCAGATCTTGAGAAAGCTGTTAAGGATGCGCAAGCTAAAGATGCTGAAATTGATCTGATGAAGAAAGACCTTCACCTTGTAAAGTACAGGGATTTCTCGCTGTCTGAAGATGGAACCTTGTATTTCAGAAACCGCATTGTCGTACCTCGCTTCGAGCTTATGACCGACAAGGTCATGAAGGAGGCACATGATACCCCGCTGTCTATTCATCCGGGTAGCACCAAGATGTATCGTGATCTCCGTCAAAGGTACTGGTGGTCTAGAATGAAGCAGGACATTGCTCGTTATGTTGCTGAATGTGATGTGTGTCGTCGCGTTAAAGCAGAACATCAGAAACTAGCTGGAATTCAGCAACCACTGCCTATTCCTCTATGGAAATGGGATAAGGTTCAGATGGATTTCATTACAGGACTCCCCAGGTCACAGAAGGGTCACGATGCTATTCGTGTAGTCGTCGACCAACTCTCTAAGGTTGCACACTTTCTGCCTGTCAAAGAGACTATCACTGCTAGTCAGTTAGCAGAAATTGTATATCTCCAGAATTGTTTCACTCCACGGTATTCCGAAGGAGATTAGTTCGGACCGTGGCGGTCTTTTCACTTCCAAATTCTGGGAAAGTTTCCAAACAGCTATGGGAACTCATATTACCGGGAGTTCAGCTTATCATCCCCAATCCCAAGGCCAAGTCGAACGAGTCAATCAAGTGCTTGAAGACATGCTTCGGGCTTGTGCTATATCGTTTGGCAAGAAGTGGGAAGAATCTCTTCCTTATGCGGAATTCTCATATAACAACAGCTATCAAGCCAGCTTGAAAATGGCTCCCTTTGAAGTTCTTTATGGACGTAAGTGTCGAACCCCTCTGAATTGGTCAGAAACTGGCGAACGACCGCTCGTGGGTCCGGATATTATTCAACACGCCGAAGAACAAGTCCGTATTGTCCAGGAAAATCTCAAGACGGCTCAGGACCGCCAGAAGAGCAACTACGATCGCAAACGATGGGGTTTGACTTATCAACCTGGTGATCAGGCTTATCTTCGTGTCACTCCTATGAAGGGCACTCACCGTTTTGGAATCAAGGGCAAGTTAGCTCCACGCTACATTGGTCCTTTCCGTATAATTGCTAGGCGTGGTCAGGTGGCATATAAATTGGAATTGCCACCGCAGTTCTCTCATATCCACGATGTCTTCCATGTGTCGCAACTTCGTAAATGCTTCAAGGAATCTCTGCACCGAGCTGTGGATCACGAAATGCTCGAATTGCATGATGATCTTTCTTATAAGGAGCATCCGATCCGCATTCTCGATGAAGCTGAACGTCGGACCCGTCAGAAGGTTACCAAGTTCCTCAAAGTGCAGTAGTCAAATCATACTGAAGATGAAGCCACTTGGGAACGCGAGGATAATCTTCGTGCGGAATACCCCGAACTTTTTCCTTCTACCTCTTAATTCTCGAGACGAGAATTCTTGTTAGTGGAGGAGATTTGTAACACCCCCGGTGGTTAACTACAGTAATCACCCTTTTGATTATGCCATGTCATCATGTTTAACAGTGCATGATCATCATTAGCATTATATTGCATTTCAACTCCTAAGTCAAAATCCAAATTTAAATGAAAGTGGAAAATAAAAGTTGTCTAACATAAAAACTAAAATGTTCAATAAATAACAAATATTCCAGAGACTATTTTAAAATTGAAACCAACAATAAATAAATTAATTAGGTGGCTCAAACTTTACCAAAACAGCAAGGTTTAATACATTCTATTTATTACGAAATTTGTGTGAGGTCCAGTTGACTCCAAACTAATTTTTGACAGTGGTAGAGGATGCCTAGTATTTATTGGAACAATTGCCATATTCTACAAAAATCATTTTGAGGCCTAACAATTTACTAAACAGGAGATATGAATAAATAAAAAGAAAAAGACAAAAGAAAACAAAATAGAAAAAGCAAAAGAGAAAACCCCGGCCCAACTGGGCCAAGGCCCAGCCGGCCGGCCCAGCTTCCCCCCCCCCCACCTATATGGCCTCCCCCAGGCCGAACCCTAAAACCCCACCGACATTCCCCCCCCCTCGCCCCCCCTCCCCGATCCATTTCTGGATCGGGCCATCGACGCCCGACGCCGCTGAGCCCTGCCGCGCTCGCCGCCGGCCACCTCGCTGCCGCCCGCCTCCTCAACCCTTTCCCCCCCGCGTGGATCCGTTCGGGGGCAATCAACGCCCCCGACGCCCTGCGCCCGCGCCGACGCCGGACCCCGCCATCACCATCCTCGCCCGTCGTCGGCGTTCGCCTCCCCGACCTCCTCCCCAGCGGCCTCCTCGAGCCCCGCTGCCTCTTCCCTCCATCGCCGGTGAGGCCCGTGGCCTCCACTCCCCTCCTCTCTACCCGCGGTCACCGCGCCCGCGCTGTCCCCGCCGCGCTCCCGCACGCCCTGAAGCGTCCTCGCCGCGCCCTTCTGTCGCTCGCGCAGGCGCCCCGTGATGACCGCTTCGCCTCTCACCGCGCTCGCCCCTCTCTCCCTGCTGTGTCGCTCGCCAGCCACTGCCACCCCGCACGCGCCCGCACCGGCTCCGGCCGCCGCTGCTCCCCTCTGCTCCGCCACCCCCGACGCCCTGCGCCGCACCGCGCCGACGTCCCCGCTGACCTCGTCGAGGCCATGGCCTCGCACGGGCACGAGCGCCCGCGCGCTCGCGGGCTTCGGCCGACGCCCACGCGCCCTCGCGCCCGCTTTGGCCCTTGGGCCACTGACGACCGGCCCCCACCCCCCCTGTGCCAATGACAGAACGGGCCCACGCCCTAAAAAAATGAAAATAGAAAATAATTAATAAAAATAATTAGTTAATTAAATAATTAATTAGTGAGTTAATTAATTTAATTAATCCTGATTAGGTTAAACTAATTTAGTTAATTAGTTTAATTAAACATTAATTAGTTAGTTAACCCCTAATTATACCTAACAGAGTATGACAGGTGGGCCCCACCTGTCAGATTGTGCTGACGTCAGCATGATGTCATGCTGACGCCATCAACTACTGTTTCGGATAATGTTTAATTTAAATAATTAAATAAATTCCAGAAATTAATAAAAACTTTAGAAAATCATATTAAATAATCTGTAACTCCGATGGAAAAACTTTGTACATGAAAGTTGCTCAGAACGACGAGACGAATCTGAATACGCGGTCCGTTTGCCCGTCACACGTCCCTAGCATAGCGAACGTGCATCGGTTCCCCTCTTTTCGTCTGTCCGAAATGCCGGACACCGGGAATACTTTCCCGGATGTTTTTCTCTATCGCCGGTATTACCTAGCACTACGATAGAACACCACTAGCTCCGCTTATTGACATGTCATGCACTTGTTTGCTTAGTATTTACTGTTTCCTCCCCCTCTTCTCTCTCGGTAGCCCCCGACACCGACGTCGTCCCCGAGGCCGACGCAGCTCCGGAGCCCGAAGACACTATTGACAACCTTGCCCTTGCCGCCGAGCAACCAGGCAAGCCCCCCCCCCCCTTGAGCATACCGATATCGCCCATTCTATTTCTCATGCTTGCATTAGAATTGCTGCTGCTGCTGCTTTACCTATTCTGATGCATAGCCTGTTTATTGTAACCTGATGTTGATAATTACCTGCATATCCTAAACTGCTTAGTTTAGGCTGGATAGAGACCTATTAGTGACCCCACTAGTCTTGACTGCCCCGCTGGATTATCCGAAGACCCGATCAACGGGATTGAAGACCAGGCCCCGGCACCGCACATCACCCCCTTAGTTGTAACGACACTGCAGCGTTACTATCGCGTGCCGAGGGTGATACCTCGTGTAGCACTTCTGATGTTAACTCTGTAGAGTAGCTATTCGGTCGTGGTCATCGAGGGTGATTCCTCCTTCACCACTTCCGGTAACGACGCTGTCGTGCAACACATCAAGTGTGAACCCATCGAGGGTGATTCCTCCGAGTTCACCTTGACGGATACATCGAGTGGGAATTCAATGAGGGTGATACCTCGGATTCCCCTGATGTTATAGACACACGGATACTTGGACTTTACACTGTTACTTGGATAGGCGGGTCGACCCTGAGGGGTACCCGCGTGCGCCTGAGAGGCGAGTGTTGTGAAGACGGGTGCCTGTATGGTGCCTGAGTGATGAATACGAGGCGTGGCCGGGCATTCTTAACCCTTGCAGCAAGTCCTCGAGACGGGGCGACGGGGTCACATCTTTCGTGAGTCTCTGCTCGTTACCGCAAGCCCTAGTCCATTAACGATTTGGATATTTGATCCGAGCAGGTCTCTGGCCTGATAGCACTAACCATCACGTGGGCATAGTATGGGCGTTCTGCATCGTAGCATCAGCCGAAAGCTCTGTCAGACGTCTAGTTCAGCCTTGCGGCAGGGACGGACCGGCGCCCCCCTGGTGCCTGGCTTCCCCCTGCACGCAACGACTCAGAGTGCACAGGGCGATGGCCCAAGACCTCTAAGCGCTTAGGATGTAGACCGACGGGGACCTCTCTGCTGAGCTCTAGGTAGGGTTGCGATGTGTCGTTTGGCCGAGACCGGGCATGACCCAGGAAAGTGTGTCCGGCCGGAGTTAATCGAGCGTGTTGGGTAAGTTGGTGCACCCCTGCAGGGAAGAAAACTTCTATCGATAGCCGGTCCTACGGTAAAGGACACTCGGAGTTGTATCCCGATCGATACATCTAGAACATGAGATGAGACCTGGATATAAGGCTCTGGGATTGCTTCTCGCAGGGAGTCGAGAAGAGATCTCAGGACGAGGTTGATGACTGTATGGCTCTGGGATTGCTTTCTCGCAGGGAGTCGAGAAAGGATCTCTGGGTGAGGTTGAGACTTAATGATACTGCTACATTATATTGTACTGTTCTACTCTCTTCTATTGTTGCAAGACCTCTGAAGATGCTAGTCTTCAATAGGACTAGGCCTTCTCTCTATTCTGGCATTTCTGCAGCCCAGTCCACATATACAGCCTCCCTTGAAAATGTTGCATATGTAGTGTAGATCCTTGCTTGCTGAGTACTTCTGAGTACTCACGGTTGCTTTGTTTTCCTTTTCTCCCCATATCAGTTTGTCGCGACCAGAGGACGGAGCCCCTTGAGACAGATGCCCCGTCGATCGATCGCTACTACTACCCAGAGGATGGTTACTGCTACGAGCTTGCCGACGACCAGGAGTAGGTTCGGAGGGTCCCAGGCAGGAGGCCTGCGCCTTTCGATCGTAGTGTTTTATTTTGCCCCGCCTTTCTAAAGGCCTTTCTGTTTCTCTTTTAATATCTGATTTCAGATATCTGATGCTTCCGCTGACGCTTGTTCGCAAGCTTATGTATTCGAGCCCTCGAGGCCCCTGGCTTGTAATATAAAACTTGTATGACTTTATTTATGTTTTAGAGTTGTGTTGTGATATCTTCCCGTGAGTTCTTAGGCTTGATCGTGTGTATTTGCGTGTATGATTAGTGCACGATTGAGCCGGGGGCGTCACAAGTCAACCATTGTACTCATGTGTCAAGTTTCTGATGTATTGACATCCATGGTACTTTTAGTGAAGAAAATACAATTGAGGCCATACTATTCATCAAACAGTGTTTTTTAATGTAACTTCGATTTTGTCATTTTTGCACAGATTACCACGGATGTGATTTCTTCGTGAAACTTCATACACGAGTATACCGGTTGACTATGTATATTACCAAAAAAAAGCAGATTTTTTTTCTAGTTTCCCTTTCGAATTTACTATTCATAAGCGATGCGTGTGAAACCATGTTCACCAAATCCGCGTCCGGGGACGAAGGTGTTAACATCACACGTATCTAGACAAAATATATGATGTGACAAGTAATTAATGAAGAAAAAGAGGCATGTAGTAACATAACTAGTTACTCATAGTATGAGTAACATCACACATACAAGGCAAGATGAGTCTATAACCTAATAAATGAAATGTTGCATGACACCACACATATGTCACTCCCCACTGTAGAGGTAGTAATATAGACTAGTAACATATGCATGTTACTAGTCTAAGTTACTCCCCATTGTGACTGTAGTCTAGGCTAGTTATAGTGAGAGAAACTTACTAGCTAGTAACATAACACATCCCAAGACAAGTTTGCTTGTGTGGCCGCTAGTTAATGATGAGAGAGGTGTTCAGAGTAACATATTTATGTTACCATCACAATAGCGCTTCCCAAGAAAAGTTGAATCTACAAGCTAATAAATGCAACCATATATGATACTATTTCTATGTTACTTTGCACTATGAAGGTAATAAAACATAGACTAAGACTAGTGTCATATGCATGACACTAGTCTAAATTAACTAGTGTCATATGCATGACACTAGTCTAAATTACTCTCCACTATGACTAGTATTAATACATTGACCTAAGAAATTGTCTGTACATCTTATAGCGGGCCCACCATACGTATACGAAATTATTTGTACTATTTCAGCTTGTATTCACTACTTAATTTCAGGAAGGCCAGTGTGGTCCAGGCCTCAAGGCTCGTGGGGCCATCAAAATTTAGTGCATGCTCATCGACATGGGCACCGAGTTCGTCCTCTCATTTTCTCTTCTTATTTATGCAATTCCTTATTTGCACCCTTCCCGACCTACATGGTAGTTCTAACTTGTAAATCAAATATTCCAGTTGCTCGCCCAAGACCTAGCTTCATTTACAACCAAGTTGAGGTGACTGGTGTCATCTTTTACTAGCTGTCTATTAATTTGGCTTGGGAGACATTGGAACAAATAATATCCGCACAAAGTGTCTTGTAACTGTGCAGCCAGTCGTCGCAACTGCTATTAGAACTGCAACTAGGACAAGATTGAATCCATATATGTGGCGCTCGAGATTTACACGCAGTGGTGGAATGCTGCCTGTTCTAAAATAAGAACTACTCCCGTGTACACGCATCTTCAGCCAGAGATGCTTGGGCCAGCGATGCTCTGCTGACTTGTAGAAGCATAGTTAGGGGGCGTAACTTAAACGCTCGATCCACCGTACAGCAGCATAGCTTCGCCCGAGCTCCTTTGCAGTATTCTAGTGGCATCTAGTACTTTGCATTCTTTGCTAGTAGTTGTTGTGAACGACCCTACTACCTGAACTAAAACTTCAGAGAAAAGGAGAACGACGCTGCTACCTAAACTAAAATTTCAGAGAAAAAGAGAATGAGTCTTGTACAGATATAACTTTAGAGAAAAAAAAAAGAGAACAAAGCTTCTACCAGTTTTGGCGCTAAAGGAAGCTAGTATGGTATGAACAAACATGTATGCTCCTCACAGTATGGAAGGCTCAAACACGAGTAAACAACACGCGTGACAGATGCAACAATTAGCACTTCACCAGACTGGATGTGCTCTAAAATTTGATATTTAGAACAACTCCAGGAGATCGTGTATACCGTTGTCTAAAGCCCGTATACGCGACCAAGGACCGAAAATGGTCTCCCAGCAGCTCGTACATCGTGTCGTCTTTTCGTCGGGAACCCCTATTCGACGCTTATTGTGTCAAATAGGCGGCCGGGCGCACGGCGAGCCCATGTCTTGTGTAGCGGCCCGGGTTGCAATAGCGGCCCAATTTTGCTAGTATTTGTTTTGTTTTCATTCAGAAAAGAGCATGAAAAAACATTTTAAGAAAGATTGAATTTTTTCTGAGAAAGCAAACTTTTTTTGAAATACTTGATTTTTTAAATGCGATTTTTTTTCATAATCTCACAATTTTTCAAAACTACGATTTTTTACAAATTTTTAAACATTTCTTGGGAACACGAACTTTTTCTAAATTTTTGAAAAATGAGAAAATTTTAAAATGAAATGTGAACATTTTAGAAAATTTAAACATTAGTACCAAACATTTTTTGTATTTTTAAATTTTTAAAAATAATAAAAAGAAAAGGAACCCCAGAAATTAACCTATAATGAAAAAACAAAAGAAATAAAACCAGACAGAAAACTTGTGGAAGGCTCTCAAAACCAATCAGGAAGAAAGTTCTCAATACCGGGTTTTAGGACATCTCCAACGCTGACCTCCAAACCGAACACCGTATCCGCCCGCGGAGCGCTGAGACCAGTCTGCGGACACCGGTAGGGAGCAAATCAATCGTAGCCGCATACATTTCAAATCGGATTCAACAAACCAAACGAAATTCATGCAAAGACAACGGAATTCAGCAAAGTTCAGAGATAATCTACTATATCTAAATAGGAGCCCCCACTACAAGGAATTCTCTACCTTCTCCTTAAGCCACATCACCCGATTAATTCTAACCATTGATCAAGGCATGCACTATTGGTAGCCATCTGATTCAACGCAACGCACCACAACCTCCTTTGTTCACTTCGATACGATTCACCACCGCATGTTCTACTTTGGGCTTCCTGAGCCACGCAAGTGTGGAAGCCGAAACGAGCGGGTTGTACTTCACCGCTTCCCCTCCCTTTGGCCGCCTCTAATTCTTCCCCTCCCCTCCGCTTTCCCGAATCTCTCCGTCTCCCCAACGCTTCCTCCTGCACCAAGGCAGTGCCTCTCGTGCCACGATTCCTGAAATTCGACTCCGATGCCTTCCGATTGCAGGGTTGGCGCTCGCGTTGGATCTGCATCATCATTTCTGTGGAAGGGTCATCGATGCCACCATCCCCGTGCAGCTTAATCAGCCTATGCGCACGCCCGTTGGTCTGCAGTCTGCACCCGGCCCTCCTCGCGCCGGCAACCTCCGACAAGCCGCCCTGCTCCAGGCCTTCCTCGCGCTGGCGTTCTCAGACTCACCAGCCGCATCCATCGCCCTGCGGGCTCGATTCCAGTGGGTCGCTCTACTCCATGCGTCTTCACGTCGGCAGCCTCGGCCGCGCTTGATGAGGAATCCGGGCGAAGCCCAGTGAGCCTGTGCGCAGGCGTTGTTCTGCTCCTCCTCGCGCTGACGGCCTCAGGCGTACCACGACCCTCCCCACTGCGGCTTTGGTTTCAGCGGATGAGTTTGAAGGAGAAACTCGACGGCCTCCCCTTGCCTTCTGGACGTCACTACGAACGCCCGCAAGCCCAACTGAAGAAAATCGTGAGCATCTCTTCTCCTCGTGATTGACACGTCACTTCATGCACTGTTTCTGCTGGTGCTTTGGAAAATTAATCTTCTGTCTTTTTTGTTGGATTTCCTTGGTCTGCACAGCTCCGATCAAGATCGGTAATATATCAATGGTGAGCTTGAGCATCCGATCTGTTCTGGTTTGCTTGCTTTGTGATTGGCTTGATGATGTGATGCGGTGTTTGTATGTTTCTTGCCGCTTGCTGGTAGCTCCAAGGTGCGTGCTAGCTTCATCTGGGCGAGGACGGCGACCTACGGACTACATCAACAGCAGCGCTTCTACAGCTGGCCGCCCGGCTCTCCGCAGTTTCCCGTCGTCGACGTGGACGGACCGGGACCCCCCCGCCAGCTCCGCCTGCGTGGCCGCCGTGCGCGAGAGTGCGGCCGACTGGGGCATCAAGCACGTGGCAGGCAGTGGGCGTGGAGTCGCACACCGACATCAGCACGTCAGCTTCTTGTATCCACGGTTTGAAACTGCGGGTTGAATCACTACCAGAATTAGCTATGTTGCCGACGGCCCAGGGCCGGCCTATGCCGACGGCCACTATCGGCATAGCCCCGTCGGCAACTCGTACGTCGGCATATCCAAGGGCGGCCGTCAGCATACAAAAACCGTCGGCATAGTGAGCTAAGCCGACGGTGTTCGTACCACCGTCGGCATACACACACCGTCGGCACCATTTTCCACCTGACGGCCGTCGACGGCGCCGTCGTTAAAGGGGGGCCAATTATACGCTGACACGTGGTAGCTCCTGGGCAACCGTGGCGTGGAGATACGCCGACGGTTAGGCCGTCGGCATAGTTTCGGGCCTATGCCGACGGCCTAACCGTCGGCGTAGCTCCACGCCACGGTTGCCCAGGAGCTGCCACATGTCAATTACGCCGACGGTTAGGCCTTCGGCATAGGCCCAAAACTATGCCGACGGCCTAACCATCGGTGTAGCTCCGCGCCAGACTTCCCAGGAGCTGTCACGTGTCGGCCGCTGGTAACACGGTGGGCACTATGCCGACGGTTTAACTGTCGGCGTAGTTATGCACTGTTTTTTTGTTGTTGCATTTCAATTCAAATAACAACATATATATATATATATCATCATCATCACAACAGAACAAAGAAGATAATTATCACAAGTTCATCATCATCGCAAGTCCAACATGATAAACATCACCACAAGTCCAACATAAAAGTATCATCATCGCAAGTCCAACATGATAAACATAATAGCAAGTCCAACATAAAAGCATCATCATCGCAAGTCCAACATGATCACAATAAAAGTATCATCATCACAAGAAACATAAAAGACCGCAAAGTTCGTCACCGCCAAAGGCTTAAGCGGCATCACTTCCACTGCCAAAGCCGAGGCCGCCAAAGCCGTCACCTGTTAACGCAATTCTGACATTCCCAGCCTCGGCTACTTCCTCGGGGTATTCTTCATCGAATGACTTCCATGCTTCAGCTTCCGATGGATGTACGATTTTTTTATGGTACCTTATCCCTTTCTTGTGCCACTTCATCATTTTGGCAGACTCCTCCGTGATGAAAAGGCGCTGCAGTTTTTCTATGAAATGGAGATACCGAAGAATCTTTGCGGGGATGTCTAGTTGCTTCTTCTCACCATGCTCATCGACCACCTCAAGGTACCGAGAGGAACCGCACTTCCTACAGTACTTGTCATCCGCATACTCGTGCCTAAACAAAAGGCAATTCTTCGGACAAACATCAATTTTCTCATAATTCATAGATAGTACCTTCATGATTTTCTTCGTAGCGTACATGCTTTTCGGCAGTTCATGACCCTCAGGAAGGCTGTTAGCCCATATTCCCAGAAATGCTTCGAAGCAAGCTTGGGTACAGCCGTACTCAGCCTTGACTGCCATCAGTTGCGAGATGGCATCCAGCTGAGAGATTTTGGCACCCGCATAAAGAGGTTTCTTTGATGAGGCTAAGACCTCCAAGAAGGCCTTTGCGGTTGCCTCCGGCTCCTCGGGTTCATTCTCTGAAGGTGTTGCATGTGTCGCCTCTGCAGCAAAGACATCATCTAGCATGTCTCTAACCCCATCGTCCTCAAAACCACCGATGCGTTGTCGCATCACCTCCTCTCTACCACGGTCCCGCTTGGCAAAGTTTATTGGCATGATAAAGTCTTTCATATATCCGTATGTGCGAAGGTGCTCATTCATTTCCCCCTTATCTCTACTGTGACGTCTGCCACATTTTGCACAGGGGCATGGTGGAATAATTCTCATTGGACGACGGAATATCTCCTTCAAAAACACATCGGTTTTCTCGACCCACTCTGTTGTTACTCGATTCCGACGGATAAAACCACTGTACATCCACTGATTATCTGCCATCCTCTGCTTTGTTACGAGCCAGGCAACAAAATTAAGGATTCGTTAAATTTAATCACATACAATTTTTATTTTCTATCGGGTTAACGAGAAACGGCACTGAATCCACCTACATCTCTAATAGGTAAAGATGGGTCCTAATCCCACCCGAGGATGTGTAGATTGAGTACGTTCTCCATGTTCTACCCCGTTCCGAGACAAAATTTCGGCAGCACCTCCCCGCTGTTCTCCAGATACACGTCTCGGCTAATAGCCGAGAGAATGTGCTCCGGAGAACAACGGGGAGGCGCCGCCGAAATCCTGTCTCGGAACAGGGTAGAGCATGGACAACGTACCCAGTCTACACATCCTCGGGCCGTCCGTGGAAAACGCTGGACAATCCGAAAGAGCTGCGGTGATAAATATGCAATTGAATGCATATTTATCGATGCAACCATTTCGGAGGGGAGACGCCTAGGTTACGTGACTTGACGAGAAAAGAAAATCTAGTGACATGATTATTAAGATGGATTCATAGCTCACCCTCGACTGTAGAGGAAGCGGTCAAACAACGACGAGATCACGGATCAATGCCTTAGACGACGATGACTCCAAAGATATGCAACCCCACAAAGCCTGTAAATTTTACCGACAAAAAAACTTAGATCATCAAGTGTCAAAAACTTAGATCACGGACCAATGCCTTCATAGATTTATTTACTAGATGAGCAATACAAAATAAATTCATCCACTTAAAGTTTCACATTCAAAGTATTAGAAATGTTAAATCCTAATGAACAAGTTACCATTTTTGCTCAAATTACTATTTTTTAGTAAGACCATGAAGTGTCAAAAAATATTTCATCATTATTTTGTAGCAAGACCATCATGAACAAAAAACCACTCATCACGGAGATGCGACACAACAGAGAATGCTAATTCACCGTGCGAAAAGTATATATATCATCTCATCACACTGCACTGGAGTATTCTCAAGCGGCGCACACTGCACTACACTACACATTACTAGAGAAAGAACGTGTAAAATTTGGGTCTTGCCAATGCTCTCTAGTCCCTTCTCCTGTGCACGCAGCACACCATATTTCCCTATGAAACTTTCATTACTTTTTTGTGATGAAAAACTAAAGCTGCTGTAGTGCTATTCCTTGCATTCGACATTCGACATTCAGGAAGAACAGGACTAACAGTAGGTATATATCAAATTGACTTATTATCCAAGCACTAACAGTAGGTAAAAAGCTAAAAAAAGGAAAATATCAGCAGCAGAGGACGCCGGACCGCCGGAGCCGGTGCTCACCAGCAGCAGAGGGCTGGCAAGGGGGCGCCGGACCGCCGGAGCCACGGCCGCGGCCAGCTCACCAGCAGCTGCGGGGCGGGAAGGGGGCGGGGACGACGAGGTCGGGAAGGGGGCAGGGACGACCGGGCCGGTGCGGGGATGAGGGCGGGCGGGGACGGCCGGCGGCGATGCGGGGCAGACGAGGACGGCCGGCGGCGCTGCGGGGCGGGGACGGCCGACGGCGGTGCGGAGAGGGGATGGGGGCGCGCGGTGAAGGGCGGGGACGGGGGCGAGCGGTGCAGGGCGGGGACGCCGCGATGCGGCCCAGGCGGGCGCGGCGGCGGCGCAGAAGGGGGCGGTGGCGCCGGGCCGGAGCCACCGGCGGTGGCGGCATGCGTGGATCGAGCGGGATCGAGGGACGGCGTGCGTGGATCGAGCGGCGGCGGGGGCGGATCGAGAGGGATTTTTTTCAGGGGAACGAGTGGTTGGGGGGTCGGGGTGTGGGGCCAGCCGGTCGAGTGGATAAGGCCCGAGGTATGCCGACGGTGTAACCGTCGGCATAGGTTTTGTCCACCTATGCCGACGGTTAGGCCGTCGGCATACCTTTTTTTTAGTATACATGACTACTAATTATTCCAGTTATGTCATTAGTGATTTCGTCAGATCTGAATAATTCTTGTTTTATTTGAACAAATAGTATTGTTGGTGCCAAGTTCTCACATCCTAACGTCTCTATTCATCTGGATTTATTTGAACAAATAGTATCATGCTTAACGATTCCCCCCTCCAAGTGACGGCGGTAGTGCCGTCCGTGGAGGGGGGCCACACCCCGGAGCCCTAAGACGGGCGTCTATGCATGCCACATCACTTTCACACATGCATCAGGACCCGTGCGATGTTTTGGTGGCATAGCTACACCCGGAAGCCCGACCGACCGGACTAACCCTAGCACCGTTGACTCGGCGATCTACGCCTTTGACTTTCGCCGGACGGGCTTTGAACAGTTGACTCTTCCACCTGGTTGTGATAGGTCAGCCCATAAGAACATCCCCGCACACGGTCTGGACCCAACCCACCACTAGATTCCCCCCAGTTCTACCGGACGCGCATGATTCCCCCCTCCAAGTGACGGCGGCAGTGCCGTCCGTGGAGGGGGGCCACACCCCGTAGCCCCAAGACGGGCGTCTACGCATGCCACATCACTTTCACACATGCATCAGGACACGTGCGATGTTCGGTGGCATAGCTACACCCCGAAGGCCACCCCGAATCCCCGCTGACCAGGAGATCTAGCCCTTTGACTATCGCCGGACGGGCTTTGACCAGTGGACTCTTCCACCTGGTTGCGATAGGTCAGCCCATAGAAACATCCCCGAACACGGTCTGGACCCAACCCGCCACTAGATTCGCTCCGGCTCGACCGGACGTGCACGATTCCCCCCTCGAAGTGACGGCGGCACTACCGTCCGTGGAGGGGGGCCACACCCCGGAGCCCCAAGACGGGCGTCTGTGCATGCCACATCACTTTCAGACATGCATGAGGACCCAGTGAGGTGTTTCGGTGGCATTGCTACCCCCCAAGCCTCCCGGCCGGCCTAACCCTGGACCAGTTGACCCGATGATCTAGCCCTTTGACTTTCACCGGATGGGCTTTGACCATTGGACTCTTCCACCTGGTTGCGATAGGTCAGCCCCATAGGAACATCCCTGAACAGGGTCTGGACCCAACACACCAATAGATTCCCTCCGGTTCTACCCGACGCGTACGTCCCCCCATCGAAGTGATGGCGGCACTGCCGTCCGTGGAGGGGCCACACCCCGGAGCCCCAAGGCGGGTGTCTACGCATGCCACATCACTTGCAGACATGCATGAGGACCCGATGTGAGATTGTGATAAAAAATCATTTTAAAGTTGTCCAAATCTGTGGAATCAATTACTTGTGATTTTTACTAAGTACAAGGACCTATATGCAAAAGTACATGAGGTTACATTTTAACATACTCAAAAGTAAAAACAAACCGGATATTCATAATCTATGGAAAATTCTGCCCCAAATCCATATATAATTTGTGTGTGTTTAAGTTTGTATAAATTAGACTTAAATTAATCAGATCTAAAGTTTAAAAAATGTAAAATGAGGTATGCCGACGGTATGGCCGTCGGCATAGATAGGAGAATGAGGTATGCCGACGGCCGCTGTTAGGCCGTCGGCATAGTTTTGACGGCGTCAACCCATCGTCCGCGCCGGGGTTGGCGGGCCCATGTATGTGCCGACGGTATGTCTACGCCAACGGCCCCCGTCGGCATAGTTGGATATACACCGACGGCCCCCGTCAGCATAGATGGAAGTATGCCGACGGTTTTTCTACGCCTACGGTCATCCCACGGCCGTCGGCATAGATAAAGCCGTCGGCAGAAACAGTTATTCTGGTAGTGAATCCAAAAACGAGAAATAGTTTGGATGGGTTTGGGTGAAAAATAACTATAATTTGGTTCGGTCTGGATTATAGTTGTAAACTTTTGGATTGGATTGGTTTGCACTAGAGACCTAGAGTTGTTTGGTTTGGGCTGGATTCAATCTGGGTTTGAAACTATTCACAGGTTTACTTTCGCAGATTACTTCCCTCACACTAAAAAATGTGAAGGTCTATGCAAATTTAAGTTTTTGGGGTAAGTCACCGGTCTTACTGCTAATAATGATGGTTCGCTTCCTTTTTTGCTGAAATTTCACAACTGTTCCTCTTTACTTCCATGTTTAAGTGTTCCATGTAGATTGAGCAGGTACTACGAATTCATAAATATATTATTCTGGAGTTTTATCTTTTGTATGGTTGATAGCTGATCATTGAAGCTGAAAACAATGTTCTGAAAATCATGAACTTATTCTCAGGGATAACAAATATGAACATTATCATTTCTTAAGACAAGGATTTAACTTTGTTGAACATTCTCATGCTACTTATTCTCAATTTATTTTCTTAATCACACTTGGAAGATTTCCCTGGTGTCATAGTCTTGCTCAAATTTCACAAATATATCGGTGTAATGGCTATCTAGGTACACCTGACATCCCCAAAACAATCAACTAAGGTCTGGGAAAGTTATATATATTCATCTAATTTTCCCTGATACATTGTGTATTTGTGTTTCTGCAAAATCCTGGATTTTATCAACCAAGTTACTAAACCATTGAGGAAAGCAATACTATCATCCGCTGGATGCAAATTCTGATCTTCCATTCCCTCTCGAGGATCAACTTTACAAAGATCTTACTATCATCTGTTCCTGACGATGCACATCCTATGAAATTGCTTTGTAATAAACCAGTTGGTTCCACGGGTAAATAAAAATATATTCCTCTAATCCCTTTGTTCGTCTACTGTCCAAAAGTTCAATGATATAACTAGGAGGACCAACCTGAGTAGGGCATGTTGGAGACCGAGTTCCATGGAGGCCTTTATTTTGAAAACTTCAAAATTCAAAATTTTCAATTTTAAAAAATTCTAAAAAAATTTACACATGTATGCAAGGATATAATGTGTACGGGTGTAAAATTTTAGGATGAAATAACTTGAATTGTGGGCTGCACAAAAAGGACAAAATCATAGACTTGAGGATGAACAGTTGTAAGTGCATCTAGTGCCCCTTAGTAATTTTGGTGTATTGAAGACTTATAGGTTAAGGGACTAATGTGTTTGTGAGTGTACACAGGTTCTATAAATCTATGAGGAGTTTGATATTTACGAAGAAAGTCGACCCCTAAAAATGAATGTCTTCACCTGAAGACTTTGAAAATGAGGAAATTGGTGTGACATTGAAGACATTGATATTGATGCGAGGATTATGAAGCGTGAAGACTTTTTGTTGTCGTAGTTTCATTTTCTCTTTCTTGAGTCATAGGAAATACCGTACTATTAAAGGGGGTCAAGGTAAAACTAAGGAAACATTTCCAAGTGATGCTCATCTAAAAGCCTACACATACCCAATCCTTTCGAGTGAAGCCATTGGAAATCTCATACAGTTCAGTCAATTTCTTTAGTGATAGAGACGAAGATCTTCTGTTCTCTGAGGAATTTGTTCTGACTGAGGAGTTAGGAATTCGCCAGTGCGGATTGCCTACAAGTGAGGAACATGATAGCCCTGAGGAATTTGAGAGCTCAAATTTCCGGCAGTTGCTGTGCTATGCGCTAGCTGTCCCAAAATATCTTATCCACCTAATGTTCATATCATTGAAGGGCATTTATGTCTTATCATGTCGGGCTGCTCCCTGGCTATAAATAGCCGCCCCCTACAACCACTAGCTGGTTGACTGCTCTGAGAGAAACTGACACTTGTCAATGAGAGCATCCCATCCTTCGAGGACTTTGAGAGAAAATCATCAGTGAGGAAAAACCCAAACCCAACACCTACAACCCAAAGTGATTGAGCATCACTGAAGAGATTGTTCCTGTGTGGAATCGACGCTTGTTACCTTTGAAGACTGTGCATCTTCCAGACAGTTAGGCATCAAGGTCTAGAGCATCCAAGAGGAATTGTGGATCGCCGGGTGACCTAGTCTGTGAAGGTTTGGAAGTCACATGAAGACTTACCACGAGAGATTGGGCGAGGTCTGTGTGACCTTAGCTCAAGGAGAATACAGTGAGGACTGTGTGTCCTTTGGTTTAAATACCTAGCCGCTCCAACCAGACGTACAACTGTCACAGCAGTTGGAACTGGTCTATCAAATCACTGTCTTCACCAAGCTACTGGTTCTATTTCCTCAACCCTTTCATTTCCTCATTCATGTGTTGATGAAATTGATCGTTACTGTTTGGAGACTTTGACTGAAGAATTTTTCTATTTCCTCAATCATATTTCTTCAGTCACTTTGTCTTTTGCCTGCTTATCCTGTTTTCACGCAACCCTTGCTCCGTGTATGCTTCATTTCATCATGATGACTATGCTACTGTGTTGTTATGCATGCACCTGAGTACTTATTCCGCTGCTAGTAGTTCGTCGCTTAGGAAATTTCTCAAGCAGTATTTCCTCAGTGACGAATTCATAAAAATAGCCTATTCACCCCCCTCTAGTCGATATAACACACTTTCAATTGGTATCAGAGCAAGGTACTCCCTTGTTCTGTGTAATTTTGGTTTAACCACCTGGAGTTTTAGTTATGTCGACTGCAGGCATGATCAAGGTCTCGGCTGGGTGTCCTACCTTCGATGGGATGGACTACCCCTACTGGAAGAACAAGATGCGCATGCATCTTGAGGCAATTGACAATGATCTCTGGTACGTTGTGGAAAATGGCGTTCCCTCCGTCACTCCTTCCATGAATGTTGCTGATGTGAAGAGATTCAAGCAACTCGACTCTCAAGCGAAGAATATCATATGTGGCCATCTGAGCAAAGGACAGTACGACAGAATGAGTGCTTTGGAGACTGCAAAGCTTATTTGGGATAGGCTGTCCAAGGTCAACGAAGGAGTCTCAACCCAACGTGACTCTCGAGTTGACGTTTTTCGCAATCTCTTCAACCGCTTCAAAAGACTCGACAACGAAAATGTTCAGCAAACTTTTGATCACCTCACTGACATCTCAAATGAGCTTCAAGCACTTGGTGCCACTGACATCACCGACCATGAGGTGGTGAAGAAATTGCTGAGGTCACTTGATTCCTCATTCGATACACTGGCACTGATGATTCAAGAACGTGGAGACTACAAGTCACTAGATCCTGCTGATATCCTCGAGAGGCTGAACACTCATGAATTCCAACAAGCTGAGAAGAGAGGTCTCTACGGGCCAAGCTATGGAAGATCACGCGCACTGAAGGCCAAGATAGTTTCCTCATCTGAAGGAGAAGATTCTGATAGCAGCCTTGGTGACCCTGAAGAACTAAGCCAGGAGCTAGCAATGCTCGTGAGGAAATTCCAGAAGTTCTCAATGCGTGGTCGCTTTGGAAAATCTTCAACAGGTGTTGACATGAGATCAGATTCCTCATCCCGCGATTACAAGAAGAGGACTTGCCACAAATGCAAGAAACCTGGTCACTACATAATTGATTGTCCTCTGTGGGCGAAGGAATCAAAGAAGAAGAAATACAAGGATGATAGTTCAGACGACTCAAAGAAAAACAAGAAATCTTCAAAGTCCTCATCATCAAAATCTTCAAAGACTGCATATATGAATATGAAAAATCTAATCATGAAGAAATGATTCACTCATTATGTTCATAAGTCCTCGACGAATTTCTCACGTCCTCATACTACTACATATGTTCATACGTCCTCATACTGCTACATATGTTCATAAACCTAATCATGAAGAAATGATTCACTCAATATGAAAAATAATGCATATATTCATATGAAAGCAATAGGACGCAAGCTAATCATGAAGAAATGATTCACTCATTTCTCACGTCCTCATACCGCTACATTTGTTGCATTATTTGATGAAATTCTGTCTGATGAATCTGATGTCATATTCTTCACTCTGAAGTATATGAGTTCATAAGATGCACTAATTAATCTGCAGGATGAAACACCCAAAGCTACTGAGTGGGTCCTAGACAGTGGATGTACAAATCACATGACTGGTGACAAGAACTTACTGATGGACTCTGCTTTATCTCCATCACATCTGAAGCATATCACCTACGCTGACAAAGGCAAAAGCAAGGTATTGGGTCTAGGTAGGGTTGCAATCTCAAAGGATCGACACATGGACAAAGTCATGCTTGTCGAGTCCCTCGGATTCAACCTCATGTATGTCTCAATGCTTTGTGATCTTGATATGGTTGTCGTCTTTGGCAAATATCGTTGCATTGTGCTCATGGAATCTGACAATTCCAAAGTCTTCGAAGGCTTTAGGGGAGGAGACTTGTATATTGTTGATTTATTTGCAGGACCACAGCCTGCCACATGTCTACTTGCAAAAGCTTCAGAAGGCTGGCTATGGCATCGTCGACTCGGTCATGCTGGCATGATGAACTTGCACACGCTTATGAAGAAGAAGCACGTCATTGGCATTGAGGGTGTCAAATTCCTCAAAGATCATCTTGTGTGGGCTTGTGAGGCTGGAAAGATGACCAGAGCTAAGCACCCCTCTAAGACTATCATGACTACCACTCGTCCTTTTGAATTGCTTCACATGGACCTCTTTGGCCCTACTCATTATGCCACACTAACAAATGCAGCATCTCTATACGGCTTTGTTATTGTTGATGATTATTCTCGTTACACTTGGGTGCATATCATTATGTACAAAACTGAAGTGCAGGAAGTCTTCAAACGATTTTTCTCAAGGGCCTCGACGAATTTCGGTGTGAAGATCAAGCACATCAGGAGTGACAAATGGGACCAAGTTCAAGAATATTCGTCTTGATGACTATCTTGATGAACTTGGTATTACTCATGAGTTATCAACCCCATACACTCCTCAGCAGAACGACATCGTGGAGCACAAGAACATGACTCTTGTTGAGATGGCTCGCACTATGCTTGATGAATACAAGACGGCTCGTCGCTTCTGGCCTGAGGCTATTGATACTGCATGCCACATCATCAACAGAGTATATCTTCACAAATTCTTCAAGAAGACCTCATAAGAACTCCTCACTGACAAGAAACCCAATGTGAGTTATTTCAAAGTCTTCGGTGCTAAATGCTGGATTAGAGATCCACATCACAACTCCAAATTTGCACCGAAAGCACATGAGGGTTGTATGCTTGGTTACGAAAAGGACTCGCACACCTACAGAGTCTTCAACACCTATCACAACAAGGTGGTTGAAACTGTAGATATGCGGTTCGATGAAACTAACGGCTCACAAAGAGAGCACCTACCTCCTGTGCTAGATGAAATGTCTCCTGAGGAATCCATCAAGTTCAAGGCTACTGAGGATGTCATACCTACTGAAGAATGTGCTGGAGAAGTCATTCCAGAACGTCAAGATAATCATGCTGGTGCATCTGAAGAAAATGGCTCTGAAGAAAATGCTGAGTCTACTCAAAGTCGTCAACCTGCACATCCTCGCGTTGCAAATGAAGTGCAAATTGAGAGAATCATCGATGACATCAACACACCAGGTCCTCTCACACGCTCAAAAGCTTCACATTTGTCTAACTTTTGTGGGCACTTCGCTTTTGTATCTATCACAGAGCCCACCAAAGTTGACGAGGCATTTCTGGAGCCTGAGTGGATTCAAGCTATGCAAGAGGAATTGCATCAATTCGAGCTCAACAATGTGTGGGAACTTGTCAAGCGACCAGACCCACGCAAGCACAATATCATCGGTACCAAATGGATCTACCGCAACAAGCAAGACGAAAATGGCCTAGTGGTGAGGAACAATGCTCGTCTTGTAGCTCAAGGCTACACACAGGTTGAAGGAATTGATTTCGATGAAACTTTTGCACCTGTTGCTAGACTTGAGGCTATTCGCATATTGCTTGCTTATGCTAACCATCATAATATCATCTTATATCAAATGGATGTGAAAAGTGCATTCCTCAATGGTAAGTTGAGGAAGAAGTATATGTCCCTCAAACCCCAGGTTTTGAAGATCCTAAGCATCCTGGCAAAGTCTTCAGACTCAATCCTCAAGCAGGCTCCTCGGGCGTGGTATGATACACTGAAGGAATTCCTCATGAAGAAAGGCTTCAAACCCGGTTCACTTGACCCAACTCTTTTCACCAAAACCTATGATGATGAATTATTCGTGTGCCAAATATATGTTGATGATATTATCTTTGGCTGTACTAACCAACGTTACAGTGACGAATTTGCCTATATGATGAGTGAGGAATATCAAATGTCTATGATGGGAGAATTGAAATTCTTCTTAGGTCTTCAAATTCGTCAACAACGCAATGGCATCTTCATTTTTCAAGAGAAATACCTCAAGGACGTTCTGAGGAAATTCGGCATGCAAGATTACAAAGGCGTCAAAATCCCTATGCCCACAAATGGTCATCTATGCACCGATGAAAATGGTATAGACTTCGATCAAAAGGTATACCGCTCCATGATTGGCTCTTTATTGTACCTATGTGCATCTAGGCCAGATATTATGCTTAGTGTTTGCATGTGTGCCCGTTTTCAAGCTACACTGAAGAAATCACACAATAAGGCTGTGAAACATATTCTTCGATATCTAGCTCACACCCCAACACTTGGATTATGGTATCCCAAGGGCTCGACTTTTGATCTCATTGGATATTCTGACTCTGACTATGCTGGTGATCGAGTGGATCGCAAGTCAACATCAGGCACATGCCATTTCCTCGGACGATCCTTAGTATGTTGGTCCTCGAAGAAGCAGAACTGCGTATCACTCTCTACTGCTGAAGCTGAGTACATTGTTGCTGGCTCTTGTTGCGCTCAATTGCTATGGATGAAGCAAACCCTCAAGGACTATGGCATCAACATGAAGAATGTGCCACTCTACTGCGACAACGAGAGTGCCATCAAGATTGCTCATAACCCAGTTCAGCACTCGAAGACTAAGCACATCCAGATTCATCATCATTTTCTTCGAGATCATGTGTTGAAGGGCGACATCTCCATCGACCACGTGAAGACTGAAGAACAGCTGGTAGATATCTTCACAAAGCCCTTGGATGAGAAGAGATTTAGCAAGTTGCGGTGTGAGCTAAATATCTTAGAATCTTCGAATGTTCTTTGAAAGGACACACATCCTAACACTTATGCAAAATTGATGACTTAGATGTGCAACACACGAAGTAACGTTTTTCTTCAGTCAATGAAGACTAACCCTCTAAGTGTGAAGAATTTGATTCTCAAAGCCCTACAACAATTGTACGCGGTGTCTGAAATCATCATTCTTATACGGTGGGTCACGCCACCAACCAAAATTGAAAATCTTCAAATTTGAGTTTTTCTTCTTTTTGCAAATTCTTCAAATTTTCAAATTCCTCAACTTTGCAATTTCCTAAAACTTTTCAATTGATGTTCTTCATTGACTATATATATATATATATATATATATATATATATATATATATATATATATATATATATATATATATATATATGAGTTTTCAATGTCCTCAATAGCATTCACTTATTGCTAATTCTTCAAGTTGATTTTTTCTCTAAGTGAATGTGATCGGACCCTTTCCCCCTCGATGCTAAACTCAACCCAGTCTGTTCACAAATTCTTCATATGCGTTCTATTTGAAACCCGTTCAAAATCTTCACTGTGTCCTTGACAGCTGGACATTTACAACAGTAGTCCAGCAGCATTTAAATTTGTCTTTTCAATTCCTAATAATACCTAACCTATTCCTTTTGCCTCCAAAATAATTGTGGCACTGCCTAAAATTGTGTTGGATTTATTGGGTCTAGTTCCATATTTTCCCAACACCAATTGGATGCCCAATTAATTACTTTCCCTCTCTGGTAATAAATAAAAAAACAGAAAAACAGAAAAATAGAAAAGGGGAGGAGGACCTACCCACTTACCTGGCGCGGCCCAGTCCACCTCCCTCACCTACCCCTCTCTGCGTGTCGATGCCGCCATAGTCGAGCGCACCCGCGCCGATCCCAGCTCGACACGGCGACGCCCGAGGCCGGCTGAGGGGATAAGGGAGACCCCCGTTCCTCTCCCCTGGCCACATCTCCCTCGCTCCACTCACATCGCCCCTCTTCCCCTCTCCACCTCTCCCTCTCCGTCGATCTGGAGAGGGCCCGACGCGTTCGACGCCGTCAAGGCAGCGCCACCGCGGCCACCGTCCTCATCGCGCCTGCAGCTCGTGTCCACGGGCTCCGTCGATCCTCGCCTCGTCGTCCGGTGCCTCGACTGGAGCCGGGGAGCAGCGTGGCGACCGCCCCGACTCGTCTCTTCTTCGGCTCGTCGTCGTCAGTTTCTTCAACGCCGACGACCACGGCCTTCCCCTGCGCTACTAAGCACCTCAAGGGCCTCCGTGTGCCACGCCGTAAGCCTCCGCACCCCCTCCTTCCTCTGGTTCCTCCTCGAGCCCCGTGGCTAACTCGCGGTGCCGCCGTCGCCATTATCGAGCTCTGCTCCACTGCGGAGCTCGTCGCAGCCGATGTGCTTGCCCTTTGGCCGAACCAAAGGCACGGGCGTGTTCCTGGAGGACACCCGCTTCGTCCTAGCTAGCTGGCGCGCTCGAAAACCGCCCGCAACCATTTTCCTCTCTCTGACCCGAAACTCGCCGCCGCCATGGCTCCTCGCCGGCGTGCCCAACGGCCGTCTCCGGTCATTCTGAGGCCATGGGTCGACGCGGAAGGGAGAGCCCGTTCGATTGCAACTAAAACCGCGCAGAAAGACCTACCGTAGCAAGAATCCGACGCTCGACGGAGATGCGCCATCGCGGACGGCCTCACCGGAGCCACTTCGGCGGCTCTGCCAGCATGGCGCCGCGTGGGGTCCACCCCAGGTCGCTGGCAAGTGGGTCCCCTGCGCCTGTTTGACCATGTTGACCTGGGTCAACGTGGTTACTGTTCATCCCTGCAGCTGACGTGTGGGCCCGCCTCATTTAATTGTCTAATTAATCATTTTGCTAATTAAGTTTAATTAATTAAATAATTAGTGACACTGACAGATGGGGCCCACTCCCTAATTAACCCTGCTAATTAAACTAATTCACTGTTAGTCTAAACAGAGGCTGACATGTGGGTCCCACTGGACCCACATGTCAGGTTTGACTCCGGTCAGACGCTGTTGACCGCTGACGTCACAGTGACATCATGCTGACATCATAATTCATTTCTGTTAATTAAATAGATTCCAAAAAATTAAATAATCTTTAAAAATTAATACTTTTTAAACCGTAGCTCAGATCGAAAAACTTAAAACATGAAAGTTGCTCAGAACGACGAGACGAGTCTGATCGTGCCGTCTGTTTCCTTGTCGGAACCTCCTACGTAGGAGAACTCGTAACTCCGAGCCCGATTTCGGTAGATGAATAGTGCACACACACCGGTTAACAAATCCCAGATTAACTCTAAAAATAACTAAAATGACTTAGAGGCATATTTAGGCAACCCTGCACTGCATCATAGCATCGCACGCACTGTGTTGCATATGTTTGCATTATATTTACTTGTTTCCTCCCCCTCTTCTCTTTCGGTAGACCCCAACGTTGCCGTATCTCCTGAGGCAGACGCCACTCCGGAGTAAGACTACGTCCCCGACGACCCTGCCCTTGCCATCGAACAGACAGGCAAGCACCCCCATTTTGAGCATTCCGATATCGCCCACTCTCTTCTCTCTTATGCTTGCATTAGAAGTTACTGCTGCTACTGTTGTCCTATATCTGCTGCATAGCCTGCTTTACTATAGCCTACTTTTGATACCTGCCTGTTCTCCTAAACTGTTTAGTATAGAATGGGTAGAGCCTTATCAGAGACCCACTTGTCCCGACTGCCCCGCTGGACTCTCAGAAGACCCGAGCAACGGGATCGAAGATCAGACCCGGGGACCGCACGTCACTTCCCCCTATGTTGCTCGACACTGCTGGGTTACTATCGAGTGCCGAGGGTGATACCTCGTCAGCACTTCTGATGATAACCTTGTAGGTTAGTTAATTGGTCGTGGTAAGCGAGGGTGATTCCTCCTACACCACCCCCGATACCGACGCCGTCACGCAACCTCTCAAGTGTGGACCTCGAGGGTGATTCCTCCTTCGTTCACCTTGATGATAACATCGAGCGGGAATTCCATCGAGGGTGATTCCTCAGGGTTCCCTTCGGTGTCAGACACACAACTACCTTGGATATTATGACTTGACTATGAACCATGATACTAAAGACGGGTCGGCCCTGAGGGGTACCCGCGCGAGCATGAATGCGAAGTGATGTGGAGTTGGGTTGACCTGAGAGGTGCCCACGAGATAACTACGAGGCGTGGCCGGGCATTCTTAGCCCTTGCCGCAAGTCCTCGAGACGGGGCGACGGGGTCACATCGATCGTGAGTCTCTGCTCGTTACCGCGCGCTCCCAATTCACTAATGGTTTGGATATTTGATCCGAGGGGCCTCTCGCCTGATAGCACTAACCATCACGTGGGCATAGTATGGGCGTTCTGCGTCGTATACTTCAGCCGAAGCTTAATAGACGTCAGCGACTGAGCAGCGCGCACTGGATTGGACTGGTTACGCAACCGCGCTTGTATTAAGGGGTTGCTAGGTCTGCTTCCGGCCGCCCACGCAACGCGCAGGAGTTCCCGGGGCGAAGGCCCAAGACCCCTGGGGGCATAGGTTAGACCGGCGTGCTGACCTCTCTGTTAAGTATTTGGTCGGGTTGCGGCGTGTTGCTTAGCCGAGGCCGGGCATGACCCAGAAAAGTGTGTCCGGCCGGAGTTAAGCGAGCGTGGTGGGTAAGTTGGTGCACCCCTGCAGGGAAGAAACTTCTATCGATAGCCTGTCCTACGGTAACGGACACTCGGAGTTGTATCCCGATCGGTACAACTAGAACATAACATGAGATGAGAACTGGATAGTACGGCTCTGGGATTGCTTTCTCGCAGGGAGTCGAGGAAGAATCCCCGGCCGAGGTTGATGACATTACTGCTATAATTTACATTATGTTATTCTGCTCTCTTCTAATGCTGCGAGACCGTTGAAGATGCTGAAGATGCTAGTCTTCGATAGGACTAGGCTTTCCCCCTCTATTCTGGCATTTCTGCAGCCCAGTCCACATATACAGCCCCCTTTGAAAATGTTGCATATGTAGTGTAGATCCTTGCTTGTTGAGTACTTCGGATGAGTACTCACGTTTGCTTTATTTTCCTTTTTCCCCCTTTATTCATTTGTCGCATCCAGATGACGGAGTCCCGGAGCCAGATGTCCTCGTCGACGACCACTACTACTACCAGCCCGGAGAGTACTACTACTACGAGGAGCCGTCTGACGACCAGGAGTAGGATCGGAGGGTCCAGGGCAGGAGGCCCACGCCTTTCGATCGTAGAGTTTTATTTTGCCCCGCCTCTATGAAGGCTTATCTCTCTTTCTGTAATATATCTGTACCCAGATATCTAATGCTTCCGCTGACACTTGTATGCCATCGAGCTATGTATTCGAGCCCTCGAGGCCCTGGCTTGTAATATTAAGCTTGTATGAATTTATTTATGTTTTAGAGTTGTGTTGTGATATCTTCAAGTGAGTCCTTAGGCTTGATAGTGTGCATTTGCGTGTATGGTTAGTGCACGATTAAGCCGGGGTCGTCACAAGGGGCATGTTCGTCCAAAATCTTCGGACGAGCAGTTTTTCACTGCGGCTATAAATACCCCTTCCCTTCCTCAAACCTCAGTTACTCTGCTCGACCTCAATCCCGCTTGAGCTCTCAGACCTAGCGCCGTCGCTACTCTCCATCATCGCCGGTGAGGAAGAGCTTTACTGCCTCGACCTCGTCGCCGTCGTACTCGCGCCGGCCGCGGAAATCTTCACTCCGCCACCGCCGTAGCTGTCTTTCGCTGCCAAGTTAGGGCATGGGAGATCTGAACAGACGAACTTCTCCAACTCCACTCCCAGTTCGTCGTGTTCTTCGTCAAGGGTAATTAAAATCTAATTTTACTGCCCTACTTTGATTCTTATGATTTCCACAAAATCTTCAGAAGGTGTTTATTCTTCAACTTCCCACTCCTTAAACACCCGAATGGTTCTGTTTCTTGATTTGTTTCTCTAAGATATGTTTTTCTTCAAGATTCCTCAATTGTGTGGATTTTTAAATCTATACAACTCTGGAACCTAAGTCAAGAACGCTTAGTGAAATTCTTCAAGACTCCTATGGTCAAATTCCTCAAACTTGATACTTTTGAAAAATTTCTGAGAACGCATATGCCCTCTCCAAATTCTTCGCACCTATACTCTGTTCACAGGTACAAAATGTCCGCTGTTGAATCACTAGGTTCTCATCAACTTAACTCATTTGCAGTGTTCCTTGAAGAAAATTTGCATACTTCCTCAGAAACATCCAAAGTTCAAAGTCCTCAGGTGAGGAAAATGGCAGATGGGAAGAGACCTCAGAAAGGAGGCAAAAGGCCAGAAACAAACACTGCTTTTGAAATTCCTGACGACATATATGATGAATATTGCACACCTGATGAGGCAACTCATGGCAAAGAAACCAAGACTCAGCGCAAAGTGTGGATTCAGAGAATTGAGAGGAGATGGGCTAAGGAATGGAGGGAATACCGCTATGTCACTCCAAAGTACATGAAGAAATTCACCATGAACCCTCCATGTCCAAGACCTCCTTTGGTTGCTGGCCAAGAAGCTGATCCCACCAGCGTCAGACGCGGTGAGGAATTTCCAAAGGAATGGGCCAAGCGCCAAGCCAAATTTGCTAAAGTGGCAAAAGAAGCAGTGAAGAAATTCAATGAGGATTCTCAAGCTGCTGCTGCTGCTGAAGCCTTTGCCAGTAAGTCTGCGCCTAAGAAGGCTATGCCGAAGAAATCTGCTGTGAAACCAACTTCCTCAACAGCAATGCCCTCACGGCCAAGTTCCTCAACAGCAAAGCCCTCAAGGCAAAATCCTCAAGCAACTTCTTCAAGGGCAGTGCCAATCCCTTCAGTTGCCACAAAATCCTCAGCTGCTGCCACAAAGTCCTCAACACCAGTGCACCTTGGAACGTGTCAACGGACTGCGGGCTTTTCCATTGCTTCTGGAGCATCTACAAGTTCCTCAGCTCCACCACAGTCCCCAATAGGTCCAACGTTGCTAAAAGTCAAAGCCACTGCTGGACATGGAAAGAGGCCAAGTCCTCACAAGAAGCAAGTGGCGTTTCATGTTCCGTCTGATGACGATGAAGCTGATGATGAAGAACTTGCTGAAATCATCAGGGATAGACAAGAAAATGCCGCTAGAGCCAAAGGCAGTTCTGTACCTCTCATGTTGGATACAAAGAAGATCCTCGATTTCATCGACCTCTGGCACAAAGATCCCAACACTCCACTGCCTGACTTGAACCTAACTCTTGGTCAAAGTCACATGCTGACTGCCTTCATAGGCGAAGAGAAATGGAAATTTGAGAAGGCCAGACAAGTCAAGAAGGCTCAGTACAAGAAGGAGCGATTTCTGAAGAACAATGTTCTGAACATGTCTCCTGAAGAACTTGTAAATATGCAAAAGGAAATCAAAGGCCTCAGTGATGAATTTGACTCATATCATGCAGACTGGCTCGGTGCCAAAGTCAGATTTGTCAAGCTTGCCAAAAACCTCAAAACAAACATTGCAGCACCATCGCAACAACAAATTCCTCAAGCTATAGCATCCGCTCAGCCCACTGAAGAAACTGCAAGCACAACTCATGAAAATCAGGTTGCTGAAGAAACTGAGGATACCAGGGCTGCTGAAGAAATTCCAGCTCCTGAAGACAATGCCAGGGCAACTACCAATGTTGCGCCTGAAGAAACTGAAAATGCCAGGGCGACTGCGTCAGTCATGCCTGAAGAAACTGAACCTACTTCATCTGCTCCTCCTGCCAAAACATCAAAGATGAAGAATATCACTCTTCCTTCTGCATCAGAAGTGAAGAAAACCAAGGCTGCGGAGAAGGCAGCTGTGAAGAAAAGGAAAGCATCAACCTCCGCAGAGTCCTCAACTCCCAAGAAAGTAAGGACTTTGACAAGCTCCTTCACTAATTCAATTGATGCGGTTCCGATCTCGATTGTACCATCAAAGGAACTCATTCCATTTGGTGAGGAATATGTCATTCCAGATGACACAGATGAGGAAAATCCTTCTGCTGCTTCTTCAGAGCAGTTGGATGAAGAAATTGAAGTGGAAGATAGCCCTTTCACCCCATTGGTATCATCGCCTATGCCTCAGTTCACAGCTGAAGAGGCAGGCATTGAGGAAATTGAAGAAGACATGGATATTGGCTCAACTACTTCTGTGCTGAATGATGACTATTGGGAAAATCTTCACCACAATTCACCATTGACCACACCTCTGCATCCAATCCCTCAGTCCCCTGTGCAAACTGAAGAAATTCAAACGGGATCTGAAGGATGTCAAACTTCTCTCCTTTCCATTCCTGAAGAAATTCCAGCTGCAACAACTGAAGAAATGGAGAATCAAACCGCTATTGAAGAACCTGAAGCTTCAATTCCTCAGTCAGCAGCTCCAGAGATTATGACACAAGAGGTTGTGAAACCTTCCACTACAAATCTTCAGGCCAAGCAACAAAATCCTCATGCAAAAAGGCCAAAGTTTAAGGCTGCTGATTTCTTTGATGAACATCATTTCTTTACTTATGTCAATCCATATGACTCAGCAAGACTTCGGCGCAAGAGGTTCTGGACAGCTAGCCAGATGAATTTCTATGCGGCTATTCTGTTTGACAAGGACAAGGTATTTGAGCACCATCAAATTCCTCATGTGGATATGGAGTCCATCCCGTGCTTCCAACCTGTCTTGAATGTTCTTCACGAAGCTGGGCTCCTGAATTTCTGTGCTGACATCTGCGATTGGAATGAAGAGCTAATTCTTCAATTCTATGCTACTCTGCACCTCACTGGAAATGTGGATGATGTTAATTCCTGGGTGCATGATTGGATGACTGAGAACACTCACTACAAAGCTCCGGCCTCTGAATTGCTTCATGCCGTTCCAGTCAGTCCTCCTGCTGAAGGAGCAAGGCGCATGTATGAAGAACCTGAACTTCAAAATCATCTCATGCAAATACTGATGAAGCCTTTGTGTCCAGGCCAAGCTCAAAGAACCACTTTCCTTGTGAAAGACTTGTTATATGTGCCAAGGACAATCTACCGCATCTTAACCAAAACTCTCAGTCCAATCAAAGGCCACAACTCAGAAGAAGAAGAAGAGGTTGTTGGGATCATGAAGAATCTGCTGTTCAACATTATACATGGTATTCCCATTAACTACCACGATTTCTTCATAAGGACTTTGGCAAATGTTGCACTATCTCCGTTTGAGTTGAAACCCTATGCTCCATGGATTATGAAATTCATCAGAACCAGGTCTTCAATTCACTACAAGGCAGATTGTCGGAATCACCTCAGCTTCTTGCCTCCCATTGAAGTCCTCAAAAGGACTATTTCTTTAGCTGATGAAAAAGGCAAAGCTGTTGTTATTGATGAAGGCACTCGTCCATTGGATGGTCAGTTTCGCAAAGCTGCATATTACTCCACCAATGATGACTCTGCAACTCAAGACTCTGCCGCTAAAGCCACAAAGCAAAATCCTCAAGCCATTGCTCCACGAGTGATGACTGATCATGAGCTTCTTCTAAGTCTTCATCAGAAGGTTGATCGCAATCACAAGTGGGTCAAGCATCAATTTGGCTCAATTCTTTAGAACATGACAGTCACGCAAAATACTGTGAAGAAGAACCACTATTATGCGCATGAAATCTTCGATCGCACTTGGGCCATACTTTCTCATCTCTACAGTGCTAAAGACCTCAAGCAGATGGACTTTCAACAGAACTTTGACTGGTCTCATCCTCCTTCGAAGAAATTCAAGTAGGTCAAAGTTCCTCAGCTGGTCACCAGTTCATTTTCTTCATCACGTGAGACGGATGAAGCTGAGGATCTCGACGACACTGCGGCAGGCCCTACTTCAACGAATGACCCCAACAACGCTGGCGCTCGTCCATGGACATCATGATGATATTCTTCAGGGGCGTTAGTCCTCATTTTTCGTCCCTTTTGGTCATTCAATGACAAAGGGGGAGAAATTTGAGTTAGTCTTCAAGCGGGTCTTATATATATGGGCTGTTTTTTTGTTAAGTTACAACTCTTGCTCTTCTGAAGTGCTTGTTGGTTGAGTTGTAAACTTAAGTACGATGGTGGTCTGATACTTTTGAACTGCTTTCTGCATGCTTATTTCCTCAAGCACATTAATGCACGCATGCTGAAATTCGTCAGACACCATTTTCCATCATGCATTTCAAATTCTTCATATCATATGTTAAATGCGTGTATGGATTACAAGATATAGGGGAAGATCTCCATGATTTTACTCTACAATGTGCATTTGCAATCCAAAGCAAATTCCTCAAATATGCACATCTTCAGGGGGAGTTTCTCTATATCTTGCAATCAAATTCCTCAATATCAGTATTTACATTTCATATGTTTATCCCCGTTGAAAACTTAACCTATTTGTCATCAATCACCAAAAAGGGGGAGATTGTAAGTGCATATAGTGCCCCTTAGTGATTTTGGTGTATTGAAGACTTATAGGTTAAGGGACTAATGTGTTTGTGAGTGTACACAGGTTCTATAAGTCTATGAGGAGTTTGATATTCACAAAGAAAGTCGACCCCTAAAAATGAATGTCTTCACCTGAAGACTTTGGTTTTCTTGAAGACTTTGAAAATGAGGAAATTGGTGTGACCTTGAAGACATTGATATTGATGCGAGGATTATGAAGCGTGAAGACTTTTTATTGTCGTAGTTTCATTTTCTCTTTCTTGAGTCATAGGAAACACCGTACTATTAAAGGGGGTCGACGTAAAACTAAGGAAACATTTCCAAGTGATGCTCTGCTACTTCTTGAGCTTGCGTTGGTTTTTCCCTTGAAGAGGAAAGGGTGATGCAGCAAAGTAGAGATAAGTATTTCCCTCAGTTTGAGAACCAAGGTATCAATCCAGTAGGAGACAACGCACAAATCACCTAGCACCTGCACAAACAATCAAACACTTGCACCCAACGTGATAAAGGGGTTGTCAATCCCTTCACGGTTACTTGCAAAAGTGAGATCTGATAGAGATAGATGAAACTAAACAAACGATAAAGTAAATACTTTTGGTATTTTTGGTTTATAGATCGGAAAGTAAAAGATTGCAAAATAGTAGATCAGAAACTTATATGATGGAAAAGAGACCCGAGGGCCATAGGTTTCACTAGAGGCTTCTCTCAAGATAGCAAATAATACGGTGGGTGAACAAATTACTGTCGAGCAATTGATAGAAAAGCGCAAAGTTATGACGATATCTAAGGCAATGATTATGAAATATAGGCATCATGTCCGTGTCAAGTAGACCGAAACGATTCTGCATCTACTACTATTACTCCACACATCGACCGACTCCTACCTGCATCTAGAGTATTAAGTTCATGAAGAACAGAGTAACGCATTAAGTAAGATGACATGATGTAGAGGAATAAACTCAAGCAATATGATGAAAACCCCATCTTTTTATCCTCGATGGCAACAATACAATACGTGCCTTGCTGCCCCTACTATCACTGGGAAAGGACACCGCAAGATTGAACCCAAAGCTAAGCACTTCTCCCATTGCAAGAAAAACCAATCTAGTTGGCCAAACCAAACCGATAGTTCGAAGAGAATTACAAAGATATCAAATCATGCATAAAAGAATTAAGAGAAGATTCAAATAATATTCATAGATAAGCTGATCATAAATCCACAATTCATCGGATCTCGACAAACACACCGCAAAAGAATATTACATCGGATAGATCTCCAAGAACATCGAGGAGAACATGGTATTGAGAATCAAAGAGAGAGAAGAAGCCATCTAGCTACTAGCTATGGACCCGTAGGTCTGAGGTAAACTACTCACGCTTCATCGGAAGGGCAATAGGGTTGATGTAGAAGCCCTCCGTGATCGAATCCCCCTCCGGCAGGGTGCCGGAAAAGGCCCCTAGATGGGATCTCACGGGAACAGAAGGTTGTGGCGGTGGAAAAGTCTTTTCGTGGATGCTTCTGGTGGTTTGGGAACATATGTGAATATATAGGCGAAAGAATTAGCTCAGGGGAGTCACGGGGGGGCCCATAAGGCAGGGGGGCGTGCCCTCCACCCTTGTGGCCACCTCGTGGCTCCTCCGACTTCATCTCCAAGTCTCCTGGGTGACTTCTGGTCCAAGAAAGATCATCGCGAAGGTTTTATTCCGTTTGGACTCCGTTTGGTATTCCTTTTCCATGAAGCTAAAAAACAAGGAAAAAACAGAAACTGGCACTGGGCTCTAGGTTAATAGGTTAGTCCCGAAAATAATATAAAATAGCATATTAATGCATATAAAACATCCAAAATAGATAATATAATAGCATGGAACAATAAAAAATTATAGATATGTTGGAGACGTATCAAGCATCCCCAAGCTTAATTCCTTCTCGTCCTCGAGTAGGTAAATGATAAAAACAGAATTTTTGATGTGGAATGCTACCTAACATATTTATCCATGTAATTTTTCTTTATTGTGGCATGAATGTTCAGATCCATAAGATTCAAAACAAAAGTTTAATATTGACATAAAACAATAATACTTCAAGCATACTAACAAGGCAATTATGTCTTCTCAAAATAACATGGCCAAAGAAAGCTTATCCCTACAAAATCATATAGTCTGGCTATGCTCCATCTTCAGCACAGAAAATATTCAAATCATGCACAACCCCGATGACAAGCCAAGCAATTGTTTCATACTTTTAGTGTTCTCAAACCTTTTCAACTTTCACGCAATACATGAGCGTGAGCCATGGACATAGCACTATAGGTGGAATAGAATATGGTGGTTGTGGAGAAGACAAAAAGAAGGAGATAGTCTCACATCAACTAGGCATATCAACGGGCTATGGAGATGCCCATCAATAGATATCAATGTGAGTGAGTAGGGATTGCCATGCAACGGATGCACTAGAGCTATAAGTTTATGTAAGCTCAAAAAGAAACTAAGTGGGTGTGCATCCAACTCGCTTGCTCACGAAGACCTAGGGCAATTTGAGGAAGCCCATCATTGGAATATATAAGCCAAGTTCTATAATGAAAATTCCCACTAGTATATGAAAGTGTCAACATAGGAGATTCTCTATCATGAAGATCATGGTGCTACTTTGAAGCACAAGTGTGGTAAAAGGATAGTAACATTGCCCCTTCTCTCTTTTCTCTCATTTGTTTTTATTTTGGGCCTTCTCTTTTTTTGTTGGCCTATTTTTTTTCGTTCGGAGTCTCATCCCGACCTGTGGGGGAATCATAGTCTCCATCATCCTTTCCTCACATGGGACAATGCTCTAATAATGAAGATCATCACACTTTTATTTACTTACAACTCAAGAATTACAACTCGATACTTAGAACAAAATATGACTCTATATGAATGCCTCCGGCGGTGTACCGGGATGTGCAATGAATCAAGAGTGACATGTATGAAAGAATTATGAAAGGTGGCTTTGCCACAAATACGTGTCAACTACATGATCATGCAAAGCAATATGACAATGATGGAACGTGTCATAATAAAACGGAACAGTGGAAAGTTGCATGGCAATATATCTCGGAATGGCTATGGAAATGCCATAATAGGTAGGTATGGTGGCTGTTTTGAGGAAGGTATATGGTGGGTGTATGGTACCGGCGAAAGTTGCGCGACACAAGAGAGGCTAGCAATGGTGGAAGGGTGAGAGTGCGTATAATCCATGGACTCAACATTAGTCATAAAGAACTCACATACTTATTGCAAAAATCTATTAGTCATCGAAACAAAGTACTACGCGCATGCTCCTAGGGGGATAGATTGGTAGGAAAAGACCATCGCTCGTCCCCGACCGCCACTCATAAGGAAGACAATCAATAAATAAATCAGGCTCCGACTTCATCACATAACGTTTCACCATACGTGCATGCTACGGGAATCACAAACTTTAACACAAGTATTTCTACAATCCACAATTACTTACTAGCATGACTCTAATATCACCATCTTTATATCTCAAAACAATCATAAGAAATCAAACTTCTCATAGTATTCAATGCACTTTATATGAAAGTTTTTATTATATCCCTCTTGGATGTCTATCATATTAGGACTAAATTCATAACCAAAGCAAATTACCATGCTGTTTAGAGACTCTCAAAATAATATAAGTGAAGCATGAGAGTTCAATAATTTCTATAAAATAAAGCCACCACCGTGCTCTAAAAAGATATAAGTGAAGCACTAGAGCAAAATTGCCTAGTTCAAAAGATATAAGTGAAGCACATAGAGTATTCTAATAAATCACGATTCATGCGTGTCCCTCTCAAAAGGTGTGTACAGCAAGGATGATTGTGTAAAACTAAAAAGCAAAGACTCAAATCATACAAGACGCTCCAAGCAAAACACATATCATGTGATGAATAAAAATATAGCCTCAAGTAAAGTTACCGATAGACGAAGACGAAAGAGGGGATGCCTTCCGGGGCATCCCCAATCTTAGGCTCTTGGTTGTCCTTTAATATTACCTTGGGGTGCCTTGGGCATCCCCAAGCTTAGGCTCTTGCCACTCCTTATTCCATAGTCCATCAAATCCTTACCCAAAACTTGAAAACTTCACAACACAAAACTCAACAGAAAACCTCATAAGCTCCGTTAGTATAAGAAAATAAATTACCACTTTTGGTACTGTTGTGAACTCATTCTTTATTTATATTGGTGTAATATATACTGTATTCCAACTTTTCCATGGTTCATACCCCCCGATACTACCCATAGATTCATCAAAATAAGCAAACAACACATAGAAAACAGAATCTGTCAAAAACAGAACAGTCTGCAAAGATCTGAATTGTTCTAATACTTATATAACTCAAAAAATTCTGAAAAATTAGGAAAACAGAGGAAATTTGTATATAAATCTTGTGTAAAATATTCAGGATTTTTCCACGGTCCAGTGAATCTAAAAAATTCTGTGACTGTACGTGAAAGTTTCTGTTTTTCAGCAAGATCAAATCAACTATCACCGTAAGCCATCCCAAAGGTCTTACTTGGCAAAAACACTAATTAAAACACCAAAACACATCTAACCAGAGGCTAGATGAGAAATTTATTAAAAAACAGCAAGGAAAAATATTGGGTTGTCTCCCAACAAGCGCTTTTCTTTAAAGTCTTTTAGTTAGGCATTGATAATTTTAATGATGCTCATATGAAATAAAAGAATTGAGGCACAAAGAGAGCATCGTAAAACATGTGAAAAACACATCTAAGTCTAACATACTTCCTATGCATAGGCATTTTATAGGAAAAAAAATTAGCAAGGCAAGCAAGATCTAGCATATGCAAGGAAGAAGAAAGAAACAATAGCAATCTCAATATAACGAGAGGTAATTTACATGTAGGATCATAATCAAATTCAACAATATAACTATCACATAAAATATTCTCTTCATGATCCACATGCATACAAAGTTGACACTCTTCCAAAATAGTGGGGTTATCAAATAAAGTCATGACCTCTCCAAGCCCACTTTTATAAAAAAAATCATAAGATTGATCATACTCCAAAGTAGTGGGATCATTATTACCTAGAGTTGACACTCTTCCAAACCCACTTTCAATATTATTGCAAACACTATTATCATGAGGCTTAAATAAATTTTCAAGATCATAAGAAGAATCACCCCAATCATGATCATTGCAATAAGTAGTGGACATAGCAAAACTAGCATCCCCAAGCTTAGGGTTTTGCATATTATTAGCACAATTGACATCAATAGAATTTATAGTGAAACCATTGCAATCATGCTTTTTATTCAAGGAGCTATCGTGAATCACTTCATAAATTTCTTTATTACAATTTTCAGATTCACGAATTTCAAGCAAAACTTCATAAAGATAATCTAGTGCACTCAAATCACTAGAAATTGGTTCATCATAATTGGATCTCTTAAAAAGATTAGCAAGTGGATGAGGATCCATAAACTTTTAGCAAGTGAAGATGCAAGCAAAAAGAAGGCACATGGTAACACAAGCAAACAAAAGATTGAACGGAAAGAAGGCAAACAAAAAGGCAAATATTTTTGTGATTTTCTGAAAACGTTTTAGAAGTGGGGAAGAGGAAAACGAGAGGCAAATGGCGAATAATGTAATGCAAGAGATGAGAGTTTATGATGGGTACTTGGTATGTCTTGACTTGGCGTAGATCTCCCCGGCAACGGCGCCAGAAATTCTTCCTGCTACTTCTTGAGCTTGCGTTTGTTTTTCCCTTGAAGAGGAAAGGGTGATGCAGCAAAGTAGAGATAAGTATTTCCCTCAGTTTGAGAACCAAGGTATCAATCCAGTAGGAGACAACACACAAATCACCTAGCACCTGCACAAACAATCAAACACTTGCACCCAACGCGATAAAGGGGTTGTCAATCCCTTCACAGTTACTTGCAAAAATGAGATCTGATAGAGATAGATGAAACTAAACAAACGATAAAGTAAATACTTTTGGTATTTTTGGTTTATAGATCGGAAAGTAAAAGATTGCAAAATAGTATATCGGAAACTTATATGATGGAAAAGAGACCCGAGGGCCATAGGTTTCACTAGAGGATTCTCTCAAGATAGCAAATAATACGGTGGGTGAATAAATTACTGTCGAGCAATTGATAGAAAAGTGCAAAAGTTATGACGATATCTAAGGCAATGATTATGAAATATAGGCATCACGTCCGTGTCAAGTAGACCGAAACAATTCTGCATCTACTACTATTACTCCACACATCGACCGACTCCTGCCTGCATCTAGAGTATTAAGTTCATGAAGAACAGAGTAACGCATTAACTAAGATGACATGATGTAGAGTAATAAACTCAAGCAATATGATGAAAACCCCATCTTTTTATCCTCGATGTCAACAATACAATACGTGCCTTGCTGCCCCTACTGTCACTGGGAAAGGACACCGCAAGATTGAACCCAAAGCTAAGCACTTCTCCCATTGCAAGAAAAACCAATCTAGTTGGCCAAACCAAACCAATAGTTCGAAGAGAATTACAAAGATATCAAATTATGCATAAAAGAATTAAGAGAAGATTCAAATAATATTCATAGATAAGCTGATCATAAATCCACAATTCATCGGATCTCGACAAACACACCGCAAAAGAATATTACATCAGATAGATCTCCAAGAACATTGAGGAGAACATGGTATTGAGAATCAAAGAGAGAGAGAGAAGAAGCCATCTAGCTACTAGCTATGGACCCGTAGGTCTGAGGTAAACTGCTCACGCTTCATCGGAAGGGCAATAGGGTTGATGTAAAAGCCCTCCGTGATCGAATCCCCCTCCAGCAGGGTGCCGGAAAAGGCCCCTAGATGGGATCTCACGGGAACAGAAGGTTGCGGCGGTGGAAAAGCCTTTCGTGGATGCTTCTGGTGGTTTGGGAACATATGTGAATATATAGGCGAAAGAATTAGGTCAGGGGAGTCACGGGGGCCCCACAAGGCAGGGGGCGCGCCCTACCCCCTTGGGCGCACCCTTCACCCTTGTGGCCGCCTCGTGGCTCCTCCGACTTCATCTCCAAGTCTCCTGGGTGTCTTTTGGTCCAAGAAAGATCATCACGAAGGTTTTATTCCATTTGGACTCCGTTTGGTATTCCTTTTCCACGAAGCTAAAAAACAAGGAAAAAACAGAAACTGGCACTCGGCTCTAGGTTAATAGGTCAGTCCCAAAAATAATATAAAATAGCATATTAATACATATAAAACATCCAAAACAGATAATATAATAGCATGGAACAATAAAAAATTATAGATATGTTGGAGACGTATCAAGCATCCCCAAGCTTAATTCCTGCTCGTCCTCGAGTAGGTAAATGATAAAAACAGAATTTTTGATGTGGAATGCTACCTAACATATTTATCCATGTAATTTTTCTTTATTGTGGCATGAATGTTCAGATCCATAAGATTCAAAACAAAAGTGAGAAAAAACCCAAACCCAACACCTACAACCCAAAGTGATTGAGCATCACTGAAGAGATTGTTCCTGTGTGGAACCGACGCTTGTTACCTTTGAAGACTGTGCATCTTCCAGATGGTTAGGCGTCAAGGTCTAGAGCATTCAAGAGGAATTGTGGATCGCCGGGTGACCTAGTCTGTGAAGGTTTGGAAGTCACCTGAAGACTTACCACGAGAGATTGGGCTAGGTCTGTGTGACCTTGGCTCAAGGAGAATACGGTGAGGACTGTGTCCGAGACTGTGTGTCCTTTGGTTTAAATACCTAGCCGCTCCAACCAGACGTACAACTGTCACATCAGCTAGAACTGGTGTACCAAATCACTGTCTTCACTGAGCTACTGGTTCTATTTCCTCAACCCTTTCATTTCCTCATTCATGTGTTGATGAAATTGACCGTTACTGTTTGAAGACTTTGACTGAAGACTTTTTCTATTTCCTCAATCCTATTTCTTCAGTCACTTTGTCTTCTGCCTACTTATCCTGTTTTCACGCTACCCTTGCTCTGTGTATGCTTCATTTCATCATGATGACTATGCTACTGTGTTGCTATGCATGCACCTGAGTACTTATTCCGCTGCTAGTAGTTCGTCGCTTAGGAAATTTCTCAAGCAGTATTTCCTCAGTGACAAATTCATAAAAATCGCCTATTCACCCCCCTCTAGTCGATATAACGCACTTTCAACAGTACATATGCTAAAAAGTCTCAGATTTGTCTTTTTTGTGTAGCTCTCATTTTAACGTATTTCTACCTGAAAATTTGCACACATGTACATCATGCATCTAGGTATATGTGTATATTTTTGCAGAATTTTTGTAAACAGAAAAGTTTGAATTTTGAAGTTTTTAAATTAAGGCCTTCATGGAGCTCGGTCTCCGTTTGGCATTTTCGGATCAACCTTACCAGTGTATCATTACAATGATATCATTCTAAAGTATTGTTGCCAAAGAATATTAATTTTTTATCATTTTGCTGATCCTTTTAGGAGAGTTAGTTGGCTGATTAAAACAAAAATTAAGCAATATTTTCCGCAGCAACGCGCGGGAAATCATCTAGTTTATAGAAAATAGACCGCAACACTCAAAGTAATTATAGAAATAGAATAATTCATCCATGAAAATATCTCTAGCACAACAATACTTCAAATTCCATGAGATAACCAGATGTTCAACAAGTTTTTCGAAGTCATCTATTCCAAATTCAACAATACTAGAGCCAGAACCGGCACATGTCGTCCCACAAAAGTTGTCCCTTAAGCTTCATCCTGCAATGTATGCACATTGTTTGAGATCGAAATCAAACCTCTGTCTTGATTGATGGTTACAAGCACTCTTATACCATCTGGAGAGACACGAGCGAAAGGAACGCGTCGGTTCCAGAAGGCACAAACGAGAGGGATACGTCTGTTGCGGGAGGAACCGCAATGACAGTTGGGCAAGGGGAGATTCCCCGCTAATTACACGTGCTAATTAATCTCAACACTCTGTTGATAGTCTAATTTGGATCTGGCTTGGGGGGTCGCCCAGATTATTTAGTTTTGGTGGTCAAGCTAATTGTTTGAGAATGCACACATGATTGCAAGTATAGAGGCAAGGTGCAGCAGGCTGGATGGAACAGAATTGTGTCTTAGAGCTCACGCATGGAGAGAAAGAAGTAAAGAGGTCTGGTTTAGAAAACTGAAGTTGGAAAAGATTTTGCGTAATCAGCTATTCTGCCAGAATAGAGCTAATATGGAAAGTCTACTAGTATTGGGCCCAGGCTGATGCTTTTACAGATATAGACGAATTAATTAAAGATTAGGAAAAGCCTTTTGGCTTATGTGCCAAGGAAACAACACGTCAGGAGTCCTACTCTAATTTGCCAAAGGCCAGACATACCCTTATATATGTGGGTACATGGCCGATTGAAGAATCAATCGATCCTTTTGCAACCTTACGTTACTTTTTCTCCTACGTTCTTTTCTTTCCAGCACCTAGCTCGTAGCTTCTGCCCAACCCTAGCAACCCTAGGGTTTGGCTCATCTTTGCCGTTTTGCATTGAAAAATGGTCGATTTACCTCCACGAAAGTGAGGATTCTGTGGTGCTGTGTGGATCAATTTCACGCAGCAACACAATTGGCGACTCCACTGGGGACGAAGAAGAGGAACACAATGAGCACCGACCCTAAGGACGGGGGTGATCTCAACCCCAACAACATCATCGCTGTCACACTTGAGGATCTGCCTGAGGATGAACGGCAGAAACTTGAACAGGAGCTTGAGGAAGAGACGGTGGAAAAGCTGAAGCAGAAGTTGGCGGGCTTCCAAAGGACAAGAAACGGTGTCATCCAGAAGGTAGCTACACCAAGTCATCCTGCTGGGGTAAGTAAAACTGCTTGTACAGAAGAGATTGCACATCTAATTGATGCATCTGTAGCTAGTAAATACGACAAACAAATGATAGACATGGCACGCACGATTACTGAATCTGTAGCTAGCAAATTTGATGAGTTCAGAGAGCAATTTAATAAGGACATTCAGATCAGCTTGCCTCGTCAAATTCATTCAATGGTATTACAGGCCGATGATGAACGTTATGAGAAACAGCCGGTGCGTCCAGAAAATAGTAGGTTCACTAGTTTACCTAACCCTATGCATACACCCGTTGCAGTACCCAATGTTGTGCAGCCCCACATCCTGTTAAGTAATAACCAAAGTGGCCAGAATTACATTGGCAATTCGGCCAATAATTTTGTACCTACTGCTGCTACTCCTACTCTGACTTCCACAAAATTTCAGCAGCAATAACCGAAGTGTTGGCTTTAGTTCCAATCTGTAGCAACCCTACTATCAAACAGTAGCATATAGCACACCACCCTTGCCACCTATTGGTACCGGGGTTCCTTACGGGCCAGTGCCAAATGCGGGTTTTAATGGTTCTTCGCAGCAAATGTATCATGCTCAAACTTCTTTGTCAGAGTTACCGACACGTACCTATGGTGCATCTATGCCACAAGCTAGTTCCCCACAGCCTACTGTAAGGATCAACTTGCTAATATACTTAGGGAATTTGGCTTGGAACCTAAGGGTAGAGCACGTGCATATCAAAAACCCTACCCTGAATATTTCAACACAACACCTTATCCTCGTGGGTTTAGAATTCCAGATTTTGTTAAGTTCACAGGAGAAGATGGTAGATCAACCTTTGAGCATGTAGGACAATTTTTAGCACAATGCAGTGAAGTTGGTACATCAGGTATTTTTAGAGTGAAATTATTTCCTTTGTCTTTATCTGGTACTGCATTTACTTGGTTTACATCGCTTGCTCCTAACTCTATTGCAACATGCGCCCAATTGGAGCAGAAATTTCATGAGTACTTTTATGGTGGTGAAACTGAACTTAGACTTTCAGATTTGACAATGGTTAAGCAAAAGCACAATGAATCTGTTTATGATTATATTAAAAGATTTAGAGATGTCAAAAACCGATGCTTCAGTTTGACCATAGCCGAAAAAGATTTAGCTGATCTTGCCTTTTCGGGTTTGCTTGCTCATATTAGAGATAAATTGGAAGTGCAAGAATTTTCAGATGTTAACCAAGTTTTGCAAAAGGCTTGGGCGCAGGAAAATCGTGCTAAAGAAGTTAAACCATACAGCCGTTTTAGAGATAATAAGAAAAAAGACAAGAAAAAACCTACGGTTAATGTTGTAGAGCATGATAGTGATTCGGCTAGTGAAGATGATGTTGATATATCTATGGTCGAATGGGTTCGAGCACCTAAGTCAAAACCTTTTGCATGTGCTGCCCTAAAACCCACACCAGCTAAAAGAGAGGAAATCAAATATACTTTTGATGTTAGTAAGTGTGACAAGATTTTTGACATGTTGTTGCAAGGGAAGTTAATTAGAATAAAAGAAGGGCATGTGATTCCATCTCAAGAAGAACTGGGTAGAAGAGCTTACTGTAAATGGCATAACTCTTTTTCTCATGCTACTAGCGATTGTAATGTGTTTCGTCGACAGGTGCAATCAGCCATTAATGACGGACGATTGATATTTACAGAAGGTACAAGATGAAGCTCGATAGTGATCATTTTCCTATCAATGTGGTTGAGTTTGAGAATACGAAAATGCTTATTCGGTCGGATCAGACCGAATCCGCAAGAGAGAAAAATGTTGTTGATGATAATGCTCCTCCAAGGATGATCAAACAAAGAAATCCAGAAGTAGGAGTGTGGAAAGTCAAAGGAAGAAGGAGACAAGCTCCGAGACCAAAGCCGACAGTTAACATGTTGTTGGAGAAATACAGTTCACGCAAGGCAACCAATGTGTTTAACCGGCTTGGAGGTAATAAGCATCCTAGATCTCCTTCTGGACCTGCCGGTCATGAGCAATGTCAAAGAAATTCATATGACCAGTAGCCATATTTCGCAATGGAGCCGACATATTGGGGTTGTGCACCTCCCATGTATCCGCAAGTTCCTCCATGGGGTTTTAATCCTTGGGTGCCATATCCTACAGGGCCAGCAGGTTATTTTCAACCAGGATGGATCCCACCTAGGCCTATGTTCAGACCAAACGTGCATGAGAAAAGGGCTCGATTTAATCATGAAGCAAGATCACGTGATGCTATTGTGGTTCGAGGTAAAGATGGTTCACGCAAAGGGGCGAAGATAGCTCATCCAACAAAAGATTTGCACAGAGCAGATTGCCTAGACACAATGCGGATGGCAAGGTTCACATAGGTGGCCAGAAGTTTGCATGGGTACGGGTCAGATCTAAGGGTGATGTAAAAAATTCAGTTGTACATGATGAATTTAAGTCTGGTTGTGCTATTACGAACCAACCTGGGTTAGGTGCTTCTCATAATGTTGATAATGGCAAGCTCAAATCAGCTGCAGGTGTTGCCCCTGATCCAGAAACAATCATGATTGGAGGTTTCAAATTTGGTTCAGTTCAGAAAAGAGTTCTAGGTTCATAAAAGATTAGTAATGATGCATTGCAGTAGCAGGGGCCTTATACATTGCAACAAGAGGAAATTCCAGCAAAAGAAAGCAATTCACATGCTGATTTGGGGCCCAATATGTAGAAAGATGGGACCGCTAGCACAACTGATCAATACCGAATTCTTTCGGCTAAAGACAGAATGTTTGCTCCCTAAGCAGCATCACATCAGTACAGACCGAGGAACTCGGGGGGCAGCAGAATTATGTCAGTGGCACCAGGAACTAAATCGAAGCTTCGATGGTGCCCAACGGGGCTCACACATACTCAGAAAAGAAGGGTGCAGCGGCTGCGGGCATTGGAAATTAGAGAGGAGCTAGCTGAGAAGAAGCGCGACAAGTGGTTCAATCAAGATAAACCAATGGTGCCTTCAAATATGACTTGGAAAGAGAAGCGCATGGCAAGGGAGGAAGGCAACATTGCTGATGACATGGTCATGGATGGAAACTCTAGGGATAAAGAGGATATGCCTGCGGATATGGACATTAATATGGTATTTGAGCTGCCCGCTGAATTTCGTGCGCCTAAGGTTGAAGAGGCTGAAGTTGCAGAGCTTGTTCTTGGCCCAAAAAGTGTTATATTTGAGAAACCAGAGAAGCATGGACAACACCTAAATCCTTTGTTTATCACATTGATGGTAAGCCTATTGGTCGCATGCTTGTTGATGGCGATGCCGGTGTTAATATAATGCCTTTTTTGGTTTTTTCTAAATTGGGCCGAAAAGAGGAAGAACTAATGAAGACCAATATGGGACTTAGTGGGTTCTCAGGAGACTTGTCAGAAGCTAAGGGTGTTATTTCTATGGAGCTCACAGTCGGAAGCAAGACATTGCCGATTGCTTTCTTTGTTCTTAAGACCGATATAATATTCTTTTGGGGCGCGATTGGATTCATGCAAATTGTTGCATCCCTTCTACTCTACATCAATGTTTGATTCAGTGGGATTGATGATGATGTTGAAGTGGTTGAGGTGGATAATTCGGCCTGCATTGCTTTGGCTGAGGCTCCGGTTGATTGGCAACACGGTGAGATGCGGTGCTTGACGGGTAGAGATTTATCAGATTATGATTATATTAGTATTGGCAGAGATGGTTTTGTTCCTGTACACGCACAGCCGGCTAGTGTAGCTCGGCTTAATGACTTATCCTTGTGAACAATTAATAAAGAAGATAGTGTTAAATGGATGCAAAGGCGTGTTGAGGAGTATTGTTCAGGAAAGAACGATATGCATGAAGCTATTGAGGATTTCGATGACATGGAGAAGCTTGGACAAGGATTATCATCGGCTGATCCACTTGAGGAAGTTGATATTGGTGATGGGGGTGTCCCTAGACCTACATTTATTAATGCTAATATGGAGGCCGATCAGAGAGGAAAGGTATGTGCATTACTTAAGGAATTTGTTGATTGTTTTGCTTGGAATTATACTGAAATGCCCGGTTTGAGTAGGGACTTAGTTGAACACAGATTGCCTATTAAATCTGGTTTTAGGCCGCATAAACAGCCCCTTAGGCATTTCAATCCTAAAATATATGACCGCGTCAAAGAGGAAATTGATCGGTTGTTAAAAGCTGGGTTCATTCGGCCATGTAGATATGCGGAATGGATTTCTAATATTGTTCCAGTTGAGAAGAAAAATACTGGTAAGATTAGGGTATGTATTGATTTCAGGGATTTGAATAAGGCTACTCCTAAAGATGAATATCCTATGCCTATAGCCGACATGCTGATTAACAATGCTTCTGGATATAAAGTAATCAGTTTTTTAGATGGCAATGCTGGTTATAATTAGATATTTATGGCCGAAGAAGATATGTTTAAGACTGCTTTTCGATGCCCTGGTTTTGTCGGTTTATTTGAGTGGGCTGTTATGACTTTTGGGTTGAAGAATGCCGGTGCTACATACCAGCGTGCTATGAATCTGATTTTCCATGATCTTTTAGGCATAGTATTAGAAATATACATTAATGATGTGGTTGTTAAATTGGATGGGTTTGATCACCATTTAGCCGATTTACAATTGGCTTTTGAAAGAATGCGTCGGTATGGGCTGAAACTGAATCCACTCAAATGTGCTTTCAGTGTGTCGGCTGGTAAGTTCTTAGGTTTTATAATTCATGAGCATGGCATAGAGATTGATCCTAAGAAGGTAGAGGCAATCAGAAAATTAGAGGAGCCCACATGTAAAAAAGATGTGCAGAAATTGTTAGGGAAAATTAATTACTTGAGACAATTCATATCTAACCTTGCGGGGAAAATTGAATCGTTTGTTCCTTTACTTCGGTTAAAACATGAAGTCAAATTCACTTGGGGGGGCAGAACAGCGAGAGGCTTTTAATAATATAAAATGGTATTTGTCGAGTCCTCCGGTGCTTCGACCACCCAAGTCTGGTGTGCCGTTCAGGTTAGACATTGCCGCAGAAGACAAGGTGATCGGTGCAGTTTTAGCACAAGAGTACGGCGGGAAGGAGTACATCATTGCATACTTGAGCCGCCGCTTACTTGACACTGAGAGTCGGTACATGTTTATTGAAAAATTATGCTTATCTTTATATTATGCATGTCCAAAATTTCGGCCATATCTACTTTATAGTACATGTGTAGTAGCTTGCCAAGCTGACGTGATTAAATATATGCTGCAGCAACCGATTCTTAGTGGTAGGATTGGAAAATGGGCTTATGCACTAATAGAATATGACTTGGCATATGAATCGTTGCAATCTATGAAAGGTCAAAGTCATCGCTGATTTTATTGTTGATCATAGGATTAAGGATGAAGAAGATATTAATTATGTTAGTGTGTGCCCGTGGAAGTTTTATTTTGATGGATCGGTTTGTAGGGAGGGACAAGGCATCGGTAATGTTTTAATTTCACCAAACAATGTCATTTATGAAACATCGGTCCGTTTGGAATATCCTTGTACTAATAACCAAGCTGAATATGAAGCTTTGTTGTTTGGTTTACAAAATTTAGTAAATATGGGTGTAAAGGATATAGAGGCTTTTGGGGATTCACTTCTGGTAGTCCAGCAAATTAGTGGTGAATTTCAATGTTTTGATGGGCTATTGAACAACTATTTGGACTGATGTTTAGATATAATTAAGTCTCTAAATACTTTCACTATCAGTCATATACCAAGGGAAGAGAATTCTAGAGCTAATTGCTTAGCGCAGCAAGCATCCGGATACCAAATCAGTAGGGGGAAGTTTTTCATATTAGAGAAACCAATGCTATATGTTGTCAATAGTAAGGCTGATTTGTTGGCTATTAATTTGCTAAAGGATTGAGCAGGTCCTTGTTCGATCCAGTAGGAAGTAGTACATGGCAAAGAAGATTCGGTGCAGGAGTCAGAAATAACCGATTCAACAACTAATTTAGAATCAGGTGATTGGAGAACTCCTCTGGTTAATCATCTGAAGGATCCTGGGCAAACAAGAGATAGAAAAATTCGGCGACAAGCTTTAAAATATATTTTGCTAGATAATGAGTTGTACCGCCGAACAATAGATGGATTACTTTTAAAGTGCTTAGGTCCTGATCAGTCAAGACTAGCTATGGGTGAAGTACATGAAGGGTTATGCGGAACACATTAGTCGGCTCATAAGATGCAATGGTTATTAAAAAGAACAGATTTTTATTGGCCGACGATGTTAGGGAACTGTTTTCGCTATTATAAAGGGTGTGAAGAATGCCAGAAATTTGGAAATGTTTAATTGGCACCTGCAGCTATGATGCATCCCATTATTAAGCCATGGCCGTTTAGAGGATGGGGTTTAGATTTTATTGGTCAAATACATCCTGCTTCATCTAAAGGTCATCGCTTCGTCCTAGTAGCTACAGATTATTTTACCAAATGGACTGAAGCGATTCCTTTGAGAAATATGACCCATAAGCAAGTGATTAATTTTTTCTTGGAGCATATTATTCGCAGATTCGGTATTCCTCAAATTTTGACTACTGATCAAGGTTCTTCTTTTATGTCTCATCAATTTCGTGGGTTTGTCGAATCTTTTAGAATTAAATTGTTAAATTCGTCGCCTATTATGCTCAGGCTAATGGACAGGCCGAATCTAGCAATAAAACTTTGATTAAGCTTATAAAGAAGAAAATTAAGGAGCATCCAAGAAGGTGGCATGAAGTACTTTCAGAAGCTTTATGGGCTCATCGAATATCTAAGCATGGAGCAACTCAAGTGACACCATACGAGTTAGTGTATGGACAGGAAGCAGTGTTACCTGTAGAGGTTAATTTGGAAGCTCTTAGAGTAGCCAGACAAAATGATTTGTCGGCTGTAGACTATAATAATTTGATGATGGATAGAACTGATGATGTTCCAGAAGAAAGATTAAGAGCCTTACGAGAAATTGAAAAAGAAAAATTAAGAGTAGCTAAGGCTTATAACAAAAGAGTGAGGAACAAATCGTTCCAAATAGGAGACTTAGTGTGGAAAACGATTTTGCCTATTGGAACTAGAAATAATAAATTTGGCAAGTGGTCGCCGAGTTGGGAAGGTCCGTATAAGGTTGTAGAGATTGTTCCTGGAAATTCATATTTTGTACAATCTTTGCAGGGGGAAAAATTGCCCAAAGCTCTCAATGGCAAATATTTGAAGAAGTACTATCCTAGCATGTGGCAAGAAGCTTGATGGCACTATGGCTGATATGATTTCAGATATTGCCCTAAGTAAAATTTGGCCGATGTGTTATTTAGACATTGCCCTAAGCAGTTGATATGGCCGGTGAAGCGGTTGACATCGTCCTAAGATATTGCCATGGTGTTTTTGGTAAATAAAATTACACCAAAAACAGGGGGCATGTGTTGATAGTCTAATTTGGATCTGGCTTGGGGGGTCGCCCAGATTATTTAGTTTTGGTGGTCAAGCTAATTGTTTGAGAATGCACACATGATTGCAAGTACAGAGGCTAGGTGCAGCGGGCTGGATGAAACAGAATTGTGTGTTAGAGCTCACGCATGGAGAGAAAGAAGGAAAGAGGTCTGGTTTGGAAAATTGAAGATGGAAAAGATTTTGCATAATCAGCTATTCTGCCAAAACAGAGCTAATATGGAAAGTCTACTAGTATTGGACCTAGGCTGATGCTTTTACAGATATAGACGAATTAATTAAAGATTAGGAAAAGCCTTTTGGCTTATGTGCCAAGGAAACAGCATGTCAGGAGTCCTACTCCAATTTGCCAAAGGCCAGGCGTACCCTTATATATGTGGGTACATGGCCGATTGAAGAATCAATCGATCCTTTTGCAACCTTATGTTACTTTTTCTCCTACGTTCTTTTCTTTCCAGCACCTAGCTCGTAGCTTCTGCCCAACCCTAGCAACCCTAGGGTTTGGCTCATCTTTGCCATTTTGCATTGAAAAACAGTCGGTTTACCTCCACGAAAGTGAGGATTCTGTGGTGCTGTGTGGATCAATTTCGCGCAGTAGCACACTCCCCCTAATCTACGCTTGACCATGTAGAATCATCTTCATGATTATCCGGGAAGCTCTATCATCTCAAAAGGATTCTCCTCCAAAAGTTCCTCATAAAATCTTTGATGAGATCCTGAAATATAAACTCACAAAAAGATAGCATAATGTGATGTCTTTAAACAAGGATATCTCAAGAAGAGACCCCCCCTGACACCTGCAAGTCCCTAAGTCGTCGCATACCAATTCCATGAACATATTTCTGGAATGTAGAATTTGGTAGAGACTTGGTAAATAAATCAGCAAGGTTGTCGCATGACTTGACTTGCAAGATGTTTATTTTCCCGCTTTGCTGAAGATCATGGGGAAAAAACCACTTAGGAGAAATATGCTTAGTGATATTACTCTTGATGTATCTTGTTTGCATCTGTGCAACACAGGCCACATTATCTTCATAGATAATGGTGGGTGATTCTATCGAACCAATCCCACATGACTGTTGTATGTGGTTTATCATTCTGCGAAGCCATACACATTCACATGATGCTTCAAATAATGAAATTATTTCAGAATGATTGGTAAATGTTGCCACCAGAGTCTGTTTCAAAGACTTCCATGATATAGCAGCACCACCATGTAGAAACACAAAACCGGTCTGTGATCTGGCATTATGGGGATCAAACAAATAGCCGGCATCTGCATATCCAATCATACCAGAGTCCTGATTTTTCTGGAACTGGAAAAATAGGCCAAGATCCTTTGTGCCTTGGAGATATCGAAAGATATTCTTCACTCCAAACCAATGACGTTTGGTGGGAGCTGCGCTAAGTTTAGCAAGTGATGGGTTGTTGCACAGATTCTGCTTGGACCAGAAGTGAAGCCCAACATGTTTCTTTAAAGGAACGCACAATGTTACCTAAAGAGTACATGTGATGTTCTCCCTACTGGCTAGCACTAGCACACGGCCTTGGGACGGGCATGCAAGTCTCCCTCTCGTGATTGTTTTTTTCTTTTTGCCCAACACCAAAAAAGGAACACATTGCCTTGGCATGCATCCTATCTCTACATTTCGGTGAAAGACAATGTCCAAAGTTACAACAGTTCAGAAACAAGAAGATGCACCAATACTAGAGTGATTCATCTTTTGGCATAGGCGCCATTTCGTCGCCGCCTAGAAATCCGGAAGGCAACATGCACTTGTTCAATTGTGTCCTAGTAGTAGTCAGAAGGTAGTGTAAACGACAGTTGCTATCACATATCATGCACTACCAATGAGGTTTCTTGGGATATGCCTTTTCCCAACGCCTCCCAAGCCGAACTAATGGACAACCAGCTAGAAAAAAAACATTAGGCTCGATAGGTTGAGCAACTGGAAAAATATATGTTAGAACTACCATGTGGTTAGAGATTAGAGAGGGGAGGGAGGACTTGTATAAATAAAAAGAATCAGTAGAGGGTTGGGCAAATAAAGACGGTTAGTTAATTCATACTTCAAGCACACATGCAACCCCTACAAAAGGGGCACACATGCAACCCCTAAAAAAATACTCCTAGCACACATGCAATCAATTTGCCACCAAGTTGAACATAAGAAATTACTTCTTTTGTGGCATGAGTTGTTCCTGTAAAGAAGTTTGAAGTCATTTAGAGCATCTCCAACAACATACCCATAATTTGGCTACCCAAATCACTATGGGTAGAGGATAGAGAAGATTTGTATAGCCTTTTTTTTTTGCTTTTGAAAAATATGCAAGACTGGATATCCATATTCTGAGCGTCGACTTCTCTACTACACAAGTACATATACAATCTGAACTAACTAAACTTTCCATGACATGATAATTAAGACTTTTCATCATCATGTCCCACATAATTAGCAACATTTGAAATCCAGGTTCAGATTTAAGCCTAAAATTGCAAGCATTGTGCATCACAAACATAATTAAAGTTAATTACATATACAAACCACAAGCCTAGATCCAATTTAATTTTGACCGAGCGTTCTTGAAGCACACATAAAAGTCTTACGTCATCAACACTATAGCATACAAGTTTTTCTCTCTTTTTTATTTATGCATGATATCGAACCCATTGTTCTGACATCCATCCATCCGATTGATTTTTAGACCTTTTTGCTTCAACGGAGGGTTGTTTCGTGTACTTCTCTACATATTCCTACCACCGTTGTCTTTATTCCCTTGCTTGAAGTACACTTCATTATTACTCACATCAATCTTTACTCACTCTCGGGTCCTATGCTTGAAGTACAAATTAACTACCCCTCTTTATTTGCCTACCTTCTACAACTCTATTCGCCCTTCTTATTTGTGCAAGCGCTCCATACCTTCGCCCCTTTCATCTCAGATCACAGGGTAGTTCTAACACAAATAGTTCAATTGTGCAGCCTATCAAGCCTAGCTTGATTGACAACCAAGATGATGAAACTAGCGTTGTCTTTTGCTAGTCTGTTGCCTTGTTCATTAGTTCGGCTTAGGAGTCATAGGGAAAAGCAGATGTGCAGAAATACAATAGTAACCTTAGCCTGACGAACAAACTTGTACTCAGCTCGTTCACAACTCTTCTATGAGAGTTTATGGGTCTGGGAAGAGGCTTCTAGTCAGACTACTCGCTTATTTCATTTGCAGCAATTCTTTACCTGTACGTTGACGGCAATACAACAAGGAAAATCCAATGCATAAACTTCTCAAAAAGTCGGCAAAGCTGCCCTAGGCAGAGCACTCTGAAACACAGTGATTACACAGAAGGAGCTCAATCATCAGTATCTGATTTGCACTCTATGCAGACAATCAGAACAGTTTGACAACCTGTTTCCTGTCCAGTTCGTTCCAGTCCACTCCAAATAGTATTTCTCTCTTCTCCACTTGTTCCTGCTCTGAACAATCCATGCGAAGGAGACTTGCCCTGAAGAACCTGGACACAGTCCCAAACTTTGGTGATAGCATTCATCATGAATAGGCCCAAGCAGAACCCGTAGAACAAGCTGGTACTGAAGTGCTGCACGTGCAGCCCTCTCGCAAAAACGGCACCATCTTTACCCAGAATTCCACATGGGTTGCAATACCATTATCGAATAACATGAACAATCTTTAGAAGCCATTCAATAAGGCTTCAACTCGCAAGGCCCAAAACAAGGCAGACGAAATTACAAGTCCCATTTCAAGAACAGCAAATTCAACCAATTCACCTCCTATATATGAAGGCGTTTCTTATTTCTGGATCGGTTTTGCACTATTATTATTCATGAATAAAAATCCAAACATAAGGCCTCATGTTCAACATGACGCCTAGATAAGAAGTTCACTACGAAATATAACCACACACGCTTGAGACGGATTTAGGTGATTTTTAATCTAGCTTTAACTCTACCCTCTTCGGAGTATCCAACTGCAGGTAAGTAAATGGTACAGTTGGTTCCTCCCTGCAAATCACAGTTTATACATTAACAACTTTCTAACAAAAGAGAAACAAGCCAATATTCACGGTCAAAACACTCGTCGCAATTTTGAAATGCAGGTGCATCAGAAACTATAGTGGATACCCGCTAGCTCTCTGAGGGTAAATTCATCATTAGAATTCTATAGTCCACAGTTTCACACATATATGGAGTCCTTCCATAATACATTTCAGTACAAAGGCTTCTTGAAGCACTTGGTAATTTTTTAGGAGAAAGCCATGTCACCAAGTACTTTCTTTTGTTCATTTTTGGTGTACAAAATGATTGCATGTGTGCTTATACTCCTGGTATGTTGGAACTGGTTGTTCTCAGGCAAGCCACACCAGCGCCCTTTGTTTCTGGTCCAGCCAGCCAGACTGAGATATTATCCAAAAAGCTTGCCCCATCCATGTTACCCAACCAACCAACCGAAACACGATAATTATACTTTACATGATGTGAACCATCCATGTTACCCAACTAACCAACTAAACTTTCCATGACATGATATTTAAGACTTTTCATCATCACGCCACACATAATTAGCAACATTTCAAATCCAAGTTCAAATGTAAGCCTAAAATTGGAAGCACTATGCATCACAAACACAATGGGAGTTAATTACAAATACAAACGACAAGCCTAAATCCAATTTAATTTCAACTGAGCATTCTTGAAGCGCACTTAATAGTCTTACTTCAACGACACTATAGCATACATGTTTTTCTCTCTTTATATTTATGCATGATATCGAACTGATTGCTTTGACATCCATCCATCCGATTGATTGTTAGACTTTTTTTGCTTCAATGGAGGATTGTTTCGTGCATTTTTCTCATTTTTCTCCATGTTCTACCACGGTTGCCTTTACTCCCTTGCTTCACTACACTTCAATATTACTCAATTCTGGGTTCCTATGCTTGAAGTACAAATTAACTACTCCTGTTTATTTTCTTTGGGAACGCGCAAGAGAGTTTCATTAAGAGAGAAGAAGGACAGTTAGTTACAGCGAGTCTGCCCGAGGGCAAAACTCACACCACCAGTACATCATCCACCCCATCCCTCCTGATACAAACTGCTTGCGAGTTCCCACCCTTCCATTTATACAACTCTACTTGCCCTTCTTATTTGTGCAAGCCCTCCATCCTCTTGGTCCCTCTAATCTCAGACCACAAGCCTAGCTTGATTGACAACCAGGATGACAGGACTAGTGTTGCCTTTTGCTAATTTGTTGCCATGTCCATTAGTTCGGCTTGGGAGTCATGGGGACAATCATATGTATGGAAGTGCATAAGTAACCCAGCCTTGAGAACCACGCATGTAGACAGCTGCTCACTGGCATTTCTCTCCGCTGAATGTACCTACCAGCACAGATATGATTATCTGCATCAGCAGTTTACGTCTCTTCTGGGAAATTTCTTGAGTCTGGGAATTGAGAGGCTTCTAGTCAGACTACTCGTTTATTTCATCTGTGGCAATTCTTCGTGTGAGCGTTGCCAGGCAATGCAACAAGGAAAATCTGATGCATAAGCTTCTCTAGAAGTCAGCAAAGCTGCCCTAGGCAACGTATTCTGAAACACGGTGATCACACAGAAGGAGCTCAATCATCATTATCTTATTTGCACTCTATACAGATAATCAGACAGTTTGCCATGATCCACACACTATATCCTGTCTAGTTTTCTTTTTACTTCGACAGTTTGTTTTGCGTCCTGTAAGTTCCGATCCAAATCCAGCTCAAGCAGTATTCTTCTCAACTCCACATGTTGCCGCCTCCACTCCCTCCTGCTCCGAAACAATCCATGCGAAGGAGACTTGCCCTGGAATCCAGGACGCAATCTCAAACTTTGATGTTAGTATTCATCACCGTATGAAAGGTGTATGTAGTGCTTATGGTACCAGGCAGAACCTGTAGAACAAGCAGGTACCGAAAAGCACGCACAGCCCTCTCACAAAATGGGTTGGCAAAAAGAAATGGGAAACAAAGAGGAAACTGGCAACTTTTTGTCACCAGGGAGCAGTTTAAGAATGTCTAATTCAATTTTCCATGAACTGACAGGCACAGCAATCAGGCACCATCTTTACCGAGAATTCCACATGAGCCGCATACCACTACGAAATCCCATCAACAAACCTTAGAAGCCATTCAATAAGGATTTAACTCTCAAGGCCCAAAACAAGTCGGACGAAATTACAAATCCCATTTCAGAACAGCAACTCCAACCAATTCACCTCCTGTGAAGGCGTTTCTGATTTCTGGATCGGTTTTGCACTATTATTATTCATGAATAAATATCCAAACATAAGGCCTTGTGTTCAACATGACCCCTAGGTAAGAAGTTCACTATGAAATATAACCCCACACGCTTGAGACGGATTTAGGTCCTGTTTACTCTAGCTTGGCCTCTACCCTCTTCGGAGGATCCAGCTGCAGGTAAGTAAATGGTACAGTTGGCTCCTCCCTGCAAATCATAGTTTATACATTAACAACTTCCTAACAGAGGAGAAAAAAGACAATAATCCCTGTCAGAACACTCATTGCAATTTTCAAATGTATGTGTACCAGAAACTATAGTGGATACTCGCTAGCTCTCTGAGGGCAAATTTATCATTAGAATTCTAAAGTCCACAGTTTTCCTTCCATGATATGCATTTCAGTACAACAGTTTCTTGAAGCACTTAAGCATTTTTTTTAGGAGAAAGCCATGTCAGCAGGTACTTTCTTTTCTTCAATTTTGGTGGACAAAATGATTGCATGTGTGCTTCTACTCCTGCTATGTTGGAACTGGTTGCTCCCAGTCAAGCCACAGCAGCGCCCAAGGTTTCTGGCCCAGCCAGCCAGACTGAGATATTGTCCAGAAAGATGGCACCATCCATGTTACCCAACCAACCTACCGAACTACCTTCCTTAACAGATGTGAAACATCATACATGGCACAGAGGTAGGTAGGTAGCCACCTCATAAATTTCAGGGATTTGCAACTACATGGAGAACCGTACCTGAGCAACTCCCTGTTCCGTGTCATGCTCCATATTAAATTCTCATGTTTATTTAGTATAAAGAGAAAAATAAGACTTTACAAGTAGGCTCATATTAGGCTTTCCCATATACAAGAACATAAAACCATACTGAAGAGATTACATTTTAGTGAGCATCCATATGTAGCAACTAGACAATAAGCATTTAAGTTGCTGAAAAGCCAAGCAATCACTGAAGAAAAAGAAACAGTTTAACATGAGCATACTTAGCAACCACTAACTTAACATTTTCCTCAGATACTGCTTATTCATTTTATCAATTTTTTGTGGACAACCTAAGAACATATTCAGATTGTTCGCAGTGATTATAATGATTCCACCAAAAGCATTAAACACAGAGATCGTGAGAAGCAGCGGATACCCAGGTTTCGAGCGCATGCATTGCCAAAAGACCTTGAATGGACCTGGAACTGTCTTGAATGGATTCCCTTCAAAGGCAGCCTGCAAACAAATAATTAAGCAGAGCAAAACATGTTCGTTTCAGACTTGGAATTCACATAATGAAACACAGAACCAATGTCTGCCATTTGTTAGAAAACGCACAACCAGTTGAAGGTAGTGCCCAGTAATTACAGGAAATTCCAGATTGAGGTGGTGGGGTGAGATCTTGTACTCCACATCAGTCCAACTTATGGCAATTATATCTTACTCCAGCATTTTATTTCATGATATATACAAAGTGGCCAAATCAGCTACTACCAGTTTCAGATTAGTACATTATTAGTAATTTCAAATCGTGTTTTGTGGTGCAGCCGCCATCACTAGCTTGGAAGCAGTAACCACAGCAGAGGTAGGATAGGAATCATCCCGGTTGCATGTTATCGAATCATGTGTGTACTTCGTAGGAGGCAACATTGTGTGCTTAACATTCCCAAAACACATCTGAAGATTTCTTAGTCATGACAATAAATTAACTACTGAAGCAACATCTGAAGTGCCAAATTACAAGTGGTTTCTAGGGATTTAGCTGTTGCATCATCGACCTTCGGAATATCATCTACACATACATATCATCCGAAAGTTACACCTGAAGATTTTCTTATTCAGAGAGAGCGGGTAAGTGTCTAGGGAGGAGGGGACCTGGACGACATCCTCGACGCGGTCGTTGCAGCGGTGCGCCTTGGGCTGCCGCTTGTCCCCCTCCGGCAAGCCCCACGGGCTCTCCCGCCTCGGCACCGGCCTCTGCTCGCTCTCGCTCATCCTCCTCCTCCCCCTACTACCACAATTCCTCCCTGTCACTGCAAAAGAGGACCAAAATGGCGGCTCAAAAAACACATCCACACATGAAACCTCGGGACCATCGACGGAGAGACCAGAAGAGACCGACTCACCTCGCAACCACCCCTCCTCAGCTCCCCTCCCCACGCGCGCCGGCGACGAGAGATCCCGAGATCGAGACGACGGCGGCTGCTTCTCTCCCCCTCGCTGGCCGGAGTCCACCAAGATGCGACGCGGAGACGGAAATGCCCATCCTCCAGCCCATTTAGACCTTCGGTGTCACATGGGCCTGGGGGAACCATTTCACCGGCCCAATAACTGGCCCGGGTGGCCGATATACACCGGGACCCACCTGCAGCGACACGCGAGTGAGGGCGAAACCCTAGCTGGCCGCGCCCTCGTATATAACCACGCACCCCTTCGCTCTCCGACCCTTTCAGCTTTCGGCGGCGGCGGCGCACTCCTCGTGTTCTCACCTAGGCGCGCACTCCTCCTCCTCTCGCCGTCGTCGTCTCGGATCCACCGCCGCTTCCGCAGCCATGGTGAGTCTCCTCTCCCTGATCTAGGTAGCTGCGGTTGGTCGTACCGACTGTTTCTGGTTTCCGAACGAGCGCAGACTCGGTAGATTCGCAACAGCAGCGGCGCTTGGTAGAATGATCTGCGAGCGCGGAGGTAATTCGTGGAGCGGGGTTTCGTAATGCGGTGCTGTTAATGGGATGAAATTGCCGTAGGAGCTGCGTATTTCTCGTAAGTCGCACCGTGTTGATGCTGCTGGATCTCCAGCATGTCGGGAAGACGGTAGGTGGTTGGGGTGTGGGGATTGGAGACACTTACATTCAGTATCACCCTGCGCAGCTCAAGTCCTTGGAAGTATTAAGTTCACTTGATTGAATGACGAATGGGTTGGTTTGAATGCTCATCTTCTGACCCCATTGGGGTGTGAAGCTAGAAAGTACATTAGTCTCCAAAGTCTGTTTTGTTAGTCGAGTTGTCATCACTAGTGATTGATCCCAAATATACACGTTTATTCTTATTCTAGTTATATGCGTGCAAGGTGAGATCATAGCCTAACAGTTTGGTTGCACAGTATGCTGTCATTCAGCTGCAGCTAATCAGCTTGTGTACTAGATGTTACTGAAACCTATGGCTATAAGCAACGAGTGACATGATGTATCCCTCCTACAGCCTAGCTCTCTATGGAGTAGGGCTGTTGTTCCACCGTTGCGAGCTAACTCGATGTGTTCTGTTTTGGAGTATGTAATGTTACTCTCTTTTTGGCCAGCTGGGTGCTTTTCTAGTTCAACATAGCATCTTTGGCTTGAGTTCTCTTTTCATTATTTGTGTAATTGAAAATTGGAGATTCTGCCCTCTGTTATTTTGGGCCCTCGTGATTCACTGGCAATTTTCCATGCCCCTTGGAATCAAACACGTCCTTCTCCACATCTTAAACTAACAAGCATGGGTTATGAGTTCAGCTATGAAGTTCTTTTTGTTTGTCCTGTGTTGTAAAATTCCTGGTTGTTTATTCCTGTTGGCTAAGTATGGTATGCCAAATTTTGTAGGTGAACGTTCCAAAGACCAAGAAGACCTACTGCAAGAACAAGGAGTGCAAGAAGCACACCCTCCACAAGGTTACCCAGTACAAGAAAGGCAAGGATAGCCTTTCTGCTCAGGGGAAGCGTCGTTATGACCGCAAGCAGTCTGGATATGGTGGCCAGACGAAGCCTGTTTTCCACAAGAAGGTATGTTACTCATTTCTGTGGACATATATCTTCTTTATGTACAACTCAAGTTACTTCGGAAATATTGGCCGTTCCTCTTCTGTTGCTTCTTTGCATCTGGATGTTTATTCTTCTGTTTGTTTCAGGCCAAGACAACAAAGAAGATTGTGCTGAAGTTGCAGTGCCAGAGCTGCAAGCATTACTCACAACGTGCTATCAAGGTCCGCACATCCCTCTTATCTGCCATACCATTTCCTTGCTGTATTCCGTTATGTTTACATATCTGACACCATAATTTCTTCGTTACTACAGAGGTGCAAGCACTTTGAAATCGGTGGAGACAAGAAGGGCAAGGGAACATCTCTCTTCTAAGCTGATGATATCGCCGTTATGTTTAGAATGTTGTGCCAGAACTTCCCACAAGAAGAATGTATTATCTTTAATTTTCTGGTTATAACCCTATGGGCTATGGAGCATATGTTTTGCTATTGTGTCAACTACTTTCTCCAGATCTAATCGACAAGTAAAATGTTCTTTATGGTTGGAGTGTGGTCTTTTTGTTCTTGGTCTGGTAATTGATGTAGCACATTGCATGTTGTGAGTTAAAAATTGCTCAGTATTTGTTAAGCAATGTCTGAAATAAGTAGGGCTTGTTTTGAGTTCTAGGTTTGGGATGTATCAGGGATTTTGAAATTTTGGCGACGTGCACATATTCCAAGTTCGCATAATAAGTGATCACAACAAGATTGTTGTAGGGAATCTTTCACCTCGTAGTGTTTAGCTTCAAGCCTTCAGGAGAACTCGTCATATTTTCGGCCTTGTAAATCTTGTAGCAGGAGTCAAAGTCACACACTTGTGCTGAATGTAGGTCCAGAGTTCCTTTAGGATGATGGCAACAACTAAATAAAGGACATAAGAGACCGACTAAGATTAGAGCATCAACCTTTTTTTTTCATACACCAGAAAAGTGGGTTGGGTTCCGCAATCACTAGATAACAGAACAAAAATATAGAAAAATAGCATCCCGATGCAAAGGCGAAAGAAACAAATAGGCCTAGGGAACAAAGACTCGGCCATTGCCACATCTAAAGGCTAACAATACAACACAACCGGGGGGCACCCCCATATCATCTCGTGAAGATCACACTCAGCAAGCAAGTTTACTTGACACTACCAAAATCATTCTCACCCGCATAGTAGAGCATCAACCGATAGTAGAGCTTTATACAAAGTAAATATATTAACACTCAAAGTAGCTTTCAATTTTCTTTTGTAGTAGTAGAAAGAGAGACATGCACCAAACTCTACCTACCAGAGTTGGAGTCTCGCATGTGGCCATGCCACGTCTTCCCTTTAATGGAATTTTTCTTTTATTGTAGGGGAGACGGTGATTGAATTATGGTAGGTGCAAAGTATAATTTTCACAGCTATAAAAGGCCGCAAGCCTGAACTGCCATGGTGCATGTGGTAGGTTGAAGGTTCCTCCTTCCATGAGAAGACAACGGGCAATTATGCAGTGTGATTGTCAAACTCGAGAGATTTTGCTATGTGTTTTGTGTGTTTGCTTGTATGTTTGATAGGTATCAGTGATTCAAATGTGGGTGGTATTGCTGTCCATAGTACGTTCAAGGACAGGATGACATGACTCGTGAAAAGAGGTTGTTGTATCACCTTTTGTTTTTGCATGAGAGTCCCCTTAAGCGCCTAATAGGCTGATACAAACTTTTTAGTATCAGGGTACTCTAATTACTCAATTGCCTCCTTTGTGAGAATCTTACACCAAAAAAACCCAGAATGCATGTCATGCCAACCCCAAAAGGAATTAATTATGATACGTCTTGTTAGAGTTCTAATTATGACGGATTAAGTTAGAAAAGTTAATTCAGCCGACATAGAATTTCATACAAAACACTGTCAATTGTCGAAACAACTTAGAGTCTCACAACATGAGCTACGAACTCAACACTTAATGGAATCACCACCCCTTAGCCCCTACAATGGTGATGGCGGTAAGCTTGCTGCGGGTGATTTTGCACAAGAAAGGTGGTGGTGATCAAGAAGTGTTAAGATTCAGGTAGGTCAATATGCCAGTTGAGTAAGTCATCTCGACGGTTAGATCAAGATAAGATCCAATGCGGATTGACCTTATTTTAGACTTTAGAGCCAGGACATTATATGTTGTTATTCAAGAAATTATGTACTTTGATATCATGGGAGGCATCCTCTGCAAGCATGAATAGTAATAAATCCATAAAAAGAGTGTCAAAAACTTCAGAAAAACAACACTAACATGGTACTCATGTCTTCTGCATGCTTGTAAATATTCTTGTAATAACGATGTTTTGTACGTCGTAAGCGGCTAATTTAGGCATGCCCATATGTTCAATAATTTGTTCAGAATTATTAAGTCAAGAGAATAGGTGCAGTAGTTCACACAAGTTAGTAGATCTTAGCGTCGGGCGAAGGAGACCATTCTGGCTGACTCATGATTTCCTGTAGACTGATTCGTGAAGCATTTGTATACGAAATTTTCGTGAGCAATGGGAAGCATACACATCGAACCCCTGAAATGTTTTGAGAGTAAACACACAAGTCTATGGCGCTCGTCAATTTTCTCATGATGCAGTTAGTGCTAGGCATTGCCGGCAATGATTTGACCATAAAATTGCTTCCATCAAAATCAGGATTTTTTTTTAAAAGGGGAATATATTAATATCAAGTAGATACCAATTACACCCAGTCTTTGCACCAACAAGATGTCTAAGAACATTCAGGATGCACACAGCCAAAAAAGAGAAAGAAAATGAAAAAAAAAGAAAGAAAGAAAAAACCTAGCCACGGTGATCAATCACCCGCAGTAGCTAGCAACACTCTAACCACCACCAAAAACAGCACCCGGACTAGAAAGAAGGTTCTCCAAAAGCAACGCCTTCAGGATGGAAACAAATGCACAAGCGTTGTCTTTGCCCGATCAAAGACCGTAGATTTTCACCCTGAAGAAAGACCGTGTTCCCAAAATAATGCCTTCAACAAGGCCATTGCCAGGCACAACCAGTAAAAGCCAGACCTTGGGTTTTCACCCTGAAAATCACGACTCGGTACTGAAAGGAGCACCTCCAACAAAGTGGTCCTCCAATGCCGCAACCCCCACTCGCGAATGCTACTACTACAAGTCACGTACCACTCAGCTCACAGGAACTCGTGCCCGGTCTGGACGGGAACATATCCCGCAAGCCATGTCTGAACAACTGCCTGTGAAGCAAAGTCTTCATCGCATCCAAGGCCCCGCCTTCGCCACTTGCAGGTCCTCCAATCACGCCATGGCATTCTCCGCATGTGTTGATCCCTTAGAAATCTTGGTGCAGACATGTCCCAAGGTGTCAACAAAAGCAGAGCTTCGCGATACCCCGATGAAGCTGGTTATGCTGATGTTGTGGGTGCACATGACCGGCCCCTATCCATTCAAGGTGTCCAAAGAGCGCCATATACACCAGTCCTTGTTTTCCTTCGAAGGAGATGTCCGGAACTCACCGATGATCAGATCAAAGAGGACTACAGATAGGCTGGGGACTTCTACCTGATCAGGACGCACAGTCCCGTGGCTGCAGTCGTCGGGTCAGGACGCACCGCCCCTTCAGGCCCCAGATCTGGGCCAGAAACGGAATACCGGGCAGCGGCCACCAAAGCCCCGACGAGGGGAGGTGCCGGCCCTCCAGGCACCAGGGCGCACAGCGTCGACACCACGCTGAGGACCAACCACTGGCGGCGAATCAGACATGGGCTAGGGTTATGGGAAAGCAGAGGAGGAAAGTGGAAAGGGGACGCCGCCCCGCCGCCGCCTAACCATGGCGAGCCTTTGGCCGGCCAGGCCAACCGGCGGCGGCAATATGGAGGGGAAGGTGGGAGGGTAGCAGGCAGCGGCGGGCGGTGGGCTCTGCCCGTGTCGCCCCAAGAGGAACGACGCGGGGGCAGGGCGGGTTCAAATCAGGAGGAATATAAGGTTCCGTGTGTTATCACCCTACTTAAAGCATCTCTAGCAGACCCCGTATATCGCGGACCCTTAAAGTCGTTATAAGGGCCGAGAAAAACATGTTCTAAGGGTTGATTTTAGCTGCGACCGAACAGATCCCGTGTAATCAACCCGTAAAAAAATATTCTCTAAATATACTGAACAGGCCCACAGCTAGCTCACTCTTTTTTTCTGGTCGTCCTCTTCTTGACGCCAATTTGAAATCTGCACAGAGCATAGGCCAGCGCGGCCGCAGGCGGACGGGCGGACAAGGAAGACGCGGGGCGGTCGCGGTGCGCGGGCGGAGGCCAGGGCGGCCGGGGTGACGTGGACGGCGGCCGGACTCCGGGGACCGGGAGCTGTCGGGAGAGACACGCATCGAGCTAGCTAGCTAGCTGTTCGAATCGATTGAGCTAGCTAGCTACGTTCGAATCGATTGAGCTAGCTAGTAGCTAGCTCCGTTTGAGAGCAGTGGAGCCACGGGCGAGCGCGGCGGCCGGGGCGGACGGCCGACGGGCGCAGCGGCCGGCGTCCAGGACCAGTGGCGGGCAAGCGTGGCTGCCGGGGCGGGCGGCCGGCGTCGGGGACGGGCGTACGGAAGCGAGTCATGAAGGTTTCGACGGCAGTTAGACTCCCGCCAACGGTCTTTCGTGTATACAGGGCTCCCTCGGGTTGGCTTCGAAATCCTTATTTTCACAGTTTCGATGGGGTTGTTTTTCGTGTCCCTCAAATTTTTTTACGGTTCCGGCACATTTACAGTGTCTGATCGGATGGCTTTTTTCACGCTAACCCGTATTTTGACGGTTATTTTGCAGATCAGGGCATTATAGGGGTAGATGCTCTTAGGGCCCAAGTGGGCGTCCGTGCAATGCCGCTACCGACGTGCTAGCCGCGTGCAACAAGAATTTACGTGCCTGCTTCATCTGTTGTGCCTAGTTAAACAGTGAATTCACCAATGCTATGGTATGTGTCCTTCGGACCTAGAGACTTTGCCTTTCATATATGCATAAGTCGTTATCAACACAGATTCTCCATGACTCCTTGTGCTTTACCCGTCCACCATCAATTACGCCGCAGAAGTTATTATGAAGTCTATTGTTACACCACGACTGGCGAGGCCGGAGACTACTGCATGACCGACTAGGGTGGACTTTATTTGTTCGTGACCGACAAGACCGAACACACCTCTCTTCACAGATTTCATGCTGAATTACATGACCAACACAGCCGGATAATGCCATCTACTGGCTAGGCTTTGGCACATTGTCACTTGAGTATCTTTATATATCGCCTTTGCACATTTGGAGGATGAGTTTACATGCTTGAAGAAGACGATGATCATTGCAACATAATCGGAGGTCTTCCATTGGATCCATCCGATGGATATAATTAATCAGATAGTCTTACGAGGCTCTGAAAACCTGTAGCTACACAGTCACAAATTTATTCAGATTGTAATCATGTGGTGCAACTGTTGTAATCATGTGGGAACTGTATATTGTAATTCTCAAGATAATGAATGAAATGCAGAATTCCCTGATGTTTGTTGTCTTCTATTTATTTGTATACGGATGTATACTGGCATGCGATGCAATTTATTATCGTTACACCATTAGGAAATACCCCTATCCAGGGACGTTTTCGTTTTGCAAAACAATTATATTATGTCTAAGTTGTCGCCCTGAAACTATGTAGTGAATGGAGGTTCAGAATCATAGTGGGCATGAAACCCGATACGCGAAGCCCAGACCCAAAACACCCAAACCCGTATAGCCCGAAGCCGAAAACCCCGAACACATTTTGACTATTTTTTTTAAATAATACATTTTTTTATTAATTTTCAGAAATAATACACCAAACTTTTATTTTCTGAAAATAATACGGCCTCGGCTTGGGGCAAGACGACTGGGACTAATCGTCTTCCTAGTAGATGATTAGGGTCTAGTCGTCTCACAGCAAGCCGACTGGGCAGTCCGGCACATAAGTAGCTCTAGTCGTCCTGCTTGAACTCCAGTCGTCCTCCCTGAAGATGATTAGTTCCAGTCGTCCTCCCTGAAGATGATTAGTTCCAGTCGTCCTCCCTGAAGATGATTGGAACCCTTTCCCGCCATCTTCCTTCCCGCCATCGTCTTTTCCGCCAACTTCTTTTCCGCCACCCCTTCTGTTCCCGCCATCTTCCTTCCGCCATCGTCTTTCCCGCCAACTTCTTTCCCGCCACCCCTTCTGTTCGCGCCATCTTCTTTCGCGCCATCTTCCTTCCCGCCATCGTCTTTCCCACCAACTTCTTTCCCGCCACCCTTATGTTCCCGCCATCTTCTTTCCCACCCACCCTTATGTTCCCGCCATCTTCTTTGCTGCCATATTTCTCTTCTTGACTTATAACCCCCCCTCCCCCCCATACAGAAAGGTTGGTAAGCAGTGCATTGTAGTCTCGTCAAGATGTCCAATTATCCTCATTATCCTTTCGATCGTAGTTTCCACCCGAGTATGTCGAAATGTCTTCTGAGGTTAGCCAGTAATTTCAAGATAGACAATAGGATAGTTCAATGGGACGAACTTATCAGTAGTGACACCATACTGAATGAGTTGGCTCACGCATTAAGTAGGTGCGGGTGGCCTGCAAGGACCTTTGAGGAGATACGGAAAGAACTTCTCAGGTTGCATGTAAGGTGGAAGAAGCAACAGCATAAGGGTGCAACTTTCCTACGGATTGTAGCAGAGCATACTTTTTTATGGACTGACGAAAGCAAAGACGAAGACGATATCTTCATGCCGAGCAGCAAGGCCAAGACACCAGCATCGTCGAAGGGCAAGAGTGACTCATTGTCGAAGGGCAAGAGTGCCTCATCGTCGAAGGGCAAGAGTGCTTCATCGTCGAAGGGCAAGAGTGCTGCATCGACGGAGGATGATGATGATGTCTTCATGTAGTTTGTATGTTGTATTATTAAAGCTAAGTTGTACCGTTTAATTCGGATGTACCTGTATCTTAATTATCTCTAGCAGTCTCTCCTGAAATGTAACTCTCTAGAAATATGTCTCTCGCATACATAGGTAGAATATGTCTCTCGCACACATAGACAGATATAAATTCTGTCGCATACATAGGTAGAATAAGTCCCTCGCATACATAGATAGATATAGTGCTAGACAAGCATCAGCCACGTCGTCGGCCACGTCATGGAGGTGGTGGAGGCGGCGTCGTCCACATATACCTGTGGGGTTCCCCAACGTTACGGGGAGGAAGCTCAGACCATTCCTGGTCATACTGTGTTTCCTGTGTAGGAGGTGGTGTAGGAGTTGTATACGTGTCCATCCACTCGTTGTGCTGCAACAAGAAATCCTGTGTGTTATGCCCACCATCATAGTCACTATCCCACCCAGATCCGGACATAGACGCGTCATGTCCATATGCCTGATATCCGTAGGACCCTGCTGGATGGAGGACCATAAGTAATGACGAAATACATAGGCCCAATCGATATTTCGAAGAATTAATATGAAGAAACATACCTGTAGGCGGTGGTTGCATCACGAATCCCGGTGTGGGACCTTGCTGCCAAGGTCCTGGCCGAAACACGTAGCCAGACGTGGGATCCGGCTGGTGCTGCCACGCCGAACTACCAGCCTGGTCAGGAGGTGGTGGCATGGCCGTCCACTGCTCTGCTAGACATGAACGCGGCTCATGTCGGTTATGTGTGGGTTCGAGATGACCAGTCGAGTGACGCGGCTGGTGCGTGGAGTGACGCGGGGGCCGTTGTAGGGGCTGCTGGTGAAGAACGTCTGTACTGCGTGTGCACGTAATAGCCCGATACACAGATCGTAGCCTCCCCTCAATGCGCGTCATCCAGTTCTGGACCTGAGCCCGATGAACCATTAGAGGTGCAGACGACAGTGAACGCTGAAAGATGGACACCTCCTCGCCAAGTCCGTGAGTCAACTCAGCCTGAAATTGTCAGGACGATTATTAGGTATGCATGACAAAGTATGTACGGACTACTTGCATTATATAAAGAGAATATATCTTACCGCGTGCTGCCTAGAGCCCGAAATATCATAGCTCGGATACATATCCGCCGTAGTAGGGGCAGGTATCTCATCTGGGTGAGTGTGATGAACGATGCATAACCGTGTTCCGGTCATGTACCGCTACAGATAGAGATTGAATTCATCCATTTCAAAGTCGTGATTCTCGTGCCACAGATGTGTGCTCGTAGTCTCCCATTGTGTAACGTATGGCTGAACCCTAAGTAGCCACTCAGTAGCAGTCCTATTAATCCCCTTCTTTGTGATCCTAAAATTTTGGTGTTCGTAGAACAATTAACTAGCTGCTTAACTATGGACAATTGTGGAGGACAATGCAATATTCAACAACTATCGCGTACCCGTGGATGTCTCCTTGCAGTGGGGCCTGTGTAGGGGGAGGTGTCTCCAATTGCAGAAGACCAAATTGCCTCATAACCCTCTGCTGGGCCATCTCCTCGACGAAGACATCGAAAATGATCTTTGATTTCGTCATCCAATAATCGGCATCTCTTGTGCACAGCACGGACAAACCGCTGGGGTATCTTGCATCTATGGCTTCTTGCGTGTATGGCTGCCAGATCACCCCAGTGTACGCATCAAACTGCTCGTTTAATGCCGTGTAAGCTCGTCTGGTCTGATCACCAGCATAGCGTCTCTGCAGAAAACAAAAGTTAGATTGAACCATAGTGTACATAAAGAACAAAAGTTAGATTGAGACATACCCTGCGATGTGTCCAACACAGACCGAAGGTAGGCATGTCGATGCCGTCAGCATCGAACATGGTATCCATAGGCTCGTCAACACGTACGTTCGGTCGTCCTACAGAGAACCTCTCCCACGACCACAGTTGCAGAAATAGAGGGCATCCAAGAAGGGCTGACGTGGGTGATGTAAGCTGGCACACGTTGCACATAGCTCGGTATGTATACGCTAAGACAGCCGAACCCCAACTCCTCTATGTGATCTGATCCGGCGTCTCAGCGCTTGCGATCTCCAGTGCAATAGGGATGTAGCTCGTGCTAATAGTGCTGACATGGTTCTCTGTGAACATCACCTTGCCGAGAAGCCACAGTATATATGCCTCCAAACTACGAATGATCTGTGTTGCATTCAACGAGACCCTTGGATACCTCGGGAACTTCTGGATCTGTATTGAGCAAACAGAGTATTAATACATAGCAAAGGTATTTTTTGTAAAACCAGAGGCACGGCAACTGACACTTATGCGGCAAGGGAACTAACCTGGAAATGGCGCAACCATTCATACTTAGGTCCGTGATTATCCGATGTCAGCGCCGGAGGACGGTCATAAATGCCCGCGAGACGTTGTGCAATACCAAGCTGCCAATCAGCCGGTGCCTCCAACGGTCCTATGGCATGACCTGCCAATGGTAGTCCCAGCAAAAGGAACACAACCTAGAGAGTAGGAGCCATCTCTCCCCAGCGGAAGTGAAACGTGTGGGGTCTCAGGTCTCCACCGGTCCACTAACCATGTGAGCAAAGAGGCGTCGATGGCGAGGCGTTTGGAGGTCTCGGTGGACTCAACCAGACGCGCGAAAGGTAAAAGGCCAGCCCATTTCAACCTGCATGTCAGGACAAATCAGTTAGTGTGTCCCATTAATATATATGCTTGAAGGAAATAACTAAAGCACGTACCGCCGAACCCATCCCTCGTGTATCTTCCAGTCTTCCTTTTGAGTGCGAGTGACCAGCGCCTCAAGGTTGTGCTCAGAACCTATCGCAGCACGATGCTTTCTATCAATGTCCGCACTAAGCAACCCCATTCCCGCCTTTCCTGCATATACAAATTTCAAACATAGTGCCACACTTAATACAAACTTCAAACGTAGTGCCACACTTAATACAAATTTCAAACATAGTGCCACACTTAATACAAATTTCAAACTTATTGCCACACTTAATACAAATTTAGAACTTAGTGCCACACTTAATACAAATTTAGAACTTAGTGCCTAGCTTCTGCCTCTCCTTCTTCCTCCTCTTGCTCTTGCTCCTCGTCCCCGGTTCCCTCGTCCACGCCCAGTACCACTGGCAGTGACGAAAGTGGGACAATTAGTGTCCCTATGCCCAAATTCATTGCATAAAATGCATTGCATAATGGCACCTCCCGCTTCAGATTCATCCATATCATTCCGGATGCGCCGACACTGTCGCCTACCTGTACTTGTACGCATATTCTCTGGGTCTGGAATGTACCGCCTTTCAATAGGATTAACGGTGTTGAAGTTACCCATTGAGTGAAATCCCTGCAACTCACCTGTCCAGGTATTGAGGACGGACTCTTTTAGAAAATATGGAGACACGAACGATATTGCGTCCATTCCAAGCTGCCCGCAAGCAGCAAGTACATGGGAGCATGGTAGGTGAAGCAACTTTGGTTTGTTGCATGTGCACTCACACGTTGGCCAGACTCCATTTCCAATTTTGACCTCACGCGTCCTCAGCTCATTTGCACAGCCGAATTTGTTGTTAGCTAAGCGGACCTCAAACCTTCTTTCTTGATTACCAATGGGGACTACAGTGTGCGACCTAGCTTTTTGCATCTTTTCTTCCATGTACTTCATAATCCTTTCACAGTAACATGTGCTTGGGTTGTTCAAGATATGCTGCTATGCTTTTTGACGTCTATCTCTGAAATACTTCACGGTGCCATAGAAAATACCCTCAACGATGGCTGTAAGCGGCAATGCCCGGTTTCCTCTGAGGACAAAGTTGTATGTTTCTGCAAGATTGGTAGTCATGACACCATACCTTGCTCCATGTGTGTCATGCAACAAAGACCACCTCTCCAGAGGCTCATGCTCTATCCACTTCTCGAAGGTTTTAATCGACCTCTCGAGCCTTCTCCTAGTACCAGGTGGGTCAAATCCTGGCAAGTCACAAAGCCCAACAGGCTCCTCCTCCACGGCCGCTGTTCTAGTTGCTAACTGTGCTGCTACTGCTTCAACATGTGCTCTCATCGCTGCATCTCTTGCAGCTTTCCTGTCCCTAACGTGTCTCTGCGTGCACACATTAAGTCTGTCACGTATCAAATTGTACTTCCATAGCTGGTTCTGCTTGCAGAGTTTTTTGAACAGATTCATCAGGTTCTTATTTCTGAACTGCGAGAAGAAATTAGCCCCCAGATGGCGCATGCACCAACGGCTCTGCAAGTCCTGCCATGGAGTTTGTTCCTCAGGACCAGGGTTTGTCAGTGTCTTTATCGCACTGAGTATACCTGCATGCCTGTCATGAAGGATGCAAACATTGGGCTTATCCTTCACAACTGCTACTTTCAATTGCCTGAAGAACCATGTCCAACTTTCAATGTTCTCACTCTTCACAAATGCAAAAGCGAGTGGTACTACTTGATTTTGTCCGTCTTGACCAATGGCTGTCAGGATCTGACCCTTGTACTTGCCAGTGAGAAAAGTGCCATCTACACATATAACCGGTCGGCAATGCCTGAAAGTTTCGATGCATACACCGAAAGAGAAGAACAGTCGATGCATCACCCTCACAGTTGGGAACTCTGGCATGAAGAGGTCTTGGATGTCGACATAGGTGCCAGGATTCCGGTCCTGCAGCGGGTGGAGGAGCCGGACAACAGAGTCATATGCATAAAAAAAGAATCAAATCTGGTCTCAAGCGCCCTATGCTTAGCCCTCCAAGCCTTGCCATAAGAAATTCTGTATTTGAACCTGACGAATACTTTTGTCTGGATAGCCTTCACTTCCATCGCTTTGCACTCCACTATCTCGCTATAAAGCAACCGAGCAATAAGCGTGGACGAAAGGTTGGCATGATCTTGAGGGATGCATGGAATAAGACATGTGTGCTGAACTAGGTCATTGATCACCCAACTTGTGCCATACTTAGGGAGATAGCCATGCACCCTGGCAGGACAATCTTCGTTCTTGCATACCATTGTCAAGTATTTCTGACTTGACACCTCAGCTGTGAAAACCCTTTGTGTGGACATTGCCCATTGAATGATTGCGTCCTTCAGAGCGTTCTTGTTGGGATACATAGCACCCGTCGCAATGTTATTCTGGTGATATTGCCAGGCAGAATCATGCCCATCGTTCACGAGCATTGCTGATGAGAAGTCATGATTCCATGATGCAGGATTCGGCACATCCTCTGCGTTCTCTTCTTCATCAGACTCGTCGGAATCATCGGCATGACCGATGTCAACATATGTATTCTCATCTTCCATCTGGTTCTGCATGTGCCCATCTACCTCGTCACCGTCCACCTCCCCACTGTAATAATCTTCGGCATTTCCTCCTTGTACCTGACTACTCTGCCCTTGTTCGTAACCATCATCTCCAGCATTTGACATTGAGTATTGCATCCCATCACTACTTTGCCCAGGATTGTAACCACCCTCACCTTCAGGTGCAATTACCTCCTTCACAACGGGAAGCACTAAGGCACAAGGATTGCATCCCCTGGTTTCGCAACCTTGTAACCAGCGCATCCACTGAGAGGTCCGCTCTATTGGCCTCAAATAGAATAAAATGTTTGTACTTGACCGGGTCCACAATGCATAAACATCCACGGTGTGCGTTTCAGTATTCAGCCCTAAACATGTTGTCAACCATTCTTTCAACTGACTAAGAGATCATGTTTGAGGGGCGGTCAGTGGCACCTCTATGTGCTCAAATTCACTCAGATCAACCCCAATCTCATTTGTTTGGGCAGTACCAGGACCATAGTAAAATATGAATGTCACTACATCGGACATCTCGGCTCACCTATAAAATTATTTAACATGGACAGACAACTGTTAAACAGCATGACAAACCAAAAATATTCACACTCCTAAATATTTGACAAGTACATATATTACGTAATATTAACGGAGGAACTAAAAATATTCACACTCCTAAATATTTACTAAACTAAATATATTACGGATATTACCGGAGCAACTTCAAAAATTGATACAACTACATGTTTGACATCTAAATATATTACGGATAGTACCGCAGCAACTAAAAAAAACTGACAGACCTAAATATTTGACATCCACATATAATACGAAATATTACCAAAGCAACTGAATATATTCACACAACTAAATATTAGACATCTAAAAATATATCGGTTACTACCGGAGCAAATAACATCTATCGGAGAAAATGTCTGTTAAATTATACCCTTGAAGCGTGCGAAGCAACGATGACGAACGGCGGCCTTCAATCACCGGAGCCGGAGCTTCACCTCCACCACACTGCCGCAGCTTCACCAGTTCATCTCCACCTCCACCACCTCCACCAAAATGCTCACCACCACCTCCACCAAAATGCTCACCACGACCACCACGAGCTACCCCATCACTAGATCGAGGTCTCCCTTGCCTCCCCCAACTATCTACAACGTATCTACGGTGGAAAATCAGGAAAAAATGGCTCAATTTGGTGTACAAATGGGTTAATTTTCGAGTGGGAAAGATAAGGGATGAAGAACACCAGGAAAGAACACAGGAGGATAAGGGAAGGAGGAGGAAGAAAGGAGCGTCGGTGGGGCGTTGGGACCCAGTCGTCTAGCAGGTGGATGATCATCCTGTAGATGGACGACAGGCCCGTGTCGCCTGGGCCCTGGGCAACGACAGCCCATGCCGGGACGAGGGGGGGGGGGGGGCAGTGCGACGTGGCCGTGCCAATCGCCGGGTGCCACGTGGAAGTTTGGCCACCTGTTGTCCTCCCATACGGCGACTCAGTCCAGTCGTCCAGCAGGAGAGCGACGGGCTCCACTCATCCACCCGCAGGACGAGGCCGTATTATTTTCGAAAAAATATCAAAACCGTGTATTATTTCTGAAAAATAATAAAAAAATGTATTATTTAAAAAAAATTAGCACACATTTTCGGGTAGCAACTCTAGAAAGCTAAATTTATTAGGAAAATTAAGGTTTATAGTCCCGATACCCGAAAAATCCAAATAACCCGAAAATAGGAAAAAAGCCCAGAAAAATTCGCTGCCTCTAGTGAAGGCCCAACCCAACATAGCATAAACCCTCATTCCCTCATGACCACCTACCCTAACGCCATTGTCTAAAAAAACTACCCTAGCGCCGTCTGAGGCGATGAGGTTTTACCTACTCCGCCAGCAGCCTCTGCCGGCGTTGAATTTTTCTTACCGTTGCCCTCCCCGGTCGGTCTCTCGAAGAGCAGTCCCTAGGGCTGCCTGGCCCCGGTCTCTGCCGCGAAGGAACCCAGGGGGAGATCGCATCGGTGTTCTGGTCATGTTCATCATGAGAGACGCCATGGTGGTCACTAGATCGAGTTCTGAAGGAACGGCTAAGCAAGGGGATGAAGGGCACCGTAGGGCTACACCACCGCTGCGGGCCTGAAACATTCTGATCATTCCATGATACAACTTGTTGGGACGAGGCAGCACCAAGTTCCTTTACTCTCTGACCGTTTTGGTACGAGGTTATGTGGGAGTGACATTCTGATCTAGGAAAAGTTGTTTGTGATGCATGGACAAGTGAATCAGTGGGTAATTCGGCTTCGGAGGTACATAGGAAATTATCCCGCAAAAAAAAGGAGGTACATAGGAAATTGCTGAAACTTGGTGAGGTCCTTGGGAGCTGGGAAAAGAATTTCTTTGGGAGTGTTAGGAAGAAAATAAATAGCTAAAAGTTGAGCTAGAAGTGCTAAGAGGACGACTGCTTCGGATTGGTCCAGATCATAGGGAGCTGAAAATAACAGAGAACTTGGTAGAACTATACGACATGGAGGAGAAAAATATGGAAATAGAGATCAAGGATTCAATGGCTTTCAGAGGGTGACAAGAATACCCATTATTTCCATCTCAGAGCTAGTATGTGGAGATGAAAAAAAAGGATAAAAAAGTTCTTAAATGAGCATGTTTTTCTATTATGATCCGGAGCAGATGGAAGCCATGGCAACTTCTTTTTACACAAGTCTTTTCACTCTAGAGGGGATTTCAGTCTATGACGCGGTTCTCAAGACCGTTCCATTGATTAACCACAAGTATAGGAGATTGCAACAGTCTTCGAGAGTAGTATTTCAACCAAATTTATTGATTCGACATAAGGGAAGCCAAAGAATATTTATAAGTCTTAGCAGTTGAGTTGTCAATTCAACTACACCCGAAGAGATAACTTGCTTCTAGCAATTTATTAGTAGTATAGTAATATGATAGTAGTAGTGATAGAGTAACAGTAACAATAGCATAAATAGTAACATTACTGAAAAGCAATAACAAAGTGCAGTACTAGTGATTGCAGCAAAAACAATAGCAGGAAAAGCATAGGCATGGAGTAGCGATGGGGTGTACAGATGAGATTCAATATGCAACAATCATAACCTAGAGCGATACAAACTAGTTGTTTAGTGTAGTTTCTTGTAATGAGCCGGGTGTCCGGATAGGGACCCGGACATCCGACCATTGTAATCGGTATAGTATAAACAGGGGACATAACATATCAGCAACAACCTGAACATCCAGATATATCTGGACATCCGACTTACAAAAAAGCATCCGGACAGGAGTCCGGACATCCAGCCTTAACCCACAAGATTTTTTTCCCTGTATAGTTGTCCGGATAGGTTTTATGGATAACCGAAAACCCGCTTTACCCTAGCCTGACGTCCAAGTACGAGTCCAGACATCCAACCTTAGCCCGGAAGATTTTTCCCTCTGGATAGTTGTCCAGATAACTCCAAAACCTTTTGTAGACAATTCAAAAATCCGTCCAACAATCCGGATGACTAGCCCCAATGCCCGAACGTTCGGATAGAGTTCCGGACATCCAGCCTGTCAGTTCCAGTTTCCCACTATGGTGTCATTCGCATGACTGTGTTTTTTGGAGCGGAGCTGTCACAACGATCTTGTTCGAGAAAGCTCCCAACCCCCTCCTTTAAAAAACAACAATAAACATTTGGGTTGTTTCTTGGCCTTGAAAAACAATAAGACTCGGCTAGCTACATGCCACCATAGCGTTTTGAGACTCTCAACCGTCAAATCACGCTAACGTACGGTCTAGATCTGCTCAGGCGTGCTCAAATTGTTTATGTGCTGAGGACGCCGTTTACGGGCTGCTGCTCTGTAGAGCGAGCGTCCATTTCTATCCATAATTGGGCTGCAAGGGCCCAAGTTCAGTCGAAGCACACGGGTCTCCATTGTGTTCGCAGCTCTATTTCCCCCGACACCCCACCCTGAACTGCTTGTTTCCTATTCCTTGGTCCATGATGCGCTGCCGTTCCTTCGTCTACTATGCGCCGCCGCCGTCCTCCCGCCTGCCGGCGACGAATATTGGCCGCCCTTCCCCTCGCACGGGCCAGGACATCAAGTGTGTTGCCAGCGCTATATCCATCGGCTGCTATTTTTTTGGTTCCTTCGTCCGCGACGCCACCGTTCCTTCATCGGCGATGCATCACCGCCATGTTTTTTCTTGGCATCATGATAGTAAAACATGTGTCAATTCTTGATTCATTGGATTATGTACAAATTTACTTCCAAGTGAAAGTACAAAAAATTTATAGAGGAGAGGGAGTGACAGGTTCATCATGTGGACCACTCATTCTATCAGTTATAAAAGCAGCAAAACCTTGCATTGCAATGGTGCATATTGTATACACGGGTTATCTGACACGGAACCAATCATTGTTGTTGTTGCTGCGTAAATGCTTCATGGTCTTCTGAACCCCCCCCCCCCCCCCCCCCCCCCCCCCCAACACCACCATCCCCCTAAGCACCCGACAGAATGAGCTTTACTAAACTTTTTAGTGCCACGATACTCTAATTACTCAATTGCCTCCTTTGTAAGAATATTAGATAAAAACACAGAATTCTTGGTATGCCAACCAAGGAAGAATTAACTATGATATGTTTTATTTGAGCAATAATTATGCAGTGTTAAAAAAATTAACTCGACGTACTTGGAATTTCACATAATAATTTATCCATTATCAAAACAACTTAGAAGTCTGACACCATGAAGCGCAAACATGACAATCAATGGAAGCGCCACCCGTGAACCCCAAGTACTGTGAACTCCTGCAATGGTGATGGCGCTAAGTTATATGTTGGTGGGACATGAAAAGTGACAGTGCTCGGGAATTGCTAATTTAGGTTGGTCAATATGCAAATTGAGGAACTGATCTCGACAACTAGATCAAGATCCAATGTTGATTGACATAATTTTTGACCCAGCACATTATATATTGCTATCCAAGAAATTATGTACTTTGATATCGAGAGAGGCGTCCGCTACTACAATTATGAAAGTAAATCCATAAAATGAATTGTAAAATGGCCAGTGGGAGAGGACGTTCACGTCGACGCTTATGGTGACTTCGTCAATTTGAACATGTGCAGGCTCAACCTCTCGGAGGTGCTCATAGGGGTGAGGGCGCGTGCGTGCGTTGGTAGGTGTGAGTATATATGTGCATGTATATTAGTGTCTGCGTTTGTACAATGTTTCTCAAAAAGCCATAAAAAGAAGTGTAAGAAACTTCATAAAAATAACACTAACATGGTGGTCATTTCTTCTGCATGCTTGTAAATTTTCTAGTAATGAAGAAATATGTTTACATCTTAAGTGAAAACAAAGCATAACTAGCATGATATTATGTTACAAATTTTAGCACTCCAAGAAAGCATAATTTGTACAGTTCTGCAATATCTAATTCGCGTGAGATTATGTTATGTTCAGGTCGTCGCCTTGGGCCATCCCATGCCTGTTCATATTCACAACCATGGTGAGTTTGGTTTCCTTGTTAGTCGTGCCAATTATTCTGTGTTCTGATAAAGCGCAGATTCATAACAACAGACATGATTCAAGTTCTCTTAGAACTGCTGCGTAGTAGGATTTGCAATGTGAATATGTGATGATGTTAATCAGGTGATACTGCGGTAGGAGTGCGTATTTATCTCAAATCGTGTTGGGTATTTATCTTAAATCGAGTAGTAGATGTTGAGATTGGGATGTTGCGATTGGAGACAATATCACGTTGCCGAATGTGGTACTCCCTCTGTAAAGAAATATAAGAGTTTATATCACTATTAATGGGTTGGTTTGCACAGTATGCTGCCATTCAGTTGCTAGTTAATCAGCTTGTGTCCTACTCCCTCCGTCCTAAAATAAGTGTCTCAACTTTGTACTAACGAAGGGAGTATAATTTATCAAAACACCTAGTGCAATAACTTGCTAGTGTCATAACTCATTATGTAGTCCTACAACGTGTGTTGGACTGGCACCATCTTTGTGGGTTAACTCAGCATGTTCTGTTTTGGTGTATGTAGTGTTATTACTCTCCTTTTGCCGAGCAGGCTGCTTTTCTAATTCACCATATAGCTTTGAGCATCTTTAACTTGAGTTTCCTATTCATTATGTGTATAACTGGAAATAAAAAAAAATCTTCTCTATCATTTTCGGACCCTCTTTGATTCATGTAATTTTCCTCATCCTTTAGAGCATCTCTAGAGAATCCATCAAATGATAAATTTGAAGAGGAATTTTTTGTTTTAGCGAATTAAGCATCAACTAGCAGATCTCTCAAATATGACTTTTTCCCATAGAACTGCCCCATCTCAAATTTAGTCCAGCATGGCCGTTCTCATTTCATTTTAATAAGAAGACACCCAGCTCCCATGTTCGCCTCCAACCGCCAGAACCCGTGCCGCCGACCGTCCGCCGCCCCGATGACAAGGAAAATGGAACTCCCCGCCACCCCTGCATCTCCAAACATCCTCGCCGGCGGCGACGAATTTTGTCCCGCCGGTGAAGAAGGAAACAAGGGTTGCCGGTTATCGCGTTCAAGCTGTTGGACGCCGAGCCCGGTCGCTGCCACGGGCTCAACCTGAAGCAATCGTCGTTCCATACCATACATCGGGTCGTACAACTAGGCATGGACGGCGACAGGCGCATCACCCGGGAGTTTACCTGGCTATGGGCAGCCCAGCCCGGACGACCTTATCCGGCCCGACCTTGCCCATGGGCCGGGCTTGGGCCTGAAAATTAGGCCCGACGGCCAGGCCGGGCCGGGCTGGGACGCAGCTAATTCAATCTCCTCAAAGTCAATGTGATGTTCATCAAAATACCGGGGAATCGGACGATCATTCCCCATGCGCAAATGATTTTTAATGAAAAAAGCCTCTCTAATCATGTCATCGGCATCCACAACACATGAATCAATTTCATTCCCTCTGTTGCGCTTATTATCCTCTCCAGAATCACAACCATCACATCTCATCTAAGAATCATGATATCGTGTGTTTATTTATTTTCTTTCCCCCTCTCTTAATTCTAGAGATTTTTCCATGATTACGCAAGCCAATACTCCTTCCGTTCCACAATGTAGTGCGCCCGCGTTTTCCAAGATTCAAATTTGACCGTAAATTTAACCAACAAGACCGACTGCGACGGGGTAAAAATTATATCATTGAATTCATATCGAAAATACGAATTTAGTGGTATAATTTTTGCTCCTGCCACAGTCGGTCTCGTTGGTTAAATTTACGGTCAAACTTAAATCTTGATAAGCGCGGGCGCACTACGTTGTGGAATGAAGGAAGTATCATCTTCACTAATATGTGAAGTAGAGATTAAGTACTTGGCATATCCACGGTTCATACCTAGCGGAACTGATGAACCTCCCTCCTCTGGTTCACTAGAATCCTCTCCGGCCAGGAGCCAAAAGCAACTGCCAGCCAAAGAGCATCCTACTAAGCCAAAGAAAGGGCCCGGAGGTGGGGGAAACGAGGAGAGTGGCGAGGGAGGGTCACCGTCACCACCTTCGGCTTCCTGCGCCTCCTCGGTACATCGTCGTGGGTGATCTCGATCGTCATCCCCCTCGTTCCCAGCGCAGGCAATCCCATCGCCACCTCCTGGGGCGGCAGCAGCCCGAAGATGTGTGAATGGAAGGCTGCCCACTTGAACTACTTGGTCGGATACTCCAGTTATGCCTCTCTCATCGCCCAAAGAACGGCCTTCATAGCCGGCTGAGCACGGGATTTGGGGAAGCAGCGCTCCATCTCCTCCGACCAGAGGATAGATCGAATTGCATCTGCCTCTTCGTTCAAGGCCTTGGCCGTCGGCAGCCAAGCGTCGATATCGCGAAGCAGCGCCAGCTTCTCTGCATCCCCGCCAGCCATCTCCACCATCATCGCGCCCCAGATGGCATGCAAATTGAATCAACGCACCTGCAGTGAACGTGTCGTTGACCCTGAGCACCCTGGAATCCACTAGGCGTCCATTGTCGTTGAGCAAGAGCCCTCTCCCTTCTTGCTAGAGAAGCGATCCCGACAGGAAGATCAGGAGGCTCACATTCAAGTCTGCGACGAAGTCGCAGGGGATGCGTGTCACCCTCCACCCCCTTTGCCGCACAGTGTATGCTTATGATCCGCATAATGCCCTTCGTTTGTATGGCTATATTTTTTGTGCACATACCTGTGATCTTGCTCGGCAAAGCTGCCCCACCCCTATCGATAACTAAAACATGCATTTGTTGTCTTCGTGTACGATGCTTATCTTTCTTGATTCACTGGCTGATGTCCAAATATTTCTTGGAGTGAAAGTACACAATTTTATAGGCAGGGGTTTATAGAGGAGAGGGGGTCTCACATGGACCAATCAAATCAAGTCACTGTGAACCAAACAATTGCTCTGTTGAGTATATTAATTATTAGGAAATACGAGATAGATTAGGATTTATTCTAGCTTGTCTTATACTCCAAGTTTGTCATTGCACTTCTATATATATACCCATGAGCCTCAAGCAATACAATCAATCAACTATTCCATCAAACCCTCTCTCTCCTTTCTAACATGGTATCAGAGCCTAACCGATCCAACCCTAGCCGCCGCTCGGCGCTTCCGCCCCGTGCGTCGCCCCTGGGGCGGTCGGCCTCCATGACCGCCGCCGGGGGCTGCGCCGCCCGTACCTAGGGTTCGTCCGCCGGTCATGTTGACCGGCTGTCCTAGCTAAAGAGTCTTTTTTCGAGCCCTTGCTCCGGGTTTTTCTCTCTTCCGCCGGTCATCTTTATTGGTGTTTTCTTTTTGGTTTTCCGACCTAAACTTGATCGGTTTGCGTCACCCGCCGCCGCCGTGGACCCCCGTGCGCCTCTACTCCAACACCGGCGCGACCGACCGGCCACTTCTCCGACCCGGCGGCCTCGCGCGACGCGGCGGCCCGTCACGGCTGTCGCTCATGCCTCTGCCCGCCTGTCGCTCTACACCGGCCATCGCCGCCCTGCTCCGACTGGGACTACTGCATCCACCACCTCCGCCGCGTCTGTACGACCGCTCTGCCGTCTGCCTCGCCGGCCCCGTCGCCGGTTGCCTCGAGCTTGACGGCTGCCTCGGGCTGGCTGGGTTGGACTCGCCGTCTGTGCCGTCGTCATTGGCCTCATCTTGGACTCCACCGCCACCCCGCCTCCACCGAGCGGCGTCCCCGTCCTCACGCGCGATCCGATTGATCACCTGCCCGCCGCCGCGATCCGCCTCATCTACACCGTGCGACCGACCTGTCTCATCAGTTGCGTGCGCCTTCGCAGGTCCCGTGAAGATCGTCCCCGAGTTCAGCGCGCCGCTCCACCGATCGAGCAACGGGCTACCGCTGCGTCGCCCCATCGGGCCGCAGCGCCGCCGCCCCGTGGTTCTCCTCGCGGCTGCATCGACTCACGCGTCGCCGTTGCGTCGCCCCTTCGGGCCGTAGCGAGCGTGGCACGCGGTCCAAGCTGCCGTCTCGAGACCGTTCCCACGGTTGCACCGACCCAGGTTCCGCCGCTGCGCCGCCTCTTCGGGCCTTCGCGCCGCGGCCTACGGTCCCCGCTGCCGCCATGAGGTCCTCCCGCCGTCGCCCCGACTTGCCCGCCGCCGCTGCGTCACCCCTTCGTGCCGTAGCGTCGCGGCTTGCGGTCCACTCCGCCGTCACCGCGCGTCGACCTCCCGTGGTATATGCCGCGCCATCTCCCTCGGCGCAGGAACGCTACCGTCCGCGTCGGTCTTCGTCACACTGTCAGGTTCCTCGCCTACTTCGAGCATCGCCGCTGCAGCCGTCAGGCCGCCGCCGCCGCTACCCTCGTAGCCGCCACCGCCTCCCGTCCACCTCCTTCGTCTTCGTCCAGCATCAGCCCGTCGCCAATGTCGCCGTCATCTACCCCGACCACTTCATCTACTCCGACAAGGCGCCGCAACCGTCGTCGAGTCCTTCTCTGCTGGCCTCTCCGGCTTCTCCGACATGGCGTACAGCTCATGTAGGTCCCAATCTATGCATGCCCGGTGCTGGCAACACCGGTGCGTGCCTTCATCCACGACGTGTCTCTGGGCCTGGCAAGCCTAGTGCGGCGCTTCGTCAACTTCGACTTCGTCCATCTACCCATGCCCGGTGCTGGCAATACCGATGCGTGCCTTCGTCCACGATGTGTCCCTGGGCTTGGCAAACCCGACGCGATGCGTCATCAACAACGTCTTCTTCCCGGCGCACCACTACTTCGATACCACTGCACCCATGACTAACTCGGCGCCTCCTTGCGCCCGCGGCCCCACAGCGACTTCCTCGACACCGGCCACCCCGTCTCGACATCGACCACGAAGTTCTTCGCACGGTTACCTTGACCACGGCTACACCACCTACGCACTCGGCTACCTCGACAAACGACACAAAGGGCTACCGCCTTGCTTGAGCAACCTCGTCGGTTTTCACTCCTGCCACGACTTCCGCGATGCGTCGACCGTTACGACTGTGGAGGGGGGGGGTGCCCGTCAGCTTACCTTCGGATTCTTTTCCACTCTCACTGTCTGTGTCGCTATCGTTGTGACTACGGGGGGATGTTGAGTATATTGATTATTAGGAAAGACGAGATAGACTAGGATTTGTTCTGGCTTGTCTTCTGCTTCAAGTTGGTCATTGTACTCCTATATATATGCCCACGAGGCTCAAGCAATACAATCAATCAACTATTCCACCAATCGCCCCCTCTCCCTTCTAACATGCTGATCGGCATATCTTAGCAATAAAAGCAGCAAAACCTTGCATTGCATGTTGTAGGCTCGGTGGGATTATCTCCTTGAGTTAAAAATTGCTATGTATTTGTTAGCCATGTCTGAAATAAGTATGACTTATTTTGAGTTGTAGGTCTGGGATGTATTAGTGATTTTGAAATTTTTGCGAGGTGCGCATATGCAAAAGTTGGCATATAAGTGATCACAATAAGATTGTTGTAGGGAATCTTTCACCTCCGTAGTGTTTAGTTTCAAGACTTCAAGAGACTCATTATATTTTGGGCCTTGTAAATCTTGTAGCAGGACCCGAGAGTCGAGGCTTTTGGTGAATGTAGGTCCAAAGTCCCTTTAGGATGATGGCAACAACTAAATAAAGTACATAAGAGATTGCCTCAAGATTAGAGCATCAACCGTTTTTTCATACGACCAAAAAAGTGGGCTGGGTTCCACAATCAATAAACAATAGCACAAAATTATAAAAAATAGCATCCCGATGCAAAGGCGAAAGAAACAAATAGGCCTAGCGAACAAAGTCTAGACCGCTGCCACAACTAAAGGCTAGCAACACAACACAACCGAAACAAATGACAAACATTAGAGCATATATTACAAAGGGGCAAGGGGAGGGAGGGCATCACCCCCATATCATCTCGTGAAGATCACACCCAGCAAGCAAGTTTACTTAACAGCACCAAAATCATTCCCACCCGCAAAGTAGAGCATCAACCCATAGTAGAGCTTTATACAAAGTACCTATATTGACACTCAAAGGAGCTTTCAATTTTCTTTTGTAGTAGTAGAAAGGGAGACATGCACCAAACTCTACCTAGCGGAGTTGGAGTCTCACGTGTGGCGATGCCACGTCTTACCTTTAATCGAATTTTCCTTTTATTGTGTGTGTGTGGTGGGGGGACATTGATTGAATTATGGTAGGTGCAAAGTATAATTTTCATGGCTATAAAAGGCTGCAAGCCTGAATTGCCATGGTGCATGTGGTGGGTTGAAGGTTCCTCCTTCCATGAGAACACAACAGTCAATTATGCGGTGTGATTGTTAAACTTGAGAGATTGTGCTATATATTTTTTGTGTTTGGTTATAGGTTTGAGAGGTATCAGTGATCCAAATGTGGATGATATTGCTATTCATAGTTGGCTCAAGGATAGTGACAGTATGACATGACTCGTGAAAAGAGGTTGCTGTATCAAGTTTTGTTTTTGCATGAGAGTCCCCCTAAGCGCCTGATAGGCTGATACAAACTCTTTAATGTCAGGGTACTCTGATTATACAATTGCCTCCTTTCTGAGAATCTTACACCAAAATAACCTAGAAGGCATGTCATGCCAACCCCAAAAGGAATTAATTATGATACATCTTATTAGAGTGCTAATTATGACACATTAAGTTAGAAAAGTTAACTCAGCCGACTTAGAATTTCACACAAAACATTGTCCATTGTTGAAACAACTTAGAGACTCACAACATGGGCTACGAATTCGACACTTAATGGAATCACCACCCATTAACCCTTGCAACGGTGGTGGCGGTAAGCTGACTGCAGGTGATTTTGCACAAGAAAGGAGGTGGTGTTGAAGAAGTGTTAAGATTCAGGTTGGTTAATATGCCAATTGGGTAACTCATCTCGACAACTAGATCAAGATATGATCCAATGCAGATTAACATTACTTTAGACCCAGGACATTATATTTGTTATTCAAGAAATTATGTAGTTTGATATAGAGAGAGGATTCCGCTGCAAGCATGAATAGTAAATCCATCAAAAATGTTTCAAAAACTTTAGAAGAACAATACTAGCACGGTACTCATGCTTGTAAACATTCTTGTAATATAGATTTTTTGTACATCGTGAGCAGAAAAAAAAAATAACACTCCATGAAAGCACAATTTTAGTTTTGTGATATCTAATTCACTTGAGATTATCTTATGTCGAAGTCGTCGCCATGAGCCTTCTAATGTCTGTGTGGATATTCGCAACCATGGTGAGTTTGTTTCCTAGTCTAGATAGTTGCGCTTGGTTGTAGCAATTGTTCCTGGCAGGTTTTGAGACACTGCAGATTCACAACACAACATAGGTGATTCGAGTTCTCTTAGAACTGTTGCGGCTTGTTAGGTCAGCCAGATTTGTAATAAGGCGTTATTAATCGGTGAAATTTTGGTAGGGGTTGCGTATTTATCCTATAACGTACCATGTGGACGTAGATGTTGAGCATGTCAGGAAGAAGGTAAGGTGATTAACTTGGGGAAACACTTATAATCTGTAGTCTGATTAGAAGCAGTGCGTCAGACCGATGGACAACCGTCCATTCTAGTTGAATCCCACGGCTAAAATCCTTCTTATCCCTTTGCCCGTTTTCCAAAAAAAATAAAAAAATCACAATGCCTCGTTGCTAACCACCTGCATCTACCGCATAATTTGCTCCCGCTAATCACTCACCCATTCATCCCTCCGGAGAACCCTCGCACGAACCTCCCTAGCTCGCCATCGACCACACTACTCGCCGACTCTCCGATTGCGCCGCCCATCACTTTCAAATCTGTTCCCTACTCTTCCCCACCCCCACCTCACTACCCAGATCATCTGTTCCATTGCTCCTCCCTTTTCCTCTCCATCGATGCGCCCCGGGCAACATTGCACGTGTGCAGGTGCGCCTTCCTGGCATTAGAGGGCCGAACTCACCTTCCCCTCCTTGATTGGTGCATCGACGGGTTACATCCCATGCCGGACAGCCGGAGTAGCACCAGAAGGCCGAACAACAAGTAGTGGACTCCGGTGTTCCCCTATTTCAAGATCCCCTAATCAGAGTTGAAGGTTAGTGTGTCAATCGCCCACGCGAGGAATTTTTCCATTATTTGAAGCATTGTGGTTCTAGAGTTCTTCTCCATCTCTCTTGGATTTTTCCATTACATTTTCCTAACCCCATCACATGATTATGTAATCCAATTGCAGGAAGCACACAAGAAATTAGTAAGAAGCATCACATCTATCCGCATGGCGACAGTGCAAGGGACAAGGATTCCCACACTTTTGATTGCAGTTCGTGTCACCGTGGTAGATAGTGTGGAGCTTTCTGACCACGATAGAAGCAGATTATATATTTAACGGAGACATGTATTCACCACCATGGAAATATTTCCCATGTTATTTGATATATTTTTCTTTTTAATTGAAACAAATCTATATTTGTATGCAAGCAATTCTGTTTTTTTTATTAGAAAAGGAGGATGGACCCCCGGCCTCTGCATCCCGACGATGCATGCGGTCACTTTATTAATTATTCACAAAAGACCTTACAAGGAAGTATATCAGTAAGCCTGAAGCCACCCTCTAGGCAACACCTGTCGCTACTCCTATCCCCTTGATGTAGCGGCACCGAATGTCCGAGCCTAATACCAAACGGACATCGCATCAAATCCTAACATATAGTGCCGGATGCCCCATCCCGGCTACATACCTGGACTGGGTCACACACCGGTTCGGCGCACTCACCGAGGTTGCCGCCGCCGTCTTCCACCGATCCATCTTCAAAGCTGTACTGACGCATCGACCCTGCCCGGTCTAGCTGCCGTCGATGCCACCACGACGTCAGACAACGCCACCATCCTGCGCTCGTCCATCATCACACGCCCACCGGCAAGACCCCGCTGCTCCATGCCGCTGAGGCCCGCCGTTGTCGACGTGCCAGACGCCACGCCGCTCCTCCTTCGCGAACACCACCTTCTGCCACTGGTCCCATCCCCTCCGCCTACAGTTCCTCTAACCGAGCACCCAAACGCCCCAGGCGGCGCCTCCAAGAAGGGTACGACACACGCAGTGCCGCCGCCGCCCAATCTAAGGAGATTTTGGGTCTTCACCCGTGCATGGGGTCGGGGTGGAGGGCAGGGACCTCGACGGCGCCTGCAAGGAGGAGAAAGGCGACCCTGGTCGTCGCCACCGTCGGGATGTGTAGGAGATATGCCCTAGAGGCAATAATAAATGTTATTATTTATCTCCTTGCTCATAATTATGTTTATGTTCCATGCTATAACTGCTGTGGTTCCCGAGCCCGTATATCCATAAAGGCTCTGGGGAAAACCCATATGCACGTGTGGAATAATAAACGGTAAAAAGTATTCCTAGTCATGCCTCTAAGACTAGCTCAAGTGTTGCATGATGATTATGTTTTCCCAATCATGGGCATGTCTATGCCAGCAGCTTTGAGGGCACAATGTTAGAAGAACATTTGTGTTGAATCGACCCGATTGATGTTATGCTATGAGATTCATTCGTCACAAGTTAATGGTTGATAACACAGAGATGGTTAACGTTTGCATGATTCCTCAGACCATGAGAGTATCGAGTTTCTTCATGCTTGATTCATGAACTTTGGGGTTTGTTAAACGTCATCCGTAACTGGATGGCTATTACGGCGGCTTACGGGTTCATGGGAAAGTATGTTAAGTAACTTGATAGCTCAAGATTGGGATTTGCTCCTCCGACGATGGAGAGATATCTCTGGGCCCTCTCGGTGTTAAGGTATCCATCATCGTCTGGCCAGACACTTTGTGATTTGATCACGGGGATGCCAGAACACGGTAACAAGAAAAGAGAACAATACTGGTAACGAGGTAACTAGCATAGTGGACAAGTTGTTGATCCACGGGAATGCCAACATGTCTCGCCTCGGGTATTTGTAACATATCGCGAAGCAACAGGAATAGCACACGGCAACTGGAGGTTCACTCGAATATTCATTCGTGTGGGTATAGGGGTCAATATGGGTGTCCACGGCTCCGATGTTGATCATTGATCGGAAGGGGTTCCGTGTCATGTCTATACTTCACCGAACCTATAGGGTCACACGCTTAAGGGTCATCTATCTGCTGAATACTAGACAGGGAGTCTGAGAGAAAATCACCGAAAAAGTTCCGCAGAGAGAGGTCACCGGATGAGGTCCGGTGAAACTGAAAAGTAGTTTCAGGGGATACCATTAAGTCAAAATGGTTTCGGCACATGCCTGATAATTCTTGGAGGATGCCAGAATCATTCTGGAAACTTCTGGGAATTTTCTGGAAGAAAAACCGGAAATGTTCCGGGGCTGCCGGAACCGCTTCAGATGCTTTTTGCAGATGAAATCACTAAACTGGAATTGTTCCAGAACGCGTTGAAAATTATTTTAGTGGGTACTGGAAATGTTCCAAGCCCACATAAATATTTTCAGTTCGTACGGACGCTGAAAAATGTCGTCGTGAATAGTGAAAGTGCTTTTTGGGAATTTTATGGAAAGCACCTTTTGGGAAATTTCCCAAAAGGCTTCTAGAAGCCTTAGGCACTAAGGAAGCCCCCTTGGGGGGGCCCCCAAGGGGTGGCTGGCCATGGAGGGTGGAGCTCCATGGAGCTCCACATGGCACTCCTTTTTGCTTTATTCTTTATGTAAATGACATAAAGTGGGGGTACTTTTGGTATTTGTGAATGCCAACTTTACCCCTTGGTTTTCCTATAAATAGAGGAGAGTGGGCTGCCCACAAATCCATCCCTTCTCACATACAAGTGCCATGCAATGATCTGGCTTCTCTCTCCCTCCCACGAAAAGAGTTTCGTAGAGCCGAAAGGCTGTCTGGGTTCCGGTGGGAACTAGTTCTGGACGGCGAAGCCCTGCCGGATAGATGACACCGTATGTGTGCAACTCTGTAGAGAGGTCGTAGTTTCGATCTTAGTGCCCGAGGGGCTGTTCGAGAGTGCCTCCCGAAGGGCTGTCCAAGTGACGGTTCGAGTTCTGTGAGTCCTCCCGAAGGGCTGTCCGAGTGACCGTTCGAGTTTCAAAGGTCCTCCCGAAGGGCTGTCCGCGACACCGTCCGGGGGACTGTTCGACCGCCTCCCGGAGGGCTGTCTGAAGGGAAGACGAGGGGATACATCCTCGCGGTTGGGAGGTTGTAAATCCTAGCTGCGGGGATCTGCACCGCCGATCGTCATCGACTCTACTTCCGCTGCGCTACGAGTCGGTAACGAAAATGATCAAACCTTGTATGCAGTCTCCATAGTGGTCCTGGGCTGGTGCGTAGGTCAGAAATTTTTGTTTTCTGCTGCGTTACCCTACAGTGGCATCAAGAGCCGTGCTATGCGTAGATGCAGGTTGCGATCTAGAATACATAGTGATGTATGGGTGTTGTACAATATAATTAGGTAGTAGATGAGTTCTATTACTGAAAATTATTTGTGCGGGTAGCAGATGAAATCTGTTACCCGATATTCTTGTTGCTTCCCTGGAATTTGCATATTTCTGATCTTGATAACAGCATGGTGGAGTTTCAAAGTTCTGGCAATCCGCGATCCTGATTGATCAACGAAGTGCTAACAGTTCATTGAATTCCACCGTAGTTAAAAGGAAAGATGAAATTTCGCAGACAAAAGGGCAATGCAGATATGATCTGCACGGGGGTCATGCGTATGACGAAGTTTAGTATGGGGCTCGAGATTTTATTATCTCGGTTTTCATACACCCTGGAAAGTTAATCTAGCGACTTGAATTATCATACTTGATGATGGATGTTGGTAGCTTCGGTTTGTTTCGAAACCTTAGAAGCCACGAAAAACTAGTTTTTTGCATGAACCAATTAGAGGCGTCTAACTTGGTTTTGCAGGAGGGTTTACATGTGCATGTGATGTGGTATAGCAGTGCTCATAATAATTTGATTATGTATGAGATGACTATATAATGTAAATTGATTAACATGACCTGCGTGTCATGATTCGGCATGATGGCTGGAGCCATATGATTGCACTTTAAATGACCTGTGTGTCAACCTTGTGTAATGCATTATTTTATTAGCTATAGAGATAGCAATATTATCTGCTGCATCGACAAGGTGGTGGCAATCTTCGCGAAGGTGATCACCGACGTGAATGCCGAAGACGAAGGAATACAAGACTTCTCCGTCAGAAAGGGCTATACCATATCATGCTATTATGAATTGCCGGAGATGTTTATCCCTTATGTTGCACCCTTCTTGATTGCGCGGTAGTCGCTTTTATTAGGGTGATCTCTCACAAAAATATCAAGTAGTTAGTGTTCTCCCAAGTGTAGCACCGTCACGGCACCTAACTTTTCGGGGTATCACATGCTAACATGGGTACGAACGATTAGGGATGTGTGAGGCGGGTGAGTTGAGACCTCGCAGCGAGATCACTTGGTTGTCTTGACGTTCAGGCATGAAAGTCATGAGCTCGGAACACACGCATCGAAAGATGAACAAGAGTCACATAGAGATGTGATTGGCAAGTTTGCCTACCGATTGAGATTTTCGTCATCAGTGATGCTACCATCAATGGCGTTGAATTGAAATGCGGATCTTGAATCACTCACAATCTATTATGAGAGATATTGATTTGAGTGGGAGCGCACTGTTGAATTAACTTGTTTAATTCTCAGTGCAATTAATTATGAACTCTGTCTAAGTGTGATTTGCATAATAGTTGTAGAATAATGGCTCGCGTTTCCACCTTCCCTATTAAAATTGAATAGCTGTTAAATATCTGGTTAAAACTTTACGGTTGGTAACGTAATGTGAGGATTGTCCTCAAGAGTGCCGAGAAGGACTTTGTCCTATCGCATACTTTCGGTATTCTCTTGCTTATGCTATGGATCATGTGACTCTCGTCCTTCGATCCAAAAGCTAGAATTCCGTTTCAGTCAAAGTGCAATATGTTTGCTTCCATGAGACCCGAACTTCGAAAGTTTGGATAGTTATGTGATATTCATGGAATCTGAAAATCATTTTCAGAGACAGACAAAGGCTAAAAGATATGAGATATCCAAAGCAATGTTTGTTTGCAAACTATTAGTAAAAGAGTTTACTATGCATTAGACTGATAAGAGAGGGATCCAGAAGAACGCCTGTCATATGATGAAAGGTGAATAAAACAACAACTTAAAGAGAAAGGAAGTGTCCGAAGGGTGTTAGTGAAACTTTCACGCCTAGGAAGTCCGGGGCTAACGCCACTCTTAAGTTGGGTGCTTCTTCTGAGAGTAGGAGAAATACTAAAAGTTAAACTGTTAGAAGTATAATGGCAATAAGATAGAAGACTGGAATATCCAGCTCATGTATGAATGTCATACAAGTGTTTGATGTATAGAAGGCTAGTCAAAGATATAGTTCTTGGGAATTATGATTAATTTGTTAATCACTGATTCTTGGGTATTGTGAGTTAATCATAGAGATACCCGCTCGATTGCATTCTGTTGCAACTCGATGTAAGAACTACTATGGCCTGAAAGACTAGCCAGGAATGAGGTTTAGGTATACACAGGGAACATAGTAAATGTTACTATACCTTCCATCGGTGTATTACCGTCTGTATTTATTTTCATAATTCATTTAGAGTTTTACAAACTCTAGCCTTTGCATAAAGTAATCTTGCAAGAAGGTTGTTCATAAGAGAACTTTTTATGTTCGATGTTATGAATAACATAAGGGCCATACTTTCATTGAGAATGAGATGCATGTTATGAATAATGATAATAATATATTACCTCTGGATTTACTTTCATAATTCATTTTAGAGTTTTACACAATCTAGCCCATTGCACAATGTTTGTTGCAAAAGAGTTGTTCATAAAAGAACAATTGTTGTTCAGTATTATGAATAACATGAAGGGCCATACTTCCATCCAAGATGGGATGTATGTTATGAATATTGATGATAAAATGATACATCCATAACACTGACGCTAAATGTCGCAAGACTAAAAGAATACCACACAAGTGTGGCACTGCATTTGGTCACATTGGAGAAACCCGCATGAAAGATTCCATTATGATGGATTTTGCAGTCGTTTGATTTTTGAATCATCTGACACTTGCAACTTTCCTTCGAAAAGTGAAGTGACTGAAATACCGTTCACAGGCCATAAGGAACGAGCAAAGAATTTATTGGTGATCATACATTTTGATGTATGTAGTCCGATAAATGTTTTTGCAAGTAGTGGATTTATCTATCTTCAGAAATGACTCAAGTAGATATATGGATATTTACTTGATGAGACGTAAGTCTGAATTTTTTGAATTCATTCAAAAGGTTTTCAAATATGAAGTAGAAGTTATTGTAACAAGAAGATTATGTTTCTACAATTCGATTGCAGAAAAGAATATTTGAGTTACAAGTTTAGCGAATGTCTGATGAGTTGTGAAAGGGGTTTCATAACTTGCACCTCCCGGAACACCACTGCAAGTGGAAAGTCCGTGAAGATGTAATCAAACCATTTATGACATGGTAAGATCAAAGATGACATAATTAAATTTGCCATTATCCCTTTTAAAGTGATGCTTTAGAGACTGCGGCTTTTACACTGAAAAGAGCTCCATTAGGTCTGTTGAAATGACACCATGGTATGGTACGCCCAACCATGTTATATCTTTTCTTAAACATTTGGAATATGGGGCTTGTGTAAAAGGTTACAAACCTATTCCAAATCAGAAAAGTGCTACTTTGTAGGTTATCCCAAGTCATTGGGTATTCCTCCCTCACTATACCGAGGCAAATAGGTTTGCCACAAAGAACGGTATGCTTTTTGAAGAAAATGGTTCTTTTAAAAAGGTGAGTGGGAGAATAATGCAACTCAACGAGATAACCAGTATCTCCGTCATCAGGTCAAAGGAAAGAGACCTTGGAAGTAATTCCAGAGTTTCCTACTATGACTGATACGGAAGTCTCTACAATAAAATGTATGGACTTCGGTCGAACTTGCAGCTGAACCACGTAGGCAAGGCTCGTGCAAACCTCTCAGGTGCGCAAACGAGATATTGTTGTTAGACAACAGTATACCTACGATACACAAGGAAGCGTTGATGGGCCCTGACTCCGGAATTGGCTAAATGCCAATACAATCCGAGATAGTCTCCATATAAATGTTTCAAGATTATAACCTTGATACACCTTTCGAAAGACTTAGAGTCTAACGAATTTTATGGAACTAAAAACTGATACGGGTAAAAATGTTTTATCCATAAAGCTTGACTTGTTGCAATAACGAGTTCAAGGAGTTGACTACGATGAGGTTGTTTCATCGTAGCGATGCTTAAAATCGGTTCGGGTTGAACTAGCAATTAATACATATTTCAATCATGAGATATGAAACAAAGGATGACAAAAGGATTTCCATCTGATGGAAATGAAACCAAGGACTTGCATGTGTTACAGTCCAAGGTATTTTGTCATTCTAGAGGATGCTAGTAAGTATGCAAACTTCAGAGTTCCAGCAATGGACAGAAGAGAGCAAAATGGAGTTGGAATCTTCGTGTTTTGATGAAATGGTCAAAGGGGTTTGACTTCATCAATGGGTAACGAAGATGCTTATGATTCAAGAAAGTAAGTGGGAGCATAATAAAATTTCTAAAAACGTTGTGTGCTTGACACATTGTTAATTGGAAATAAATTTCTTGACATGAATTAGGACTTCAGTTGAAAATAGTTTTTCAATGAAGTGCTTGGGCAAAATAGCCTTTATATTAGGCATGATGATCTATGGAGATAGATTTACCTAATGGGGCTGAGCAAAGATACATATTGACAAGATGCTAAAACCTTTTAGCATTAAAAACGTCAAGGAGTGATTCTTGCCGAAGTCACATGGAAAGAGTTTTTGCAAGACTCGGTGTCCCAAAAACACTGATGAGCAAAATACATGATGGAGATTCCACACACCTTCATGTTTGGATTAATCATGTATTCCATGGTATGTAAAAACAACCAGATATGTCCAATACTCCAAAGTTGTTGCGAGTATAGATACCAAAGTGATCAAAAGTACTGATCATGGGACAACAGTGAAAAAAGGTCATTGAGTACTATAGTAGCACTGATGACATGTTTTCTCGCAAGCGGAGATCATGATGAGTTCGTTGTAAAAGGTTACATCGATACAGTCTTTATCCATGCTCCAAGCGATTTTCGATTAAAGTTAAGGGTTTTGTGCAATACACAATATGGTGGCACGGTAGTTGGAAATTGTTCCAAACAAGATACTGAGGCGAATTCTATAACAAAGGCTAAGTATGTTGACGCTTTAGAAGCGACAAAGAAGTTGTTGAATCATATAGTTCATTCATGAACTTAGTATGGTTCCAAGAAGGCTTGGTCAATGGGACACTATTGCAGATAGTTGCTCCATAGCTCAGTCTGAGGAATCAGGTTTCGACCAATGATTCACACATATACAAAGCAAGGTGTACACAAAATATGAATTTTGTGAAAGCGTGAAAACGCGAGGATATGCAAAGATACACACGGTTCTGAAGTCGTCAGATCCGTTGGACATCAGGCTATACCACATGCGAAGCATATTTTACACCAATGTGCCATAGGTGTAAAGTGCATTAACATTAACTAGATTATTGACTCTAGTGCAAGTGGGAGTCTGTAGGAGATATGCCCTAGAGGCAATAATAAATGTTATTATTTATCTCCTTGCTCATAATTATGTTTATGTTCCATGCTATAACTGCTGTGGTTCCCGAGCCCGTATATCCATAAAGGCTCTGGGGAAAACCCATGTGCACGTGTGGAATAATAAACGGTAAAAAGTATTCCTAGTCATGCCTCTAAGACTAGCTCAAGTGTTGCATGATGATTATGTTTTCCCAATCATGGGCATGTCTATGCCAGCAGCTTTGAGGGCACAATGTTAGAAGAACATTTGTGTTGAATCGACCCGATTGATGTTATGCTATGAGATTCATTCGTCACAAGTTAATGGTTGATAACACAGAGATGGTTAACGTTTGCATGATTCCTCAGACCATGAGAGTATCGAGTTTCTTCATGCTTGATTCATGAACTTTGGGGTTTGTTAAACGTCATCCGTAACTGGATAGCTATTACGGCGGCTTACGGGTTCATGGGAAAGTATGTTAAGTAACTTGATAGCTCAAGATTGGGATTTGCTCCTCCGACGATGGAGAGATATCTCTGGGCCCTCTCGGTGTTAAGGTATCCATCATCGTCTGGCCAGACACTTTGTGATTTGATCACAGGGATGCCGGAACACGGTAACGAGAAAAGAGAACAATACCGGTAACGAGGTAACTAGCATAGTGGACAAGTTGTTGATCCACGGGAATGCCAACATGTCTCGCCTCGGGTATTTGTAACATATCGCGAAGCAACAGGAATAGCACACGGCAACTGGAGGTTCACTCGAATATTCATTCGTGTGGGTATAGGGGTCAATATGGGTGTCCACGGCTCCGATGTTGATCATTGATCGGAAGGGGTTCCGTGTCATGTCTATACTTCACCGAACCTATAGGGTCACACGCTTAAGGGTCATCTATCTGCTGAATACTAGACAGGGAGTCTGAGAGAAAATCACCGAAAAAGTTCCGCAGAGAGAGGTCACCGGATGAGGTCCGGTGAAACTGAAAAGTAGTTTCAGGGGATACCATTAAGTCAAAATGGTTTCGGCACATGCCTGATAATTCTTGGAGGATGCCAGAATCATTCTGGAAACTTCTGGGAATTTTCTGGAAGAAAAACCGGAAATGTTCCGGGGCTGCCGGAACCGCTTCAGATGCTTTTTGCAGATGAAATCACTAAACTGGAATTGTTCCAGAACGCGTTGAAAATTATTTTAGTGGGTACTGGAAATGTTCCAAGCCCACATAAATATTTTCAGTTCGTACGGACGCTGAAAAATGTCGTCGTGAATAGTGAAAGTGCTTTTTGGGAATTTTATGGAAAGCACCTTTTGGGAAATTTCCCAAAAGGCTTCTAGAAGCCTTAGGCACTAAGGAAGCCCCCTTGGGGGGGCCCCCAAGGGGTGGCTGGCCATGGAGGGTGGAGCTCCATGGAGCTCCACATGGCACTCCTTTTTGCTTTATTCTTTATGTAAATGACATAAAGTGGGGGTACTTTTGGTATTTGTGAATGCCAACTTTACCCCTTGGTTTTCCTATAAATAGAGGAGAGTGGGCTGCCCACAAATCCATCCCTTCTCACATACAAGTGCCATGCAATGATCTGGCTTCTCTCTCCCTCCCACGAAAAGAGTTTCGTAGAGCCGAAAGGCTGTCTGGGTTCCGGTGGGAACTAGTTCTGGACGGCGAAGCCCTGCCGGATAGATGACACCGTATGTGTGCAACTCTGTAGAGAGGTCGTAGTTTCGATCTTAGTGCCCGAGGGGCTGTTCGAGAGTGCCTCCCGAAGGGCTGTCCAAGTGACGGTTCGAGTTCTGTGAGTCCTCCCGAAGGGCTGTCCGAGTGACCATTCGAGTTTCGAAGGTCCTCCCGAAGGGCTGTCCGCGACAGCGTCCGGGGGACTGTTCGACCGCCTCCCGGAGGGCTGTCTGAAGGGAAGACGAGGGGATACATCCTCGCGGTTGGGAGGTTGTAAATCCTAGCTGCGGGGATCTGCACCGCCGATCGTCATCGACTCTACTTCCGCTGCGCTACGAGTCGGTAACGAAAATGATCAAACCTTGTATGCAGTCTCCATAGTGGTCCTGGGCTGGTGCGTAGGTCAGAAATTTTTGTTTTCTGCTGTGTTACCCTACAGGATGAACGAGTCATCCAGAGTTTCCTCCGGTCCGATGTCACCTCTACCAGCCCCGCGAACGCACCGAGGCCGACGACCGCAATCGTAAGCCACCAACTGCGGCGGGAGAGAGCCTGCAGCGCGGAGGAGATCCACCGGCAACTCACCGCCCACGCGGTCAAGATGCCGTCCATCCACCCCCCGCGAGCGTCGCCAGCCGAGGGCACCGTCGCCTTGCCTAACGGGGCCGCCGTCCCAGGTCCAGGTTCCTCCACGATGGCCGGAGTGGCGAGATCCACCACGAGCGACGAGATCCAGCACCGCACGGCCGACGCCATCGCCCAAGCCCGCCGTCGACCGATCCCGCCACCGCCGGGAGCCCGCACGCTGCCGGGAATCCCATCTGGGCGCCCGTGCAGCGTCGCGAGCCCGCCGCCTCCGGGATCCGCCACACCGTCGGTAGGGCTGCACCCCGCGGATCAGGACGCCTGCGCTGCCGCGGATCCGGGAGAGGGAGGAGAGACCCTCTGCCGCCGCCGTCGCACGCACGCGCTTTGCCCGACGCCGACCATCGGCAGCGGCGGAGGGGGAGAAGGGCGCTGGAGAGTCACTAGGCGGTGGCGGCGGCTGAGCCCTCCCGAGCCGCCCGCGGGGGAGGCAATGCAAGCAATTCTGTAGTCTATGAAAATAGTATCACTAGTAGAGTGCCCGTGCGTTGCCACGGGCTTTTGAAATAGTTTACAAGAGTTACATGTTAAATTTCAAATGTACAAACAATATAACACAAACACAATTATTGAATAATTGAAGTCCATTTTTGCAATGTAAATTGATAACAAAAAGAAAGACTAACGACATGTCCATGTAACAAACTGAGCGATGATCCAACTAAACATATATTACAAAACTATCAATATCTAGACGATGCGCTTAAGAAATTCTTTCACAATATCATGAAAGTTGTCTTTAGCTTCATTCCCACGATGTTTTAGCAAGTATAATAAAAACCGCTTCCTCAACTCATACCCATCCTGCACAAACAATATATGTAGTTAGTATGAAAATTTCACGCCAAAGTTCTTAAAACATGTAATGGACAATACTCACCGGGCAAACCGGCTTGACCAATTCTTTACCGTTCCACCAGAGCATAAAATCTCCACTACCTAAAAAAACCGTATGGTTCCGTCTCCCCTCTTACGTCGCTAAGTTTCGTCGGACCTCCCACTTCCGATAACCCCACCCCGCTTCGTCCGCTGGTTCCATCTTATGTCGTGGTGTATCTCCTTAATCGCCGCCGAAATCACCAGCCCCCGTTCCCAAAATCCATCACGGGATGTCCTCGCTGCCAACTACATCTGCTCCCATCTACCCCGCCGCCCCATCTCCCCTGAGTCCCCTCTCCCAAACCCCACGGTGAATTCAGATCCGACATTCCGGTCAAACACTGACTAATGGCCGCCATATTTTTATTGGTTTCATTATCACCCAAACAGGTAGGTTGTAAGAACAGGTGACAATATAAGTCGTATTTACTGCACTTCTAGTTGTGTCATCTATCAACCATAAAGAAAAAAAGCAACAGGCGAGGGAGTCGACCACTCCTTAGTGAATCCCTCCCGCCCATGCATGTTGTCACCAAATGAAAAGCACTTTTCCCTTCGCTAGTTACAACCACCGTGTGATTTCTTCCAACAGTTGCTGCAATTATGTTGTATCTGCAGAACTGACAACTTCTAATTAGCATTTGGAAACATGTCGAGAAAACAAGTAATGTTGTTGGACTATTAAGTTCAAGTATGTTGGATGCTATATGTTCATGGATTTAGCAATACCATACACACCTGTTTACACAATTAAAATGAAGGGCAGTGCATACGATTCTCTTACTTTCATAGTTTAGAAACAACAGCTGGAGGTTACGCAAGAGTGTCCCCATGCCCCAGCTGCCCCTTCTGCTAGAAATAACAGTGGTAAGTAAGAAACGTAACAAAAATTAAGCATGGACTCGTATGTATACCTGCAAGTCTGCAGCCAAAAGCCTTGACACACAAGAACAACAATAACAGCGAACCTGCTCGAGTCTGGGCATACACTTGACTTCACGTGCAAATCTATTCACTATATTTTTTACCCATAAATCGCTCTTCATCATCTTCTTATTTCTCCAACAGCTATGTCTGCATGACCAATCCAAGTTCACCACCTCTGTTAATGACAGATCCAACTCACAATCCCCCTTCCACTTCCACCAACACACTTAAAATTTCGAACACTTACCGGTGCACTTGTCTTCCACAGCTCATTAAAGTGGAACCTTAATATTTACATGGTGTAATGCAACTTCTCGAACTTCATCCTGGCTCATTAACTCCACCACTCTAGCGCAAACACAAAATAATGATTATACTGTGTAGAACAAAGAACAAAAATGACTTCACATGCTAAATAATGATTCTGACAAGGACATACTGTTTTGAGAAGCTGATCAATACTCGTAAGATCTGCAGTAGGTACAGATGTTGCAGAAGTTGATGTACTTTCTGAAGCTTCCCCAAAGATATCATTGTCATTCACCAGGGCAATCAGCATAGCCTATTGAACACATTCAAATGTCACGTTCAGTATTGATAAATTCAGAATTATTTATTTACAACTCATGCAAGGTACTTTGTTCAGTTTTCCTCATATTGATAAGGACAGGAGCATATAGTGTTACTTAAATATTTCAGTCTTAGAGCTAGTCTCACAAAAGTTATGGACTTTTTACACCATGAGACAGATACTTATTTAGAAGCTATGCGGCACGATGATTGGATATGCGCCATAACTCACCTCACCACAAAGTTCTTCAAAGAAACTCTTTACATCTAATTGAGTAACCTGCAGAGAAAACAGGTAAATTGTAATTAAACATCTGATTTGATTGCGGTGTCTTGAAATATAAAAAATGTATGATGAGAAAATGAGCAAGTGAAAGACAATACGATGTCGAAGTAGAACATGAGTGTGTACCTTCTTATCCATATTTTACAATAAACCATTTATAGGACCATTTCTTTCTAATCCTCCATCTACGGGCCAGGAAGAATAGGATATTGTTGTTAGTATTGTGGATAAGTAGAATAGAGCTGGCAGAAGGTGAAACATCAAACAACCTACCACCGGAAGAATTTCTGGATTCACAAGTAAGATAGTTGTCTTTGAAGGCAAGACTCTAACAGGGTAGAACCCAAGCATTGTGCTACCAAGGTTAAGTGCAGCTCTAGCACCCGCTATATTAAATGTGCCATGTATCAAGCCATCAATTAACTGCTGAAAAACGTAAATGTAGCATCTGAAGATATAATAATACCTTCTGCACCGAACTCGATAAATGCAAACGTATCAGCAAATCTTTCGTCTGTCACTTAACAGATTGTCAAAATTATTAGATCTAACATGCACCCAAGAATATAGCTATGCACACTAAGACAATCGTCAATCATCCACGGTATGGTCCGGTTCAGAGACATAAGCGGTTCATAAAATGCTGTCTGGCCTCCTCATTCACATAAAAAATGGATCTTAGTGCACAGGAAATAAATCTTCACCTGAGATTGAAGAAAGAAAATATGATGAGCTCACCTTAGACCTGACCTTGCCTTGAAGAGAGACGTGTCGACGGCCGAACCAATAGAATTCCAACAAAGAAATGATGCATTTTTTTATTACTAATTAAGCATCTCTGCGGTTAAAAGATCCCAGGCTCCATCTGTATTCATCGACCACGGAAAACTGAATTCGTTAACTGAATCACATAAATAGAAAGCGCTTGCTCAAGGGCAGTACTTAGTACTAACTTTCCCATAATACCTATTAATAAAATCAAATAGGCATTGCACCAATGAGAATAAATTGAGAAGATGCACGCATATTAATAGGATATGGAACAAAGATGTTTACTAAATAATATTTAGGCCAAGAAAGCGGTATAACAGTATCATTTAGCCTCAATAATTAGTGTTACCATCTATTCAGAACAGTAGCCAGACAAACAAGACACTCAACACCAGGATCTCCATGCCACTACGCCACCTCCTTTGTGTCTTCCAGTTGAAAATATGCCCAATAAATTACCAAACAAACAACAGATGCATAGGGAGAAGCTAATCTTATTTAGTAACAAAAGAATCACACACCCAGTTAAAAGCATTGAAGGTATAAAGTTAAGTACTGTGAGTTCGATCCTGAGTGACAATTTTTTTTGCCAAGGTGTATTAGGATAACAAAAATTGCGCAGGGAATTAACATGCAATTTGGGCTTAGGCCTTTAAGAACAGTGTATAAACGTAGCTAATAAACTGAAGTAGCACATAGGATCAATGAAATTGGTGGAGGTGAATATCCACGCCCGGTAGGTAGCATGATGTAGAGAAGTGGAAGAAGAATGTCCGTCTCCCGTATAGGTTTTAATTATCCGTGTATTCTGCAGAAAACAGTGAACATGCATGAGCTTCAAGACCATGGTTCGTACCTACTAAAGATCAATTCGAAGCAGAGGAAGAGGAAGCAGGTGCAGTATTGAAAGAACCTGAACGAACAACAAATGTTTTGGCAGCCATCGTTAGGATAGTAGGACTGCGCAGTGACGGAGCAAATCATACAGGTGGATAGCAACCAAGGGACGACAACATGGATGCTATCTTATTCCTTTCCAGGTGGATAGCAACCATACTCGCCGGGATGCATGAATCAGCCCTATTCTTTACAACTTTATAAAAAGCTAAATTTAATTATGAAGAGAGGCTAGTAAGTAAAACTAAGTCATGACTAAACTATTGAAGGGAGAAAATGATTGTTTTTTTTTTCAAAGATGAATAACCCAGTATAATAAGCAGTGGCATTGTGCAAGCATCGACAGCAATACAAATAGCAGTAGCCTCTCAATCCTTTGCTATCTCTCTAAGGGTCAGTTCTTTTGCGTGATTCTCCGAGAATCGCCCCTCTCCCCAGCTTCCCCCATAATCGCCACTTCATATATTTTTTACAATCCTAACTAATTAAGATCTAATTAGTTAGGATTGTAAAAAAAATATAGAGTGGCGATTCTGAAAGAAGCTGGGGAGGGGGTTGATTCTGCGAGAATCGCCGAAAAGAACTGGCCCTAAAGCTCTCTACTACTCTCTTTTATTCCTCTCCCAAGACCACACACGGCAGCAACAACACGCTCAATCTCTCTTCTTCCTCCCAAAATCAGTAGCCAATCTCTCTTCTTCCTCTCAAATCGAACATCAATAGCCCATGCACCGCCGACCACCACACCTATCACCTTCCGCAACCGCTTGGTCGTAACTGCTGCTGCTAGCGGGCGTGTGTTTTCCGCGAGATAAGTAAACACAATTTTATAGAAACTGCTATAAATATCTGGTTATGGATAAAAGGAGGCAATTAAGAAACAAGATATTAGAGGTTCAAACTCATTGCATCTGTTATCTTATTAAGAAGGGCGTACAAAATAGCACACAATCAGCATAACCTGAAGTTTTACATTGCAATCATGCATATGTAGAAAGCCAGAAACAAATTTCAAGGCAGCCAATTTCAAGAAAATTTGAGAAGTCATCACATACAAATTTAATTGATAAGAAATAAACTAATCAAGGCAGCCAATTTTTTTACCGAAAAGTCTGTCGGTTAATGTTCTCTTCATCCACCATGACCTACTATGTTTTCCTGCAAATTCCACAACAACAAAACTAATCTTTGTTTCTATGATGCATGCCATCGAATAGATAGCACAAATGGTCAGATTAGTCAACCGAATAGTCATCTCACGATCCAAGTGGCCAAGCCCTTCTTCCCTCTCCTCCCGCCCGGTTAATCACATGCAAGATCTTTATATATAGTTAAAAGCAGATGCATTGCTAGAACTCTTTAATCAATATAACGTTACTATGTATTTCTTTTCTCTTTATCCCTTCTTCCCTCTCCTCCCGCGCGGTTAATCTTCTCTAATTATTTGTTTTCAGTTTTCTTGTCAAGCTTCTATAAAAAAATAATCAAAATGCTCACATGAAAGAGAAAACCGATTATTTTAGAGTGGCAAAGAAAATTGAAAGATGAGACGATACCTTGATAATAATATGTGCAGATACACTTGTGCGACTGCTTGGGTAATTGTTCAAATACATTCCCCAAATGGGCTTGCTGTTCATGGATCATAATTCAACAATTGCATTATACTTGAAATGGATTTAATCAGTCAAGAATGTTTTAATCACAAAGCATGGCCGACAGTTCGAGTAGTCTAAGGTGACGATATACGAAATTAAGAATAATATAGAGCAATTATAATGCCTTGGGTATAACATCCAAACTATCCCCAAAACTTTAAGTCTGAAAGCATGAAATGAAGTTGTGGAAGAATACGTAAACTGCATTAAGTAGACAAATTACCATCAGACTACACCGTGAATAATCCAAACATGAGACATGAACTTCAGTTTTGCAGGGAAAACCTGAGACTAAAATGATTCGTTAGTACACATGCCATTGCAAACCTAGCTAGATCCCTTCTCTGTAGTTAATGCCATCTAGACTCAAAGTAGCATTAACAGAGCAGAGCTCTAAACAGCAGGGATCCACCAAGTGGTGGTTCATATTTATACTGTATAGGATATCCACAAGGACTTCTGCAACCGTAATACTATGCAGGAAAATAAATTTTTGTTGGTATCTGAAATCACCAGGTTATCAATATAACTACAACAGCAGCAAGTTACCAAATATCATGAATTAGAGCCAAAGGGAAACCTACTTTGCAGAAAAATCTTCAGATTCCAAGCTCTCCTTATGAGGAATAGAGGGGTTAAGAGTCCTGCTTACGTTGTATCAAAAAAGCATTAGCGACCAACCAAGTACAACAACAGTAAAAATATATTAGAGAGGATAAACACAAACCTTCTTTTAGCACCAGCTTGATATACTTCACTATCATCGTGAGTAGATGTGTCAGGCGAACTGCAAATATAGAAACCATGGATCAGATCATGAAACGATGAACAGATGGACACAGCACGATATCAGACGTGTATATGGATCTAGTGATCAACTTACGATCTTTTAGGACTGATTTTCTTTTTTGGCCCCTTGGAGGTAGACTTTCCATCGTCACAAGAGCTTTTAGATGCACTGTAATACGAGGGTACGAATGAGAGAAATGCAAACAGCAAGAATACATTAGAAATCAGAAGCACACGGTCAGTAAAGTTACAACAGTTCAGGGCAGACATCGATGTTAGTGCAGTTCGCCTCGACCACGGAGGCCTGGCCAGAGACGGCCTTAGACTGGACAACCGTGGACTTGGCAGAGACGCCCTGCGGCTTCAGCAGGGTGGGATGGTCGGCCACTCCCTGCACCGGCCCCGCGGTGGGGTTTCCTGCGACGCCAGAGACGCCCTGCGCCAGCCCCAAGGTAGGGTTTCCTGCGACGCCAGAGACGCCCTGCGCGACGCCGGCGAACAGCTTCAGTTCGCCGCGTTGCCACGGGCTCTTGCGTTGTGGAACCGGCAGCATCGGCACCTCCACCAGGAGACCCGACCGTGGGGGAAAACGAGGAGAAGGCCGGGGTGAGCTCCTCCATGGAACCGGCAGCGTCGGTTGTGGCCACGGCCAGATCCGTGGAGAATGGCCATGGCCGAATCATGGAGGATCCCGCACCAGCTGCTCCGCCACGCCGTCCAGCCGCTCGCCGTTGGTCTGCGGCATCAGCTTCTTCCCCCGGAACAGGACCGACTCCACCTCCCGCTCCGCCATGGCCACCTCCGCCGTTGCTCCGGCGGTAATGCCGTTACCCTGAGGACAGGAACAATTGGGACAGTAAGCTTTGGTTGACTCACATTTCACAGTGGTAATAATAATTCAGCAGCCGTGAAGAAAATTACAGTACAAGATAAATTAGTTACCTGGATGCGGATGTAGTTGGTTGCTCTGTTCTCTCCGAGCGCCATTGATACGGCTTGGTCCACCTGAAAAGCACAGACACCCACAGTCCTGTTTAGCCCCGCGTACGTGATGATGGTACGATTATTTTTTGACGAACCGCAGCAGGTGCTGCTTTTCATTCATTAAGAGGGAAACCACAGGTTACAGGGCAGGACCGTAATCAGGTGGCGTAACTACAAAAATGACGGAAAAATACTAAGAACTAATTACAGATGTACAGAAACATGGTAGCTCACATGTCGACTACTCAATCCATTTCACTCCTTTGATGCCTGCGTGCAGCCAGGTTCGAAGTTCTTCAGTGATCGAATTGCATGTGCCCAGAAAATCACAAGCCCTCTGGTTGAAGATCCTACTGTTTCTCTCTTTCCATGTCATCCACCAAATCGTCATGCACATGGAGGAGAACTATTTGTGGCGCTGCACAGGAAGTAATTCAAGGGCTTCTAGCCACCACTCAATCAGGCAATTTACATGGAATCCCGGTCTTAGTCCAAATGGGTAATCAAATTTATACGATTATGTCCGTGCAATGAATGCTCAAGAATCAATCGGGACGTACCATGTCGGCCTGGCACGCGCCGGTGATGCGCAGGAGGCTGGAGGACGACACGCGAGCGCCCGACCCGGCGGCGGCGGCGTTCCGGCCAAGAGACAGCACGACGAGGTCGCCAGCGCCGGCGGCGAAGGGGAACTCGCGCTTGTTGAGGAGCACGTGGGTGACGGCCACGGCCGTGGGGTTGGCCACGCCGGCGCCGGTCCCGCCAGCCGCGGCGGCGGCGCGCAGCCTGGTGCGCCCGTCGAGGGACGCCACCTCGGCCGGCCCCACCCCGCACGCGGCCGCGCAGACCTGCCAGAGCGGGAAGTTGAACGCCTCGGCCTCGACGGCGTCGGCGCGGGAGAAGACGAACGCCCCGCACGCGGCCGCGCAGACCTGCCAGAGCGGGAAGTCAAACGACTCGGCCTCGACGGCGTCGGCGCGGGAGAAGGCGAACGGAGGCGATGGTGAAGTCTTGAGGAGGAGGACGGAGAGGGCATGAGGAGGGGGGGTCAGATCGGGGATTGGGGTGCGGCGACGGGTGCGGCTGGAGGCTGGGAGATGAGGGGTAGCTAGGGTTCGAGGGAGGGAGGGAGCCTCGTTCGTCTAATTTTTCGCGTCAAGTGCGAGGGGGCCTCGTCCCTGGTTAAATTTCGTAGGTTATTTTTCGTAGATTTTTTTTAGGACGAAAAAAAACCAGTGGAGATGGGACAAAAATTAACCGTCGGAGACTACCAACTGAGACATTAGGAGTAGAGATAATGATTTGGAAGCACGGTGTATATCTCTGAAAGCAAGGCATCAATTATGTTGTACAAAAGCAAATTATGAATTCTTTTGATTCAGATTCCAATTTCTATGGAAGCAAATATTCATTTTTTGGATGCAAATTCCAAAGTCTTGGAAGCAAATGCCTATTTCTCCGGATGGAGATACCAGATTCTTTGGAATACAAGTTCCAGTTTAATTTGTTTGAAAGAGTCTCTAACAATGGTGAAAAAAGATGTTTGATGGAAGCATATATTTGTAGTGCTGGAAGCAACACATCTGCATTGCTCTTAGACGATGCAAAATAAATTGTCGCGTTGGACACAAATCTCATCATATATTGAAATAATATACAGTTGACATGGAAGCAAATTTGCTAGCCGATAGAAGCAAGATGAATTGGTATGGTTCCACTGTTAATAGAACATCGGTGCTTCCTATATCATGAAAAACGACCAAATAGAATGCATCAGATGCACACAAGATGAATTGGTATGGTTTGCCACACGCAACAGTTTTCACATAGTGCAGATTTTAAAGCATGGAGGAAGCAGTAAAAAGGCAGTTAGTGCTACCGACGTGATTTTCTGGGGTTATTGATGGAAACAAATCATATATAATAGAGGCCAACTACCTAGGCCCACAGCTCCAATCAACGTTTCTGGAAACTTCAATCCAACGATGCAGCGCTAGTCTGATGGGAAGCCAACTATCAGTAGTCTGATTGCTAGTGCTCCCCACCATAATTAATAGAGGCCAACTACCTAGGCCCACAGCTCCAATCAACGTTGCAGGAAACTGCCAACTACCTAGGCCCACAGCTCCAATCAACGTTCCAGGAAACTTCAATCCAACGATGCAGCGCTAGTCTGATGGGAAGCCAACTATCAGTAGTCTGATTGCTAGTGCTCTCCACATTAACTTGCTCGGATTGGAGACATCTGCATTTAGTATCACATCACCTAACGCGAGATAGTTAAGCTAACTTGCTTGAGTGACGTATGGGTTACTTTGGACTGTCATCGTGACCCATTGGGATGGAAAGTTTAAACATAAATTAATCTTCATTCTTGCTAGCACTATTAGGGATAAGACTAGTAGTGACGCGGGGTGCCACGCTACTGCTAGCACGCTACAGCTAACTGGTTAGCAGTAGCGTTTGCCGCGCTATTACTACTTATGTTAGCAGTAGTGTGGGGTTTGCCCCGCGCTACTACTAACTAGCTGTAGCCCTGGGTAGTACCCCTCGCCACTATTAAATCTATCTATTTCATTTTTGCATATTTATATTGTACTTATACAGTAGTGATATAACAACTCATCATCATCGTAGTGATATAACAATGTCAAACCATCATCATAAATTAACCACTACTAGCTAATTGTCATCATCTTAGATAAATAACTTCCGGGCACATGACAAGTACTAGGACCTACTCCTTTCTCTTAGATAAAATATAATAAAACGGAAAACTCCTCCATCTCCATTATGGAGCACAGAGAACCACCGGTCTCCAATATGTGGCCTGCGCTCATTCACTATTTGTCCCCATCCTTTTATTTTGGGGTATCTATTTGTTTGACGTTCAGTCGAGTATGTATATTTGAAACTGGTCCATGGCCGTATGCATATAATTTTCATCTCACCTTTGATATACATCAACGGAGGCACAACAATATTTGGGTGCTTCTGTCGAAGAATATAATAGTAACATAGTTAGCAATGTAGTTTACTTAAGAAGAATGTATGAAAAAGATGAACCACTGACACAATAATAAAAATCTTACCATGATATTTCTATGAATGTTAGCATCGCTCAACTCATGGACTAGTGGCACATATCCTGTATATACTTTCGGCCAGCTCCATAAATGCTTTTAAAAGTCAGAACATCATTAACAAATGAGACAAGAGAATTCTTCTAAGACAACGCTAGGCATCAGACTACTGACACCCTGCCTTCCATCAGACCACTCATGAGCCCTATGATTTGTTTAATCTGATGTGTTCACCGGCCCCTTAAAACCAGCTTGGGCGGTTATTTCGTACGTACAGAATCCAGTCTAAACTGCTTCCAGAAATCACGCACTTAATTGGCCGTTAAGCAGGCCGCTAATTACATGGAATTATTTGGCAATATGGTGCAACTTGCAGATTTTAGGCAGCTTGCTTGCTAGGAAGCGAAACTTTAACCGATGCCAAATTTGCATCAGAAGCACGTGCTTCCACCTTTCTTTGTGATTAATTTCCATTTTCGTTTGTTGGAGAATTTACTTATGTGGTGAATATATGCTTCGATTTATTTGGAATTTTTGTCATATCTAACATTATATAATGTTTGAGAAGAATCACAATCTTGCCCCCATCGACTAGATGAATAGAGAATTGCTTCAAATATCTTCCGTAAAAAAAGAAAAGTATTCACATGTTTCAGAAGCATGACGACCTTGCTTCCATCGAATAGAGAGTTGCTTCAAACCTTCTTCCGTAAAAAAATAAAGATATTCCACATGTTTCAGAAGTATCACGATCTTGCTTCCATCGACTAGAGAGTTGCTTCAAACCTACTTCCGTCAAAAAAGACAAATATTCCACATGTTTCAGAAGTATCACGATCTTGCTTCCATGGTCTAGACGCCTGCTTCGAACCTTCTTCTGTCAAAAAAGAAAAATATTCCACATGTTTCGGGAGCATCATGATCTCGTTTCCGGCGACTAGAAAATTGCTTCCAAAAATATTATTTTGTTTCCATTAAAGACAAAAATATGTCATCATAATTACACATGGTTCATACGAATTCTTGGCTTGTTTACAAAGAAAGAAAAGGTTCCTACATCCAGGCAAAGTCACATTGCTTCCATGCGTCTAATTCAAATGGACTTAGCGATCATGTGATGGAAGGCGTGATCCACGGTGCTGACGGGTAGAAGCTGCGGTGCCCCTATTGAAGCCCCTCGATCTTCTTCACTGTGTCGTCCTTGAAGTTGTATACCCTGACAGTCCGAAGCATCTGATTCATGTTGGAAGTAAGACGGTGACAAGCCTGCTTCAAGGAGTATCAACTGTTTGCATTGTACAGTATGAACAGTGAAATTGACAAGAAATAAGAAAAATTAGTAGCTAGGGCGGAATGATTTGTGGCCTTTTCTCAGGAGACATGCGTCGTGGCCACAAGATATGGAAACAGGAGACGAGGAAGGTCGCCGACGTGCAGCTATGTCGAATCGGTGGCCGAGGCAACGGTGGCGACGCACAACTAGCTATGGATCGGATCGGATCTGCCTTTGCCAGAGTAGGTCACAACGGCTGCTACAGCCACCTCCTGGTGATGTGAACAATGAGGCACTGCCTCCCCTGATAGGAATTGGAGCAGTGCATGTTGCAGACGACATAGGCACGGTGGAGGGGTTGTCGAGTGTGGCGAGGACGGCAGTGCAGTAATGAATTGTGGATCGGTTTTGATTTACGGGTTAGTGGGCAACTTCCTTCCGTGATTAATGGGCGCATGGGAGTGGAGAGTGAGAGAGAGGCTCTCGGCCGTCCGATGGAAAACAATCAGAGGTATGAGGGAAAGTGTTTCCCATTCTTCTACTCCCATGTTAGATCTAAGCCAACAGTGTAATAGGTCTCGTCTACTATCTTCCGTGTATCTCTCGAATAAATGAATCTCTCGAATAAAGGAAATAAGCTGTTAGTTATAAATAAACAAGTTAAGTAGGGGTGAATAACAACTATTTTTAAATAAGCAATATAGATTATAGTTCCGACTATACCATATTTAGATGTGAGATAATATCTTACATCTAATTATGAATCATCCCACATCAACAGGTAAATAAAGCCCACCTCTTTTTCTTGTTTGCTTGTATCAATTTCGTGTGTTTCTCGTCAGCGTGAGCGCCTAGCCAAGTTAGCGCCCTGCTCATGGGTCTCGGCCACGATTCAGCTCGTGGGTCTTCGCTGGCCATTTTTTAGCACGTGAGAAAAGCAGCGTGCATGCATCAATGTTTGTTTGGCAAAGTTGAAAAATGAAAAATATGGCTCACATGTATGGACGAGATGATATTTTTTTTAAATACACGATGAACATTTTATAAATGCTTGATGATTTTTTAAACATGGTGAACATTTTAAAAGTCGCACTCGGAGAAAGTCCCCAGGTCAAGGATGGACTTAAAACTGGGACAACTACGAAACTACGAACCCAGTTGCGAGTTAAGGGTCAACTTGCAACTGGGACAACAACAAAACTATGGGCTCAGTTGCGAGTTAAGGGTGGACTTTCAACTGAGAAGAAAAACAAAGCACATGCCCAGTTGCAAGTCGAATGTGGACTTGCAACTGGGACAATACGAAACTACGAGCCTAGTTGCGAGTCGAGGGTGGACTTGCAATTACGATCAAAGACAAAAACTGCAGGCCAGTTGCGAGTTAAGGGTGAACATGCAACTGAGGTGAAATCAAAACACATCACAGTTACGAGTCGAGGATGGACTTGCAACCAGGACAACATTAAACTATAGGTGCAATTGCGAGTCAAGGGTGGACTTGTAACTGGGATGAAAAACAAAACACATGCCCGGTTACGAGTCGAAGATGGACTTGCAACTGAGACACTACGAAACTACAAGCCTAGTTGTGAGTTAAGGACGGACTTGCAACTGGGACAAAAGACAAAAACTTCAGGCCTAATTGCGAATCAAGGATGGACTTGCAACTGGGATGAAGAACAAAAGACATGTCCAGTTACGAGTCGAGGGGTGAACTTATAACTGAGACAACTTTTTAAATCTATAATACAAGTTGCAAGTTGTGGATGAATAACTATTGGGTGGACGAAAAGAGAGCCGGTGATGAAATACGAGTGGATGAGAGGATGAAACGGGGCAGTTCCTCCATTGAACAATCCACTCACTTAGTTGGGCTGTCAAAACATTCGTTGTGGACAAACAAAACACAGCCAGCTCAGCCAATAAAGTGAAAAAAAGGACAACGGCCCGCCACACTCGCAAGGAGCAGTACGCGCGGCCGGCCACGCGCGACAACTAGGAGCGAGCCAGCGCACGAATGAAACAGAACGGTTTGCGCCAATCTTAAAGACAATAAGGATCCAATGGTCTAGGATTTAGATGTGAGGTAGCTATTTTACATCTAGATGTGAAATAGCAAAACTGATAGATTATTTATCAAATTTGTTTAACAAACTCATACGGAGGTAAAACTGGAATCATTTCCAGATCCACCCAAATGTCTTTATCATGTTTAGGATCAACTTGAGGAATGCCAATATCGAAGGTTATTTTCATACCCTCCTCAAATCCGTAAGCCTTAAATATCTTTCCAATTTGCACAATCAAAATGTGTGCGACCTACTTCATTTAAGATCTTAATCTCAAACATGAAACCATGTTTTATCTTAAGGGCTAATTCTGGATGGTCTCATTTTTTAGATTTAAGTATTATGATGCCCTAACATATTGAGAGGTGGAGGCTTATTCAAGATTCAGACTTAGTGGCTTTTTGAGGATTGGTTAAACAAGATATGTCTAATTCATCAAAAACGCAATAAAGTCTTGTTGTTTCATTGATTAGAGATGCCCTTACACACCTCCGTTGCCACGTTATATTTGGATCTCTACTAGGGACACCGGATGCGAAGCCCGGGACTCACGAAATGTGCGAATAGTAAATCTTTTGTCCTGCCACCATTGTCATTTACTCCCTCCAAACCATAATAAGTGTCGCAGTTTTGAAATAAGTTTAAAGTACCCTTAGTTCAAAACTGCGATACTTATTTTGGAACGAAGGCAGTAACTTATAAGGGCATCTACAATTGAATCGAGCAAATTTAGCCCCTCAAATATCTAGAGACGTGTTCGGTCAGTGTCCATGTGTGTCTATTTTAAGTCCCTATTTGTCTGTGCACTTTTCGCCTTGCACATCTGATGGCATGCATGTGATTAGTGAGTATGGAGAGAGAGAAAGAAAGAAAAAAGGTTGTCCGTGGTGGGCCAAATCTTATGTGCCAGCTGACCAGACACGCCCGGGCACTCCTCATATTGCCTCCATATATGAGCTGAGTATGAGGAGTGTCGGACCGCCCATATGTTTTGGGAGGCTTTAAGGGGTCTGGTTGGTTCAGCTTTTTCCTCCTCTCTCCTGTTCGATCAGTGGTCCCGTGTCCACCCGGTCATTTGGGGAGTCCGGCTATAGACGCTCTAAGGTCATATACGATTCAACATGTTTAGAGAGTTGTTTGTGAAAGTAAATCACTTTTTTCTTAACTGTGTAGCACAACCACTTACTTAGGCACCTCCGCTATAAAAATAAATATTGATGATTAAGCAAAAACCCGTTCATTTTTAGAAACATATCTCTAAGCACCTTGCATTGTACGTTGTTCAATGATGAATTGTTATGTCAAAACTGATTTGAGCTTGTTTTGTATCTTCGATCACTATCGGGTTTTTTTCATCTTCGGCTAGTTCTCATGTGGGATCACTTTTCGTCGATTTGGACAAGTCTAGAATGAAAGAGGAACAGAGGCACGATGCAAATATTGCGGAAAAGTAGAATGTATTATTTTCAATAGGAAAGTATGCACATTTCAGTTATCATTTTGGTTTGTGAGAAGTGCATATTACAACCCGCAAATTTTGCCCTAGTCTAATTTACAACCCCAACTCTAATATCGTCTACAGTACGACCCGAACTCTTTAAACCGGCTAGGATTCAATTCAATCCTCCCTTCCAGTTGACCGGTTTTGACCCGTTGACCGTCCAGCAAGTCAGTCACATCATCCTTTTTTTTAAATCCAAAAAAATCTGTTAAAAAATACAGGAAAAATCAAAAAATGAAAAATGAAAATTCTAGAAAATAAAAAAAAATTAGGGTTCTTTGTTGAAAATTCTGAAACAAATGAAATTGTGAAAAATCTGGAAAATAAAGAATCAGGGCTTTTTCTGAAGATTCTGAAAAAACAATATTCTGAAAAATCTGTAAAATAAAAATAAATAAAAAACTAACACAAATGCTTAGTATTGTTTTACATATGAAAATTTCTGTTTTCTTATTTTAAATATTTAATCTATTTCAGATTTTTTTCTTTCTGTTTTTCAGTTCCCTGGATTTTTTTATTTGACAGACTGTTTTCCTGGAAAATTTAATTTTTTCACTGACGTGGCTTGCTGACTGGATTGTGAACGGGTCAAACCGGCCTACTGGGTCAAAACCGATCAATGAGGAGGGGAGGGTTTAATCCTGACCGGTTTTAAGAGTTCGGGGTTGTAATTGTAGACGGTATAGGAGTTGGGGGCTAAATTAGACTAGGGTCAAGAGTCGAGGGTTGAAACATGCACTTCTCTCGGTGCGAGTTTCAGCTGCATGGCAAATTGTTTCCATTGTAAGAAAAAAAGTTCATAGAACTGATGCCCACCAAAATGTTTCCCACTATGCTGGGAGGCCATTCACATGGCGTGCCTAGATGTGATCTTGGTTAGACAAAGCAGCCCCTCCGCTATCAAGCATTGACTTATATGGAGATAAGCCAATACGCAAACAAACCTTTGGTTGTCATCGTACATACTCCCTCTGCTTGAAGTCAAACTACTTAAAGTTTTACCAAATTTATCTTAAAAAATATCACCATTTACAATACAAAAGTTATAGTATGAAAATTAATTTCATGATGCAGGTAATGATAATGATGTTGTATTGTGAATGTTGATGTTCTTTCTTATATAGTTGGTCAAATTTTATGAAGTTTGATTTCAGACAAATTTTATATGGAGACTAAAAAGAAACGGTAGGAGTATATACTTATATGTAGGAAGGGATATAGTGAGAGGACAAGGAGAGATGATGTGACAGCTTCATCATGTGGACGTATTAAATCAAGCCAGCTAGCGTATAATGTACTCTACGGTATAGGAGTTGTGGAAGTAGTGACAAAAATAAATAAAACAACTGCGTGTCGGCCCAGAAACCTTGCGGCTATAAAGACAGCAAAAATGGTGCATGCCGTTAACATGGGGTTCCTCCTTGTAAAAAATAGTGCAGGTTCGTTTGTCATGTTTGAAATAGTAGTGTCTATTTTGAGTGTTCTAGGTTTAGGAGGTATCAGGGATTTGGAAATGTTGGCGATGTGGGCATATGCAAAGTTGGCATAATATGTGACCGCGTGGAAACACCGAACTCGTCACGCGCCGAAAAAAACTATTTGGTGTTTGTGCGAGCGTAGTAGGCGCCAAGCTAGCGGCCGTGGAGGAGAGTCTTGCCCCGGCGATCCACTGGCACGCACTACTGTTGACGCTGGAGATCGACGGAGTGGAACCTATGGAGATGGCATACAGTGGGCAGCGTAGTGGGGAACATCATACAAACATATTTGCCAGCAAATTAAATATATCCCAACAGGAAAATTGTGTCTGGTGCTTCTAATTTGGTAGATGTACGTCTAAGTCGATTGATTATATTTTCTTCTCATTTCACTCGATCTATTCCGACATGATCGAGTATCAACGCAGAGATATTACACAGCTTAAGGTGACGATTTCAACATAAGAAAATCCAAGGTGAAACAGATATTGCAAAACAATGAAAATTATGCTTTCTTCGACTGCCAAAATTTGTTCTCGTTTTCACTTTAGGCGGAAAATAATTCTTTATTACATGCAAATTTAGTACTAGCATGCAATAGACGTGAACATCATACTAGTGTATTTTTTAAAGTTTTTGACCTTTTTTTATGGATTTTACAAAAAAATTAGGGTACAATGGCGGGCAAAGCCAGCCTGAACTCATTTTATTGATTTTCAAAGTTTTAACATAAATTACTTACGAAGGAGGCAGAGAGAGAGAGAGAGAGAGAGAGAGAGAGAGAGAGAGAGAGAGAGAGAGAGAGAGAGAGAGAGAGAGAGTAGTGGCTAGCACCTAATTTACATCTATCCAGGACAGCATGATTTCCCAATCATAAGAAGTTGTTTAAGGTCCTCTTAACACATGTACTACACCATAGAAAAATTTCCTAAGCCGCTCGACGAAGCACCCGGCCCAAGGATTCCACCTCATTTTCTTTGCATTTCTTCTTTTCCAAAGGCTCCAGAGAAGAGCCATGATGACTGTATTTAGAATTTTGTAGGGAGGCTGATCCTTGCAATTCATGAATAGACAAACAATCTGCAGGGTTGATGTTGAGCGAGTCCATAGTTAACCAAACTTCAGAAGCAACCTGGCAGTGAAGAAGCATATGTGTTGTTGATTCCACAGCCGAGCCGAGTGGAACGGACAAGAGTCAGAAGACCAGCCCCCTCTGGAATTTGCGACACTGTGGCCCACCTTCTAGTCTTTGTATAGTTGAGGTTGAGACCCACATTATACTCCATATATACGTGCATCTGCACCCGATCAATACTATTGTAAGTTGCATTGCCAAAACCCTCGTCTAACATGGTATCATACCTCTCGATCCTACCCTAGCCCTAAGCTGCCGCCGCCGCCGCGATCTCCCTCGCTGCTGCTGCCGCCGCCACACCACGTCGCCGCCGCCTCGTGTCGTGCCGCCTCCCTCCCTCGCTTCCACCTCACCGTGCCGCCGCCACCCCTACAGCCGCCGCCGCCCCTCTGTCGTGCCGCCGCCGCTGTAGCCCGTCGCCGCCGCACCCCCTTTCTCTCCCGCAGCCGCCGCACCATCCCTCTGCCGCCGCTGCCTCCCATCCCCAACCCTAGCCGCCGCTACCACCAAACCCTAACCCGAGCCGCCGCCCCAACCCCAGCCGCCGCTCCATGGACTCCCCGGGATCCGCCACCACCAACAGCTCCAACCCGTTCGCCGGCTGATGTGGGCATGGCACCATTGCTCGATAATCCTACTAAAGCTGAGCCATTTAATGAGTCAAGTCATGAAAAAAGTGCGGAAAATAATGTCAAGCATGCGACCAAATTACGTCGAGGAAACGATGGTCGTGTGCGTCAGCTTTGTGGACCAAAAATTGCTCCTGTATTTGAGAAGGAATTAGTACATGTTGGTTCTCATCATATCGTGCATATACCAATACATAGAAAAATATACAACAAAAGGCTCAGATCAGATGCTAATCAGGAACCGAAGCCAGAAGATATAATTCCAATGTTCCGTACACCTCCGAGGAAAATAAGGATCGGCAGTTTCCTGTTTGCAATTGAAAGGTGCTGCCACGGATAAGTCACCATATTTTATTTAAGCAAGTATATTTATCTGTAGAGGTAGGTCACGTGAATTCCATAGACTTGTAGTTTTTCTTGTACGTGGCAGACGTGAGAGTCAAGTTGTACTACTAGTTACGTACACGTTTTGAGTCAAGGTTAGTTGCAAGGTAATCAATGTGGCCGAATAATTAATTAGTTAAATCCTTAGTTAGTTTGTTATAGAAGAGTCCCTTTCACAAGTTTGCATGGCCTATAAAAAGGGCTCGGCCACAGCCGATGTATAGATCAGTTTTGAGTTTTATTTCTAGTATGACATATACAGAAAAACGTCCTAGTTACGGGCGGCCAGATCTTGTGTATTATCTGTGATTTTTCCATCGTGGAAATTTACTAGCGACGGAGAGTTGATCATCACATCAACGCCTACGTGCTGATCCAAGGGGGTCATTATTTTCATTCGTGTATGTTCGTACGCGGGTGAAAAATATTCTTGGAGGTTGCGAGGAGGAACGGGGGACGAACTATTGATCAAGCATCGCCGTGAAAGATCGGGCCATCTACACGCACGAATTAGCGTCTCGCTCGTTTGAGCTTCATCACCGGCACTGCACCCTCCGCCGAAGCCATCCGTGATCTCAACATCGACGCCCGTGTTCCCGTCCGCCTCGACTCCTCTAGCTCCTCGTGCTACGCGTGGAAGACCTACTTCAGCCTTGTCTTCCGCGAGTACTACCTCACCGAGCACATCGATGGCTCCATCGACAGCGAGTACATGAAGGGCGACCCGGAGTGGTCCGCCATTGAGGCTACTCTCATCCGATGGTTCTACCAAACCGTCTCGAAGGACATCTTCCACACGGTCGTCGCCGAGGACGACGATGCTTGCACCGTGTGGAACAAGGTCAACGTCCTCTTCACCGCAACAAACTTCAACGCCTTGTTTTCTTGCGGCAAGAGCTCTTCGGGTGTCATCAGGATGACTCTACCATCGATGACTACTGCATGCGGCTCAAGATGCTCGCCGACGAACTTCGTGACATTGGCGCGAAAATCTCCGAAGAGCTCATGCTTAGCACTCTCACCGCCGGTCTCAACGAGGACTTCGGCAACACCGCTTCTAACCTCACTTTGTTCCCTGAGCCTACCTTTCAGGCTATCGTCGCTTACTTGAAGCTGGAGGAACAACGGATGAAGAAGGTCAAGTAGCGGGTGCAGCACACCGCTCTCGCCGCGGGTACTACCCGTGGCGGCTCTGCCCCGCCTGTGCCACCACCGCCGCAGCAGCGGCCTCCTGCGCCCCCCGCCGGCTACTTCCCGCTCCCTCCCGCGCCGCCTGCGCCCCCCGCACCACAGTAGCAGCGCGGAGGGGGCCACCGCAACAAGCGCGGCGGGGGCGGCCGACGCCAGCAGCAGGCGCCGCAGGGTACCGGGGGGGGGGGGGGGGGCGGGCGCCCCGCTTCCCGCAGCCGTCGCCACCGTGGGCCGTTGGGAAAAACCCCTGGACGGGCGTGGTTCACGCGTACCACATGCCTGTCCCGCCGGCCCCCGCATCGGGTCTTCTCGGCCCCCGTCCTGCAGGACACCAGGCGTTGTTCAGGGCCTAGAGCAGCCGGCCAGCTACGCCGCTCCGCCGGCCCCGTCCCACTTCGGTGGCTATGGCCAGCCCACTCCGGTGCAGCCCTACGGGGCCTTCCCCTCACCGCAGGTCCCGCCGCTGTGGGACCCCGCTCTTCTGGCCGCGCTGCACTCGGCACCTTCACCGAGCAACTATGGCGGTGGAGGCGATTGGTACGTGGACACGGGCGCCACCGCTCACATGACATCTCATCCCGGTAACTTCACCTCCTCCACTTCCGTTCACACTCCCACTTGTATCACCGTTGGTAACGGTTCATCTCTACCTATCACCCATGTCGGTCGCACTAATTTTCCTTCTACATCCACGCCAATCACTATGTCTAATGTTCTTGTTTCACCTGACTTAGTTACGAACCTTGTTTCTGTTCGTCGTCTTGCTCCTGAGAATCCCATTATCGTTGAATTTGACGATGTTGGGTTTTCTGTGAAGGAGCTCATACCCGAATGGTACTTCACTGATGTGACAGTCCTGATGAGCTCTACCACGTGCACACCGGCGCCACCTCCACCAATCCAGTCGCTATCGTTGCCGGTGTCGACCTATGGCACGCTCGTTTGGGTCACCCCAACCCTACCGTTTTACGTCAAATTCTTAGGAGTTTTTCTTTCTCATGTAGTAAGATCGATGATCATACTTGTGAGGCTTGTCATCTCGGCAAGCACGTTCGTGTACCCTTTAGTGCGTCCACAACTATTTTTACTTTTCTGTTTCACTTACTTCATTGTGATGTTTGGACATCCCCAGTTGCAAGCAATACTGGCTATCTATACTATTTGGTGATTTTAGATGATTATTCTCATTATGTGTGGATTTTTCCTCTCCGGCGAAAATCCGATGCCTTAGCCACACTCACGGATTTTTACTCTTATGTCACCACACATTTCGGTTGCCCTATTCTTGCACTCCAAACAGACAACGGAAGAGAGTTTGATAATGTCGTTGTCCGAGGTCTTCTAGCCTCTCACGACACCATCTTCCGTCTAACATGTCCTTACACGTCCCAACAGAACGGTCGCGCCGAGCGCATACTGCGCACTCTTAATGACTGCGTTCATACGTTGTTCTTTCACTCCAACGTACCTCCTAGGTTTTGGCCTGACGCTCTCGCCACCGCCACCCTCCTTCTTAACATCCGTCTGTGTCGTCCTCGTTGGAACTACGCCCCTCGTCATCTCCTCTTTGGTGCACCCCCGTCGTATGACGGGCTTCCATCTTCGGTTGTCTTTGCTATCCTAGCACCGCGTCTACCACCCCCCCCACAAACTCGCACCACGATCACTTCTGTGTATCTTCCTTGGCTATCCTTCCAACACCAAAGGTTACCGGTGTTATGACCCTGTCTCCCACCGCGTGCACACCTCACGACATATGTACTTTGACGAGTCGGTGTTTCCCTTTCACCAGGTACCTCCGTCTGCATCGCCTACGGCGCCGTCCCCCGCGCCCCCTGCTTGGCACGACCAGCGGCCGCGGCACCCGGTCCCCCCCCCCCGGCCCGGCGGCTTTCGCCGCCACCTGGGTTCCCGACTCCCTTCCCCGAGGTCGAGTCGGACCAGGCCCCTGGGTCCCCAACTCCCTCTCCCGAGGTCGAGTCAGACCGGGCCTCCCACTGTGGTGCCTCGGTGGGCACCCCTTGGCCCCCGACGACGGCCGCCACCCCGGTCGGTGCTGCCTCTGCTGCAGCGGGCTCACTTGCGACGGGCTCGACCTCCTCATCGCCCGTCGCTGCGCCTGCCCTGGCCGCCGCTCCGTCTCTCGGTGTGACGACCCATGCTCGGGCCAGTGTGCATCGGCCGAGCACGCGCTATACTTTGAACGAGTATATGTGTGCTGCCTCGACATTGACGACATCCCCCATCCCCTCCTCCGCTCGCGCCGCCCTTTGGGATCCCCATTGGCTCATGGCGATGCGGGAGGAGTTTGACACATTGCAGCGCAACCGCACATGGCACCTTGTTCCGCGACCCCCTCATGCCAACGTCATCACTGGAAAGTGGGTGTTTCGCCACAAGACCCGCTCGAACAGTTCTCTTGAGAGCTACAAGGCTTGGTGGGTGGTTCACGGATTTCGGCAACGTGTAGGTGTCGACGTCACCGACACCTTTACCCCGGTTGTCAAACCGGGCACGATCCGCACGGTGCTTCAGTTGGCAGTCTCGCGCGCTTGGCCTGTGCATCAGTTGGATGTCTCCAACACCTTCTTGCATGGCCATCTTGCCGAGCAGGTGTTCTGTCAGCAGCTGATACGTCTCCGTCGTATCTACTTTTCCTAACGCTTTTCCTCTTGTTTTGGACTCTAATTTGCATGATTTGAAAGAAACTAACCCGGACTGACGTTGTTTTCAGCAGAACTACCATGGTGTTGTTTTTGTGCAGAAATAAAAATTCTCGGATTGGAACGAAACTTTTTGGAGAATTTTTATATAATAAAAGAAAAATACTGGAGCCAAGAACCACCAGAGGTGGCCCCCTGGGTGAGCATGATTGCGGCTAGAACTATGTTGGTATTTCCCCGAAGAGGAAGGGATGATGCAGCACAGCTACGGTAGGTATTTCCCTCAGTGATGAGACCAAGGTTATCGAACCAGTAGGAGAACCAAGCAACACTACGTAAATGGTACCTGCACACAAAGAACAAATACTTGCAACCCGACGTGTAAAAGGGGTTGTCAATCCCTTTCGGGTAGCGGCGCCAGAAATTGGCAAACGGACGTGAGAAAGTTATAATAGATTGATAGATGCAAATAAAAGCAAATAAAATTCAGCGAGGTATTTTTTGGTTTTTGGAAATATAGATCTGAAAATAAAAGATGCAAATAAATGAAAAGGCAAATAGCAATATAGATCTGAAGGTATATGATGGAAAATAGACCCGGGGGCCGTAGATTCCACTAGTGGCTTCTCTCGAGAAAAATAGCATACGGTGGGTAAACAAATTACTGTTGGGCAATTGATAGAAATTTAAATTATGATGATATCCAGGCAATGATCATTATATAGGCATCATGTCCAAGATTAGTAGACCTCCTGCATCTACTACTATTACTCCACACATCGACCGCTATCCAGCATGCATCTAGTGTATTAAGTTCATGGAAAACGGAGTAATGCAATAAGAACGATGACATGATGTAGACAAGATCTATTCATGTAGGAATTAGACCCCATCTTGTTATCCTTAATGGAAACGATACATACGTGTCATTTCCCCTTCTGTCACTGGGATTGAGCACTGTAAGATCGAACCCATCACAAAGCACCTCTTCCCGTGGCAAGAAAAACCGATCTAGTCGGCCTAACTAAACCAAAGATTCGAAGAAGAAATATGAGGCTATAAGTAATCATGCATATAAGAGATCAAAAGATTCAAATAACTTCCATGGATAAAAAGATAGATCTGATGATAAACTCAAAGTTCATCGGATCCCAACAAACACACCGCAAAAAGAGTTACATTAAATAGATCTCCAAGAGACCATTGTATTGAGAATCAAAAGAGAGAGAGGAAGCCATCTAGCTACTAACTACAGACCCGTAGGTCTATAATGAACTACTCACGCATCATCGGAGAGGCACCAATGAGGATGATGAACACCTCCGTGATGGTGTCTAGATTGGTTCTGTGGTTTCTGGAACTTGCGGCGGCTGAAATTGTTTTTCGTCGACTCCCCTAGGGTTTTTGGACGTCCAGGGTATTTATAGAGCAAAGAGGCGATGCGGGAGGCGGCCGAGGTGGCCACAACCCACCTGGGCGCGCCTGGGCCCCCAGGCGCACCCTGGTGGGTTGTGCTCCCCTCGGAGCCCCCCTAAGGTACTTTCTTGGCCCATCGTGTGTCTTCTGGTCCAGAAAAAATCACCAAAAAGTTTCGCTGTGTTTGGACTCCATTTGGTATTGATTTTCTCTGAAGTAAAAAACAAGCAAAAATAGCAACTGGCATTGGGCACTATGTCAATAGGTTAGTCCCAAAAAATGATATAAAGTTCCTATAAAATCATTGTAAAACATCCAAGAATGATAATATAACAACATGGAACAATAAAAAATTATAGATACGTTGGAGACGTATCAGAGCACAACCCACTAGCCACCCCCTCAGGCATGCCTAGGTGGGTTGTGCCCCCCTGGTTGCCCCGCAGTCCCTGATTCCAACGCTATAAAATCCTATTTTTCTAGAAAGAAATCAGTGAGGAAGAATTATCTCGTTTCGCGATACGGAGCCGCCGCCACCTCCTGTTCTTCATCGGGAGGCCAGATCTGGAGTGTGTTTTGGGCTCCGGAGAGGGGGATCTCCGATCTTCATCATCACCAACCCTCCTTCATCATCAATTCCATGATGCTCCCCACCGGGAGTGAGTAATTCCTTCGTAGGCTCGCTGTTCGGTGAGGAGTTGGATGAGATTCATCATGTAATCGAGTTAGTTTTGTTATGGCTTGATCCCTAGTATCCATTATGTTCTGAGATTGATGTTGCTATGACTTTGCCATGCTTAATGCTTGTCACTTTGGGCCCGGGTCCCATGATTTCAGATCTGAACCGTTTATGTTATCACCATTATATCTATGGTCTAGATCCGATCTTGCAAGTTATAGTCACCTACTACGTGTTATGATCCGCAAACCCCGGAGTGACAATAGTCGGGATACTTTCCGGTGATGACCGTAGTTTGAGGAGTTCATGTATTCACTATGTGCTAATGCTTTGTTCCGGTTCTCTATTAAAAGGAGGCCTTAATATCCCTTAGTTTCCTTATGGACCCCGCTGCCACGGGAGGGTAGGACAAAAGATGTCATGCAAGTTCTTTCCATAAGCATGTATGACTATTTATGGAATACATGCTGATGACCCACAAGTATAGGGGATCTATCGTAGTCCTTTCGATAAGTAAGAGTGTCGAACCCAACAAGGAGCAGAAGGAAATGATAAGCGGTTTTCAGCAAGGTATTCTCTGCAAGCACTGAAATTATCGGTAACAGATAGTTGTGTGATAAGATAATTCGTAACGGGTAATAAGTAACAAAAGTAAACAAGGTGCAGCAAGGTGGCCCAATCCTTTTTGTAGCAAAGGATAAGCCTGGACGAACTCTTATATAAAGCAAAGCGCCCCCGAGGACACATGGGAATTGTTGCTAAGTTAGTTTTCATCATGCTCATATGATTCGCGTTCGTTACTTTGATAATTTGATATGTGGGTGGACCGGTGCTTGGGTGATGCCCTTCCTTGGGCAAGCCTCCCACTTATGATTAACCCCTCTCGCAAGCATCCGCAACTACGAAAGAAGAATTCAGATAAATCTAACCATAGCATGAAACATATGGATCCAAATCAGCCCCTTACGAAGCAACACATAAACTAGGGTTTAAGCTTCTGTCACTCTAGCAACCCATCATCTACTTATTACTTCCCAATGCCTTCCCCTAGGCCCAAATCATGGTGAAGTGTCATGTAGTCGACGTTCACATAACACCACTAGAGGAAAAACAACATACATCTCATCAAAATATCGAACAAATACCAAATTCACATGATTACTTATAACAACACTTCTGCCATGTCGATGGAGATTGACCCCCTCTTGATGAGAGGATCGATGGTGATGATGATGACGATGATTTCCCCCTCCCGGAGGGATGTTTCCCGGGCAGAACAGCTCCGCCGGAGCCCTAGTTTGGTTCTACCCATGTTCCGCCTCGAGACGGCGGCGCTTCATCCCGAAAGCTTCCTCCTTATTTTTTCCAGGTGAAAACACAGCATATTGCAGAAGATGGGAGTCGGGGGCCTGCCAGGTGGCCCACAAGGACGGGGGGCGTGCCTAGGGGGTAGGGCGCGCCCTCTACCCTTGTGGATGGCAGGTGGCCCCCCTCTGGTACTTTCTTCTCCCAATATTTTTTATTAAATCCATAATGACTCTCCGTGGAGTTTCAGGACTTTTGGAGTTGTGCAGAATAGGTCTCCAATATTTGCTCCTTTTCCAGCCCAGAATTCCAGCTGCCGGCATTCTCCCTCTTCATGTAAACCTTGTAAAATAAGAGAGAAAAGGCATAAGTATTGTGCCATAATGTGTAATAACAGCCCATAATGCAATAAATATTGATATAAAAGCATGATGCAAAATGGACGTATCAACTCCCCCAAGCTTAGACCTCTCTTGTCCTCAGGCGAAAGCCGATATCGAAAGATATGTCCACATGTTTAGAGATAGAGGCGTCGATAAAATAAAATACGGACATGAGGGCATCATGATCATCTTTAGAACAGCAACATATATTGTCATATAATTTCTTATGCTAAAGTAACAATTTGTTCACAAGGTAAAGTATGAATTAAAAACTTCATTGAAAACTAACAAACTATGATCTCAGTCATTGCAGCAATTGCAATTTATCATAACATCGGAAAGAGTCAATATAAGATCTTTTCAGCAAGTCCACATACTCGACTATCATTTAGTCTTTCACAATTGCTAACACTCACGTGATACTTATGGGTTCAAAGCTTCCATCGGACACAGAGAAAGATAGGGGCTTATAGTTTCGCCTCCCAACGTTTTACCTCAAGGGTAATGTCAACAATAATACTTTATGATAACCTACATCCGAGTGGATATATATATCTGGGTCTTTCTCTAACACATAGTGCTTGCCAAAAGGAAAAAGTGTAAAAAGGAAAGGTGAAGATCACCATGACTCTTGTATAAGGGTAAAAGATAAAAGTAAAAAGATAGGCCCTTCGCAGAGGGAAGCAGAGGTTGTCATGCGCTTTTATGGTTGGATGCACAAAATCTTAATGCAAAAGAACATCACTTTATATTGCCGCTTGTGATAAAGAACTTTATTTTGCAGTCCGTCGCTTTTATTTCATCCATATCACAAGTTCGTATAAAGCTTATTTTCTTCACACTAATAGATCATACATATTTAGAGAGCAATTTTTATTGCTTGCACCGATGACAACTTACTTGAAGGATCTTACTCAATCCATAGGTAGGTATGGTGGACTCTCATGGCAAAACTGGGTTTAGGAATGTTTGGAAGCACAAGTAATATCTCTACTTGGTGCAAAGAATTTGGCTAGCATGAGAGGGAAAGGCAAGCTCAACATGTTGGAGGATCCATGACAATATAACTTCTATTCGGATATAAGAAAACATAACCCATTATGTTGTCTTCCTTGTCCAACATCAACTTTTTAGCATGTCATATTTTGATGAGTGCTCACAATTACAAAAGATGTCCAAGATAGTATATTTATATGTGAAGCCTCTCTTTGTTTATTGCTTCCTATTAATTGCAACAATGGCCAAAACTATGTTTGTCAACTCCCAACAAATTTTATTCATCATACTCTTTATATGTGAAGTCATTACTCTCCATAAGATCAATATATGATCTTTTTATTTCTTTTTTGATTATTTTATTCCCTCAAGATCATAGCAAGAAAACAAAGCCCTCAACTCAAAACTACTCTTTATTATACAACTCACGGACTCGATTACATAGATAGAGATCAAAACAAAACTCAAAGCTAGATCATACTAAAACTTTATTCTACTAGATCAAGATATAACCAAAAGGATCGAACTAAGAAAAACGATAAAAGTAAAGGTGGGATGGTGATACGATACCTGGGCACCTCCCCCAAGCTTGGCAGTTGCCAAGGGGAGTGCCCATACCCATGTATTTATGTCTCTTTCTTCGGAGGTGGTGATGATGGAGTTGTTGATGAAGTAGGCTTGTCATCCATCTTCCAAGGCATAGGCTCACCATCATAGAAAGATGAACGAGTCTCCGAGATCCTCAAATCTGCAGCCAAACTCATCCTCTTAAATCTGTATTCATACTCACAGTTCTGGTTTTGCAGGTCATAGATCTGGGCTTGGAGATGCTCGATTTTCTCATGAAGCTTGAAGATGGCCTCCTCAATGTTCTTGGCATCCAGCTTGTGATTGTTGGTGAACTCCGCGGTCATCATGTGATTGGCATTGAGTCCATGTTCCACCATCCCTTGGCACTTGAAAACTTACTGCTCCATTACTTCGAGTCTTGTCTCCACGCATCCGGTCTTCTTCGGCCCCTCAACATCGTGGATGTGCAGCACCCCCTCACGCATCTCAATGGCTTGAGGGTGGCGAAGCACCTCCGCAAGGTAGGGGTTGATGACCTTCTCGAAAAACTTGTCCTTGGGGGCGCTTGGAGACGTCATGGTGATCTAGATCTGTTAGAAAAAACAGCTCGAAACAAAAACAGAGGATTTGTCGTGGTACGGTGGTCAAAACCTTTGGGAGATTATATAATGAATTTTTACCGACCAAAAGAAGTATTGTGCAAGAAAAAGGAGTCCGGAGGGCACACGAGGTGGCCACAAGGTCAGGGGGCGCGCCCAGGGGGTAGGGCGCGCCCTCCACCCTTGTGGTCGCCTCGTGTCTCTTTCGGACTACTTTTAATTTTCCTAATTTTTTAAATATTCCAAAATGGAGAAAAATTATCATTGGAAATGTTTTGGAGTCGGTTTACTTACCGTACCACATACCTATTCCTTTTCGGAGTCTGAAACGTTCTGGAAAGTGTCCCTTGTGTACTCCTCCGGTGTTACGGTGTCAATTATATTGGTCTCAACATTTATGGGAGTACCTGAGATATAATGTTTGATTCTTTGAACGTTTACCACCTTCGGATTTGTACCTTCGGCGTTGTTAATTTTTATGGCACCGGAACGATAGACCTCCTCGATAATGTAAGGACCTTCCCATTTAGAAAGAAGCTTTCCTGCAAAAAATCTTAAACGAGAGTTGTATAGCAAAACATGATCACCTATATTAAACTCACGCTTTTGTATCCTTTTGTCATGCCATCTTTTAACTTTTTCTTTAAACAACTTGGCATTCTCATAGGCTTGGGTTCTCCATTCATCAAGCGAGCTTATGTCACATAACCTCTTCTCACCGGCAAGTTTGAAATCATAGTTGAGCTCTTTAATTGCCCAATAAGTTTTATGTTCTAGTTCAAGAGGTAAGTGACAAGCCTTTCCATAAACCATTTTATATGGAGACATACCCATAGGGTTTTTATAAGCAGTTCTATAAGCCCGTAATGCATCATCAAGTTTCTTAGACCAATTCTTTCTAGATCTATTAACAGTCTTTTGCAAAATCAATTTAATCTCTCTATTGCTCAATTCTACTTGACCACTAGATTGAGGATGATATGGAGATGCAATTCTATGGTTAACATCAAACTTAGCAAGCATTTTACGGAAAGCACCATGAATAAAATGTGAACCACCATCAGTCATTAAATATCTAGGGACTCCAAACCTCGGAAAAATAACTTCTTTAAGCATCTTAATAGAAGTGTTATGATTAGCACTACTAGTTGGAATAGCTTCTACCCACTTAGTAACGTAATCAACAACAACTAAAATATGTGTATACCCATTAGAGGAAGGAAAATGTCCCATATAATCAAAGCCCCAAACATCAAATGGTTCAATAACAAGTGAATAATTCATAGGGATTTCCTGACGTCTACTAATATTACCAATTCTCTGGCATTCATCACAAGACAAGACAAACTTGCGAGCATCCTTGAAGAGAGTAGGCCAATAAAAACCAGATTGCAATACCTTATGTGCAGTTCTATCCCCAGCGTGGTGTCCTTCGTAAGACTTGGAGTGGCACTTGCGTAGGATCTGTTCCTCTTCGTGCTCAGGTACACAACGTCTAATAACACCATCTACTCCTTGTTTATAAAGGTGTGGGTCATCCCAAAAGTAATGTCTTAAATCATAGAATAACTTTTTCTTTTGCTGGTATGTGAAACTAGGTGGTATAAATTTAGCAACAATGTAATTAGCATAATCAGCATACCATGGAGTATTACGAGCAGCATTTATGAGAGATAATTGTTCATCAGGAAAGCTATCATCAATAGGCAGTGGGTCATCAAGAACATTTTCTAACCTAGACAAGTTGTCTGCAACGGGGTTCTCAGCTCCCTTTCTATCAATAATATGCAAATCAAATTCTTGTAGCAAGAGAACCCATCTAATAAGTCTAGGTTTAGCATCTTTCTTTTCCACAAGATATTTAATAGCAGCATGATCAGTGTGAACAGTTACTTTGGAATCAACAATATAGGATCTGAACTTATCACAAGCAAAGACAACTGCTAAAAATTCTTTTTCAGTAGTAGCATAATTCCTCTGGGCACTGTCTAGAGTTTTACTAGCTTAATGAATAACATTTAGTTTCTTATCAACTCTTTGCCCTAGAACAGCACCAACAGCATAATCACTAGCATCACACATAATTTGAAAGGGTAAATTCCAATCAGGTGGCTGAACAATAGGTGCAGAAATCAAGGCTTTCTTAAGTATTTCAAATGCTTCTACACAATCATCATCAAAAACAAAAGGAACATCTTTTTGCAAGAGATTAGTGAGAGACCTAGAAATTTTAGAGAAGTCTTTAATAAACCTCCTATAGAAACCAGCATGACCAAGGAAACTTCTTATACCTTTGATATCTTTAGGACACAACATCTTTTCAATAGCATCTACTTTAGCTTTATCAACTTCAATACCTCTTTCAGAAATTTTATGCCCCAAAACAATACCTTCATTAACCATAAAGTGGCACTTCTCCCAATTCAAAACAAGATTAGTTTCTTCAAATCTCTGCAAAGCTCGATCAAGGTTGCTTAAGCAATCATCAAAAGAAGTTCCGTAAACGGAGAAATCATCGATGAAAATCTCAACAATCTTTTCACAAAAATCAGAGAATATAGCAGTCATACATCTTTGAGAGGTAGCAGGTGCATTGCATAAATCAAAAGGCATACGTATATAAGCAAAGGTACCGAAAGGGCAAGTAAAAGTGGTCTTTTTCTGATCATCTTTTAACACATGTATTTGAGAGAAACCAGAATAACCATCTAGGAAGCAAAAATGTGTATGTTTGGATAATCTTTCTAGCATTTGATCAATAAAAGGTAGAGGGTAATGATCTTTTCTAGTAGCTTTATCTAATTTGCGAAAATCAATTACCATTCTATAACCTGTAACAATTCTTTGTGGGATCAATTCATTCTTATCATTAGGAACAACAGTAATACCTCCCTTCTTAGGGACACAATGAACATGACTTACCCACTTACTATCAGCAATAGGATAAATTATACCTGCCTCCAGAAGCTTTAGTATTTCATTTCTTACCACTTCTTTCATCTTAGGATTTAACCATCGTTGGTGATCAACAACTGGTTTAGCATCATTCTCCAAATTAATTTTGTGCTGACATAGAGTGGGACTAATGCCCTTAAGATCATCAAGAGTATATCCAATAGCGGCACGGTGCTTCTTCAGAGTTTTCAATAATTTCTTTTCTTCATGCTCTGAAAGGTTAGCACTAATAATAACAGGATATATCTTCTTTTCATCGAGATAAGCATATTTCAAAGTATCCGGTAATTGTTTAAGCTCAAACACGGGATCACCCTTGGGTGGAGGAGGATCCCCAAGGATTTCAATAGGCAAATTGTGTTTCAAAATAGGCCCTTGATTAAAGAATATCTCGTCTATTTCCCTTCTTTCATTCATAAACATATCATTCTCATGGTCTAGCAAATATTGTTCTAAGGGATCAATAGGAGGCACGACAATAGAACCAAGACCAATAATTTCATCCTTACTAGGCAATTCTTTATCATGGGGTTGTCTACGAAATTTAGAAAAATTAAAATCATGAGACATATCCCCTAAACCGACAGTAACAATATCTTTCTCGCAATCTATCTTAGCATTAACAGTATTCAAGAAAGGTCTACCAAATATAATGGGACAAAAGTCATCTTGTGGGGAAGCAAGAACAAGAAAATCAGTAGGGTATTTTATTTTCCCACACAAGACTTCAACATCTCTAACAATCCCAATTGGTGAAATAGTATCTCTATTGGCAAGCTTAATAGTAACATCAATATCTTCTATCTCAGCAGGTGCAATATCATTCATAATTTCTTTATATAAGGAAAAAGGAATTGCACTCACACTAGCACCCATATCACATAAGCCATGATAACAATGATCTCCTATTTTAACTGAAACAACAGGCATGCCAACAACGGGTCTATGTTTATCTTTACTATCGGGTTTAGCAATTCTAGCAGCTTCATCACAGAAATAAATAACATGCCCATCAATATTATCAACCAAGAGATCTTTAACCATAGCAATACTAGGTTCAACTTTAATTTTCTCAGGGGGTGTAGGTGTTCTAGTATAACTCTTACAAACCACAGTTGAAGCTTTAGCATGATCCTTTATTCTAACAGGAAAAGGTGGTTTCTCAATAAAAGCAGTATAAACAATAGGATCAACATTATAAGTAATAGTTTCTTCTTCAACTTTAATAGGTTCTACTACTTTAACTTCAATGGGAGGATGATATTTAAACCACTTCTCCTTAGGGAGATCAACATGAGGAGCAAAAGATTCATAGAAAGAAGCCACTATCTCAGAGTCAAGTCCATATTTAGTGCTAAAATCACGAAAAGCATCGGTATCCATAAAAGATTTAACACAATCAAACTTAAGGTTTATACCTGACTCATTACCTTTGTCGAGTTCCCAATCTTCAGAGTTGCGTTTAATTCTTTCCAATAAATCCCATTTGAATTCAATAGTGTTCTTCATAAAAGAGCCAGTACAAGAACTATCGAGCATGGATCGATCATTATGAGAAAGCCGAGCATAAATTTTTTGAATAATAATTTCTCTTGGGAGCTCATGATTGGGGCATGAATATAACATTGACTTAAGTCTCCCCCAAGCTTGAGCGATAATTTCTCCTTCACGAGGCCAAAAATTATATATATAATTCTGATCACGATGAACCAGATGCATAGGATAAAACTTCTGATGAAATTCCAATTTCAATCAATTGTAGTTCCATGATCCAATATCATCACATAGCCTATAACATGTCAATGCCTTCTCCTTCAAAGATAAAGGGAAGACCTTCTACTTGACTTCATCCTCGGGCAAACCTGGAAGCTTAAATAATCCACAAACTTCATCCACATAGATTAGATGCATATCAGGATGTAATGTTCCATCTCCTGTGTAAGGATGAGCTAGCAGTTTCTCTATCATACCCAAAGGAATTTCATAATAAATATTTTTAGTAGGTGCAGTAGGTTGAGGGGCAACTCTTCGCTCTTCCGGTCTGGGTGAAGATACCCCAAAAAAACCCTCAAAGGATTATTTTCCATAGTAACAAGTGACAATAAATTTCAGCACACTATATAAATGTTTCCTTACCAAATTCCACTTACCAAAGGCACTTCACTCCGCGGAAACGGCGCCAGAAAAGATTCTTGATGACCCACAAGTATAGGGGATCTATCGTAGTCCTTTCGATAAGTAAGAGTGTCAAACCCAACGAGGAGCAGAAGGAAATGACAAGCGGTTTTCAGCAAGGTATTCTCTGCAAGCACTGAAATTATCGGTAACAGATAGTTGTGTGATAAGATAATTCGTAACGGGTAATAAGTAACAAAAGTAAACAAGGTGCAGCCAGGTGGCCCAATCCTTTTTGTAGCAAAGGACAAGCCTGGACGAACTCTTATATAAAGCAAAGCGCTCCCTAGGACACATGGGAATTGTTGTGAAGTTAGTTTTCATCATGCTCATATGATTCGCGTTCGTTACTTTGATAATTTGATATGTGGGTGGACTGGTGCTTGGGTGATGCCCTTCCTTGGACAAGCCTCCCACTTATGATTAACCCCTCTCGCAAGCATCCGCAACTACGAAAGAAGAATTAAGATAAATCTAACCATATCATGAAACATATGGATCCAAATCAGCCTCTTACGAAGCAACGCATAAACTAGGGTTTAAGCTTCTGTCACTCTAGCAACCCATCATCTACTTATTACTTCCCAATGCCTTCCTCTAGGCCCAAATCATGGTGAAGTGTCATGTAGTCGACGTTCACATAACACCACTAGAGGAAAGACAACATACATCTCATCAAAATATCGAACGAATACCAAATTCACATGATTACTTATAACAAGACTTCTCCAATGTCCTCAGGAACAAACATAACTACTCACAAAGCATATTCATGTTCATAATCATAGGAGTATTAATTATCATTAAGGATCTGAACAAATTATCTTCCACCGAATAAACCAACTAGCATCAACTACAAGGAGTAATCAACACTACTAGCAACCCACAGGTGCCAATCTGAGGTTTTGAGACAAAGATCGGGTACAAGAGATGAACTAGGGTTTGAGAGGATATGGTGTTGGTGAAGATGTTGATGGAGAATGACCCCCTCTCGATGAGAGGATCGATGGTGATGATGATGGCGATGATTTCCCCCTCCCGGAGGGATGTTTCCCCGGCAGAACAGCTCCGCCAGCGCCCTAGATTGGTTCTGCCTACGTTCTGCCTCGAGACGGCGGCGCTTCATCCCGAAAGCTTCCTCCTTATTTTTTCCAGGTCAAAACAAACCATATAGCAGAAGACGGGCGTCGGGGGCCTGCCAGGTGGCCCACAAGGACGGGGGGCGCGCCCAGGGGGTAGGGCGCGACCTCCACCCTTGTGGATGGCAGGTGGCCCCCCTCTGGTACTTTCTTCTCCCAATATTTTTTATTAAATCCAAAATGACTCTCCATGAAGTTTCAGGACTTTTGGAGTGTGCAGAATAGGTCTCTAATATTTGCTCCTTTTCCAGCCCAGAATTCCAGCTGCCGACATTCTCCCTCTGCATGTAAACCTTGTAAAATAAGAGAGAAAAGGCATAAGTATTGTGCCATAATGTGTAATAAAAGCCCATAATGCAATGAATATTGATATAAAAGCATGATGCAAAATGGATGTATCACATGCCTACATTATATTTATGAACTGGAGCTAGTGCCGTATCGCCCTAGGTTATGACTGTTATATGATGAATATCATCCAATGAATACACCGATCCAATGCCTACGAATTTTCCATATATTGTTCTTGCTAAGTTACTACTGTTGCTGCTACTGTTACTACTGCTATCAAAACTATCATACTACTTTGCTACTGATCACTTTGCTATAGATAATTAATCTCCAGGTGTGGTTGAATTGACAACTCAGCTGCTAATACTTGCAAATATTCTTTGGCTCCCCCTGTGTCGAATCAATAAATTTGGGTTGACTACTCTACCCTCGAAAACTATTGAGATCCCCTATACTTGTGGGTTATCAAGACCTTTTTCTGGCGCCGTTGCCGGGGAGCATAGCTATATTTGTTGAGTCACTTGGGATTATTATCAATTTATCACTATGAAGAATCTGAAGGATACAAAGACTAAGATTTTTCCCTCTAAGATGAGGGGAGGTAAGGAACTGCCATCTAGCTCTGCACTTGATTCACCTTCTATTTTGAGTAGACTTGCAACACTACCACATGCTATTAATCCTGATATGTCGCAAGTTATTGATGATGCCACTTCTATGAATACTACTCTTGATGATGCTGGTACCTTGCTTGATGATGATGTGCCACTAGGTGATTTTCTTGATGAACAAATTGCTAGAGCTAAAGATATTGACAATGCTGAAATTGATGAAATTGTTGAAACTGAGGAGATGCCTGAAACTGAAAATCTTGAAACACCTATTAGACCTAGCTCTCCTAGATATGAATTGCCTAAGGTACCTGAAGGTTATGTTATGGATGAGGAGACAGCTAGAGATTTTCTTGCTTGCAATGATAGAGATGATCTTAAGAAATTATTATGCAAACTGAAGGAGAAATCTTTGAATGCTAGAATGAAATGTGATCCTAAGTTTGCTACTTCACCTATCTTTGTTGATGATAAGGATTATGAATTCTCTGTCGACCCAGAGTTAATTACTTTGGTTGAATCTGATACTTTCCATGGTTATGAAACTGAAACTGTTGTGGCACACCTCACTAAATTGAATGATATAGCCACCCGTTTTGCTCATGATGAGAAGATTCGCTATTATTATTTTCTCAAATTATTTCCGTTCGCATTAAAGGGTGATGCTAAGATTTGGTATAATACTCTTGCTCCTGGTTGTGTGCGTAGTCCCCAGGATATGATTTACTACTTCTCTGAAAAATATTTTCCTGCTCATAAGAAACAAGGTGCCTTACAGGAAATATTTAACTTTGTGCAAATTGAAGAAGAGAGTCTCCCACAAGCTTGGGGGAGGCTTCTCCAATTGCTGAATGCTTTGCCTGATCATCCTCTTAAGAAAAATGAAATACTTGATATCTTCTATAATGGACTAACTGATGCTTCTAGGGACTTCCTAGATAGTTGTGCTGGTTGTGTTTTCAGGGAACAAACTGTTGAACAAGCTGAGGAATTATTGAATAATATATTAAAAAATTATGATGATTGGACTCTTCCTGAACCACCTCCTAAAGCCACTCCGAAGAAGAGGGGTATCTTATATCTCAGTCCGGAAGATATGCAAGAGGCAAAGAAATCTATGAAGGAAAAAGGTATTAAAGCTGAGGATGTCAAAAACTTACCTCCTATTAAAGAAATACATGGGCTTGACACACCACCACCCAAGGTGGTAGAGGTAAATTCTCTAATGAAATTTAATGATAATGACAATCCTTATAATATGCATCCTAGTCAATGCCTTCATAAGTTTGATAACTATATTAGAAAACAAGATCACTTCAATGCAAATGTTATGAAACAATTGAAATACAATTCTGATATGATTGCTCGCTTGAGTGACTTGTTATTTAGAATCTCCAATGATGTTAAAGGTGTAGGAAAACATGCTTCTATGGTTCAAACTCAACTAGAACAAGTTGCTAAATCTCAAAGAGAATTGCTTGATGAAATGAATAATAATATCAATGATCATGCTATCAGAGTAATGACTAGAGGAGGTAGAATGACTCAGGAACCACTTTATCCTGAGGGACATCCTAAAAGAATTGAACAAGACTCAAAGAATTAACACTGATGCTCCTAGTCCTTCTAAGAAGAAGAAGAAAAAGAAAAATGATAGGACTTTGCATGCCTCTAGTGAACCTGAAATAGAGAAACCTCCTGATAATGATAATGATGTTTCTATCTCTGATGCTGAAACTCAATCTGGTAATGAACATTCACCTAGTGATAATGAAAAACATAATGATGATGTTCATGAAGATACTCAACCAGACAATGATAAACAACCAGATTATGGTGTTGAGATAGAACCAGCTGTTGATCTTGATAAGGCACAACCTAAAAATAAAAGATATGATAAAAGAGACTTCATTGCTAGAAAACATGGAAAGGAAAGAGAACCATGGGTTCAGAAACCCATGCCCTTGCACCTAAATCAACTAAGAAGAAAGATGATGAAGAATTTGAACGCTTTGCATGAATTATTAGGCCAGTCTTTTTGCGCACTCGCTTGACTAATATTTTAAAGATGGCCCCTTATGCAAAGTATATGAAAGACATCATCACTAATAAGAGGAAAATACCGGAAGCTGAAATCTCCATTATGCTTGCCAATTATTCTTTTAAGGATGGAGTACCTAAAAAACTTGGAGATCCGGGAATACCAACTATACCTTGCTCCATAAAAAGAAATTATGTCAAAACTGCTTTGTGTGATTTAGGAGCTGGTGTTAGTGTTATGTCTTTCTCTTTATATAAAAGACTTGACTTGAATAAACTCACACCTACTAAAATATCTTTGCAAATGGCTGATAAATCAACTGCCATACCTATCGGTATTTGTGAGGATGTGCCCGTTGTTGTTGCTAATGTTACTATCTTGACTGACTTTGTTATACTTGAGATGCCCGAGGATGACAACATGTCGATTATCCTTGGTAGACCCTTCTTAATAATGCAGGGGCTGTTATTGATTTCAATAAAAGCAAGGTCACTTTTCATATCAATGGTAATGAGCATACGGTGCACTTTCCGAAGAAACAATTCCAAGTGAATGGTATTAATGTTATTGAAAAATCTCCGACACTCACTATTGGAAGTTTTCAACTGCCTCTACCTACTGCCAAAAAGAAATATGAAATGCTTATTGTTGGGGTTATGCATATCCCATTTGAGGTAACCTAGTGTTTTGCGAAAGTTCTTCGGTTTCAGGCTGATCGAAGGTGGTTGTTAATAAGACTTGATCAACCTTATTAATGGATCACTTTTGAGAGGTATGAAGTTGATGAATTTAGTAGGCACCATCCTCTGTCCTTACCTTTTATTTTCTGTTTTTCTTAGTTAAATAAAATAAAATTCCATGTTTTGTCTGTTTTCTGAATTTCCCGTGCAATAAAAGATGACCCAAAAAAAGTTCTCAGAATGCCCTGAAAATTTAATACGATTTTTTTCTGATTATTTAAGAATTTTTGATGCAAATAACATCAGAGGGGGGTGCACCTGGTGGACACAACCCACCTGGGTGCGCCAGCACCCCCAGGTGTGCCCTGGTGGGTTGTGGTCCCCACGTGGGCCCCCTCACTTATCTCTTTAGCCCATGTCACCACCTACCTCCAGAAAAAATTCACCATTGCTCTCTCTCTCTCTCTCGTGTTCTTGCTCTCAAACCCGCGGATTTCGATCTCTTTGCTCGAAGCTCCATTTCCAAAACTGTTTTGGGGGATTGCCACTTGGTATGTGACTCCTCCATTTGTCCAATTAGTTTTTTGCTTTAGTGGTTTATATTTTGAATAATTAGCTACTCTTGGTGCTGCTGTAGATGAGCTTGCATGTTGAATTCTTAGATTTCTAAGTAGTTTGAATGCTCAATATAGCCTCTATGCATGCCTATGAGTAGTTGCTATCAATCTTGTGATGTTTTGTTGACAAAAAATTTGTAGACTAAAAATTTCAGAATTTTGTTCATAGGAATAAGATGAGTTTCTTTAGGAAGTTTGCTTCCAAAAAGAACTCCAAGGGAGTTGTGGGAGAATCATCGGATAGTGACCTCCAAACTCGGAGAATGGCGGAAGTGCGGCCATGCGAATTTCCTCACAACCCCTTCATGGATGGGGCCGGAATCTGTTAAGAGTTCGCACAATTTGCTGTCAATGCTGGCCTCACCAACTTCATGCAGCTGAGTGTGAACAATATCATCTCCTTACAAATTCCTTTGTGCAAAGTTTTCATTTCATAAGTAGGAATAACCCCCCTGAGGTGCGGTTTAATTTATATGTTCAAACCCGTCAGATACCACTTACTGAATTTTCTGATATATGCTTAATCCCTTCTGACGGGGAAATAAGAGAGCCGAGGCCTGCAAGTTTGACGGTTTCTATCGCACCCTGTCAGTGGGAGATGAGAGAGGGGTGTCGAGTGTCGCCGCCACTAGCTTGCAGTTTCCTTCAGTGCATTATTTTATTCTATTTATCGCTAAGTGTTTACTTGCTAGAGAGAAGGTTGGTGCACTTAGTTCCCCCGATTTCGCTGTCTTACGCCTTGCACTTTACGGCGATAATAGCTATAGCCTTGGGGCTATCATTGCACGTCACCTGCACCTTAACAGGTCCAAAGGCAAAATTCATGGTGGTATTTATGCTACTCACTTAGCGAGTCATTTTAATGTTCAGATACCCCAGCATGATCATCCTTTGCCTATGGTTTACCTAGATCGCCAGGTGATGGTAGCTCATCAGTTTCTTGATGGCGAGGACACTATTAATAGTGCTCCTTACAACCTAGTTTTCAGTGTGGATACCCGTGATATTATCCCTTTGCCTGCACCTGCTTTGTTTGATTCTATTGCCAGGAGAGGATATAGGATCATGCCTGAGGACATTATTGCCTATCGGAACAACCCGGCGGCAGCTGAGGAGGAGCCTCAGGAGTGGGACGCTTAGGTGCCCGCTCCACAACACTTCAACATAGGACCAGATGGGTTCTACGAGTGGTGATTACCAAGTTAGGCCAAAAGCCTAAGCTTGGGGGAGTACGTATTTTCACCGACATTACACTCATGTTCACACATTTCATTCCAGTTGTCGGTGTCCACACTTTTTCATTGTATTATCCATGCTAGATTTATTTTCTCGCCTTCTTCTTGTGTGTTTGAAAAACTTTGAGAAAACCCAAAAATATTTCCTGTTTCTTTTCGCTTTTTCTTTCTAGTGTAGTTAGTTGTAGTGTTAAAAGAAAACCCAAAAAAGATTTCCTTGTTCTTCTTTTGCTTGTTGGGAGCTCTCCCGTGTAAATAGTTTTTCTTGTTTTTGTTTTTCTTTTTAATTTGCTTTCTTCTAGAAAAATTAAAAACTCGAAAAATATTTCAGCGTGTTTCTCTGAATTTATTTTCCGTTTATTGGGTCATACCAAGGAGAAGACCACGATGAAAATGTTGAGTGGCTCTCATATGCATTATTGTTGATCTAACAAAGAGCCCAAATTACCTTGTCTTCTCCTTTGAATAAAATGCTTGCAGATTCCAGCTTAGTCCACGGCACTCTTGCACTATTATTATTTTCAAATCGTTCGGTTGTGCAAGTGAAAGGCAATAATGATGATATTTGGTGAACTGGCTGTGGCAGAGAGAAACGGGTATGAACTCAACTTGTTATGTTTTTGTAAATATGTTTAAGCTAGTATCCATGATTCAACATATTATGATCAAACATGTTTGCAATGACAATTAGAGATTATAGTTTCTCATGCCATGCTTAAGTAACTAGAAGTGGATAATGATTTTTCTTGGATGTCAACATTGCGTTAAAATGATTGTGATGTAGTATGATGATATGGTATCCTCCTCCGAATATTCCAGTGGCTTGACTTGGCACATGTTTACGCATGTAGTTGAATCAAAACAACATAGCCTCTATGATATTTATGTTCATGGTGTTCATATCCTACTCATGCTAGTATCCAATGTTCATTATGCATAATGCATGTTCATGACCATTTTCGCTCTCTAGCTGGCCGCTTCCCAACCTATTTGCTAGCCTTCGCCTGTATTAAGCGGAAATGCTACTTGTACATCAAAATCTTAAAACTCAAGTTATTCCAGATAAATCCACCATACCTAACTATATGCGGTATTACCCTGCCGTTCTAAGTAAATTTGCATGTGCCACCTCTAAAAACTTCAATTAATTACCCTTTTGTGTGTCTGGATTGTTCATAGAGTGACAGGAGGTAGTCGGTATCTTCCATGCTAAGCGGGTTATTCTCATGATGAGTGTTTATTCACTCGTCCTTGCACGAGAGGGGCGGTAATAGGGATTCCCAGTCTCGAAATCAAATTGCAAATAATTAAACAAAACTCCCCCTGGACTGATGTTGGTATGGATGGTACCCGTGGATATGGCTAGCCGTGGAGTGTGTTTGTTGGTGGAGGGGGAGTAAACTTTTACTTTTATCTCTTGGGAACCGCCACTAATGTGTTTAGCATGGAAGATATCGATAACTGATGGTCGCGCAGTAAACAAGAAGGGTGCATTTCTCAAAATTTCATTTACGTCTGTTTTAAAAATTGAGCTCTGGCATCGCTGCAAATCCCTGCTTCCCTCTGCGAAGGGACTATCTATTTAATTTTATGTTGAGTCATCACCCTCTCAAATATGCGCCAGACCCTGAGAGCACTATTGTCATCCTCATGCATTGTGTATAGTTAATGTTGGATGCATCATGACTGGATCTTTTCTACCATGAATTACAATGTTTAGTTGCTGCTTGAACTTTGGAGGTGCTCTGCATTTATGTTTTGCGGTCTCAGAAAGGGCTAGCGAGATACCACCGCACTGGTACAACGAGGTGCTATACAAACGATTTTTAAACTCTTTCCGCGACGGCGTTCTGAACCGTCGCCTAGTGAGTGACTGCGATAGGGGGGGTCTTTCCCACACGACCCAGAAACCATCGGGGACATGCCCTCATGGCACACACGCTCGGCAAAATGAGGTCGTGTGCGACCGGCGAGCGATCAAGTACGGTTATACGTACAGTAGTGCTCAAAAAATACAATTATACAGGTGAAATCGTTTCCGGTCGTAAGTACATCCCACACAGTCAGTCCCCGCTAAACGTTTCTGTTCGTATATACATCCCACACAGTCGCTCCAAGGAAAATGTTTCCGTTCGCAGGTACATCACACACAATTTTCCCCATTAAATCATTTGTGATAGCATTGCCATTGCACACGATATTAACAATTTTATCATTTGCGTTATTGAATGCATCACACACGGTGCGTAGAAGAAACTGTGTGGCAAAGGCTGTCCATCTCACACAGTTTTTATGTGGTAAACATTTGCGCAAGGTGGCCTAACGCAAACAGTTTTCAAGAGGATGTCATGTGTGATTGTTCATTGATCCAACACGCTTTATTCCTAGAAACTGTGTGCCTTGCCTGAGGTCATCGCCCACGGTGTTTTCTCAATAACCGTTTGCAATAGAAAAACCCAATTAACAGGCTAATTGGCCATTAGCAGGCTAATTTCCCTATTATTAATAATCCATTTATTAATCTAATTGACATTTCATATTAAGCACACAATATATTTCATTTCCATATTAAGGAAGCAGGATTTCATAATTGAAATACATCAGAGTACAACATCATATAGCTTCAGCACTCAGCTACCCCATTACACAGCTGCACCAGCACCAAGTTTCACATGCAACATCTAGAACCTTTCGAAATTAGCATCATAGACGGTACATAGACACATGCATCTCATCTGGAAAACTGCTGAAGCGGAAGGCGAATATTGAGCCTTCATTGATGTTGAAGGTCTTTGCAACTTTAGGCCAGTGCCTATGGATGATTAACCGTCCATCCTTCGTCCTCTTTAGGAACACTTCAATATTGAACCGTGGGTGTTGTATGAAAACCTTCCTCGCCTCCTGACCATAGAGGTGGTTTGAGAGGTAATCATTAGTGAACTGCTTTGGAAAGGCCTGAAAACAAGGATGTGCATAAATATCTTCTCTATATTGGAAATGGGGCAAAGGAATAAAAAAAGGCAAGGTATAATAGTTAGTACCATCTTGTAGTGAGCTGATGTCTTGTTCATTGTGCAGACAAAGATCTTGTTGTTTTTTGTCGCTAATTTCTTTATGCTAATAATCTTTCTGAGTTTCTTGACTTGATTGATATTCATGGACAACTCATTTCCCCATGTGCAAAAATGGTCGAACAGTGAGTCAAAACCTCTGACAGCAGGACCTACATGTGCAAGACCAAATTGTTAAAAACCTAAATATTAGAATGGTTCCTGCAATTGCACAATAATGTGCTATTAGACAACGGACCATGAATGTGCTAACCTCGATTGTAAACCTCAGTGCTTCCCATTGTTTCCCTGCAACACATATAAGGTAGTTAGTCATCAGGTTAAGTGAGGGTTCGCATGCTATCAGTAAAATATGTTGATGAAAAATAAGCACATTGCAGATTCATCGGATTAATTCTAGCAACATGGAAAACTCATTTATCCAAACCAAGCATGATTAAGAACTAGGAAATATAGCACTTGTATATGTTTCTCATGTATTAAGTGCAGCCAAATTCGATTTATTCCTCACATGCACAACAATACAAAATTCTACCCACGACAATTGGACATCTCATTGCAGAATTGAACCAAGCAGTTAACAAAACATCACAACAAATGAACCAAACATTAACTGAGCACCACATTGCACAATATAACATACTCCTAATAAAAGATCAGACAGTTAACCAAACCAAGCATGCTTAACAACTTTGAAATATAGCGATTGTATTTGTTTCTCATGTATTTAGTACAGCCAAATTCAATTTATTTCTCACATGGTATACAATAACAGAAAACACCCACAACAATTGAACATCGCATTGCAGAATTGAACTAAACAGTTAACTAAACACCACAACAAATGAACCAAACATTAACTGAGCACCACATTGCACAATATAACATACTCCTAATAGAAGATCAGACAGCTAACCACACCAAGCATGCTTAACAACTTGGAAATATAGCAATTGTATTTGTTTCTCATGTATTTAGTACGGCCAAATTCGATTTACTTCTCACATGGTATACAATAACAGAATGCACCCACAACTATTGAACATCGCATTGCAGAATTGAACCAAACAGTTAACTAAACACCACAACAAATGAACCAAATGTTAACTGAGCACCACATTGCACAATGTATAACATACTAGAAGATCAGACAGTTAACCAAACCAAGCATGCTTGGCAACTTGGAAATATAGCAATTGTATTTGTTTCTCATGTATTTTGTAAAGATAAATTCGATTTATTTCTCACATGGAAGACAATACAAAATTGCACCCTGAAGAGTTGAACATCATATTTGCAGAATTGAACCAAACAGTTAACTGAAGACGACAACTAATTAATCAAACAGTTAATAAGTGAGCACCACATTGCACGACATATAAAACATATACACTAGAGCAACAGATTGCATGGTAAAATTAGATAGCATAATTCACTAGAATTTGTTAAGGAAAGGCAGGAGCAGCACACGCAACGAGTAAACCGAGCATGCTTAACCGGCGTAGCTAGGAAATGGCAAGGTGCTCCTCCAAGATCTGGGGGTTGACACAAATGGCAGCCATCGCGACCACATCCGCGCGTGCGGCCGCGATTTTCTTCTCCGCTGCCAAATGCTCCTTGAGCACCTGCCTGTACTGCATGCACCATGGCTTAGGGCGGCGCTTATTTGGCAGAGGGGTCGGTGATTTGGGTGGAAGGTGTCGCGCCGGCGGTCGGGGCATGTGGGATGTGGAAGGAGGAGGAGGATGGGGGTCGGGTATGGATTAACTGCCTGGATAGATGAGGCCGAGCAGCGTGAAGGAGGGTCGCCGGTGAGGAGGCGGTGCTGCAAGCAAGGAGTGAAGGTTTCAACTTGGAAAGGAAGGCGGAAACAGGGGAAATGTGGCTTTTGGTAAGGGGGGCGGGGCGGGGAGGTAGATATTTCCGTGGAAGCCAAAAAAATTTGAATCGGTTCAGCGAAAAAACTGGCGCGCAAAGTGTCATCAGACACGGTCCCTTATTCAGAACTGTGTACGATATGTGAACATCACAAATGATTCAGATAGCTTAACCCGTGTGTGATGAGTTTGAACGTCAAAAATTTTGGTTCGAATTTCCCTGGTTACAGTGGTCATCCACGTCATTGCATAATTTGGGTACACAAAGGAGACTACAGCACACCCACACTTCTTAATTGAGCAAGTTCAGCAATTAAGCAGAGCTAGCTGACCTAAACATTACTCTAACAAATTAAAGACCGGCGCTCTTAATTAAACAAAACAAAGAGTACTACTACGGCTGATGCTCGTCGATCTCCGCCGCCTCCTCCATGTCCAGCTCGCGCCCGACGGTCTCCTGGGGAAGGGGATCCATGGCATCCATCGCACCATACTCGGCAAGCATCTCGCCATCCGTGTCCGCCATCTCATTGGAGAAGGCCGCCACGAGCTGGGCATGGGTGGCCATGATCTGGGCTTGGACGGGCTCCGTCGTGGCAAGGTATGCGGCGGAGGAACGGACGGCTGCTTGAACGCTCTCGGCGATTGCCAACTCTTCGGTCGTGGGTTGCCGACCGTTGTCGGAGAAGCTTCGTTCGATTTGTGCAGTGACCGCCACGAGCTGGGCGTGGGCGGCCTCGACATGGTCATGGGCAACCTCTATCAGGGCTAAGGCTGCCGCTGCGGAACGGACAGCTGCTGTGCCGCTCTCGCCAGTTGCTATCCCCTAGGCATTTGTTGCTGCCGCCACCTGAGAAGCAACAGCAGCCGTTTGGGATGCCTTGGCCGCCTGGTCACAGATTGCGGCCGCGCTCATGCACCTTGTTAGCACGCGCATGGCGGCTGTGGCCGCGCTCTCGCCGGAGTGGGCCGCCGAAGTTGCCCTCACGACGCGGGTCCACATCCCCATCTTTCACCGGTGATGATTGAACTGTGAAATGATATTTGGGGAGCGAGCTAGTGTGCTTTACACGCCGGCTGTGGACTGTAGCTGATGTACCTTCTCGCGTAAGCCATAGGCGTACTATACTACGACGGTGCTCCAAGATATTTTGTACTGCATCTCACACGGTTGGTGATAATAATCTGTGTGCGATCTACTTGATTTTTCATCTTGATTTGAATTACATAATGAGGTGACAATGGCAATGGAGGGTGTTTGAATTGCTAGAACTTTTATCTGCAGTGAACATGCAACTATATGTGTGTCGTAAAAAAATTGGAATTATTTAGGGTTCGTTTGGACATTTTATACATTAAATTGGTTTTCTAGCCATTTCAGGTGCACAATTCAAAATTAAACTACATGCACATGCTCCGGTGCACCAACATGGGTTGTAAAATCATATATGTGTCCATGGGTTTATGCTTATGTCCCATGCAAGAAATGGGGATGAATTTTGAACACCACGGCACCGTGGCTCTCCGGCAAAAGTTGAGGTACTTGCTTTTGTAATTCTAGTAAATCCAAAACCCGTCTGAAATTCAAGAACCTTGGCATGCTATCATGGAATGGCATCAACATGCTGGGGTAAAAAATATTGTCCCATTTGGGGCAGGTTATGGTATAAGCTTCTCACAAACCAGAGCTTCTCACAAGAAGCCTCATGGTTCCGTAAGGGAAACGTGTCACCTTTGTGGACAAAACGATATTCGTCGCCTCTTCTTGCTTTCAATTTTTTCCTGGTTTCAACATAGAACAACAGGAGTGTCGTGTTAAATTTTGGAATTTTTCGGGGATCGTTTGGACATTTTTATACATTAACTGAGTTTTCTAGGCATTTTTGTGCATAATTCAAAATTAAACTACATGCACATGCTCCAGTCCATAAAAACGGGTTGTAAAATCAAATGTGTGTCCTTGGTTGCAAGCTTAGGTCACATGCAAGAAATGAGAATGAATGTCAAAGACCTTGACACTGTCGCTCGGCCGCTAACATTGAGATACATGGTTTTTAAATTCTAGTAAATCCAAAACTCGTCTGAAGTTCATGAAACTTGACATTCTATCATGGAGCGGCATCAACATGCTGTGGTGAAAATTTTGTCCCATTTGGGGCAGGTTTGGGTATAAGGGTCTCGCAAATCAGAGCTTCTCACAACAAGCCTGATGATTTCGGTAGGGAACGTGCCACCTTTGTGGACGAAACGATATCCGTTGCCTCTTCTTGCTTTCAAAATTTTTGTAGTGTCAACATAGAACCACAGGAGTGTTGTGTCAATTTTTGGGATTTTTCGGGGTTCATTTGGACATTTTTATACATTAACTTGGTTTTCTGGGCATTTTATGTGCATAATTCAAATTTGAACTACATGCACATGCTCCAGTGCATATAAATTGGTTGAAAAATCAAATCTGTGTCCTTGGGTGCATGCTTAGGTCCCATGCAAGAAATGGGAATGAATTTCAAACACCAGGGCACTGTTGATTGCCAGCAAAATGTTGAGATACTTTGTTTTTAAATTCTAGTAAATCCAAAACTCATCTGAAATTCATGAAACTTGGCATGCTATCATGGAGCGGCATCAACATGCCGTGGTAAATTTTTGTCCCATTTGGGGCAGGTTTGGGTATAAGCTTCTCACAAACCAGAGCTTCTCACACAAGCCTGATGGTTTCGGTAGGGAACGTGCCACCTTTGGGGATGAAACGATATGCATTGCCTCTTATTGCTTTCAAAAAATATCTAGTGTCAACATAGACCAACAGGAGTGTTGTGTTAAATTTTGAATTTTTCGAGGTTCGTTTGGACATTTTTATACATTAACTGGGGTTTCTAGGCATTTTATGTACATAATTCAAATTTGAACTACATGCACATGCTCCAGTGCATATAAATTGGTTGAAAAATCAAATTTGTGTCCTTAGGTGCATGCTTAGGTCCCATGCAAGAAATGGGAATGAATTTCAAACACCACGACACTATTGATTGCCGGCAAAATGTTGAGATACTTTGTTTTTAAATTCTAGTAAATCCAAAACTCGTCTGAAATTCATGAAACTTGGCATGCTATCATGGAGCAGCATCAACATGCCGTGGTAAAAATTTTGTCCCATTTGGGGCAGGTTTGGGTATAAGCTTCTCACAAACCAGAGCTTCTCACAATAAGCCTGATGGTTTTGGTAGGGAACGTGTCACCTTTGGGGACGAAATGATATCCGTTGCCTCTTGTTGCTTTCAAAATTTTTCTAGTGTCAACATAGAACAACATGGATGTTGTGTTAAATTTTTGATTTTTTCAGGGTTCGTTTGGACATTTTTATACATTAACTGTGTTTTCTAGGCATTTTATGTGCATAATTCAAATTTGAACTACGTGCACATGCTCTAGTGCATATAAATTGGTTGAAAAATCAAATATGTGTCCTTGGGTGCATGCTTAGGTACCATGCAAGAAATGGGAATGAATTTCAAACACCAGGGCACTGTTGATTGCCAGCAAAACATTGAGATACTTTGTTTTTAAATTCTAGTAAATCCAAAACTCATCTGAAATTCATGAAACTTGGCATGCTATCATGGAATGGCACCCGACATGCTAAGGTATTTTTCGTGTCCATTTTGAGAGAAGGCGCACTCGAATAACAGCCAACAAAGGCATTTTGAAAAAATAGCTACCACTTTAACATCTCAAACGTTTGTATTATTTAAATCATGTGCGTTCTGTTAACCATTCACGTGACACCACATGTCTGGCTTTTAATGGCTATAGGAGGTGCCATGCGGACAGCTGCTTGACTGAACGGGAGGCGCGAGCGCAGTCCGGTGCGCAGGTTGACCGAGAGGTGTGCAAGCTGTCCTCCAATGCGTAGGCTCACCGAGAAGCGTGCGAGATGTACGCTGCGCAGGCTCACTGGGAAGTCAGCCCTTTGACTTCCATGGTCGTCCGCCTTGCTCGCATCCTCTGCATTAATGGCGGCCGAGCCGCTGTTTAATATGGGCGGCCTTACTGTTCACCTCCCATTCCACTCCCTCCCGCAGACCTCCACCAATGCCATGGCGGAGGAGGATCATCTGCCACTAGTCTTCAAGTTTGGTGAAGTAGACTCCGAGCTGGAGGAGATAGAAAATAAGGAGGAATGGGGCCTCATGGACATGGCCCTGAACTAGCTGGACGCGGCGGTTGCTGCCCCCGCGCCCGTCCCAGCTCCCATCCCCGCGCCCGCGCCAGCGACCATCCCCGTAGCATTGACGGGCTGGTCGCCGAGCACTATCGCAGAGCTAGAAGCCGCGGGCGTCAGCGAGGTTGATACGTCTCCAATGTATCTATAACTTTTTATTGTTCCATGCTATTATATTATCTGTTTTGGATGTTTTATATGCATTAGTATGCTATTTTATATGATTTTTGGGACTAACCTACTAACCTAGAGCCCAGTGTCAGTTCCTCTTTTTTTTTCCTTGCTTTAGAAATTCGCAGAAAAGGAATATCAAACGGAGTCCAAACGGAATGAAAATTTCGCGATGATTTTTCTTGGACCAGAAGACATCCAGAGGACTTGGAGTGCATGTCAGGAAAGCCACGAGGCAGCCACAAGGTTGGAGGGCGCGCCCAAGGGGGTAGGGCGCGCCCCCCACCCTTGTGGGCCCCTCGTGGCTCCACCGACCTATTTCTTCAGCCTATATATTCTCAAATACCCCAAAACCTATGAGGGGATCCACGAAACCACTTTTCCGCCACCGCAACCTTCTGTACCCATGAGATCCCATCTTGGGGCCTTTTCCGGCATCCTGCCGGAGGGGGATTCGATCACGGAGGGCTTCTACATCAACACCATTGCCTCTCCGATGAAGCGTGAGTAGTTTACCATATACCTACGGGTCCATAGCTAGTAGCTAGATGGCTTTTTCTCTCTCTTTGATTCTCAATACGAAGTTCTCCTCGATGTCCTTGGAGATCTATTCGATATAATACTTTTTGCGGTGCGTTTGCCGAGATCCGATGAATTGTGGATTTATGATCAGCTTATCTATGAATATTATTTGAATCTCCTCTGAATTTTTTTATGCATGATTTGATATCTTTGCATGTCTCTTCAAACTATCGATTTGGTTTGGCGAACTAGATTGGTTTTTCTTGCAATAGGAGAAGTGCTTAGCTTTGGGTTCAATCTTGTGGTGTCCTTTCCCAGTGACAGTAGGGGCAGCAAGGCACGTATTGTATTGTTGCCATCAAGGATAAAAAGATGGGGTTTTCATCATATTGCTTGAGTTAATTCCTCTACATCATGTCATCTTACTTAATGTGTTACTCTGTTCTTCATGAACATAATACTCTAGATGCAGGCAGGAGTCGGTCGATGTGTGGAGTAATAGTAGTAGATGTAGAATCATTTCCGTCTACTTGACACGGACGTGATGCCTATATTCATGATCATTGCCTTAGATATCGTCATAACTTTGCGCTTTTCTATCAATTGCTCGGCAGTAATTTGTTCACCCAACGTAATAATTTCTATCTTGAGAGAAGCCTCTAGTGAAACCTATGGCCCCCGGGTCTACTTTCCATCATATAATCTTCTACTTACTATCATATAAGTTTCCGACCTACAATTCTAGTTTCCTATTTATTTTCTTTGCAATCTTTTACTTTCCGTTCCATAAACAAAAATATTACTTTACCGTTTATCCATCTCTATCAGATCTCACTTTGCAAATAACCGTGAAGGGATTGACAACCCCTTTATCGCGTTGGGTGCAAGTTGGTGTTTTTTTGTGCAGGTATTCGGTGGCTTGCGCGTTGTCTCCTACTGGATTGATACCTTGGTTCTCAAAATTGAGGGAAATACTTACTCTACTTTGCTGCATCACCCTTTCCTCTTCAAGGGAAAAACCAACGCAAGCTCAAGAGGTAGCAGGAAAAATTTCTGGCGCCGTTGCCGGGGAGATCTACGCCAAGCCGAGACATACCAAGTACCCATCATAAACTCTCATCCCTTGCATTACATTATTCGCCATTCGCCTCTCGTTTTCCTCTCCCCCACTTCTAAAACGATTTTCGAAAAGATTTGCCTTTTCTTCGCCCCTCTTTCGTTTGTCTTCTCCGCTTGCTTTTTGTGTGCTCGTGTGTTGAATTGCTTGCTTGTCACGATGACTCAAGAGAATACCAAATTGTGTGATTTTTCCAACACCAATAATAATGATTTTATTAGTACTCCGATTGCTCACGCTACTAATGCGGAATCTTCTGAAATTAATGCCGCTTTGCTGAATCTTGCTATGAAAGATCAATTTTTCGGCCTTCCTAGTGAAGATGCCGCATCCCATCTAAACAATTTCGTTGATTTATGTGATATGCAAAAGAAAAAAAGATGTGGATAATGATATTGTTAAATTGAAGCTATTTTCGTTCTCACTACGAGATCGTGCTAAAACTTGGTTTTCATCTTTGCCTAAGAACAGTATTGATTCATGGAATAAGTGTAAAGATGCTTTTATCTCCAAGTACTTTCCTCCCGCTAAGATCATCTCCCTTAGGAATAATATTATGAATTTTAAGCAACTTGATCATCAACATGTTGCACAATCTTGGGAGAGGATGAAATTGATGATACGAAATTGCCCTACTCATGGTTTGAATTTGTGGATGATTATACAAATTTTTTATGCTGAATTGAATTTTGCTTCTAGAAATCTTTTAGATTCAGCCGCGGGAGGCACTTTTATGGAAATTACTCTACAAGAAGCTACTAAACTCCTAGATAATATTATGGTTAATTATTCTCAATGGCATACCGAAAGATCTTCCACTAGTAAAAAAGTGCATGCAATTGAAGAGATTAATGTTTTGAGTGGAAAGATGGATGAACTTATGAAATTATTTGCTAGCAAGAGTGCTCCTATTGATCCTAATGAGATGCCTTTGTCTACTTTGATTGAGAATAATAATGAATCTATGGATGTGAATTTTGTTGGTAGGAACAATTTTGGTAATAACGCGTATAGAGGTAATTTTAATCCTAGGCCGTTTCCTGGTAATTCCTCTAATAATTATGATAATTCCTACAACAATTCTTATGGAAATTATAATAAGATGCCCTCTGAATTTGATAATAGTGTTAAAGAATTTATGAGTTTGCAAAAGAATTTCAATGCCTTGATTGAAGAAAAATTGCTTAAGATTGATGATTTGGCTAGGAACGTGGATAGAATTTCTCTTGATGTTGATTCTTTGAAACTTAGATCTATTCCACCCAAGCATGATATCAATGAGTCTCTCAAAGCTATGAGAATTTCCATTGATGAGTGCAAAGAAAGAACCGCTAAGATGCGTGCTAAAAAAGATTGGTTCATAAAAACATGCTCTTCTAGTTTCTGTGAAAATAATGATGAAGATCTAAAAGTGATTGATGTGACTCCTATTGAATCTTTGTTTTCTGATGTGAATCTTGATAAAGATGGGACTGGAGATGAGTCAACTTTAGTTAGAAGGCGTCCCAATAATTTGGAGTTTTTAGATCTTGATGCAAAAATTGATAAAAGTGGGATTGGAGAGGTCAAGACTTTAGGTAGCAATGAACCCACTATTTTGGATTTCAAGGGCTTTAATTATGATAATTGCTCTTTGCTAGATTGTATTTTTTTGTTGCAATCCATGTTGAATTCTCCTCATGATTATAATCAAAATAAAGCTTTTACTAAACATATCGTTGATGCTATGATGCAATCTTTTGAAGAAAAGCTTGAATTGGAAGTTTCTATCCCTAGAAAACTTTATGATGAGTGGGAACCTACTATTAAGATTAAGATTAAAGATTATGAGTGCCATGCTTTGTGTGATTTGGGTGCTAGTGTTTCCTCGATTCCAAAAACTTTATGTGATGTGTTTGGTTTCCGTGAACTTGATGATTGTTCTTTAAATTTGCATCTTGCGGATTCCACTATTAAGAAACCTATGGGAAGGATTAATGATGTTCTTATTGTTGCAAATAGGAATTATGTGCCCATAGATTTCATTGTTCTTGATATAGATTGCAATCCTACATGTCCTATTATTCTTGGTAGACCTTTCCTTAGAACGATTGGTGCAATTATTGATATGAAAGAAGGAAACATTAGATTTCAATTTCCATTAAGGAAGGTCATGGAACACTTTCCAAGAAACAAAATTAAATTGCGTTATGAATCTATTATGAGAGCCACTTATGGATTGCATGCCAAAGATGATAATACCTAGATCTATTCGTGTTTTATGCCTAGCTAAGGGCGTTAAACAATAGCGCTTGTTGGGAGGCAACCCAATTTTAATTTTGTTTTTTATTTTTAGGTTCTTTTTAGCAATAGATAATTCATCTAGCCTCTGGTTAGATGTGGTTTTATGTTTTAATTAGTGTTTGTGCCAAGTAAGACTTTTGGGATAGCTTACGGTGATAGTTGATTCTTTTTATAATTCACAGAAGAGTGATTTTGAGTTGATTCTTTTTCCAGAAGATTAAAAAACAAATTTCTTAGGTCGTCCTAATTTTTCAGAATTTTTGGAGTTATATAATTATTCGAGATTTCCATATTGCTACAGACAGTTCTGTTTTTGATAGATTCTGTTTTCTATGTGTTGTTTGCTTATTTTGATGAATCTATGGCTAGTATCGGGGGGTATGAACCATGGAAAAGTTGGAATACAGTAGATATTACACCAATATAAATAAAGAATGAGTTCACAACAGTACCAAAAGTGGTGATTTATTTTCTTATACTAACGGAGCTTATGAGATTTTCTATTGAGTGTTGTGTTGTGAAGTTTTCAAGTTTTGGGTAAGGATTTGATGGACTATGGAATAAGGAGTGGCAAGAGCCTAAGCTTGGGGATGCCCAAGGCACCCCAAGGTAATATTCAAGGACAACCAAGAGACTAAGCTTGGGGATGCCCCGGGAAGGCATCCCCACTTTCATCTTCGTCTATCGGTAACTTTACTTGAGGCTATATTTTTATTCACCACATGATATGTGTTTTGCTTGGAGCGTCTTGTATGATTTGAGTCTTTGCTTTTTAGTTTGCCATAATCATCCTTGGTGTACACACTTTTTGAGAGAGACACGCATGAATCGTGATTTATTAGAATGCTCTTTGTGCTTCACTTATATCTTTTGAGCTAGGCAATATCGCTCTAGTGCTTCACTTATATCTTTTTAGAGCACGGCGGTGGTTTTATTTTATAGAAATTGATGAACTCTCGCACTTTACTTATATTATTTTGAGAGTCTCTAAACATCATGGTAATTTTCTTTGGTTATAAAATTAGTCCTAATATGATAGGCATCCAAGAGGGATATAATAAAAACTTTCATATAAAGTGCATTGAATACTATGAGAAGTTTGATTCTTGATGATTGTCTTGAGATATGAAGATGGTGATATTAGAGTCATGCTAGTGGGGTAATTGTGAAATTGAGAAATACTTGTGTTAAGGTTTGTGAGTCCCGAAGCATGCACGTATGGTAACAGTTGTGTAACAAATTTGGAGCATGAGGTATTTTTTGATTGTCATCCTTTGTGTGGAGGTCGGGATCGCGCGATGGTTAACTCCTACCAACCCTTCCCCTAGGAGCATGCGCGTAGTACTTTTGTTTCGATGACTAATAGATTTTTGCAATAAGTATGTGAGTTCTTTATAACTAATGTTGAGTCCATGGATTATACACACTCTCACCTTTCGGCCATTGCTAGCCTCTCTTGTACCGCGCAACTCTCGCCAGTACCATACACCCACCTTATACCTTCCTCAAAACATCCACCATACCTACCTATTATGGCATTTCCATAGCCATTCCGAGATATATTGCCATGCAACTTTCCACCGTTCCGTTTATTATGACACGCACCATCATTGTCATATTGCTTTGCATGATCATGTAGTTGACATCGTATTTGTGGCAAAGCCACCTTTCATCATTTTTTATACATGTCGCTCTTGAGTCATTGCACATCCCGGTACACTGCCGGAGGCATTCATATAGAGTCATATTTTGTTCTAGTTTGGAGTTGTAATTTTTAAGTTGTAAGTAAATAGAAGTATGATGATCTTCCTTATTAGAGCATTGTCCCATGTGAGGAAATAAAAGAAAGAAAAAGAAAGAAAAAAAGAAAGAAAACAAAAGAGAAAAAAATAAGAGAAAAAAAGAGAAAAGAAAAAAAAGAAAAATGAGAGAAAAAGAGAGAAGGGGCAATGTTACTATCCTTTTTCCATACTTGTGCTTCAAAGTAGCACCATGATCTTCATGATAGAGAGTCTCCTATGATATCACTTTCATATACTAGTGGGAATTTTCATTATAGAACTTGGCTTGTATATTCCAACGATGGGCTTCCTCAAATTGCCCTAGGTCTTCATGAGCAAGCAAGTTAGATGCACACCCACTTAGTTTTCTTTTTGAGCTTTCATACACTTATAGCTCTAGTGCATCCGTTGCATGGCAATCCCTACTCGCTCACATTGATATCTATTGATGGGCATCTCCATAGCCCGTTGATACGCCTAGTTGATGTGAGACTATCTCCCTCTTTTTGTCTTCTCCACAACCACCTTCTATTCCACCTATAGTGCTATGTCCATGGCTCACGCTCATGTATTGCGTGAAAGTTGAAAAGGTTTGAGAACATCAAAAGTATGAAACAATTGCTTGGCTGAAACTAGGGTTGTGCATGATTTGAGTATTTTGTGTGATGAAGATGGAGCATAGCCAAACTATATGATTTTGTAGGGATAAGCTTTCTTTGGCTATGTTATTTTGAGAGGACATAATTATTTTATTAGTATGCTTGAAGTATTATTGTTTTTATGTCAATATTAAACTTTTGTTTTGAATCATACGGATCTGAACATTCATGCCACAATAAAGAGAATTCCATGGATAAATATGTTAGGTAGCATTCCGCATCAAAAATTCTGTTTTTATCATTTACCTACTCGAGGACAAGCAGGAATTAAGCTTGGGGATGCTTGATACGTGTCCAACGTATCTATAATTTTTTATTGTTCCATGCTATTATATTATCTGTTTTGGATGTTTTATATGCATTAATATGCTATTTTATATGATTTTTGGGACTAACCTATTAACCTAGAGCCCAGTGCCAGTTCCTGTTTTTTTTCCTTGTTTTAGAGTTTCGCAGAAAAGGAATACCAAACGGAGTCCAAACGGAATGAAACTTTCGCGATGATTTTTCTTGGACCAGAAGACATCCAGAGGACTTGGAGTGCACGTCAGGAAAGCCACGAGGCGGCCACAAGGTTGGCGGGCGCGCCCAGGGGGTAGGGTGCGCCCCCCACCCTTGTGGGCCCCTCGTGACTCCACCGACCTATTTCTTTAGCCTATATATTCTCAAATACCCCAAAACTTATGAGCGGAGCCACGAAACCACTTTTCCGCCGCCGCAACCTTCTGTACCCGTGAGATCCCATCTTGGTGCCTTTTCCGGCATCCTGCCGGAGGGGGATTCGATCACGGAGGGCTTCTACATCAACACCATTGCCTCTTCGATGAAGCGTGAGTAGTTTACCACAGAACTACGGGTCCATAGCTAGTAGCTAGATGGCTTTTTCTCTCTCTTTGATTCTCAATACAAAGTTCTCCTCGATGTTCTTGGAGATCTATTTGATGTAATACTTTTTTGCGGTGTGTTTGCCGAGATCCGATGAATTGTGGATTTATGATCAGCTTATCTATGAATATTATTTGAATCTCCTCTGAATTCTTTTATGCATGATTTGATATCTTTGCAAGTCTCTTCGAACTATCGATTTGGGTTGGCCAACTAGATTGGTTTTTCTTGCAATGGGAGAAGTGCTTAGCTTTGGGTTCAATCTTGCGGTGTCCTTTCCCAGTGACACTAGGTGCAACAAGGCACGTATTGTTGCCATCGAGGATAAAAAGATGGGGTTTTCATCGTATTGCTTCAGTTAATTCCTCTACATCATGTCATCTTACTTAATGCGTTACTCTATTCTTCATGAACTTAATACTCTAGATGCAGGCAGGAGTCGGTCGATGTGTGGAGTAATAGTAGTAGATGCAGAATCGTTTCGGTCTACTTGACACGGACGTGATGCCTATATTCATGATCATTGCCTTAGATATCGTCATAACTTTGCGCTTTTCTATCAATTGCTCGGCAGTAATTTGTTCACCCACCGTAATAATTTCTATCTTGAGAGAAGCCTCTAGTGAAACCTATGGCCCCCGGGTCTACTTTCCATAATATAATCTTCTACTTACCATCATATAAGTTTCCGATCTACAATTCTAGTTTCCTATTTATTTTCTTTGCAATCTTTTACTTTCCGTTCCATAAATCAAAAATACCAAAAATATTACTTTACCGTTTATCCATCTCTATCAGATGTCACTTTGCAAATAACCGTGAAGGGATTGACAACCCCTTTATCGTGTTGGGTGCAAGTTGGTGTTCGTTTGTGCAGGTAATCGGTGGCTTCCGCTTTGTCTCCTACTGGATTGATGCCTTGTTTCCCAAAACTGAGGGAAATACTTACTCTACTTTGCTGCATCACCCTTTCCTCTTCAAGGGAAAAACCAACGCAACCTCAAGAGGTAGCAGAGGTCTCCGCGTACCCGCGCGAGCTCGTGTACATGCCAGCGCCAGCGCCCGTGCCCGTGCGCGCCCCTCCACCCATCACGGCGCCGGTCCCCGTGCGTTTGCCTTCACCCACCGCGCCCGTTCCCGTGTGCGCGCCCCCCTCGGCGGCATGGGACTCCGCCGTCGACCACTACCTCACAGTGCCGCCAGTTGCCGTCCTCCCGCGCCCCGCCCGTCGATCGTGTGACGACATGATGTTTGATTTCCATGTGAAGAACATTCTGTGCTGCCTTGAAGACTTCAACAACGGCGTCCCAGAGGATGACAACGACAACGCCGGCGCGGCACGCCGCCTCCGCCGACGCCGGAAATAGTTTTTTTTGGGTTTAATAATGTATCTCGATCATATGAATATAAATTCGCAGTGTGACTGAATGAAAGATATGGTTTGAATGAACTTGCATTTTTCTCTCTTAATGTACAGACTTATCAAACGATTTTCTTTTGAAAAAAATGTCAATGGTTTTTAAATATAAAACACTCATCGCAAACATTTTAGTTAGAACACCCGTATGCAAACCGACAGCTTCCCCAAGAAGCCAAGGGAAAATGTGCTGAGCAGGATTTGTGCAGCTCTTGATCGCAAACATTTTAGATAGAACACCCGTGTGCAACGTGAGAGCTATGGTCTTCCCCCGTAAGTCAAGGAAAAATTCGCAGCGCAGGACTTGTGCATCTCTTCAACGCAAATGGTTCAGATTTAATACGGTATGCAAAGCCAGACTTCGGCGCTAAGCCAAGAGAAAATGTGCCGAGCAGGATTTGTACATCCCTTCAACGCAAACGGTTGTTTTGGATGACCCGTGTGCAAACACGTACAGACAATTTGGTAAGATTTGCATCTGTCATATTGGATATATTGCCATTTGTCAAACTGGAAAGATTGACATTTGTTGATCTAGTAACATTGCCATTTGTCAACATTTTAACACTGCGATTTGTCAAAATATGCAGCTAAAAATCACTAGCACTATCTAATTTTTGCAACTAAAATTCAGTAATTAAGCATAGATTTCATTCATAGATTAAGCAGTCGTTCTTTATACAAACAGTTCAACTCGACAGCTGAACCGACCAAAATTTTCCCCAATTGTTGCCAACCACGTACTGAAATAGCTAGTTCAACTATATATACTAGCTAATTTTAAGTACGTTGTACAGTTTCACCACATCTATAGTTAGATGAACTGAACAAAATAGCCCCTAAATACTACTACTATGGAGGGGCTTTGTACTACTTCCGACAGCCTCTCCTCTGCCGAGCGCGCTTAGTAAGAGGCAGAGGAGGAGGAGCCTACCGACGAGCTGGACAACTGCAATATGGTGCCTGCCGCTGCTGCACCTTCAGCGACGCTCACCTCCAATGCCCTATGCCTCTCCAGACGACCCCTCTCGAAGCGGTGGTTCTCCTCGTAGATCTCCTGATTCCTCGCTTCTGCGGCGGCTTGTGCTGCGGCCACGGCGGCGGTAAGGCTCTTTGCGTGCTCGACGAGGCGCTCCTCCTCCCCCCGCAGGAACTCGGTGTAGCGCGCAAGGTCGCTGACGCACGTGCGGGCCTCCACCTCCGCCTCATGCCTTCGGGCGGCGGTGGCGGCGTGGGTGATGACCCCGGCGGTCGACGGTGGGCTGGCGGCCACGGCGGCCGACGATGGGGTGGCGGCCAGGAGCACCACTTCCCGCCTTCGGGCCGCAGCCGCGGAGCAGGTGATGGCCATGGTGGCATGCAGTGGGGTGGCGGCCACGATGGCCACCTAGATGCTTGCTTGAACTACGTCGGCATTTCCCCAAAGAGGAAGGGATGATGTAGCACAGCAACGGTAGGTATTTTCCTTAGTGATGAGACCAAGGTTATCGAACCAGTAGGAGAACCACGCAACAGCACGTAAACAGCTCCTGCACACAAAAAACAAATACTTGCAACCCGACGTGTTAAAGGGGTTGTCAATCCCTTTCGGGTAACGGTGCCAGAAATTGCCAAGTTGACGGGATAAAATTGTAGTATATTGAAAGATGTGAATAAAAGCAAATGAAATTCAGCGAGGTATTTTTGGGTTTTTGGATTAATAAATCTGAAAATAAAAGTTGCAAATAAATAAAAGAGCGAATAGCAAAATAGATCTTTAAGGCAAATATATTAAAGAAGAGACCCGGGGGCCGTAGTTTTCACTAGTGGCTTCTCTCGAGAAAAATAGCAAACGGTGGGTAAACAAATTACTGTTGGGTAATTGATAGAACTTCAAATAATCATGATGATATCCAGGCAATGATCATTAAATAGGCATCACATCCAAGATTAGTAGACCGACTCCTGCCTGCATATACTACTATTACTCCACACATCGACCGCTATCCAGCATGCATCTAGTGTATTAAGTTCATGGAAAAACGGAGTAATGCAATAAGAACGATGACATGATGTAGACAAGATCTATTTATGTAGAAATAGACCCCATCTTGTTATCCTTAATAGCAACGATACATACGTGTCGGTTCCCCTTCTGTCACTGGGATCAAGCACCGTAAGATCGAACCCATCACAAAGCACCTCTTCCCATTGCAAGATAAATAGATCAAGTTGGCCAAACAAAACCCAAATATCAGAGAAGAAATACGAGGCTATAAGCAATCATGCATATAAGAGATCAAAGAAGACTCAAATAACTTTCATGGATAAAAAACATAGATCTGATCATAAACTCAAAGTTCATCGGATCCCAACAAACACACTGCAAAAAGAGTTACATCATATGGATCTCCAAGAGACCATTGTATTGAGAATCAAACGAGAGAGAGAAAGCCATCTAGCTACTAACTACGGACCTGTAGGTCTACAATGAACGACTCACGCATCATCGGAGAGGCACCAATGAGGATGATGAACTCTGATGTCTACTACGCAACTTTATTCTTGTAGACTCGTGTTGGGCCTCCAAGCGCAGAGTTTTGTATGACAGTAGCAATTTTCCCTCAAGTGGCTGACCTAAGGTTTATCAATCCGTGGGAGGCGTAGGATGAAGATGGTCTCTCTCAAACAACCCTGCAACCAAATACAAGAAATCTCTTGTGTCCCCAACACACCCAATACAATGGCAAATTGTATAGGTGCACTAGTTCGGCGAAGAGATGGTGATAAAAGTGTAATATGGATGGTAGAAATACATTTTTATAATCTGAATAAATAAAAACAGCAAGGTAGCAAGTGACAAAAGTGAGCACAAACGGCATTGCAATGCTTGAAAACATGGCCTAGGGTCCGTACTTTCGCTAGTGCAATCTCTCAACAATGCTAATATAATTGGATCATATAACCATCCCTCAACATGCGATGAAGAATCACTCCAAAGTTCCTATCTAGCGGAGAACATAAGAATAAATTGTTTGTAGGGTACGAAACCACCTCAAAGCTATTCTTTCCAATCGATCTATCCAAGAGTTCGTACTAAAATAACACCAAAGCAAATTCATATTCGTAATGCTCAATCCAACACAAAGAACCTCAAAGAGTGCCCCAAGATTTCTACCGGAGAAACAAAGACAAGAACGTGCATCAACCCCTATGCATAGATTACCCCAATGTCACCTCGGGAATCCGCGAGTTGAGTGCCAAAACATATATCAAGTGAATCAATATAATACCCCATTGTCACCATGGGTATTCGTATGCAAGACATATATCAAGTGCTCTCAAATCCATAAAAGTATTCAATCCGATAAAACGAAATCTCAAAGGGAAAACTCAATTCATCACAACAAGATAGAGAGGGGAAAACACCATATGATCCGACTATATTAACAAAGCCCGCGATACATCAAGATTGTGCATCTCAAGAACACGAGAGAGAGAGATTAAACACATAGCTACTAGTACAAACCCTCAGCCCCGAGGGTGGACTACTCCCTCCTCATCATGGTGGCCGCTGGGATGATGAAGATGGCCATCGGTGATGATTTCCCCCTCTGGCGGAGTGTCGGAACGGATTCTAGATTGGTTTTTCGTGGCTACAGAGGCTTGCGGCGGTGGAACTTCTGATCTAGGGTTACCCCAAGGGTTTTTGGAATATTTGATGATTTATAGGGCGAAGAGGGGGTGGGTTGTGCCCCCCTCGGGGCACCCCCCAGGTGTTGCTCTGGCCCATTGGATGTCTTCTGGTCCATAAAAAATTCACAAAAAGTTTCGCTCCGTTTGGTATTGATTTTCTGCGATGTAAAAAACAAGCAAAAACTGCAACTGGCACTGGGCACTATGTCAACAAGTTAGTCCCAAAAAATGATATAAAGTTGCTATAAAATGATTGTAAAACATCCAAGAATGATAATATAGCAGCATGAATACTTCATAAATTATATAGATACGTTGGAGACGTATCTGCATCACCAAGCTTAATTCCTACTCGTCCTCGAGTAGGTAAATGATAAAAGAAATAATTTATGAAGTGTGAATGCTAGCAAGGTGCATAAGTTTGATCAATAGTAATTTCAATCACTTTTCCTAGCATCATAACAGCAATTCTTTCTTATAAAACTTCTCATGTTAAAGTAGCAACCAATTCACATGTTAAGGTTCAAACAATGAATTCTCTTGAAACTCAACAACCTATGTTCTTAGTCACCAAACAATTGCAATTCAACTTATTCAACAGAGTCTATGTAAGAGCTCCACATACTCAACCATCATATAGTCTTCTATGATTGCTAACACTCACCGCATACACATGAGCAAAACGTTTCAACCGGACACATAGAAAGATAGGGGCCTATAATTTCGCCTCCCAACGTATTCACCTCAAGGGTGATGTCAACAATAATAACTCATGCCACCCATATACAACTGGACATATGTGCCTAGATCTTTCCTCACCACATGATGCTTGCCAAAGGAGAAAAATAAAAAGGAATAGAGAGAAAAACTTTGACTCTTGCATAAAAGTAAATACATAAAAGTAAAAGATACGCCCTTCGCAGAGGGAAGCAGAGGTTGCCATGCGCTTATTTGTTTGTATGCTCAACCCCTTAGTGCAAAAGAACGTCATGTTATATTGCCCCTTGTGATGGCAACCTTTATTATGCAGTCTGTCGCTTTTATTTCTTTACCATCACAAGTTCGTACAACGCTCAATTTTCTCTTACACTAAATGATCTTACACTTTTAGAAGCAATTTTTATTGCCTTATTGCACCGATGACAACTTACTTGAAGGATCTTACTCAATCCATAGGTAGGTATGGTGGACTCTTGAAAATAAGGTTTGGGTTTAAGGGTTTTTGGATGCACAAGTAGTATCTCTACTTAGTGTGGAATTTTTGGCTAGCAAAGATGGGGGGCAAGCACCACATGTTGAAGGATCTATGACAATATAACTTGTATGTGAATATGAACAAACATAAATCATTACGTTATCTTCCTTGTCCAACGTCAACAATTTTGGCATATAATATTTTGATGGGGGCTCACAATCACAAAAGATTTCCAAGATAGTGTATTTGCATGTGAAAGTTCTCTTCCTTCTACTAATCATTCATGAATTGCTTGTATGACCAATATTGTGATTGTCAAGCCTCAAAAGATTTCACTTTCTAAACCCAATGTGAAGCTACCACTAGGCATGATATGAACATATAATTTCAACTTCATGATATTCAATTCATTCAACAATTTACTCATAGGATATAAGTGAAGCACGAGAGTAAATGACAATCTACTCCAAAAAGATATAAGTGAAGATTAATCGAGTAGTTAAGTAAATAGATAGCTATGTGAGGACTCTCTTTTATTTAAAACCTTCAGATCTAAGTATTTTATTAAAACAGCAAGAAAAACAAAATAAGATGACAATCCGAGAATAGCACACATCATGTGAAGAAGCAAGAACTTAGGCTCAACCGATACTAACCGATAATTGTTGAAGAAGAAAGGTGGGATGCCTACCTAGGCATCCCCAAGCTTAGATGCTTGAGACTTCTTAGAATATTAACTTGGGATGCCTTGGGCATCCCCAAGCTTGAGCTTTTGTGTCTCCTTAATTCCTTTTATATCACGGTTTCCCTAAAGCTTAAAAACTTCATACACACAAAACTCAACAAGAACTCGTGAGATAAGTTAGTATAAACCAATGCAAAAAACCTTATCATTCTCTACTATAGCAAATCACTAAAATTATTATTCAACATTGCATACTAAATGCCTCTGCATATTTAATACTCCTTTCCTCAAATAGAATCATTAAACAAGCAAACATATGCAAACAATGCAAACATAACAGCAATCTGCCAAAACAGCACAGTCTGTAAAGAATGCAAGAGTATCAATACTTCTTAAACTCCAAAATTTATGAAAATTTACCACACTGTATAAAATTTATCAGAGATTATTTTTCAAAAAGTTTCAACATTTTATCACATTCTAACTTTTCTAGAGAATTTTTGCAACAGCGATAAACTTTCTGTTTTGAAACAGCAACTCATTTACTTGCAAAATAAGCATGGTAAAGGCTATCCTTGACATTTTTATTGAAAAGAAAGATGCAAAACATTATTCTAAATAACAGCAAGCAAATCCTAACAAGAAAATGACGCTTCAAGCAAAACACATATCATGTGACGAATAAAAATGTATCTCCAAGTGAGGTTACCGATAATGTTGGAGACGAAAGAGGGGATGCCTTCCGGGGCATCTCCAAGCTTAGTTTCTTGGATCTTCCTTGGATATTTAACTTGGGGTTCCTTGGGAATCCCCAAGCTTAGGTTCTTTTCACTCCTTATTCTCCTCATATCGACATCTCACCCAAAACTTGAAAACTTCAATCACACAAAACTTAACGGAACTTTGTGAGATAGGTTAGTATGATAAAGACAAATCATTCACTTTGGTACTGTCAAATACAAGATTAATAATTGTTCTCACACAATGCCTACTGTACTCTACAATTTACATTAAGCAATATAAGCCATAGAAACCATAAAACAAGCAAACTATGCATTGAAAACAGAATCTGTCAAAAACAAAACAGTACGTAAAGATCTGAATTAAGGTCGTACTTCTGTAACTCCAAAAATTATGAAAAATAGGACAACGTAGAAAAGTTGTATACCCATGAACTGTAAAAATTTCAGAGTTTTTAGATGCTCCAATGAATTTAAACAATTCTGTTACTGGGCGCAAAAGTTTCTGTTTTTGCACAGAATCAAGTCAACTATCATCCACACTATCCCAAAGGCTTTACTAGGCACTTTATTGAAACAAAAGCAATAAAACATGATTACTACAGTAGAATAATCATGTGAACACATAAAAACAGTAGGGGTAAATCTTGGGTTGTCTCCCAACAAGCGCTTTTCTTTAATGCCTTTTAGCTAGGCATGATGATTTCAATGATGCTCACATAAAAGTAAAGAATTGAAACATAACGGGAGCATCATAAAGCATATGACTAGCACATTTAAGTCTAACCCACTTCCTATGCATAGGGATTTTGTGAGCAAACAACTTATGGGAAAAAGAATCAACTAGCATAGGAAGGCAAAACGAGCAAAGCTTCAAGATTTTCAACACATAGAGAGGAAACTTGATATTATTGCAATATGTAAAAGCATATGTCCCCCTCTCACAATAATTTTCAGTTCCATTATGAGTGAATTCAACAATATAACTATCACAAAAAGCATTCTTTTCATGATGCATAAGCATAGAAATTTTGTTACTCTCCACATAAGCAAATGTATTATCATTAATAGTAGTGGGAGCAAACTCAACAAATAACTATCATGTGATTGAAAGTTAAAATCATGATGACAAGTTTCATGGTTATCATTATTCAATATAGCATACATGTCATCACCATAATTATCATAGATAGGAGCCATGCTTTCATCATAATAAATTTTCTCATCAAAACTTGGGGGACTAAAAATATCATCTTCATCAAACATAGCATCCCCAAGCTTGTAGCTTGGCATATCATTAGCATCATGGATATTCAAAGAATTCATACTAGCAACATTTCAATCATGCTCATTCAAGGATTTTTTGTCAAACATTTTATAGAATTCTTCTTCTATCAATTGAGCACAATTTTCCCTTCCACCATTTTCACGAAAGACATTATAAAGACGAATAATATGATGCAACCTCAATTCCATTTTTTTGGAGTTTTATTTTTATAAACCAAACTAGTGATAAAACAAGAAACTAAAAGATTCAATTGCAAGATCTAAAGATATACCTTCAAGCACTCACCTCCCCGGCAACGGCGCCAGAAAAGAGCTTGATGTCTACTACGCAACTTTATTCTTGTAGACTCGTGTTGGGCCTCCAAGCGCAGAGTTTTGTAGGACAGTAGCAATTTTCCCTCAAGTGGATGACCTAAGGTTTATCAATCCGTGGGAGGCGTAGGATGAAGATGGTCTCTCTCAAACAACCCTGCAACCAAATACAAGAAATCTCTTGTGTCCCCAACACACCCAATACAATGGCAAATTGTATAGGTGCACTAGTTCGGCAGAGAGATGGTGATAAAAGTGTAATATGGATGGTAGAAATATATTTTTATAATCTGAATAAATAAAAACAGCAAGGTAGCAAGTGACAAAAGTGAGCACAAACGGCATTGCAATGCTTGAAAACAAGGCCTAGGGTCCGTACTTTCGCTAGTGCAATCTCTCAACAATGCTAATATAATTGGATCATATAACCATCCCTCAACATGCGATGAAGAATCACTCCAAAGTTCCTATCTAGCGGAGAACATAAGAATAAATTGTTTGTAGGTACGAAACCACCTCAAAGCTATTCTTTCTGATCGATCTATCCAAGAGTTCGTACTAAAATAACACCAAAGCAAATTCAGATTCGTAATGCTCAATCCAACACAAAGAACCCCAAAGAGTGCCCCAAGATTTCTACCGGAGAAACAAAGACAAGAACATGCATCAACCCCTATGCATAGATTACCCCAATGTCACCTCGGGAATCCGCGAGTTGAGTGCCAAAACATATATCAAGTGAATCAATATAATACCCCATTGTCACCACGGGTATTCGTATGCAAGACATATATCAAGTGCTCTCAAATCCATAAAAGTATTCAATCCGATAAAATAAAATCTCAAAGGGAAAACTCAATTCATCACAACAAGATAGAGAGGGGAAAACACCATATGATCTGACTATATTAACAGAGCCCGTGATACATCAAGATTGTGCATCTCAAGAACACGAGAGAGAGATTAAACACATAGCTACTGGTACAAACCCTCAGCCCCGAGGGTGGACTACTCCCTCATCATCATGGTGGCCGTCGGGATGATGAAGATGGCCACCAGTGATGATTTTGCCCTCCGACGGAGTGCCGGAACGGGGTCTAGATTGGTTTTTCGTGGCTACAGAAGCTTGCAGCGATGGAACTTCTGATCTAGGGTTACCCCCAGGGTTTTTGGAATATTTGATGATTTATAGGGCGAAGAGGGGGTGCGGGAGGCCACCGAGGTGGGCACAACCCACCTGGGTGTGCCTGGGCCCCCAGGCGCGCCCTGGTGGGTTGTGCCCCCCTTGGGGCACCCCCCCAGGTGCTGCTCTGGCCCATTGGATGTCTTCTGGTCCATAAAAAATCCACAAAAAGTTTCGCTGCGTTTGGACTCCATTTGGTATTGATTTTTTGCGATGTAAAAAACAAGCAAAAAACAGCAACTCGCACTGGGCACTATGTCAATAAGTTAGTCCGAAAAAATGATAAAAAGTTGCTATAAAATGATTGTAAAATATCCAAGAGTGATAATATAGCAGCATGAATACTTCATAAATTATAGATACGTTGGAGACGTATCAAACCCCTCCGTGATGGTGTCTTGATTGGATCTGGTGTTTCTGGAACTTGCGGCGGCTGGAATTGATTTTCGTCGACTCCCCTAAGGTTTCTGGAATATTGGGGTATTTATAGAGCAAAGAGGCGGTGCGGGAGGTCTCCGAGATGGGCACAACCCACTAGGGCGCGCCCGGGGGCCCAGGCGCGCCCCGGTGTCTTGTGCTCACCTCGGGCCCCCTCTTCGGTACTTCTTTGGCCCACCGGATGTCTTCTGGTCCAAAAAAAATCTCCAAAAAGTTTCGTTGCGTTTGGACTCCGTTTGGTATTGATTTCCTGCGATGTAAAAAACAAGCAGAAAACAGCAACTGGCACTAGGCACTATGTCAATAGGTTAGTCCCAAAAAATGATATAAAACATCCAAAAATGATAATATAACAACATGGAACAATCAAAAATTATAGATACGTTGGAGACGTATCAGCATCCCCAAGCTTAATTCCTGCTCGTCCTCGAGTAGGTAAATGATAAAAACAGAATTTTTGATGTTGAATGCTGCCTAACATGTTCATCACATATTCTTTTCTTTGTAGCATGGACATTTGGACTTTTATATGGTTCAAAGCAATAGTCTAGTTTTGACATGAGGACTTTAATACTCAAGAATATCAACAAGCAACCATGTCTTTCAAAATATCAACACTAAAGCAAGTTATCCCTAGCCTATTATGATCAATCATTGATCCATTCATGAAACACACTCGAATATTAGCTACACCCAATGCTCAAGTACGATCATAGTGCCCCTTAGTTGGTGCTTTATAAGAGAAGATGGAGACTCAAGTAAAAAATAAAAATTGCATAAAGTAAAAGAAAGGCCCTTCGCGGAGGGAAGTAGGGATTTGTAGAGGTGCCAGAGCTCAAAGCTTAAATTGAGAGATAAAAACATTTTGAGAGGCATACTTTTCCCACCAACGAAAACGACTTAGAGTTCCCAACACTTTCCATGCTAGATATATCATAGGCGGTTCCCAAACAGAAATTAAAGTTTATTCCTTTTTCCACCATTTTTTTCACTTTCCATGGCTAGCCGTACCCACGGGTGCCCTCCATACCAACATTTTCCAAGGAATTTATTATTTGACAACATAAAGTAAATTCATTTTTCATTTTGGGACTGGGCATCCCTAATACCTTTGCCGTACTCTCGTGCAATGACAAGTGAATAAACACTCATCATGAGAATAACACATCTAGCATGGAAAATATCGGCCACCCCTCACCGCCGCGCGAGCGGTACGAGCACACAAAAGAGAAATTTATTTTGAAAATTAGAGATGGCACATATAAATTTGCTTAGAACGGCACGAAAATACCGCATATAGGTAGGTATAGTGGACTCATATGGCAAAACTGATTTAAAGGGTTTTGGATGCACAAGTAGCGATCATACTTAGTGCAAATGAAGGCTAGCAAAAAGATTGAGAAGCGTCCAACCAAGAAACAAAAAATCTCGTAAGCAAGCATTAAGCATAATTAACACCGAATAATGCACCACAAGTAGGATATAATTTCATTGCATAACTATTGACTTTCGTGCTTGCATAGGGAATCACAAACCATAACACCAATATTCTTACTAAAGCATAATTACTCATCAACATGACTCACATATCACTATCATCATATCTCAAAACTATTACTAAGAATCAAGTTTATTTTGTCCAATGATCTTCATGAAAGTTTTTATTATATCCTTCTTTGATATCTATCACTTTGGGACTAGTTTCATATGTTGCTTTTAATAAGCTCAAACAAATATAAGTGAAGAACATGAGCATAATATTTCTTTCTCTCAAATTAATCTAAGTGAAGCAAGAGAGAATTTATTTTAAAAAATTACTAACTCCCAAATAAATCTAAGTGAAGCATGAGAGCATTTCTTCAAAAATAACAAAGCACACCATGCTCAAAAAGATATAAGTGAAGCACTAGAGCAATTCCATAGCTCATAAAAATTTAAGTGAAGCATAGGAGCTAGCATAGCATAATTTTTGGCTCTCCCAAAAAGGTGTGTCCAGCAAGGATTCAAGACTTAAAATAAAAAACCAAATAAGCAAAGACTCATATCATACAAGACGCTCCAAGCAAAACTCATAATATGTGACGAATAAAAATATAGCTCCAAGTAAAATACCGATGGTCGTTAGAAGAAAGAGGGGATGCCACTCGGGGGCATCCCCAAGCTTAGTTGCTGGATACTTCTTGAATATTATCTTGGGGTGCCTCGGGCATCCCCAAGCTTAGCCTTTTGCTAATCCTTATTCCTTCATCCATCGTAATATCACCCAAAACTTGAAAACTTCAATCACACAAAACTCAGCAAAACTTTCGTGAGATCCGTTAGTATAAGAAAACAAATCACTACTATAAGTACTGTTGCAAACCCATTCATATTTTATTTTGGCATTATATCTACTGTATTCCAACTTTTCTATGGCAAAAACTCTCCAAAGGAAACCATAGAATCATCAAAACAAGCACACAACGCAAAGAAAACAGAATCTGTCAAAAACAGAACAGTCTGTAGCAATCTGAAAACTTTCAATACTTCTGTAACTCCAAAAATTCTGAAAAATTAGGAAAACGTGAGAAATTTGTTTATTAATCTTCTGAAAAAAGAATCAAATCAAAATCACTCTTCTGTTAAAAATAAGAATTGTTTTTCTGAGCTCAAAAGTTTCTGTTATTCAGCAAGATCAAATCAACTATCACCCAAATCACCCCAAAGGCTTTGCTTGGCACAAACACTAATTTAAACCACAAAAACACATCTAATCATAGGCATAATTTGGTATTTTATTGAAAACAGCAAGAAAACCAAAAAGCAAAAAGATACAAGTTGGGTTGCCTCCCAACGAGCGCTATCGTTTTACGCCCCTAGCTAGGCATAAGATTTAATGATGCTCACAAGAAAGATAATAATTGAAACACAAAGAGAGCATCATAGGACATCTGACAAACACATTTAAGTCTAACATACTTCCTATGCATAGGAATTTTATAGGAAAACAAATTAGCAAGACAAGCAAGATCTAGCATATGCAAGGAAGAAGAAAGAAACAATAGCAATCTCAACATGAAGAGAGGTAATTTAGTAATATGAAAATTTCCACAACCATATTTTCCTCTATCATAATAATTACATGTGGAATCATATTCAAATTCACAATATATCTATCATATAAAATTTTCTCTTCATGATCCACATGCATGCAAAGTTGACACTCTTCCAATATAGTGGGATTAACATCAACTAAAGTCATGACCTCTCCGAACCCACTTTTATCAAAATTCTCATAAGATTGAACACTCTCCGAGTATGTGGGATTCTTTTTACCTAAAGTTGACACTCTTCCAAACCCACTTTCAATACCATTGCAAAAATTATTATCAATAGCATATTCATCATGAGGCATAAATAAATTTTCAAGATCATAAGAAGAATCACCCCAATCATGATCATTGCAATAAGTAGTGGACATATCAAAATTAGCATCCCCAAGCTTGGGGTTTTGCATATTATTAGGACAACTGACATTAATAGAATTTATAATAACATCATTGCAATCATGCTTTTCATTCAAGGAGCTATCATGAATCACTTTATAAATTCCTTCGTTTAACACTTCATCACAATTTTCAGATTCATAAATCTCAAGCAAAACTTCATAAAGATAATCTAGTGAACTCAATTCACTAGCAATTGGTTCATCATAATTGGATCTTTTGAAAAGATTAGCAAGTGGATGAGGATCCATAACAATAGCTTTTTAGCAAGCGAAGATGCAATCAAATAGAAGGCACATGGCAACACAAGCAAATATGAGATCTGACGAGAAAAAGGCGAATGAAAAAGAGGGGCGAATAAAACGACAAATTTTTTGTGAAGTGGGGGAGATGAAAACGAGAGGCAAATGGCAAATAATGTAAATTGCAAGGAGATGAGATTTGTGATGAGGAACCTGGTTGATGTTGAGGATGTCTACCCGGCAATGGCGCCAGAAATTCCTTTTGATGCTTGCTTGAACTACGTCGGTATTTCCCCAAAGAGAAAGGGATGATGCAGCACAGCAACGGTAGGTATTTCCCTCAGTGATGAGACCAAGGTTATCGAACTAGTACAAGAACCACGCAACACCACGTAAACAGCTCCTGCACACAAAAAACAAATACTTGCAACCCGACGTGTTAAAGGGGTTGTCAATCCCTTCCGGGTAATGGTGCCAGAAATTGCCAAGTTGACGGGATAAAATTGTAGTAGATTGAAAGATGCGAATAAAAGAAAATAAAATTCAGCGAGGTATTCTTGGGTTTTTGGATTAATAGATCTGAAAATAAAAGTTGCAAATAAATAAAAGAGCGAATAGCAAAATAGATCTTGAAGGCAAATATATTAAAGAAGAGACCCGGGGGCCGTAGTTTTCACTAGTGGCTTCTCTCGAGAAAATAGCAAACGGTGGGTAAACAAATTACTATTGGGCAATTGATAGAACTTCAAATAATCATGACGATATCCAGGCAATGATCATTATATGGGCATCACGTCCAAGATTAGTAGATCGACTCCTGCCTGCATCTACTACTATTACTCCACACATCGACCGTTATCCAGCATGCATCTAGTGTATTAAGTTCATGGAAAAATGAAGTAATGCAATAAGAACGATGACATGATGTAGACAAGATCTATTTATGTAGAAATAGACCCCATCTTATTATCCTTCTGTCACTGGGATCAAGCACCGTAAGATCGAACCCATCACAAAGCACATCTTCCCATTGCAAGATAAATAGATCAAGTTGGGCAAACAAAACCCAAATATCGGAGAAGAAATATGAGGCTATAAGCAATCATGCATATAAGAGATTAAAGAAGACTCAATTAACTTTCATGGATAAAAAACATAGATCTGATCATAAACACAAAGTTCATCGGATCCCAACAAACACACTGCAAAAAGAGTTACATCATATGGATCTCCAAGAGACCATTGTATTGAGAATCAAACGAGAGAGAGAAAGCCATCTAGCTACTAACTACGGACCCGTAGGTCTACAATGAACTACTCACGCATCATCGGAGAGGCACCAATGAGGATGATGAACCCCTCCGTGATGGTGTCTAGATTGGATCTGGTGTTTCTGGAACTTGCGGCGGCTGGAATTGATTTTCGTCGACTCCCTTAGGGTTTCTGGAATATTGGGGTATTTATAGAGCAAAGAGGCGGTGCGGGAGGTCTCCGAGATGGGCACAATCCACCAGGGCGCGCCTGGGGTCCCAAGCATGCCCCGGTGTCTTGTGCACACCTCGGGCCCCCTCTTCGGTACTTCTTTGGCCCACTGGATGTCTTCTGGTCCAAAAAAAATCTTCAAAAAGTTTTGCTGCGTTTGGACTCCGTTTGGTATTGATTTCCTGCGATGTAAAAAACAAGCAGAAAACAGCAACTGGCACTGGGCACTATGTCAATAGGTTAGTCCCAAAAAATGATATAAAGTTGATATAAAATGATTGTAAAACATCCAAAAATGATAATATAACAGCATGGAACAATCAAAAATTATAGATACGTTGGAGACGTATCACACCTCCCGCCTTCGGTCCACGGCGGCGGAGCGGGCGATGGCCCTGGCTTTCAACGGTCGTGTGGTGGCCATGGCGGCAGATGTTGGGGTGGCGGCAATGGCAGCCGGCAACAGCTGCCGACGGGCAGCGGCGGCGGAGCGTGTGGTGGGTGTTCCGTGCACACCCAATAGGGACGCCACGCGCACTACACTACGTCGGGGACTGCGCCGCCGCCGCGGTGTAGCCTCCCAGCTGGAGCTGTCCTCTGATGACGCCGGAGTGGCTGAGCGACGATGACGGACCGGTGCCATTAGCGATTGTGGGAGAAGCAGACGAGATAAGCTACAGGGAGGGAGGGGAAAATGCGACACAGGACTCGCCGGCCGTGAGGGTTTATATAGGAGGCCGGTAAGTATTGGGATTTTGGGGGATTTCACCGACTCGGGCGGGAAGCTTGCGCGGGAACCTGCGCGGTTGCGCGGGAACGGGCTTACCACCGTTTGGCCAAAAGAACTGCCCTGCGCGCTGCTCAAGCTTGCGCTCTAAGCCGTCTGCGGCAGCGGGGTGACAAGACGTGCGAGAGGAGGACGAAAGGACACGTACACATACGGTTAATAAAATAAAAACATTTGCAATTAAATTACCTACTACCCGTGTCCTGGTTTATATATAAGTCATCTATGTATTTTTGTGCCAAATTTTGACTATAGATTTAACTAATAAAATACGAATGCATGTCGCCAGTAAAAACCGTTTGTATAGCACCTCGCATGTCACCACGATACAGTTACGTGCGGCACAATGGAGTTACGGCTATGCGCTGCAAATTAGAACTGCCATCCGGGCGTGCGGATATTCTAGTCCGTCCCGCTTCCCCATTAATTCGCCCGGCCATTATAACCTTAGTCTCTTTAACCTTTCGATCACGCCCCACAACACAACAAGCACACCCACGACGACACATACAAAGAGGATATCTAGCGGCGCTCTAATGGAGTTTGGCGAGCATAAAGTCGAGACCCACGCAAGGGAGATGGATCTCACGGTGGTGTACACCATCAACCCAGCCGTGGTGGAGGACTACATCAACACCGTGGAGCAGTTGCTTGCTGGAGACAAGTATAAGGTGGTCAGCATCGACCTCCAGTACACCATCGGTATTTCCGGCAAAGACCAGTCGGAGGGGCTCCAGCCGGTGGACCTGCTGGTCGCCTTCGTCTACCTGCGGGTGTCGCCGCTTCATTACCGACCGCACCCGATGTGCGACATGAGCGGCCGCCGGGACCCTTGCTGGATGTCAATGAAGGAACTGCCGACTGTCGAGGTGGTCTGACATGTCAACTATTTCTCCAACAGCCAGCTCAGCAAAGAGGACTGGAGCTTCGGCAAGCCGCCATACAACCGCGTCAACCCTCCGCCTGCGGTGCGTACTCGGTCCCCCTTCTTTGCTCACACCGTACTCTTCGTCCATCCTGACCACTCAAACGCGGCGCAGCGCTTCGCCGGCTAGGGGGTAGCGGCCGCGTTGGAGGAAGACGACACCACCGGAGGAGGCGGCGATGGAGGAGCCGGGGATGGAGCAGGCGGCTCCGCAGGAGGCGGCGCTGGAGGAGGCGGCAGCATCCGGGACAGGCCGGATGACGATGAGGGCGGCGACGACCAGCTCCGCCCAGAAGGCGCCGACAAGGCGGGGGCCGGCTCCTCGGCGGCGTGGCCGACCGGTGGGGCGCCGACTGGAGCACCCGGCACGTCTAAGCGCCGCGCCGACGTGGGGATGTTCGGCAGCCGACCGACCAAGAAGGCCAAGTTCACGGTCGCTGCGACCATGCGGCAAGAGGCCGCTAAGGCGGCTGCCATTAAGAGGGCCCCAAAACCGCACCGACTGCTGTCCGCGTAAGTGTTCTCATTGTGCTTGATTGTTTTCGTCTTGGCTTTTCTTCCCTTGCGGGTTTCTATCTTGTGTTTGCTTCTTTTCTCGCAAACTTCTTAGTTTCACTTGCCTTCCCCTGCAGGGCTCCGCTTTCCGTGTCTCGGGCCCCGTCCACCTCGGTGGTCGGGGCAGCAGGCGGTCCTGAGGAGGCCCGCCGCGTGGACCCAGCCGCCACCCTTCGGGAAGCGACAGAGAGGAACGCGCGAGAAGCGCAAGAAGAGCGGGAGGCCGCTGCATGACTGGAGGCCTAGACGGCGAGTACGGCGCAGACAGAGGCCGAGGCCGTGACCGAGGCACAGGCGGACGCAGCGACCAAGGCGCAGGTGGCGGCCGATGCCAAGGCCGCTGAGGACCCGGCCCGCAGCGCGGTTCAGGAGGTCGCCAACCCGCAGCAGCCGGAACCGCCGGTGGTGGAGGACCGGACGCCGACTGGAGGAGTCGGAGCCGGCCAGACGGCGCCGGGGTAGGGGACGACCGGCCCCATCATCCCGGAGGATGCCCAGCGCGCACCGGGTGCTGAAGAGCGGGGTGGTGGCCAGCTCGAAGAGCTAGAGGTGCCGCCGCCCCGCACCGAGCTGGTGCCAAGCCGGGCCATGACAACCCGCATTTTCGCGCGTCAGCGCCCATCACGGGCGGCTTCTGCGCCGAGGCTGGCAGGTGCCGAGGCTGCGGGCTCGCAGGTGGCCGACACTGAGGCCTCGAGCTCTGCTCCGGCTGGTTGGGCACCAAGAGCCGGCTCGGCGTCCTTAACGTTGCGGTGAAGGACGTCCTAGACCAGTTCAACGCCCACCCCGTTACTCTCCTGACTGCCAGGAACGAGCTATTGTCGATGCAGACTTCCGTCCGGGTACACTTTCGATCTTGCTTTAAATTCTTGTAGTCTTCAGTGGGGGCATGCCAGCGCACCCACTGGGTGTAGCCCCCGAGTTCCAAGCCGGCTGCTGAGCAGGCCGGTTGGAACTTCAAGGCATGCTTCCGAATGCTAGAGTGTTGCTTTCATTGCAGAACTACCACAACTTGCATGCGGCCGCCTACAACTCCCAAAGTCAGGCGCTGGCCAAGCGGACTGCTGATCTGAACCAGAGCCATGGTACATAGGCTGACTTTCAGTGGGGGCACGCAAGCGCACGCGCTGGGTGTAGCCCCCGAGATTCGGGCCGACTGCTAAGGAGTCGGGCCAGATCTTCCGCCAACTTCTTGACCGTTGTTGATGCTGACGTTTCTTTCTTGCTTTGGCAGAGGCCGCCACTCTGCTGCGGGCACGCGTGGGCGAGCTCGAGAGTGAGCTCCATACCAAGGAGTAGGAGTGTAGCCAGGCAGTCGCAGAGCGTGACCGTCTTGTAAAGGAGCTGGCGGACCAGGCGGAGAAGCACAAGGCGGAGGTCTGGCAGCTGAAGGACGGAGAGGCGCTCCTCAAGGCCGAGTTCAAGACTGAGCGCTTGGACTGGGCCGAGAGGGAGAAGCTGCTGTTGGACGGCTACGAGGTGATTGAGGACATGGTTGAAGGTAAATCCTTTCTTCCTTCGTTGCCTGCTTGCCGTCTGTTGCAGGAGGCCGGCTTCTGAATCTTTAGTTTACTTTGAACAGAGTTTTTCCCGGGTCACTCCGTTGCCATCTGCCAGGCAATCGAAGCGTGGCACGATCAGCGGAGGAGGACGGGCGCGGACATTCTGCTGAACCAGCCCCGGAATCTAGGTGAGCAGCTCATCGCCATCAAGATGCATCTTGAGCCAGTGCACCGCCTGCTCCGCCGACTGCAGCGCGCCGGGTCGCAGATCCTGGCGGGGCTCTAGCCGGATGCTCGGATTCCTCGGACTCCCAGTTGGACTGCCGACTGGCTGGAGGTGGTGGTCAAGCGGTTCGAGGCCTGGAAGGGTGCCGCAGCTCGGGCGGGCGCCAGGGTGACGCTGGAGTTTGTCAAGGCCTGGTATCCAGATGTGAGGTTGGCCCAGCTGGCCACCTTCCGTCAGGAGGCTGGGCCGGAGCTAGAGGCGGCGCGCGACGAGATCGTCAAACGCGCAGCGGCCCATGCCGACTATGCCAACACCGGTGTCTTTGTCCCGGAGCTAGCGGAAGACGACACCGAGGTGCCACCCTCTTGGTTCGGGCTGAACCCGGACGAGGGGGAGGACTCGACGGAGGAGATCGCCTCCAACGACGAGGGCGAGGATGACGGGGACGAGGAAGGTGAGGACATTGCATCGGACGGCGGAGCGACCAACCGAACTCAGCCCGATCGGGCCTCAGCCAACGAGCCGTGGGAGACCACGTCAACCGCCGCCGACGCCGACCAGGCCGAGACCCGATAGCCGGACGCCCCACCAGCTAGCGCCTCTGCCACCGCCGACCTGTCCACGCCACCTGCTGCGCCATTGGCCTAAGCGGCCTTTTATGTTTAAAATTTCTCTGTCTTGTACTCGAAAAACAAGTTAGTCACACGCAGTTCCACCCACTGGGGGTGTAGTTCTAGACTCTGTTGAATGCTGGCCTTGGGCCTTTTCGATGTAAATAATTTATCTCCACATGCTTGTGTATTTGCCGGGTTCTGGCTTGGTTTTGCCTTTTGCTCTTGTTACCCTTTTCTTTTGCCTTCTCCCTTTGGCTGCCGCCCTGCCAGCCGGACAGCCGCACTGCGGTCTGTGGCTGGGTCAGGGACTTGGCCGTTTAGAATAGGCAAGTTACTTCAGTCGTCTAGAGCTTAGCTAGCCAAGCGAGAAGCCGGCCGGCCGGCTGCTGGGCAGCCGGACGAGTGAGGAGAGGAGCCGGCTTGGCCCGTGCTTGGCGTTCTTCCTTAGTCATTTTTCATGTGGACAGCATTTCCGGCCTTTAGCTCTTGCTAGCCGGACAGTCGCGCCGCGAGCTGTAGCTGAGGTGAAGAGAGGGCTTTGGCGTCGGCACACTACTTAGCTGACTTTGGGTGGTGCCAATCTTAGGTCAAGGCGGCGAGCCCCCGGGCCGGCTGACCAGACCCGGGCAGGGCGAAAGAATGAAATAACACATTCGTAGGCGAGGCTTATCATATAGATAAAAAGGTAGCCCCCGAGTGCACCTCGGGGGACCTGTTGTCTTTGCTTAATACAAAAGGTAGCATGATACATACGCTGCATCACCTGTAAAATGGGCGGAGAAGATTCGCGTTCCATGGTCGCTCCGTCTCTTTGCCGGAGTCGTCCTTCTTGCGAGCCCTGGGCTTTTGTGCATCGATGAGGTAGTATGAGTCATTGCCCAGGGCCTTGCTGATGATGAAAGGCCCCTCCCAAGGGGCCGAGAGCTTGTGCTGGCCGGCTGTTCACTGGATCAGCCGGAGCACAAGGTCCCCTTCGCGGAAAGCACGTGGCTTGACCTTCCGACTGTGGTAGCGGCGCAGGCTCTGCTGGTTGATGGTGGACCGGCTGAGTGCCAGCAGCCGGCCCTCTTCCAGCAGATCGACACTGTCTTCTCGCGCCTCCTTCGCTTCTGCCTCCATGTACATGGTGACGCGAGGCGAGTCAAACTCGATGTGAGTTGGGATGACGGCCTCGGCCCCGTACACGAGGAAGAAGGGTGTGAAACTGGTTGCTTTGTTTGGCGTAGTCCAAAGACTCCAAAGGACGGCTGGCAGCTCCTCGATCCAGCAGCCGGCCGAGCACTCCAGCGGCTCGACTAGTCGGGGTTTGATGCCGGACAGGATGAGGCCGTTTGCTCACTCCACCTGGCCGTTTGACTGCGGATGGGCAACGGACACTAAGTCCAGTCGGATGCCCTATGTCGTGCAGAAGCGGTCCAAGGTGCCTTTGGCGAAGTTTGTGCCGTTGTTGGTGATGATGCTATGCGGGATCCCTTACCGGACGGTGATATTCGCGAAAAATGTGACGGCAGTCGGACCATTCAGCTTCTTGATTGGCCTCGCCTCAATCCACTTCATGAACTTGTCCACGGCGACCAGTAGATGGGTCATGCCACCGCGTGCTATCTTGAATGGGCCCACCATGTCCAAACCCCACACGGCAAACGGCCAAGTGATGGGGATGGTCTTGAGTGCAGAAGCCGATAGGTGATGCTTGGAGCTGAAGCGCTGGTACCCCTTGCACTTGCGGACCAACTCCTTGGCGTCGTCCAAAGCAGTCAGCCAGAAGAAGCCATGGCGGAAAGCTTTGGTGACGAGGGCTTTGGAGGCAGCATGGTGGCCACATTCGCCTTGATGAATATCCCTGAGAATTGATATGCCCTTCTCCGGTTTCACGCAGCGCTAGAAAATACCAGTCATGCTGCGCCTGACAAGCTCTCTGTTGACTATCGTGTATGGTGCCGCCCGGCGTTGCACCTGCCGGGCCAAGATCTCATCGGCTGGTAGCTTTTGACTCACCAGAAAGTTGAGGATGGGCTGTGCCCAAGATGGTGCTTCTAGCATTGTCATGACAGCAACCAGTACCAGGGCGGTTGGGTCGGGAGGCGGCGGGTCAGAGAAGGCCGCTGCTTGCTACGTTGTTGAAGTCCCCGGGCCAACTACTGCAGTCCCCGGGCCGGGTTCGTGTGCTGCAGCCCCTGGGCCGCCTACCGAAGTCGCCGGGCCGACTACTGAAGTCCCCGAGCCGGATCCGACTGCTCCGGGGTCAGCCGGCATGAAGATGGACTCCGAGGGAGACGCCGGCTGGTATGACTTGCCGGGTGGAGCCGATCCGTGCCAGAGCGTCGGCTTGCTCGTTGTCGGCCCGTGGCACATGGAGGAACTCGCACCCGTCGAAGTGTCCACTGATCTGCTGGACGAGGAAGCGGTAGCTCACCATGTTGGCATCCTTGGCGTCCCAGTCGCCAGATGACTGCTGGACCACCAAGTCCGAGTCGCCGTAGCACAAAATCTGGCGGATACCGATCTCCTTGGCTAGCCGGAGCCCGTGGACGAGTGCCTCGTACTCGGCCATGTTGTTGGAGGCGGTAAAGTGGATCTGCAGCATGTACTTGAGCTTGTCGCCTTTGGGAGAGGTGAGAACGATGCCGGCTCCCAAACCAGTGCACATCTTCGAGCCATCAAAATGCATCCGCCAGTGAGTAGAATCCGGCACTGGCGGCAGGTACTGGGTTTCGGCCCAGTCAACTAGGAAGTCGGCCAGCGCTTGGGAATTGATGGCGATGCAGGGTCGGTAGAGGATGGTGTGGGGCGCCAGCTCAATGGCCCACTTTGCCACCCGGCCTGATGCATCTCTGTTGCCCATGATCTTGGTAAGGGGGGCAGTGCAGACGACCGTGATGGTGTTCTCCTGGAAGTACTACTTGAGCTTCTTGGCGGCAAAGTACAAGCCGTAGCACATCTTCTGGTAGTGGGGGTAGTTCTGCTTGGAGACGGACAGCACCTCGCTCAGGTAGTAGACCGGCCTCTGGACCGGCTGGGCCTTGCCGTCTTCTGGGCGCTCGACAATGATCACGGTGCTGATGACCCGGCTGGTGGCAGCGATGTAGAGGAACATGGGCTCTTTAGCAGCTGGCGCGGCCAGAACAGGCGGTGTGGACAGCACGCGCTTGAGCTGGAGAAAGGCCTCGTCCGCCTGGTCGGTCCACTCGAAGCATGTGGTCTTCTTCATCAGCTGGTACAAGGGGAGGACCTTCTCGCCCAGCCGGCTGATGAATCGGCTGAGGGATGCTAGGCACCCGATGAACTTCTAGACGTCCCGCAGCCGGGTTGGCCTCTACATCCGCTCAATGGCCTTGATCTTCATGGGGTTGCACTCGATCCCGCGCTCAGAGACAAGGAAACCAAGGAGCTGGCCGGCTGGTACTCCGAAGACACACTTCTCCAGGTTGAGCTTGATCTGGAAACGGCACAGGTTGTCAAAGGTCTCCTTGAGATCCTCCAAAAGGGTGTCGCGTTTCTCCGTCTTCACCACAATATCATCCACATAGACGTGGGCGTTCTTGCCGAATTGCTTGAGGAGGCACTTCTGCATGCAACGCTGAAAGGTGGCGTCGGCATTCCTCAGGCCGAACGTCATGGTCAGGTAGCAGAAGGCTCCGAATGGCGTGATGAAGATAGTCTTCAGCCGATTGGCCGGGTCCAGCTTGATCTGGTGGTAGCCGGAGTAGGCGTCCAAGAAGGACAGCAGCTCGCAGCCGGCCGTGGAGTCGATCACCTGATCTATCCGGGGCAAGGCAAAGGGGTCCTTGGGGCAGGCTTTGTTGAGGCTAGTGTAGTCGATACACATGCGCCACTTGTTCTTCTTCTTCAGAACGAGGAGTAGGTTGGCAAGCCAGTCCGGGTAGAACACTTCCATGATGAAGCCGGCTGCCAGAAGCCGGGCAATTTCTTCACCAACAATCTTTCTCTTCTCTTCTGATAGGCAGCGGAGGGGTTGCTTGACCGGTTTTGCATCCGATCTCACATGCAGCTTGTGCTCGGCGAAATCCTTCGGAACACCCGGCATGTCTTTGGGGGACCGTGCGAAGATATCCCTATTCTCACGGAAGAAGTCAACGAGCTCGCTTTCCTATTTGTTGTCGAGGTTAGACCTCACGACAGCAAATCTTTCCAGGTGCGCTGGGTCCAAGGCGATCTTCTTGGTCTCCTTGGCCAGCTGGAAGGAGCCCTGGGCCCCCGCCTCCTGGGGGTCGGATGGTATGGCCGGCTGCTCACTGGCCATGGCCACCGCCCGATCAAGGAGGCGCCTCTCCTCGGTGATGACGAGGGCCTCGGCCAGCCGGCTGCTGGCAACAGCGCACGTGAGCGACTTCTGGTAATCGCCGGCGATGGTGATGATGCCCTTGGGACCCAGCATCTTCATCTTTAGGTAGGCGTAATGCGGCACCGCCATGAATTTGGCCAGCGTGGGCCGGCCCAAGAGCGCGTGGTAGGGGTTGTCCAGATCAACCACCTCAAACCAGATTGGTTCGCGGCAGAAGTGGAGCTTGTCACCGAACATGACGTCGATCTTGACTTTGCCAATTGGGGAGCAGAAAAGGCCGGGGACGATGCCATGGAAAACGGTTCGGCTAGGCAGGAGCTGCTTCTCCTTGATGCCCAGCTTCTCCATGGTATCGCGGTAGAGGATGTTGATGCTGCTACCACCGTCTATCAGGATCCGGGAGAAACGACAGGCCCACCTCTCCGTTGAGAAGGTGGAGTCCAGCACCATTGCATAAGCACCCGGCGAGGGCATCACAGCCGGGTGGTCTTCACGGCTCCAGCTGATGGGCCTCTCGAACCAGTGCATGAATTGGGGGACCTCTGAGGCGACAGCATTCACCTCACAGTGTTGCTGGCGCCGGCTGTGCTTGTCGTTGGCTTCACTGGTGAAGACGACGTATGTGGCGTTGGCGTCGGGGAACTCGTCTTGGAGCATGCCGGCTGGCCGAACCGCCGGCTGCTGAGGAGGCGGTGCTGCCGCGCCGGCTGGAGGAGGCGGCAAGGCCTCGCCCTTAGCGATTTGGGCGAGCCAGTTGCACTTCTGAGTGGTGTGGTTGGACGGCTTCGCACCGCTCTGGAACTTGCACGGAGCATCGAGGGCTTGCCCGAAGGAGAAGGCGGGCAGCCAAGCACCCTTGACGCCCTTCTATCGCTTGGGGCCGGGTTGCCCCTCCGGCTGCTGGTCCTTGACGGTTGCCACTTGCCGGCTGTTGGAAGCCGGCTGCTGGGCCTTGCGCTTGTTGTCGCTTGGCTGTTGGCGCCGGTTGGTGTCACCAGCCGGAGCTTGAGGGGCCGACTGGATCACCTTCCCGGACGCGTCAACCCGAATCTCTGACTTCATGGAGGAGTCGGCCGTGGCGTACTTGTCCGCCACAACCAGGAGCTCGTCCAAGGTAGCCGGCTCGTCGCACAGAAGCTTGTACTTGAGCAGGGTGCCCTCTCTGCACCCGGTGGTGAAGTACTTGATGGCCTGCACCTCATGCACCCCCTCGCAGGAGTTGCGCAGCTCGACCCAGCACGTTAGGTAGTCGCGGGTGGACTCAGTTGGACCTTGGACGCACTTGGAGAGCTGGCGTGGCTTGGGGGGCCACTTGTAGGTGCTGGTGGAGTTGCGGATGAAGACATCGGCGAAGTCCAGCCAGCTATTGACGCTGTAGGGCTTGAGGCTGTTCAGCCATGTCCGTGCCGTGCCCTGGAGCATGAGCGGAACATATTTCACAGCAACACGCTTGTTGCCGTTCGCTATGCTGACGGCCGTGGAGTAGCCGACCAGCCAGTCCTCCAGCTTCACGGAGCCAGTGTACTTGGGAGTATCTCGAGGGAGCGAGAACCCTTTGGGGAAGGGCTCATCGCGAATGCGAGGGCCAAAACAGGCCGGGCCGGTTGCATCCTCCTCTTCTACGGCCAGGGACCGAGCAAGTCGCTCGATCTAGTGGCACGCATCATTCTCGCCGACTCCTTCACAGGGGCCTAGCCAGTCCCCGAGAGTCGGATGATCGACAGGCGGCGGGGAGGCCGGCCTCTCCCTGCGAGGGGGAGGCGGACACTCGTCCCTCGGGCGCCTGTCCTCCGCTCTTGGAGGGTCTTGCTGGCTGCGTACAACCGTCAAGCGGGTGCGCCGGCTATGGCTAGCAGCCGGCTCCGGGTCTTGCTGACCACGACCGCCGCCTGTCGGGGACCGGGAGGTCGCTCCATGCTCGCGGCGGGGTGCGTGGTTCTCGGCTTGCCGGCCAGCTGTCATCGCACGGTGGCACGCGTCTTTCTACGTGGTCGCAGCGTCGAGGAGCTCCTGGAGGCGCGCCATCTGGCTGCGCCGCTCGTCGCCCTCCAGGTTATCCAGCTCTTCTGCCGCCGCCTGAGTGGTGTGCAGGTTCTCCACTGGGGTAGCGTAGACAGGGCGTTCGACTCCCAGCATTCTGGCTATGGCCGCGCTGCGTTGCCGAACTACGCCGGCTCGGCTGGGCTCGCCAGCAGCCGGCATGTCACCTGCGATGCGGTCGATCCCGAGCTGGCAGGCCTCAGTGCGGTGCCTCATCGCCACCATCTTGTTGCCGCTATCAAGGAGCGTCACTCGTAACGCCTCCAGCGTTGCCCCATCGGCGTTGGCCGCGACGGGAGTGGCCAGGCCCTGCAAGGCCGCTCGCAACGGGTCCTGGGCGGCCCCAACGGAGTTCCCACTGTGATCAGTGACCAGCACCTCTGCGACAATGCCGGCGCCGGCATCGTTATTGACAGGAGGAAGCGGGTCGTCGATGACCACCACGTTGCCAGGGAAGGCATCGATGGAGGCCGCATCGGAGTCGATGAGCATCTCGAAAGGCTCGATGAAGGGGTCGACGGAGCCAACGGACCCCACGGCGGAGGCGGGCTCATCGGAGATGCTGAGCTTGTCGAAAAGGTCAATGAGGCAGCTCGTGGGGCAGGCCGCTCCCGCGTCGAGCAGCGCGCTGGTACAAGCGCTTGCGGGCGCGCCGGGCAGCCTGATCAGGCCGGCCGCGACATACTCGACGGAGAGGAAAAAGGTTCCCATCCAGAACATGTCTCCGGCCGACGGTGCACCTTGCCCCATGGTGGGCGCCAACTGTCGGGGTATTCTCGCGTCAGATGCCAAGGGTGGCTTATCATGGATGGGGACAAGAGGACGTCGTCGGGCCCTGGAAGCGGGAGTGAGCACGAGCTCGATCGCACACGAGACGTACCCAGGTTCGGGGCTCTCCGGAGAGATAACACCCCTAGTCCTGCTCTGCGGGGTCTCCTCATGATGACTATGATCAGGTAGTAGCTACAAGATCGCTCCATGAGCTGTCTTTCTAGAGGAAGAAGAAGGGCAAAGCTAGCTCTCTTGCTTCTCCTAGCTATGTGTGTGTATGTATATGCTGAACCCTTTGCATGGGTGAACCTGGGGGGTTTATATAGGCCTACCCCCCAGGGGTACAATGGTAATAGGGCCAGGTGTAGGACCCGGACGTCAGTGTCTAGGGTCGCCGGGTTCTCCGCCGGCTGCTGGGGCCCGTCGCTTGGTGGGTCCCGCCGGCGGCCGAGGATCCGGCCGACTGGTAGGGCCCGCCGCCTGCGGGCCATGCTGATTGCCTTTTGCTGTAGTGTTGTATTTGATGACGGAGGCCGCGTCAGGAGTCGTATGGCTACAGTCCCGCCGTCCGGTCAGCGCACGTTGTAGCCATACTCCGTCTCGTCGAAGTAATTGAGCGCGGACTCTGAGGGGCCCCCGAAGCCGCCTTCTTGGGGAGCACCGTCTTCTAGGAGCTCACGGACAGGTAGGGCCCGCCGCCTGCGGGCCGTACTGGTTGCCTTTCACTATAGCATGACCCTGGCTGACGAGGGCCATATTACGGGTCGCATGGCTACAGTCCCACGCCTAACAGGTCGATGACCGCTTGGTCAGCCTGCACTGTAGTCACGCTCCTTGGAGTCAGAGGGAGTGGGTGGCCCTATAGCCATGCCCGTCTTGTCGTAGTGGTTGAGTGCAGACTCCGAGGTGAGGGCAAGCCGTCTGCTAGAAGCTGGCCTCCCCTGAAGCCGCCCTCTAGGAGCGCGCCGTCTCCTGGGAGCCGGCTGCTGGGGCCTAGCCGGCCCAAGGAGTCGACCGAGAGTTCGGAAGGTGCGAGGGGCTTTGCTAGCCTCGATGTCTTGAAATACTTAGGGGTGTGGATGAGGCTACCCGTGGTCAATATCTCCGACACATGTCCTTATAAGTGTGTATATATAGATGTTGTTGTTCTGTATGCAATCCCAACGCACAACACACACGTCTTATTAGCAGCAATCATCTGTGTTATTATCGGTCTTCGCACACATTTCTGATTACAGACCTGTTTGCCGCGTATCACACACATCTTGTTATATTGAACCGTTTCTGTTATCTTGGCTCAACGCAAACAGTTCATCCGAGTGAACTGTTTGCCCTCTATCGCACACACCTTGATCTGGCTGACCATTTCTTTTGTTCCGCCTAATCACAAACAGTTCATCGGAGTGAACCGTATGCCGTATATCGCACACACCTTCATCTAGCTGCCCGTTTCTGTTCTTCTGCCTCATCGCAAATAGTTCATTGAATTGAACCATATGCCCTGCATCGCACACGCAACTAAAATCTGAACCGTGTTTGATGCATCCGTCATCGCAAATGTTTTGCATCTTTTTTGACGGATTTTTTACATCATCGTTTGCTATTATTGCATCGCACACAGTTTCGTCGAAGGGTCTCTGATCGTAGTGTCGCGTTAGCAGCATCCTGCATTAGTGATGTTGTCATATTGTATCATGGTTGTTTTGACAAGGTGTTGTCATTTGAGATGTTTTATTATTGCTCGCTGGTAGATTATGTCATTGATATGAGTTAATAAAGTTATTATCGACATGATTAGTTATAATCTTTGCTGAAAACCTGGGTGCTACTTAAGCTTATTTATGTAAACAAGAGCAAAAGAGTTCATAAAAGTTTTTCTTTTTCACTTTCAGTTTATCAACTGAATTGCTTGAGGACAAGCAAAGGTTTAAACTTGGGGGAGTTGATACGTCTCTGTCGTATCTACTTTTCCTAACAATTTTCCTCTTGTTTTGGACTCTAATTTGCATGATTTGAATGAAACTAATCCGGACTGACGCTGTTTTCAGCAAAACTACCATGGTGTTGTTTTTGTGCAGAAATAAAAATTCTCGGATTGGAACGAAACTTTTTGGAGAATTTTTATGTAATAAAAGAAAAATACTGGAGCCAAGAATCACCGGAGGGGGGCCCTTGGGTGAGCACAACCCACCTGGGCGCGCCCCTCAAGCGCGCCCAGGTGGGTTGTGCCCACCTGGTGGCCCCGCAGATCCTGATTGCAACGCTATAAAATCCTATTTTTCCAGGAAAAAATCAGGGAGGAAGAATTATCTCGTTTCGCGATACAGAGCCGCCGCCACTTCCTGTTCTTCATCGGGAGGCCAGATCTGGAGTCCGTTTTGGGCTCCGGAGAGGGGGATCTCCGATCTTCGTCATCACCAACCCTCCTTCATCGCCAATTCCATGATGCTCCCCATCGGGAGTGAGTAATTCCTTTGTAGGCTCGCTGATCGGTGAGGAGTTGGTTGAGATTCATCATGTAATTGAGTTAGTTTTGTTAGGGCTTGATCTCTAGTATCCATTATGTTCTGCGATTGATGTTGCAATCACTTTGTCATGCTTAATGCTTGTCACTTTGGGCCCGGGTGCCATGATTTCAGATCTGAACCGTTTATGTTATCACCATTATATCTATGTTATAGATCCGATCTTGCAAGTTATAGTCACCTACTACGTGTTATGATCCGCAAACCCCGGAGTGACAATAGTCGGGATACTTTCTGGTGATGACCGTAGTTTGAGGAGTTCATATATTCACTATGTGCTAATGCTTTGTTCCGGTTCTCTATTAAAAGGAGGCCTTAATATCCCTTAGTTTCCTTATGGACCCCGCTGCCACGGGAGGGTAGGACAAAAGATGTCATGCAAGTTCTTTCCATAAGCACGTATGACTATTTACGGAATACATGCCTACAATATATTTATGAACTGGAGCTAATGCCGTATCGCCCTAGGTTATGACTGTTATATGATGAATATCATCCAACGAATCCACCGATCCAATGCCTACGAATTTTCCATATATTGTTCTTGCTAAGTTACTACTGTTGCTTCTACTGTTACTACTGCTATCAAAACTATCATACTACTTTGCTACTGATCACTTTGTTGCAGATAATTAATCTCCAGGTTTGGTTGAATTGACAACTCAGCTGCTAATACTTGCAAATATTCTTTGGCTCCCCCTGTGTCGAATCAATAAATTTGGGTTGAATACTCTACCCTCGAAAACTGTTGCGATCCCCTATACTTGTGGGTTATCAGCAGCCCACTGGCTTCGTTGACGCCGAGCATCCGGACTATGTGTGCTTGCTCTCCCGTTCTCTTTACTGGTTGAAGCGGGTGCCACGGGCATGGTACCAGCGTATCGCAGCCTTTCTGCAGTCTCTTGGCTTTCGGTCCACGCGCTCTGATGCTTCTCTCTTTGTGTATCATCAGGGAGATGACACTGCATATCTGCTGCTCTACGTCGACGACATCATCCTGACGGCGTCCGCCCCCGAGCTCCTTCAGCGGCTCACGGCTCGTCTTCGTGATGAGTTTGCCCTCATGGACTTGGGGCCTCTGCATTACTTCCTCGGCATCGAGGTGGTCCGCCAGGCTGATGGTTTCTTTCTGCATCAGCAGAAGTACACCCACGAGCTTCTTAAGCGTGCTGGTATGCTTAACTGCAAGCCCGCTGCCACTCCTGTTGACACGAAGGCCAAGGTTTCTGCCTTGGAAGGTTCTCCCGCGTCCGATGCAGCATTTTATCGCTCCATTGTTGATGCCTTGTAGTACCTGGCGCTGACACGCCCGGACCTGCAGTATGCTCTTCAGCAGGTGTGCCTCCACATGCACTCCCCGCGTGACTCTCATTGGGCCTTGGTGAATCATATCCTCCGTTATATACGCGGCACTATGTCCTTGGGACTCACACTGACGGCCTCTGCCTCCACCGACCTTGTCACCTACTCTGATGCAGACTGGGCAGGCTGCCCCAACACCCGTCGCTCTACTTCAGGCTATTGTGTCTACCTTGGGCCCTCGTTGATCTCTTGGTTGTCCAAGCGATAGCCCATGGTCTCCCGCTCGAGTGTCGAGGCAGAGTATCGGGCAGTGGCTAATGCCGTTGCTGAATGCTCCTGGCTTCATCAGCTGCTCTAGGAGTTGCTTTATGATGTTCACAAGGCCACACTTGTCTATTGCGACAACGCCAGCGCTGTCTACCTCTCCGCCAACCTGGTGCATCATCGTCGCACGAAGCATATTGAGCTCAATATTCACTTCGTTCGCGAGCAGGTCACACTTGGACGTGTTCGAGTTCTCCACGTTCTGACGGCGCAACAGTTTGCTGATGTGATGACTAAGGGATTGCCTACTCCCGTCTTTGAGAAGTTCTGGTCCAGTCACGCCGCTTTGACTGTGGGGGGGTGTTGAACATATGTTTTGCATGTATATTTTGTATATCTTGGCCCACCTTCTAGTCTTTGTATAGTTGAGGTTGAGGCCCACATTGTACTCCATATATACGTGCACCTGCACCCGATCAATACTATCGTGAGTTGCATTGCCAAAACCCTCGTCTAACAGGATTACTAAGACATCTCAAAGCTACAACCAAATATAAAACAACATACAACAATCTATCAAGTTTTGAAATCACAACACAAACTTGGCCATTATTTTCTCAAGGAAGGAAAACTTCACACTCATATGAAAAACTGAGAGAGCGCCTTGAAGCGGCTTGAAGCTACGTCGGTATTTCCCCAAAGAGGAAGGATGATGCAGCACAGCGGCGGTAGGTATTTCCCTTAGTGATGAGACCAAGGTTATTGAACTAGTAGGAGAACCAAGCAACACTACGCAAACAGCACCTGCACACAAATAACAAATACTCGCAACCCGATGTGTAAAAGGGGTTGTCAATCCCTTTCGGGCAACGGCGCCAAAAATTGGCAAACGGGCGTGAGAGAGTAGTAAATATTGATAAATCGAACGCCAAATAAAATAAAGTGCAGCAAGGTATTTTTGTATTTTTGATTTAATAGATCTGAAAATAAAAGTTGCAAATAAAGAAAAGAGCGAATAGCAAAACAGATCTTGAAAGCAAATATATTGGAAAAGAGACCCGGGGGCCGTAGGTTTCACTAGTGGCTTCTCTTGAGAAAAATAGCAAACGGTGGGTGAACAAATTACTGTTGGGCAATTGATAAAACTTCAAATAATCATGATGATATCCAGGCAATGATCATTATATAGGCATGACGTCCAAGATTAGTAGACCGACTCCTGCCTGCATCTACTACTATTACTCCACACATCGACCGCTATCCAGCATGCATCTAGTGTATTAAGTTCATGGAGAAACGGAGTAATGCAATAAGAACGATGACATGATGTAGACAAGATCTATTTATATAGAAATAGACCCCATCGTTTTATCCTTAGTAGCAACGATACATACGTGTCGGTTCCCCTTCTGTCACTGGGATCAAGCACCGTAAGATCGAACCCACTACAAAGCACCTCTTCCCATTGCAAGATAAATAGATCAAGTTGGCCAAACAACACCCAAATATCGGAGAAGAAATATGAGGCTATAAGCAATCATGCATATAAGAGATCAAAGAAGACTCAAATAACTTTCATGGATAAAAAGATAGATCTGATCATAAACTCAAAGTTCATCGGATCCCAACAAACACACCGCAAAAAGAGTTACATCATATGGATCTCCAAGAGACCATTGTATTGAGAATCAAACGAGAGAGAGAAAGCCATCTAGCTACTAACTACGGACCCGTATGTCTACAAAGAACTACTCACGCATCATCGGAGAGGCACCAATGGAAGTGGTTAACCCCTCCATGATGGTGTCTAGATTGGATCTGGTGGTTCTGGACTTTGCGGCGGCTGGAATTGATTTTCGTCGACTCCCCTAGGGTTTCTGGAATATTGGGGTATTTATAGAGCAAAGAGGCGGTTCGAGGGGAACCCGAGGTGGGCACAACCCACCAGGGCGCACCTGGGCCTCCAGGCGCGCCCTGGTGGGTTGTGCTCCCCTCGGAGCACCCCCCAGGCGCTTCTCCGGCCCACTGGATGTCTTCTAGTCCAAAAAAATCCACAAAAAGTTTCACTGCGTTTGGACTACGTTTGGTATTGATTTCCTGCGATGTAAGAAACATGCAAAAAACAGCAACTGGCACTTGGCACTATGTCAATAGGTTTGTACCAAAAAATGATATAAAATGATTGTAAAACATCCAAGAATGATAATATAACAGCATGGAACAATCAAAAATTATAGATACGTTGGAGACGTATCAACATTCCCAAGCTTAATTCCTGCTCGTCCTCGAGTAGGTAAATGATAAAAACAGAATTTTTGATGTGGAATGCTGCCTAACATGTCATATCATATTCTTTCTTTTATAGCATGGACATTTGGACTTTTATATGGTTCAAAACAATAGTCTAGTTTTGACATGATGACTTAAATACTCAAGCATATCAACAAGCAACTATGTCTTTCAAAATATCAACGCTAAAATAAGTTATCCCTAGCCCATCATGCTCAACCATTGATCCATTTATGAAACACACTCGCATATTAACTACACCCAATGCTCAAGTACGATCATAATGCCTCCTAGTTGGTGCTTTATAAGAGAAGATAGTAAAGAAAGGCCTTTCGCAGAGGGAAGTAGGGATTTGTAGAGGTGCCAGAGCTCAAAGTGAAAATTGAGAGATAAAAAATATTTTGAGAGGTGTGCTTTTCCCACCAACGAAAATGACTTAGAGTTCCCAACACTTTCCATGCTAGATATATCATAGGCGGTTCCCAAACAGAAAATAAAGTTTATTCCTTTTTCCACCATTTCTTTCACTTTCCATGGCTAGCTGTATCCACGGGTGCCCTCCATACCAACACTTTCCAAGGAATTTATTATTTGACAACATAAAGTAAATTCATTTTTTCATTTTGGGACTGGGCATCCCTAATACCTTTGCCTTACTCTCGTGCAATGACAAGTGAATAAACACTCATCGTGAGAATAACACATCTAGCATGGAAAATATTAGCCACCCCTCACCGCCTCGCGAGCGGTACGAACACACAAAAGAGAAGTTTATTTTGAAAATTGGAGATGGCACATACAAATTTGCTTAGGACGGCAAAAGAATACCGCATATAGGTAGATATAGTGGACTCATGTGGCAAAACTGGTTTAAAGGGTTTTGGATGCACAAGTAGTGATCATACTTAGTGCAAAATGAAGGCTAACAAAAGATTGAGAAGCAACCAACCAAAAAACGAATAATCTCATAAGCGAGCATTAAGCATAATTAACACCGAATAATGCACCACAAGTAGGATATAATTTCATTGCATGACTATTGACTTTCATGCTTGCATAGGGAATCACAAACCTTAACACCAATATTCTTACTAAAGCACAATTACTCACCAACATAACTCACATATCACATCATCATATCTCAAAACTATTACAAAGAATCAAGTTTATTTTGTCCAATGATCTTCATGAAAGTTTTTATTATATCCTTCTTGGATATCTATCACTTTGGGACTAATTTTCATGTGTTGCTTTTGATAAGCTCAAACAAATATAAGTGAAGATCATGAGCACGATATTTCTTTCTCTCAAATTAATTTAAGTGAAGAAAGAGAGAATTTCTTAAAAAAATTACTAACTCCCAAATAAATCTAAGTGAAGCATGAGAGCATTTCTTCAAAAATACTAAAGCACGCCGTGCTCAAAAAGATATAAGTGAAGTACTAGAGCAAATCCATAGCTCATAAAAATTTAAGTGAAGCATAGAGAGCAATTCTAACAAGTCATGGCATAATTTTGGCTCTCTCAAATAGGTGTGTCCAGCAAGGATTCATGACTTAGAACATAAAGCAAAACAAGCAAAGACTCATATCATACAAGACGCTCCAAGCAAAACTCATAGTATGTGACGAATAAAAATATAGCTTCGAGTAAAATACCGATGGTCGTTAGAAGAAAGAGGGGATGTCACTCGGGGCATCCCCAAGCTTAGTTGCTTGCTTATATTTGGATAATAGCTTGGTATGCCATGGGCATCCCCAAGCTTAGGCTCTTCTTACTCCTTATTCCTTCATCCATCGTAAGATAACCCAAAACTTGAAAACTTCAATCACACAAAACTCAACAAAACCTTCGTGAGATCTGTTAGTATAAGAAAGCAAATCACTACTATAAGTTCTGTAGCAAACCAATTCATATTTTATTCTTGCATTATATCTACTGTATTCCAACTTTTCTATGGCAAAAACTCATCAAAGAAAACCATAGAATCATCAAAACAAGCACACAATGCAAAGAAAACAGAATCCATCAAAAACAGAACAGTCTCTAGCAATCTGAATATTTAGGATACTTTTAAAACTCTAAAAATTATGAAAAATTAGGACAATAGTGAAATTTGTATATCAATCTTGTGTAAAAAAATTCAGAATTTTTTGTCTCTTCTATGAATTTTCAAAATTGTTTTACTGGATGCAAAAGTTTCTGTTTTCCAACAAGATCAAGTCAACTGTCACCCAAATCAATCCTAAAGGCTTTACTTAGCACAAACACTAATTAAAACACAAAAAACACAATTATAACAGTAGCATAATTTTGCAAACACTCAGGAATAGAAAGCAAAAAGCAAAAATAAATTTTATTCATTGGGTTGCCTCCCAACAAGCACTATTGTTTCACGCCCCTAGCTAGGCATAATGCAAGGATCTAAGTTTTATCGTCCGTGGTTTAGGCAATTTTTGCGAGGGTTTTCCCAAACCCGGGAGGCTCTTTGCGCTTCCCTAAATTCTCAGGGAAAGATACCATCTTGAGATCTAAAATATCCAATCGCTTATTGCAAAGAGTAATTAAAGTATTCATGCGATGGATACTACCATTAAGATGTTTGAGGGGTTCATTATACTTTTGCAATTCAACCATATGTTTGTGCAAATCATCAAGTTTGTCTAATATTTGAACTCCCTCTGGGGTGAAAGAAAACCCTTTCTTTTGTGGAGGAACCCCCAAAATTCCTTCTAAGATTTCATAGGCAGCATTAACATCAAGCTCGATAAAATTCCGTTTTGAGGCAAAACCTAAAAGTTGTCTATGATGCAAAGACAATCCTACATAAAAATTACGAAGCAAAATTTTTGCGTCTCCTTTTAAGTTGCAAACACGGTAGGATTCCATTAGCCTATACCAAGCATCTTTCAAATTTTCTCCTTGTCTTTGTTTGAAGTATAAAACTTCAAAATCTGGTAACAAAGGAGGAGAGGTCAAACTAGCCATTATGACTAGAAAGCAAGAACGCGAATAGGTCTGACAAGAAAACGGCGAACGAAAAAGAGGGCGAATAAAACGGCAAATTTTTGTGAAGTGGGGGAGAGGAAAACGAGAGGCAAATGGCAAATAATGTAAATTGCGAGGAGATGAGATTTGCGATTAGGAACCTGGTATATGTTGTAGATCCTCCCCGGCAACAGCGCCAGAAATTCCTTTTGATGCGGCTTGAAGCTACGTCGGTATTTCCCCAAAGAGGAAGGGATGATGCAGCACAGCGACGGTAGGTATTTCCCTCAGTGATGAGACCAAGGTTATCGAACCAGTAGGAGAACCAAGCAACACTACGTAAACAGCACCTGCACACAAATAACAAATACTCGCAACCCGACGTGTAAAAGGGGTTGTCAATCCCTTTCGGGCAACGGCGCCAAAAATTGGCAAACGGACGTGAGAGAGTAGTAAATATTGATAGATCGAACGCCAAATAAAATAAAGTGCAGCAAGGTATTTTTGTATTTTTGATTTAATAGATCTGAAAATAAAAGTTGCAAATAAAGAAAAGAGCGAATAGCAAAACAAATCTTGAAAGCAAATATATTGGAAAAGAGACCCGGGGGACGTAGGTTTCACTAGTGGCTTCTCTCGAGAAAAATAGCAAACGGTGGGTGAAAAAATTATTGTTGGGCAATTGATAAAACTTCAAATAATCATGACGATATCCAGGCAATGATCATTATATAGGCATCACATCCAAGATTAGTAGACCGACTCCTGCCTGCATCTACTACTATTACTCCACACATCGACCGCTATCCAGCATGCATCTAGTGTACTAAGTTCATGGAGAAACGGAGTACTGCAATAAGAATGATGACATGATGTAGACAAGATCTATTTATGTAGAAATAGACCCCATCGTTTTATCCTTAGTAGCAACGATACATACGTGTCGGTTCCCCTTCTATCACTAGGATCAAGCACCGTAAGATCGAACCAACTATAAAGCACCTCTTCCCATTGCAAGATAAATAGATCAAGTTGGCCAAACAAAACCCAAATATCGGAGAAGAAATACGAGGTTATAAGCAATCATGCATATAAGAGATCAAAGAAGACTCAAATAACTTTCATGGATAAAAAGATAGATCTGATCATAAACTCAAAGTTCAACGGATCCCGACAAACACACCGCAAAAAGAGTTACATCATATGGATCTCCAAGAGACCATTGTATTGAGAATCAAACGAGAGAGAGAAAGCCATCTAGCTACTAACTACGGACCCGTAGGTCTACAAAGAACTACTCACGCATCATCGAAGAGGCACCAATGGAAGTGGTGAACCCCTCCATGATGGTGTCTAGATTGGATCTGGTGGTTCTAGACTCTGCGGCGGCTGGAATTGATTTTCTTCGACTCCCCTAGGGTTTATGGAATATTGGGGTATTTATAGAGCAAAGAGGCGGTTCGGGGGGTACCCGAGGTGGGCACAACCCACCAGGGCGCGCCTGGGCCTCCAGGCGCGCCCTGGTGGGTTGTGCTCCCCTCGGAGCACCCCCCCAGGCGCTTCTCCGGCCCACTGGATGTCTTCTGGTCCAAAGAAATCCACAAAAAGTTTCGCTGCGTTTGGACTCTGTTTGGTATTGATTTCCTTCGATGTAAAAAACATGCAAAAAAACAGCAACTGGCACTTGGCACTATGTCAATAGGTTAGTACCAAAAAATGATATAAAATGACTATAAAATGATTGTAAAACATCCAATGATGATAATATAACAGCATGGAACAATCAAAAATTATAGATACGTTGGAGACGTATCACTCCTTCCTTTTGGGATTCATCTGTCCTGAGCTATAGCCTTTGGCCTATAATGGATAACAATACCAACCCACATTTGAATTACCTTTTATTTAGAAATCATCATGGGGGAGGGAAGTTCCCCCATCTAAATGTATTACTCAAGTGGCCAGCAACCGAGTTGTTTACATGGATATAGTGACACACATAGAGAGGTATTTTTTCAAAATGGGAGTTGAAAGCCCTGTCCTCTGCATAATTCTGTTGCACACATACAATCTTATTAATTATTAAGTAGCATATAGAACAAAGATAACCACGGTGGAGCCATTACAAGACATGAAATTAGCACCTATCACTACATCGACTTCTTTCATAGCGACGTCTTCAAGAAAAGGGTACCTGACCTCGCGCCACCATCTCCAGGCCTGGATGGAGATGGTCATGACAATGGATTTTCATCCTTGTTGCTGAGACCAATAACTTAAGGCTAGTATATCAACAAGGAGACAATGCCTTGAACAAGGTAACAACAAAGTTTCGTTGCTACTGAGCCCAACCAATAAAGGTCAAGAAGAGTTCCACTCCAGACATTAAGCGGCGTTTCAGTTAGCATCTTGATGACAAATCGTTCGATAGTCCCATTCGCCAGTATCCACACCAGGAACAAAAGGCACTAGTAGATTGGTGGGACATCTTTCTACCTCAGACCACCGCTACGGCTAGAAGGCGGGTCACCCATGTCTCGACACGGATTTGACCGCTGCCACCCCAAACCATAGCCACCAAACTGTTGGAGCCGCTACCCCGGAGCTAAATGCTGACTTGGAATCACCGACGTGCCCCTCACTCCTTAGCGCTAGATGTTATTGCTCGTGCCATGAACCTTCTCTTGCAATGCTCGTCGCACTTGCACCAGATGAAAAACTTTGCACTGCATGTGACAACCATCGTCGTGTCGCATATAGGCCGATGCGCCTGCATGTGCGACATTGCGCCCCTTGATTTCCTTGTCACGGTCATCGTGGGCCGCAGCTACCACCATGAATAGCCCTCATAAGATCCGTCCATCGCCGCCCATGCTATTGTGACGAATCGGAGGCCGTTGCCACTACTATTTCTGTCGTGGCCTATGGAGGGCATCACCCCTTCACCTCCTCGCCCATAGGCTCATCCATGTATGCCACAACATGCACGACCACCACCGTCGCATGTGACCGGCGTTCACTCAGGCCAAAGCCGTGCTTGTCCATCACCCTTTTCCCCATCGTTTCAGTGTTCATTACTTTCTTCAGATATATGAAACAAGAAAAATCTTATTTATGCTCTTTATTTAGGATTGATGTTGTGCTGGCTGTTTCGCATTATACCCATTTTGTTAGCCAAAGCTTGCTCCATCCGTTCGCATGCTGTGTTATATGGAGTCCAAGCCAAAACATCAACAAACATTTGGCCATCGTCATGTATAAGAGCATCTCCAGCCGTTCGGCCCCCCAAGGGCTTGAAATAGCGCATCTTGGGGGCTAACCGGCTATATTTTCGGCGTGGGGGCTCCGGTTCCCCCCCCCCCCCCCCCCCCCCCCCCCCCCCAAGTTCGCCCCCAGCCGCCGAGTTAAAACTCAAATTCGGCACAAATTTGGCCCAAATTCGGCACACTTCGGCACAAATTCAGCAAAAACTAATTTTTATTACATAGTGCATCACAGAAATCAATACAAATCAAATAGTTCAACGTAGCAAACTCATAATTCGAAAACAAATTAAAACACATCGAACTAGGCTTGCCCTTGAGCCTCCATAGGTGCTCCACTAGATCGTGCTGCAGTTCTTGATGCACCTGTGGGTCTCGGATCTTCTGACGCATATTGAGGAAGGCAGCCCATGCTGCCGGTACCTGGTGATCAACAGTTGCAAGAGGACCCTGCCTGAAATATGGTTCAGTGTCAAACACTGGCTCTTCCTGCTCGCTCTCGATGATCATGTTGTGCAAGATGACACAACAATTCATCACCTCCCACATCTGAGATTTCGACCTGGTCAGAGTGGGGTACCGAACAACAGCAAATCAAGATTGGAGCACACCAAATGCTCGCTCGACATCCTTCCTGCAAGCCTCCTGACACTTAGCAAAGTAGGAGTTCTTGCCTCCTGGCACAGGGTTTGAGATAGTCTTCACAAGTGTGGACCATCTTGGATAGATACCATCTGCTAGGTAGTATCCCTTGTTGTAGTGGCGCCCATCGACCTCGAAGTTCACCGGAGGAGCATGACCTTCAACAAGCTTGGCAAAGACATTTGAGCACTGCAGTACGTTGATGTCATTACGAGTTCCGGGCATACCAAAGAATGAGTGCCAAATCCAGAGGTCTTGTGTAGCCACTGCCTCAAGTACCACACTGCAAACTCCTTTGGCGCCTTTGTACATCCCCTGCCAACCAAATGGACAGTTTTTTCATGCCCAATGCATGCAGTCGATGCTTCCAAGCATCCCAGGAAATCCTCTTGTTGCATTCTGTGCTAGGATCTGAGCAGTGTCTTCAGCATTGGGTGATCACAAGTATTGTGGTCCAAACACTTCCACCACTGCCCTGCAGAACTTGTACAAACACTCAATGGTGGTGGACTCAGCCATGCGTCCATAGTCTTCATGTATATCACCGGGAGCTTTGTATACAAGCATCCTCATAGCTGTCGTGCACTTCTGGAGTGAGGAGAATACAACTGTACTGGTGCAATCCTTCTTGCAAATGAAATAGCTGTCGAACCCCCGGATGGCATTCACAATATTCAGGAAGAGCTTCCGGCTCATCCGATAATGGCGCCAAAATACTTTCTCGCCATGCAGTGGAGCGTCGGCGAAGTAGTCGGCGTAGAGCAAGCAATAGCCCTGCATTCCATGCCTCTGCTTCTCGGCGGCCCGGCGCCGAGCCACCTTGTCGCGGCTTTGCATTGTTCGCGAACAAGCCGGCCTGAGCGGCGTGGATCATGAGGTGCTCTTCATCGTCGGTGTCGGCCTCGACTTCCTCCTCCATTAGAGCCGCGAACGCCTCCTCGTCGTCAGAGTCCATCGCCGAACAGGCAAATCGCCGAACACCTCACGGGCGTCGTGGGTGGGCAGCCGCCGGTATCCCCGCATGCGTGGTCGGAGTCCTGGAAAGCTCGCCCAAGAGCGGGATGGAGGCTGTTGTGGAGAAATCCTCTCTTTTCGGCGGGGGAGTGGCCTTTCTAGCGGCGGAGCAGCGGCTGTGGGCAGGTGGGTGGCGTCGGGATCGGCATGGCGGCAAAAGGAAAAGTGGCGTCTTGCCGCGCGCGGGTCGAATCTGGGCGGGAAAAAGGCGTTTCTCGCCTGACAGTGGTGGCCCACGCGCCACTTTTCCTTCCGCCCCCCAAGTGCCCCGCCAGTGCGCTGGGTTCGGCCTGGGATCGCCGGGCCAAAAAATGGGCCGAACCGGCGGAATTCGGCGTCCTGGGGGCGCGACTGGGGGATTTTTTTGCGCTGGCGGAAAAAAAGGCGTCTTGGGGGGGCTCTTGGGTGTGTGGCCGGAGATGCTCTAACACTTAGCACCACACGAAGCATGTATTTCACACTGCAGTAAAACATCTGCTAAATCTTGATTCATTGGCTCATGTCCTACAAAATTACATAGACATGGATTTATAGAGAGAACAGTGGACTATATATGAGTTGCAGGAGTAATGGCAGAATAAACAAAACAACTACTTATATGCATGGGAATCTTCAGCTATAAAAGGCAGCAAGAACTTGAATTGCAATGGTGCATGCCATAGACACTGGATGTCTGGATCCCTCCTTGAGTGACAAAAGTAGCTCAGTTTCTGTTTGTCATGTCCACAATAACCGGATTTATTTGAGTTTGTTATAGGTTTGGGAGGTACCAGGGATTTGACAATGTTTGTGATGTCAGGATATGCAAAGTTAGCATAATATGCTATCACCAGCAGGTCAGGGCATGCTACGGGAAATCTGTCAGTTCCGATCGCTGGGCTAGGCAATATTGCACGACACACCACTTGGAGATACAGTGCATACATGGTACCAACAATTGTCATGGTCGTTGCGTATGTCTTCGGTTCGTTTTACTACCATAGTGCAACGAGGTTCCGTGGTCTCTAAAAATGTTCTTGACCACTTAATTTTAGCTCGAGCTACTTCGATATTCTTCGGTTGCTATGAGGACTTCCTGGTTCATTATTCTAGTGTTTTGATTCAACCCTTTAGGAAAGTTATGTACATTGAGTCTTGTCAATCTTGTGTCAGGAATCCGGACTCAAAGTGAAGGAAGCTTCAGAAATCTCATAAGGGGCGATGGAAACAACTAATAAGAATAATAGAAGAGTACATAAGAAATCGGCTCAGAGATTAGAGCATCAACCTATATAGTAGAGCTTATACAAGGGAGAATATCTCCTGTAGATTCATTCGTCTCCACTTTAAGATTTATGCAGGACAACATGAGGAAAGTGAATCTAGATGTAGTATCAATCAACTTGAATCTTATACCTCACCCTACCCTAATTTTACAGCCTGCCTATTGCGTCAATTGGTCCCAAAACACCTAGCCCGGCCCAATTCGCACGTTCATCTCTTAGTCCGCTGCACTTTTGTGTGGCGGTTTCTCACCATTTTTTCTCTCTGTTTTCTAGTTTTCTTTCATTTTTCTTCCGGTTCTTTCTCACCAATTTCTGTTTTTTGGTCCTTTTGTTTTTTCACTAGTAAAATGCATTTTTGTGTGTACTTGAATATATATATTTTTCAAAAATGCTCGGTGAATATTCTTTTAGATATACACAATAAACATTTTTTAGATATACACAATATTTTTTTTAAATACACATAGGGAAAAGAAAAAGGGAGGCAACGCTCTAAACACCGGCTAATACCGCCCAAACCTGGACATGGTGGCTTCAAAACCACTGAAGGGTATCAACCGATTTTAGGGGACTTACCCAAACGATTTTAGGGGCGGTTTCTATAAATCTTTGTTTAGCAAATGGTTTGTTCATAATTTATTTTGAGGGGAAAATGGTTTGTCCATATGAGTTCTCAGAACATCGACGAAGAAATCAGAGGAGGTTGACTCACCTAGCAACCACTCCTCGGAGCACTAGCGGAGCTTCAGCAAGGCTAGATGGGCCATGGCCCGCCCAGCCCATTGCCAAAAATTGAAGAGTATAGGTAAAAATTGAGCCTTCTCAGAGAAAAAAAAAAGGTTTCCTTCAGCACGGGCCGCTTCGGCCCGCCCAACCATTTTTGGGTAGCTCCACCACTGCCTCGGAGGCCATGAGTCCTCAGAACATCGACGAAAATGCCGAGCATCCAGCCCATTCATACCTTTTGGTGTCACATGGGCCCGAAGAAACAATTTCATTCGGCCCAATTACTAGCCCGGATCGCCAATAAACACCGTGACCCACCTGCAGTGATACATCTGTGAGGGAAAAATCGGTATTTGAGTCTAGGGGAGGTGTGATCGCCAATAAACACCATACAATCCGTTAGGACAATTTAGTACAATAAGCCTTGTGAATCTTTGTGTCTATAGTCTGGTCGTGGTGAATGGAGGTTCAGAAATCTCTCCGGGGCGATGGAAACAACTAAAACAATAAATAGTATGTAAGAAATCAGAGGTTAGAGCACGAACCTATAGTAGAGCTTATACAAGGGAGAATATCTCCTTTTTTTTAGAAACGGGAGAATATCTCCTGAAGCGGAGCTTATGGTGCACCCTCAAGGCATTGATGACGAGATCAGAGGAGGCAGGCTCACTGACCATGGTCCACCAAGCAAGAGGTGACCCAGAGACGAAAATGCCTAGCATCCAGTCCATTCAAACCTTTTGGTGTCACATGGGCCCGACAAAACCATTTCCCTCAGCCCAACTACTGGCATGTATCGCCAATAAACACCGGGACCCACCTGCGTTGACACATCCGTTAGGGCAAAATTGGTATTTGAGCCGAGCGGAGGTGGGGGGTTAAACCATAGCTGGCGGCACCCTCGTATATAACTGGGCACCCCTTCAGCCTCCGACAATAACTGTCTTCAGATTTGAGAGACAAGTAAAATGTTCTTTATGCTCTTCAGTTTGGTAATTTTGGCTCTTGGTTTGGTTAGGAATTGTTGTTGCACAATCTCTGCAATGATGTGTTGAATACCCTTCATAGTTTCGTGGAGTTGGATAAAAATTTCTTAGCTCTCCTGTCTATTATTTTGCGGAGATATGTTTTTTAATAAAATGTTTTGGCTCTTGATAGGCTTCACATTATATATGCCCATTTTCTTGGGAAAAAGCTTGCCCGTCCGCTACCATACTGTTTATATGGAGCCGATACACCAACAGACATTTCATCATCGTCGTGTCCTACAAAATTTCATAGACATGGATCTGTAAAGACGAGATGGACCAAATAGATATGGATGTGAAGGATTCATCATGTGGACCTATTAAATCAAGCCAGCGGGCATACAATGGACAATATATGAGTTGCCAGAGTAATGACAGAAGTAAACAAAACAACTACTCACCGACATTGAAATTTTCAGCTATAAAAGACATCAAAAACTTGGACTGCAATAGTGCATGTCATAGATACAGATCCCTCCTTGAGTAAGGAAAATAGCTTAGTTTGTTTGTCATGTCCAAAATAGTTGGATTTGAGTTTGTTATAGGTTTGGGAGGTACCGAGGATTTGAAAATGTTGGAGATGTGCACATATGCAAAGTTAGCATAATATGCAATCATGAACAGGTTTGGAGATGCTACAGCGATTCTCTGGACTCTTCTCATTGGGCTAGGCAATATTGCACGACATACCAAGAATTGGAGATAAAGTGTTGTTGTGTATATCCTCGGTTCCTGTTACTATCTTAGTGCAACGAGGTCCCGCAGTCTCAAATGTTCTTGACCACTTATGTTAACTCGAGTTAATTTAAGTATTCTTTGGTTGCTATTAGGATTTCCTGGCGCATTATGCGAGTGTTTTGATTCAATCCTTGAGTAAAATGTAGTACACTCAGTCTTGTGAATCTTGTGTCAGTAGTCTTGACTCACCTGCTCCCAGTTGATATAATTTTCCTAAAAATCTAGTATAAATTGTATAACACAGATAATATTAGTCTGCTAATAATTTGGCATGCCCTGTTCTGGTGGGGCTCGTGCGGGTGCTATCCAAACAGCTCCAAAGATTCAGAATGACCTATATGCCAATTGAGGAACTAATCTTCACAACATGATCTAGTGGGGATTGACAGTATGTGTGTTGTTCAAGAAATTATGTACTTTGATATGCATAGAGACACCCATTACAAGCATGAATAGTAAATCCATAAAACAGGTTCAAATACCTAAAAAGGATAACACCACGCAATGGTATTGTCTTTTGCATGCTTGTAAAATTCCGTATAATAAGATTTTTTACACTTACGGTCAGAAAAAGTTGGCACTCCGAGAAAGCACAATGTCCATAATTTTGCGATATCTAATTCAATTGGATTTTTCCAAGCAGGACAACAAGAGCAGAGGAAATCAAGATGTAGTGTCTGAATCGTAGACCTCACACTAATCTATTTTTACAACCCACCTCTTGCGTCAAATTGATGCCAAACATGTGGGTGGGCGTTCGTTCTTCGTCCGCCGCACATTTTGTGCAGCGGTTTCTCACCAGTTTTCTCGTTGTATTTCGGTTTTCCTTCATTTTTCTTCCGGTTCTCTCGTCTCCCTCTTTTTTCTTCCCAGTTTTGTTTTTTGATCCATTTGGTTTTTGCTAGTAATATACATTTCTTGTGTGTACTTAAATAGTTTTTCTTCAAAAATGCTCGGTGAATATTTTTTAGATATACACTCTTTAAAATACACATAGGGAAAAGAAAAAAAGGGAGTCAACGCTCTAAACACCGGCAAATACGGCCCAAAATTGGACGTGGTGGCTTCAAAACTACTGAAGGGTTGATTTATGGTTTCCTATTTTTGAGGACCAAAATTGAATTCAAGGATATGTTTCCATTGGGATAATTTAAGGGTGGTTTCTATAAATCTTTTTTTCTTAACAAATGGTTTTCTCCACGAGTCCTCAGAACATTTTGACAAAAAAAATCAGAGGGAGGCATCATAGGACGCAATGGGCTATATATGCAGCGAGTTAGCTACTTTCATTCGTGGTAGTCCTATGAAAGTTCAAGTGAACAGGGACGTGCACACCAAGATCTCTGCGAAGGAACAAAATGCATTCTTGCTGAGAGCCCTCGCCGCTGAGAGCTCCGTCGCTCCGAGGACGACGGCCACCACTCCCCGTCGCTCCTTGATCCGAGGACGGCGGCCACCGCCACCCGTCGTAGCTCACTCCGAGTACGACGGCCACTTCACACACAGATACGGCCTGCCGCCCCTTCGTCCGCCGCTGCATGCACACGCTGACCCTATAGGTAAACTTGCACGGCGTGAAGCTACCAAGGTTCGATCTTTGACCTCGTTTGCTTTGTCGGTTTTCCCTCGCCAAACCCTAGTTCCACTCCCTCGCTTGTCATCGTCTTGCTCCTCCTACTCTTGGTCCCTGCTCTGTCTAGGTTACCTTCTTGCATGAACAACGTTTCTCCTCTGCATGTGCATTGTAGCTGTTTTCCATCCTGCATTCTCTAGGTCCCTTCTCCGGCATACAGTACAGAGCTCTTCCTCCACCCTTGTTCCCTAGGAATCCTTCGTCAACCTGCGTCTTGTACTCTTCCTGGGTTGATCCGCTACCCCTTTGGACTCTGGGTACGTTATGAGGCCGCCCGATGAGGTCGGAAATCTCTTTGAGGATCGTATGCTCGAGCGGTATAGTTGCGGCACTGTCTCGGCATTCGCCGGTGCCCGACAGGCATCCCACCTTCACGCCCGCTTGTTAACCAGGGGAATTTTTTGCTCGCCGGAGTTCGTCGCGAAACTCCTGCATCACAGGTTCGGGGGCTCCCCGGCCGGCTTTCGAGTCCGACCGTTGTCTGTTGGCCAGTTTGAATTCGAAGTTGCCCATGCGGGTGTTGCATGGGAGATCGTACGACCGAAGGTATGGCACTGGGGTGCAATCGTCGTTCGCTTCTCGATGCGATCTCCGCCTGCACGTCCACGCCCGAGGGTGCCAGCCTGCGACCGCACGCGCCCTGCACGTCAAGCCCTCCCGTCGATTCTAGGCCCCCATCCTGACGCGCCCTCGCACTCCACCTCCACCTCGCAAGGGGTGCGCGATCGACGTGCTCCGGGTTTCCTGCGATCTGCCGTGCACGAGGCTGCATGGATACATGCCCCAAGCGCTCGTAATCATGCACCCAACGCCTTAAATCCCTATTCCACGCTGGCGGCCGAACCGCACGGCCAATCAGCCCGCTCCCCGCGCGGGCGCGCTGATGATGACTTCCTCCTTAGACTAGCCACAGTGGGTAATTACTACCTCTACAATGAAGAGTAACATATGTGTGATGTCATGCAACACTTCATTTATTAGGTTATAGACTCATCTTGCTTTGGTAGATGTGATGTTACTCATAGTACTAGTAACTAGCTATGTTACTACATGTCTCTCTTCCTTCATTAATTGATTGCCACATCATCTATTTTATCTAGATATGTGTGATGTTACCATCTATGTTACTCCCACTGTGGGTAGTCTTAGCCCAGTCGAGCCTGACAGCTATTGCGCGCCCCAACTTAATGACACGGTGGTGCTCTGCCATCATTCCTACCTGCAGGCCCTCCTGTCTAACCTAGTACCTGGGAAGGACGCGCCCACTGCAACACGCACAGCAGCCTATGCAGCAAAGCGTTTCACAAAGCCAAAAGATTTGCATCTTCGCTGCTTTAGATGCCTCTCCTATCAGCACCGGAGGAAAAGATTGTCATGATCCCATAGTCTGCTGGACCTGCCACTGGGTGGGACACACTTCATCCCAGGGCAACCCCGAGCGCACCCGCAGCGCCCTCTCCGCTTCCTGCACCTCCGCCACTCCTATTTATAGCAGGACGGAGCAGCCACAGCCACTTCACAACACCCTAGCTCTTGCGCCACCAAGCCTTAACGCCCTAGCCCCTCTCCCCACTGAGCTCAACCCCCTCCCCGCCCAACCTCCCTCGATGTGTTCTACCCCATGCTCCCAGATCAGAATGCCCTTGTCTGCCTCGTCAATATCACTCCGCCCATGCCAAGCTTCCTCCCGTGGCTCAAGCGCCTCTTCCGCGAGCAGCTTGGCATCTCGGAGGTTCACTTCGCCGGCTGCACCACGGGCACTATCTTTGTTGTCTTCCTCCGTGAGGCGGAGCAGGCAGCCGCCATGAGGGCGAGCCCCATTGAAACCGCCTCCCGCCGCGTCGATATCCTCCCCCACAACGCCGACGACAACGCTTTCACCTTCGCCTTTCGCCACATTGTCAGCTTATCGCTGGAGAAGATGCCCCTCAACCTGTGGGATCAGAGGGGCGTCTCTTCTAGCGTGGCTGGCTTTGCTTGCTTGCTTGGCGTTAACCATGTCTGCCTCCATGGGAACAACTTCTCTTGCAACCTCCTGTTGGCCAAGGTCGAGGCTCTCCAGCACATCCTACACCACCTCACCTTCCACCGCATTGACGGCGCTGGCATCTACGCCGACGTTATCATTAATGAAGTCTAGGACGTGGCACGCACGCTGGGCTCCCCCTCCTCCCCTCCTCTACCACCCAACGCCTTCCCCCTGGAGGGCGGTGAACACGCCCCCCCCCCCCCCACGCGGGCTGCGTCGTGGCCTTGCTAACCCACGCGCTACGCAGGACATCAACGAGAGCATGTCGGACCTTGCCTTCCGCGCCTTCCAATATCCACACCTGGCCACTTTTGGCGATTCCATATCCATGCTAAAAGTTTTTGCCAAACCTAGATTCCAGAGATACGCCACCTTCGCCATTCCCACAATTCAGGAGGTCGCTCACGAGGACGAGGATCGGCTGTGCCTTAAGCCTGTCCTCATGGCAGCGGACGTCAGGCTACCGCATACCACAGCGGCCTTCGACGCCGATACTCTCACTTTCACCTTCTCAGTCAAGATGAGCAACTGCCATTCGGCCTCGATGGTAGTCCTTGCAGGGCAGGCCACCGTGGACCACGGCTGCTTCCTCTGCTTCGATCTCAACCGAGGGCAAGTTGAGCATCACAGCTACCGCTCCATCTTGTTCAAGCTCTGGCCTAAAACCCTCGCAGGCAAGTTCTGCTCCCGCACCTTGCCTCTGCTGCCCTCGATCGAGTGTAAGCATCCACCAAAAAACCCTGTGCCCAGCTCTCTGGTGCCAGATGTTGGGCCCCTCCTCTCCCTCGCAGGAGAGCCCACCTTCCCCTCGCTTAAAATGCCGCTGGCCCAAATCAGGGTGCAGGCCCATCAAGTGTTGAACACCCGCCCTATCTGCACAACGCCCATCAGGCCGGTCCCAGGCCCCTTTGTGGGCTTGCTCCCAACCGAATTCCTCTCCCCTGTCGCCTGCACTAACCTACAACACTCCTCCTGTGCTATCCTGCCCGCAGCGGTGGCCACTAGATTCTACAGCTGCCGCGCACCCGCATCTGAGCCCACCACCGACGAGCGGCGCACCTCCCCCCCACCCTACAGCTCCTCCAACCAGCCACCATCACCATCTCCGATGACTCCCCAGCGTCGGACCTGCCGGCCATGGAGCAAGCTTAAGCCTCATATGCCCCGCCTGCTAAGGATGCCCCTCCGGTGGCAGTGGACGTGTCTCCCAATGCTACGGCCGCCTCCCCTCGCCGCAGCACGCGCATCCAGAAGCTGTATGACGGGATTTGCCTGGGCTCCGTCGAGCGCGCCTCCAAGGGCAAGGCTTCATCCAACCCATCTGACAGTGGGGCGGCCCGGCGCCGCTCGCCAGGGCGAAAGCGGGGAAAGGCTCAGAGGGCCACAGACGTCCTCAAGCTGCCGCTCCGCGACACGCCAAGGCCGCTCACCCATGGCAAGGCCAAGCTACTTGCTCGCTGCTGTGATCTGAATGAAGAGGTGGTCTTCGCGGACGCCTCCCCCCTGCTGAATCGGGTGACGCCTCTGCCTCCTCTGAGTCCAACGGATCTACCCATGGATAGATGCCCCTTCGAAGCTATCATTTCTCAGTTTCTGTGTTACTGCAAGATGCTAGAAGCCTGCTCTTGTTGTAGTCTATCGGTAGTAGTTTGTCATCCTGATGTATGGCCCCTGGGGGCGTTGTGTCTGCATTGTACTGCATGTTTCCTATTCCTCTACTTTGCATCTTGCATCATGAACCATGTAAGCTCTCATGAGCACCTTTGTTATCAAGCAATCGTTCTTTGTTATCCTTTTTACATTCTTGCTCCTCATGTCTCCCAAGATGTCTCTTTCTGTCCTTATGAGGGTCTCTAGTTCGAACGTTAGGGGGCTTGGCGATTCTGACAAATGCACTCTAATCAAAGATGCTCTCTTGGCTAGTCGATCGTCTGTGGTTTGCATGCAGGAATCAAAGTTGCAGCAGCTGGATTTGAGGAAGGCGGCCACCTTCCTTCCTGTAGGCCTGAGGTCGTTCATTTACATGCCGGCGAGTGGGTCCTCAGGTGGGCTTGTTCTTGCCTGGGACAATAGTGTGGTCCAAGGCACGGAGATAGCAAAGAACATATTCTACATCACCATGAAGTTTCAGTCCAGAAGCAACAACAACAGCTTTGCTCTATCCACAGTTTATGCTCCTTGTGAAAATGAAGACATACCCGAATTCTTTGATGCTATGTATCAAGTGTCTCAGGTACTAGCTCGTCCGTGGATTATACTGGGAGATTTCAACATGTATAGATACGCCCATGAAAAATCTCAGGGAAGGAAGAACTGGTCTCCGATGGACACCTTCAATTCCTGGATCCGTCAAAATGCTTTGGATGATATTGACATCTCAAACCCCACCTTCACCTGGTCGAACAAAAGACTGGAGCCAACTCTTATCAAGGTGGACAGAATTCTTGTCAATGCAAACTGGAACCTGAGTTTTTTGGACACTATGGCAGCTGCTCTTCCGTTAACAACTTCAGACCATGCCTTGGTTGCAGTGGATTTCTGCAAAAAAGCACCCAAGTGCCCTTTCTTCAGGTTTGAAAATCACTGGTTGCAGGTGCCAGCGGTACGGGACCTGGTCACGACTCTTTGGCAAAGAGGCTGCAGGCCCTTCGCCTCGGCTTTGTCCCTCCTCAGCTTCAAGTTAGGAAGGCTAAGTGCGGCAATCAGAAAATGGAACAGATCAAGCACGCCCTTGCAGTTAACCTTGGACAACTGTAAGCATGTGGTACAGTTCCTAGATGCGATGGAAGAGAGAAGACACCTCACTAGGCTTGAATACTGACTGAGGAAGCACGCAAACGCAAAGGGGCAACAGCTGATACTATGGCAGAGCATGGCTTGGAGGCGACGAGTAAAGATCCGGGACTGTCTGTTGGGCGATGAGAACACTAAGTTCTTCCATGCTGCTGCTAACTACCAACACAGGAAGAATCGGGTGAGGCTCTTGATCGAGGACGGAGTTGAATTCTTCGATGAACAAGTAAAGCTGAGGATCGCCACGGGCTTCTTCAGGGGAATTTTTGGAAAACCAAGAACCTCTATACCATCACTTGACCCTGCTCAGCTGTATGACCATGCTGATTTGGCAGCCCTTGAAGAGCCTTTTACTTGGGGCGACGTGGCGAGTATTATCCAAAAAACTCCGAACAACAGGAGCCCGGGGCCTGATGGTTACACAAACGAGTTTTACAAGGAGTTTAAGGAGCTGCTCAAGGATGACTTGTTAGGTTTCTTTCAAGAATTCTATGATCACGGAGGCAATCTGCAAGACATTAATCTGGCCAACATTGTGCTTATACCGAAAAGAGATGGCCCTACTGATATCAAAGATTTTTGTTCGATCTCTCTGGTACACAGTCTGCCCAAGCTGGTCACGAAGGTCCTAGCAGTATGGCTACAATGCCTCATCCCAGCTCTTATCCACCCTTTGCAGTCAGGTTTCTTACCCGGACGATGCATCTTGGAGAACTTTGCGCTAGCTGCGGAGTTGGTACAACAAGCTTACAAGAGAAAGAAACCTATGGTTGTACTAAAGCTAGATTTCCAAAAAGCTTTTGATACTGTAAGCTGGGATGCTCTGCAATAGATTTTTGTGGCAAGGGGCTTTGGACAACGATGGGCCAGGTGGATCTCCAACATCTTCAGCTCTAGCTCAGCACAGATTATGATGAATGGACACCTCGGAGAGAAGATCATTTCCAGGTGTGGTCTAAGGCAGGGCGATACCCTCTCACCGTACCTCTTCCTTTTAGTGGCAGATGTCCTACAACAACTCTGCGAGAAGGAATACAGGGCTAGGGTGCTCAAGAACCCTCTTGGTGTGTGATACGTCTCCATCGTATCTACTTTTCCAAACTCTTTTGCCCTTGTTTTGGACTCTAATTTGCATGATTTGAATGGAACTAACCCGGACTGACGTTGTTTTCAGTAGAATTGCCATGGTGTTATTTTTGTCCAGAAATAAAAGTTCTCGGAATGACCTGAAACTTCACGGAGATTAGTTTTGGAATAAATAAAAAATATTGGCGTAAAAATCAACCGAAGGGGGCACACACCCTGTCCACAAGGGTGGGGGCGCGCCCTCTATCCTTGTGGGCCCCCTGGACCTCCATCGACCTCAACTCCAACTCCATATATTCACGTTCGGGGAGAAAAAATCGGAGAGAAGGATTCATCGCATTTTACGATACGGAGCCGCCGCCACCTCCTGTTCTTCCTCGGGAGACCAGATCTGGAGTCCGTTCGGGGCTCCGGAGAGGGGAAATCATCGCCGTCGTCATCATCAACCATCCTCCATCACCAATTTCATGATGCTCACCGCCGTGCATGAGTATTCCCATCGAAGGCTTGCTGGACGGTGATGGGTTGGATGAGATTTACCATGTAATCGAGTTAGTTTTGTTAGGGTTTGATCCCTAGTATCCACTATGTTCTAAGATTGATGTTGCTATGACTTTGTTATGCTTAATGCTTGTCACTAGGGCCCGAGTGCCATGATTTCAGATCTGAACCCTTTATGTTTCCATGAATATATTTGTGTTCTTGATCCTATCTTGCAAGTTATAGTCACCTACTACGTGTTATGATCCGGCAACCCCGGAGTGACAATAGTCGGGACACTTCGCGGTGATGACCGTAGTTTGAGGAGTTCATGTATTCACTAAGTGCTAATGCTTTGGTCCGGTTCTCTATTAAAAGGAGGCCTTAATATCCCTTAGTTTCTTTTAGGACCCCGCTGCCACAGGAGGGTAGGACAAAAGATGTCATGCAAGTTCTTTTCCATAAGCACGTATGACTATATTCGGAATACATGCCTACATTATATTGATGAATTGGAGCTAGTTCTGTGTCACCCTGTGTTATAACTGTTGCATGATGAATGCCATTCGACATAATTATCCATCATTGATCCATTGCCTACGAGCTTTTCACATATTGATCTTTGCTAAGTTACTTTTCCGTTGCCACTGTTCCAATTGCTACAAAACTGCTACTGTTACTTTTGCCACCGTTACCGTTACTTCTATACTACTTTTCTACTAAATACTTTTCTGCAAATATTAAGTCTTTCAGGTGTGGTTGAATTGACAACTCAGCTACTAATACTTGAGAATATTCTTTGGCTCCCCTTGTGTCGAATCAATAAATTTGGGTTGAATACTCTACCCTCGAAAACTGTTACGGTCCCCTATACTTGTGGGTTATCAAGACCTTTTTCTGGCACTGTTGCCGGGGAGCATAGCTCTATTCTCTGAGTCACTTGGGATTTATATCTGTTGATCACTATGAGGAATTTGAAAGATACTAGAACCAAGATTTTTTCCTCTACTACGAGGGGAGGTAAGGAACTGCCATCTAGCTCTGCACTTGATTCACCTTCTGTTTTAAGTAAGCTTGTGACACCTACACCTGCTAGTAATTCTGATATGTCACAAGTAATTGATGATACCACTTCTGCTATGCATGATGCTAATGATGATACTACTGCTTTGCTTGATAATACTGTGCCACTAGGTGAATTTCTTGATGAACAACTTGCTAGGGTTAGAGAAAATGAAATTGCTGAAACTGATGATATTATTGAAACTGAAGATTATGATGCTCCCCCTAGATATGAATTGCCTATTGTACCTGAGGGTTATATTATGGATGAAGAAACTGCTAGAGACTTTCTTGCTTGCAATGATAGAGAAGATCTTAAGAAACTATTAGCTAAGCTGAAAGAAAAATCCTTGAATGCTAGAATGAAATATGATCCCAATTTTGCTACTTCACCTATCTTTGTTACTGATAAGGATTATGAATTCTCTGTCGATCCTGAGTTAATTACTTTGGTTGAATCTGATCCTTTCTATGGTTATGAATCTGAAACAGTTGTGGCACATCTTACTAAACTGAATGATATAGCCACCCTATTTGTTCATGAGGAAAAAATTCATTATTACTATATTCTTAAGTTGTTTCCTTTCTCGTTAAAGGGTGATGATAAGTTATGGTTTAATTCTCTTGCTCCTGGTTGTGTGCGTAGTCCCCAGGATATGATTTATTACTTCTCTCAAAAATATTTCCCTGCTCATAAGAAACAAGCTGCCTTACAGGAAATATTTAACTTTGTGCAATCTGAAAGAGAGAGTCTCCCACAAGCTTGGGGGAGGCTTCTCCAATTACTTAATGCTTTGCATGATCATCCTCTAAAGAAAAATGAAATAGTTGATATCTTTTATAATAGACTAGCCGATGCTTCTAGGGACCACCTAGATAGTTGTGCTGGTTGTATTTTCAGGGAACAAACTGTTGAGCAAGCTGAATTGCTATTGAATAATATATTGAGTAATGATAATGATTGGACACTTCCTGAACCAACTCATAAGCCAACTCCGAAGAAAAGAGGTATTCTATTTCTCAGTCCTGAAGATATGCAAGAGGCAAAGAAATCTATGAAAGAAAAAGGTATTAACGCTGAAGATGTTAAGAATCTACCACTTATTGAAGAAATACATGGTCTTGATAACCCGACACAGGTAGTAGAGGTAAATTCTCTTTATAGATTTGATGAAGGTGATATTCCTCATAATAAGTCTGCTAGTCAATGCTTGGATGAGTTTGATAATTTTATTGTTAAACAAGAAAATTTCAATGCTTATGTTAGTAGACAATTGAAACATAATGCTTACATGCTTGACCACTTGGGTAATTATATGAGTAGAACTGTTAATGATCTTAAGCTTATTAGTAAACATGCTTCCATGGTTACAACTCAAGTAGAACAAGTACTTAAAGCATAGGATGATTTGCTTAATGAGTTGAATAATAAGAACAATGATAATGTTGTTAGTGTTATGACTAGAGGTGGTAAAATGACTCAGGAACCTTTGTATCCTGAGGGCCATCCTAAGAGAGTTGAGCAAGATTCTCAGAGAATTAATACTGATGCATCTAGTCCTAGTAATAAAAAGAAAAAGAAAACTGATAGGACTTTGCATACTTCTAGTGAACCTGTCATGGACACACCTGAGAATCCAAATGATATTTCTATTTCTGATGCTGAGACACAATCTGCTGATGAACATGAACCTAGTGATAATGTTAATGATGATGTTCATGTTGATGCTCAACCTAGTAATGATAATGATGTAGAGATTGAACCTGCTGTTGATCTTGATAACCCACAATCAAAGAATTAACGTTATGATAAGAGAGACTTTGTTGCTAGAAAACATGGTAGAGAAAGAGAACCATGGGTTCAGAAACCCATGCCCTTTCCTCCTAAGCCATCCAAGAAAAAGGATGATGAGGATTTTGAGCGCTTTGCTGAAATGATTAGACCTATCTTTTTTGCGTATGCGTTTAACTGATATGCTTAAAATGCCTCCTTATGCTAAGTATATGAAAGATATTGTTACTAATAAAAGGAAGATACCGGAAGCTGAAATTTCCACCATGCTTACTAATTACACTTTTAAGGGTGGAATACCAAAGAAACTTGGGGATCCAGGAGTACCAACTATACCATGCTCCATTAAAAGAAACTATGTTAAAACTGCTTTATGTGATCTTGGAGCCGGTGTTAGTGTTATGCCTTTCTCTTTATATCATAGACTTGAATTGAATAAGTTGACAACTACTGAAATCTCTTTACAAATGGCTAATAAGTCAACTGCTATACCCATCGGTATTTGTGAGGATGTGCCTGTTGTGGTTGCAAATGTTACTATCTTAACGGACTTTGTTATTCTTGATATTCCCGAGGACGACAGTATGTCGATCATCCTTGGTAGACCCTTTTTGAATACTACAGGGGCTGTTATTGATTGCAATAAAGGCAATGTCACTTTTCATGTTAATGGTAATGAGCATACGGTACACTTTCCGAAGAAACAACCTCAAGTTCATAGTATCAATTCTATTGGAAAAATTTCAACTATTACTATCGGAGGTTTTGAATTCTCTCTCCCTACTGTCAAAAAGAAATATGATATTCTTATTGTTGGGGACATGCATATCCCCGTTGAGGTAACTTAGTGTTATTCCAAAATTCTCTGGTTCCATGTTATTCGAAAGAAGTTTGTTAATGAGACTTGATCAACCTTGTTAATGGATTCCTTTTGATGAGCATGAGATGGATGAATTTAGAAGGCACAACTTTATGTACCCACCTCTTACTTTCTATTATTTAGATTTAATGAAGCAAAAATAGTATTTTCTGTCTGTTTTCTGAATTATCCATGAAATAAAAAAAATGACCCGAAAATAAAAGTTCTCCAAATGCCCTGAAAATTTAGTATGGTTTTTTATAGAATATTTGAGAATTTCTGGCACTAAGAACACACCAGGGGGACCACCCACCTGTCCACAAGGACAGAGGGCGCGCCCTACCCCCTGGGCGCGCCCCCAGTCTTGTGGGTCCCATGTGGCCCCCCTTCACTTATTCCAGCACCCATCCACTTTGTCTTCCTCTAGAAAAAAATCATTCCATAGCTCAAACTCGTGTTCTTGCTCATTTTGCTGCCATTTTTGATCTCCTTGTGTAAAGCTCCATTTGCAAAACTGCTTTGGGGGATTGTTCTTCGGTATGTGACTCCTCCAATGGTCCAATTAGTTTTTGTTCTAGTGCTTTATATATTGCAAATTTTTGCTGCTATAGTGACCCTGTTCTTGAGCTTGCATGTCAAATTTATATGGTCCAAAGTAGTTTTGATGCATGATATAGCCTCTAGGCACTTGTAGGAGTAGTTGCTATCAGTTTTGTTGAGTTTGGTTCACTTTTATTTTGAGTTACTAAAAATTTCAGAAAATTTTCAGAGGAAGAAAAATGTCTAGGAGAATGTACCAAGGTGGTTCCTCGAGGAAGCAAGCACCGAGGCTCGCGATACGTGAGCCGGACCTTGAACCACCAAGGGAAGCTCAAGTGCGGCCTTGTGAATGGCCGTCGGATGAATTCATGGTTCATGCAGGTTTCAAGGATGAGTTTTATGCGTACGTATGAAATGCTGATCTTGAGGACTTTGTGTCAGACAAGTGTCGACAATACTATTACCTCACCGATTCCTTTGTGTGGAGGTTTGAATTTTCATCTAAGCGTAATAACCATACTGTTATTTTAATACTGCTTGCAAAATCCCACAATGGGGCCTGCTTAGTGAGCCTCACAAAGCTGAATACAATGATTTCCTTGCTAGCATCACTGTGGGAGAAACTAGAAATATCACACAAGCTACCATAGGGAGCATTCACTTTCCTGCCATACATTATTTTGCTCTCTTTATAGGTAGATGCATTAATGGTAAGCATGAGCATTGCCACCTTTGCGTTCCAGATCTTAGTTTCCTCAAGTGTGTGGTGTTAGGTGAGAAGCGTTATAACTTGGGGGCTATTATTGCGAGGAGGTTACATCATAATGCTAAAGAGGGAGATTTATTTGGTGTGATTTATGCAACTCGTTTAGCTAATTATCTTGGAGTACCCATAAGGGAGAATGACATGGAGTTGCCACCTGCTTTTCTTGATTATGATGCTTTGGTGCGTTATCAGTTTCTTGAGAGGAACGAACAGTCCCTCCAGTACCGGCTAATCTTTGACAGACGGCATTCCATCCATATTACCCTTCCTGCTCCTGTTTTCTTTAACTTTCAGGTAAATGGGAGATATTTTATAACTAGAGAGGAGGCAAACGAGTATGAGAGAACAGCGGAGGCTGCTCGCCTCCAGGAGGCAGCTCGACAAGCAGTAGCTGCCGCAGCACAATATGACCCAACTACAATTTTGAATATCATCCGGGCCAGTGGTGACCCTAGACCAACTTAGGCCAAAAGCCTAAGCTTGGGGGAGTACGTATTTCTCACCGACATTACATTCATGTTCACACACTCATTCTAGTTGTTGGTCTTCATACTTTTTCATTGTATTATCCATGTTAGTCTATTTCTTTTTCCCGCTTTCTTCTTGAGTGTTTGAAAACCTTTGAGAAAAAAAATTAGTTGTAGCTTAGTTTACTTTCCATGCTTAGTTGTAGTATTAAAGAAAACCCAAAAAGATTTCTCGTTCTTCTTTTACTTGTTGGGAGCTTTCCCGTGTAAATAGTTTTTCTCGTTCTTGTTTTACTTTCTTCAGAAAAACAAAAACTCCAAAAACATTTCAGTGTGTTTCTTTGAAATTCTTTTCTTTTCTTTGGGGGTCGAAGAGAGAAGACCACGATGAAAATGTTGAGTGGCTCTCATATGTATTATTGTTGATCTAACGAAGAGCCCATATTACCTTGTCTTCTTCTTTGAATAAATGTTTGCAGATTCCAGCTTAGTCCAATGCATGTGCACTATTATTATTATTCACATCGTTCGGTCATGCAAGTGAAAGGCAATAATGACGAATTATGATGAAATGATTGAGATGAGAAAAAGCTGGTATGAACTCGACCTATCTTGTTTTTGTAAATATGATTAGTTCATCGTTCCTGATTCAGCCTATTATGAATGAAACATGTTTGCAATGACAATTAGAGATTATAGTTACTCATGCCATGCTTAATTAGCTAGGGGGTTTATAATGGTTTACCTTGCGTGCTAACATGCTTTTAAAATGGTTGTGATGTAGTATGATAGGATGGTATCCTCCTTTGAATGATTCGAGTGGCTTGACTTGGTGAATGTTCATGCATGTAGTTGAAACAAGATCAACATAGCCTCCATGATATTTATGTTCATGGTGATTTATATCCTACTCATGCTTGCATTCAATGTTGGTTAATCTCAATGCATGTTTATGACTGTTGTCGCTCTCTAGTTGGTCGCTTCCCAGTCTTTTTCTAGCCTTCACTTGTACTAAGCGGGAATACTGCTTGTGCATCCACTTCCATAAACCCAAAGTTATTCCATATGAGTCCACCATACCTTCCTATATGCGGTATTTACCTGCCGTTCCAAGTAAATTTGCATGTGCCAAACTCTAAACCTTCAAATGATAATCTATTTTTTTATGCCCGAATCGCTCATGTAGCGACTGGGGGCTGTCAGTATCTTCCATGCTAGGTGGGTTATTCTCACAATGAGTGGACTCCGCTCATCATTCATGAGAGAATGGCTGGTAATCGGGATGCCCAGTCCCATGCTCAAATCAAATCAAAATAAATTAAAACAAAACTCCCCCAGGATTGTTGATTGTAGGGACGGTACCCGTTGTTTCGGACCAGCCGTGGAGTGTGCTTGTTGGTTGAGGGGGAGTAAAAAAAACTTTACCATTCTGTTTGGGAACCGCCTATAATGTATGTAGCATGGAAGATATTGAGATCTCTTGGTCGTTATGTTGACAATGAAAGCATACCGCTCAAAATTATATTCATCTCTGTTTCAAAAAGCTCGAGCTCTGGCACCTCTGCAAACCCCTCCTTCTCTCTGCGAAGGGCCTATCTATTTACTTTTATGTTGAGTCATCATTCTCTTATAAAAAGCACCAGTTAGAGAGCACCACTATCATTTGTATGCTTTGTTATTAATTAATATTGAGTATGACTGTGACTGGATCTCTTTTTACCATGAATTACAATGTCTAGTCAGTCCTTGATCTTCAGGGGTGCTCTGCATTTATGTTTTGCGGTCTCAGAAAGGGCTAGCGAGATACCACCTTGTTATATCATATCATGATTGTTTTGAAAAAGTGTTGTCATCCGAGATTTATTATTATTGCGCGCTAGTTGATTATGCCATTGATATGAGTAAATATGAGACCTAAATGTTATTGTGAATATGGTTAGTTTATAATCTTTGCTGAAAACTTGAATGCTGGCTTTACATATTTGCAACAACAAGATCAAACAAAGTTTGTAAAAGTTTTTCTTTATCACTTTCAGTTTGTCAACTGAATTGCTTGAGGACAAGCAATGGGTTAAGCTTGGGGGAGTTGATACGTCTCCATCGTATCTACTTTTTCAAACTCTTTTGCCCTTGTTTTGGACTCTAATTTGCATGATTTGGATGGAACTAACCCGGACTAACGCTGTTTTCAGCAGAATTTTCATGGTGTTATTTTTGTGCAGAAATAAAAGTTCTCGGAATGACCTGAAACTTCATGAAGATCAGTTTTGGAATAAATAAAAAATATTGGCGAAAGAATCAACCGAAGGGGGCCCACACCCTGTCCACAAGGGTGGGGGTGCGCCATCTATCCTTGTGGGCCCCCTGGACCTCCACCGACCTCAACTCCAACTCCATATATTCACGTTCGGGGAGAAAAAAATCGGAGAGAAGGATTCATCGCGTTTTATGATACGGAGCTGCCGCCACCTCCTGTTCTTCCTCGAGAGACCAGATCTGGAGTCTGTTCAGGGCTCCGGAGAGGGGAAATCATCGCCGTCGTCATCATCAACCATCTTCCATCACCAATTTCATGATGCTCACCGTTGTGCGTGAGTAATCCCATCGTAGGCTTGTTGGACGGTGATGGGTTGGATGAGATTTACCATGTAATCGAGTTAGTTTTGTTAGGGTTTGATCCCTAGTATCCACTATGTTCTAAGATTGATGTTGCTATGACTTTGTTATGCTTAATGCTTGTCACTAGGGCCCGAGTGCCATGATTTCAGATCTGAACCCTTTATGTTTCCATGAATATATTTGTGTTCTTGATCCTATCTTGTAAGTTATAGTCACCTACTACGTGTTATGATCTGGCAACCCCGGAGTGACAATAGTCGGGACACTTCCCGATGATGACCGTAGTTTGAGGAGTTCATGTATTCACTAAGTGCTAATGCTTTGGTCCGGTTCTCTATTAAAAGGAGGCCTTAATATCCCTTAGTTTCCATTAGGACCCCGCTGGCACGGGAGGGTAGGACAAAAGATGTCATGCAAGTTCTTTTCCATAAGCACGTATGACTATATTCGGAATACATGCCTACATTATATTGATGAATTGAAGCTAGTTCTATGTCACCCTATGTTATAACTGTTGCATGATGAATGCCATCCGACATAATTATCCATCATTGATCCATTGCCTACGAGCTTTTCACATATTGATCTTTGCTAAGTTACTTTTCCGTTTCCACTGTTCCAATTGCTACAAAACTGCTACTGTTACTTTTGCCACCGTTACCGTTACTTCCATACTACTTTGCTATAGATATTAAGTCTTTCAGGTGTGGTTGAATTGACAACTCAGCTGCTAATACTTGAGAATATTCTTTGGCTCCCCTTGTGTCGAATCAATAAATTTGTGTTGAATACTCTACCCTCAAAAACTATTGCGATCCCCTATACTTGTGGGTTATCAGTGTGGATGGCCCCTTCCCGGTTCTACAATACGCGGATGACACGCTTTTGCTTGTGCAAGGGGACACACAGCAAATCAACATCGTTAAGAGGATCCTGGATACTTTTGCAAATTTCAATGGGCTCACAATCAACTTCCAGAAAAGCATCTTTGTGCCCATATGACTAGACCAGCCCATCTGCCAGCAGATTGCTCATATCCTTCAATGCCAGCCTGCGCCCTTCCCCTGCACATACCTGGGACTACCCCTGTCTACTCACAAGATCACCCATGGTTTGCTGATGCCAATCATCCACCGAGTTGACAGAAGACTGTCGGGTTGGCTGGCCACTTTCCTGTCATGGGGAGGAAGGCTCACCTTGATCAACGCCATCCTTGCATCAATACCCAGTTATTTCATGGGATTCTTTTTATGGCCCAAGCAGTCCCTGGACAGATTGGAACAAATCTTGAGAGGTTTCTTGTGGCAAGGCAAGAACCACGCAATGGGGGCCCAATGGCTCGTTGCCTGGGATTTTGTCATGCTTCCGAGACAGAACGGTGGACTGGGGGTTCACGGTCTTGCTTCTCACAACAAGGCTATGGTTTGCAAGGTTTTGGCGCATATTCTTCAACACAGCAATGTACCCTGCTATCAATGGTTCACTTCCAAGTTTTGTCGAAAAGCCATACCTACCAGCCCGCAAAGTGGGGAAACTGCTATTTGGCGTTGTCTGAAGTCATGCATGCACCTAGTTCAACAGGCTACAAGATGTGAGCTCGGGGATGGCACCCACATCTCGTTCTGGTGCGACCTATGGCTGGACTGCGGGCGGCTCATGCTCTGCTTCCCAACGCTATACTCTTTCTCCACTTCCAGATCATGCACCATTGCCTCCCAGCACACAAATGGACAGTGGATGATACAGCTGCACCCGAATCTCTCTGTCACAGCCTCCCAAGAGTTACAATCCTCAGCAACATGCTCCTCCGCATCTCACCAGAGGCTGATAAGCCAGACATTAGAAGGCCAATTGCTTTACATCAGAGGCTGTCCACGGCATACTTCTACCAGCTGCTTACTTTCAGGGGTATGGACTGCCCGATGGAGTCGTTCATCTGGAACAAAATCATTCCCAAAAGGCACCGCATCTTCCTCTGGATTGCTCTCAAGGACAGACACAATACAAGGGACAACATGCTCCGGAAACACTGGATGAGAATTGTGAAACACAACGGATGTGAGCGTTGTCCAGTGGCTGAGACCATGCAACACATTATTCTCAGGTGCCAACCTACCCACGCAGTTTGGTCCAGGGCAACGCTCATCAACGATGCAATATCAGCCACAACGATCATCGACTTCATCACCTCCCCGGTACCACAAAGACTATATGGTAGGCTCTGGAACATTTTCTTTGCGGCTTGCGCAGTGGCCCTATGGCGCGCCAGAAACGCACAAATCTTTCGTGATGAGATTTGGCGTGACAATAGAACCTTCAGGGAGATCTCCGAGCTACTCATACTTTGGAGTGTTCGTGCGGGAGAAAATGAGAAGAGGATCCTCAAAACCTGGGCCAGGGAGATGGGCTGTAGTTAGACTTTTAACCACTTTTTCTCTTCTTCTCTTGCTTTTGTTTTTCTGCCTCTATTTCTAACAAGGTCTGGTGGTGGCCTACTGCATGTTCAGTGCGGTGCTCACATCACGTTCATGTAAACTAGGGGTTGGGGCGCCACCCAGTGGCGCCTCTTGGGAGGAAGTTTGTGCGGTGCCAGCTTGACAAGCGACCCTTCCACCCCTTTTTTTCTCTAATTGCTGGTGAACATGCACATATAAGCAAGGAATTTGCAATAGAATTTACAACTAATAACAAATCAAACAACCTTTGAACAAACAACAATATTTTAGACCTTGATGCCTTTGGGTGGTGGATTGTTCCCAACTAGATTAAACACTATATTATACGAATAACAACAGAAAATTGTAAAACCAAACTGGCATAGAACCAATTGTACACTTGAGGGGCAAGAGGTTGATGCTCGGCCAACAGTTGAAGTTTACGACGACAGAGCTGAAGCTCCTCCTGTTCATCGGCTGAAGCTCTGCTAACAGTAGATGTTTACAGTGACCCAAGAGATGATGTCTTTGCTCCTCCTATTCACCGGCTGCTCCGTCAGATGCTTCGCAACTGCCTGTCTGTCCCTCTGGTGTCATTGATCTCATCAACAGCCTCCCTTGATTGGTCATCACCTGAATTTTGTCATACTATTTTTGTTACTGTCATTTGCATAATGTAAACTTATAGCTGACGTAAATAATGAATGTTTTCTATTAACACCCAATCTGAAACAAAGCAAAATGTAATAAATTAGAGAAGACAAATCAATAGTTTCAGTGATGTTACCAAAGAATTATAAAATGTTATTGACAGCATACATCATAGCTTTACTGCATTGATATTCATAATTATTTCAGTGATGAACTGAGATTTATTTACCTATTATATATTTTTGTCTTTCGCCAAACTTTAAATGATATAACCTTGGCAAGATGTATCCCTAAACCTGCGGAACCTCAGGTTGTAGTTCTGCCCGATCTATCTCCCATAGCAGACCCAAAACTAGTAAACAGAATGATGTATTAAGACCAGGAATGATGCTCAGGATTTTGCTATTTCTCATAACAGGAGGTAACATCACTCTTCCTTCTAAAATAAAGGCAGACAAGTGACTGAGAAAACTATGAAAAAAACTTACTCAAACATGCTATCCTGAGACAATTCCTCTGCGCTGCCTAGTTGTCAACCGCCCTGGGACGCGCCCTGGGCGCGCCTCCTCTGCGTGACTGTGCGTACTAATCTTTCTTGTACATTTGTTAACGTGCATATGTAGTCCAAATGAGCGCCAGTTAAAAAAAGAATGCACGTAATAGAACTGCAGCACGAGAGTATTCACTCATAAAGCAGAAGGGGCAGAGCTAGCTAATAGGTCTATATTAACATAGAGGTGGCAGTCTTACTGAGCAATGTAGTAGCAGGACCAGTAGAAATGCATTACTGGTAATGTACATTCCAAAGACATTATTACACAGAAATGGTTTCAACAGGAAAATCCACACATCCTTTGTATTTACGTAGGAAGTTTCAGTTCTAATACTAAATCCAAGCACCCAAGAATATACATGGTAGAATTGGAAAGCTTCACTCGATGACCCAAAATCATGCCTAATTCTGGTTTGAACAATTCAACAGATAAGGTGTGGCACCCGGCTCAGAGAAGACCGGGACGCCCCGTATTCCAGCCCAAGGACAAGTCTTCTGGAATACGGCACTGTTAGCATAGAACAAATCAGCTATTTATTACAATGGATATGGCTACAAGGGTACAAGGTTTACATTGGCACGGCGACACTACGCCTGCCCGGGCTAGCTCTATGCTAGCAGCGGAACAGCCTGTGGTAGCGGAGTAACCCTCGGCAGCGGAACAACGATGGTGGTGATGGACTCCACTCCGCAGGGACTCTGGCTAGAACGCGTATCCTAGCTCGCAAACTCAGGATCCTTGACAAGCAAGCAATTGTGGCATGACACACCAGGTGAGTACTTTGAATGTACTCGCAAGCTCACAACAAACATCAGCATTAGGGCAAGACAACATCATAGCAGTCAAGATTAGGTCAAGACTTATTGTTATTGAAGAAACAGTTGAGGGTGACAATAATAGGCTACTCTGGATCAACCGACTAGGTTTAGCTTTAGCCAGTACTTAACAAGCATGGTTATCTAGCAAGATAACTACTGAAGTAAATGTAGTAAGGTAAAGCATATTTAATCCATACTCCGAATAATCTCAGGATCCAATCTGAATCTATTCCAAATCCAATCCAAATCATGTGGTCATCCGACCACTCCTCTCATAGCCATCCCATGGCTAACATATCATACTCCTGATACCATCTGCACTACAAGTCTGACAAACTTACTCTCTTCCGGGTTGCCTCACAACCCTCAGAATACTCACGATCCACCAAGTACTTCCAATCTTACGATGAGTTCTTCCATCATTATCACTACTACGGTTGACCACCTAGTGAGGTCTGGACGGACTGTCCAATACCGTGGACGCGGCTATTTGGATAGATTTTACACTCTGCAGAGGTTGCGCACTTCACCCACACCATGGAGCACCTGACCTCGTGATCCCATTCGGGTGGACCAGCGTTGCTCCAACGAAACCCGCCTAACCCGTGACTCTCCCATCGTACCACTAGCAATCATCCTCCCCCGGAGTCCTGCCCTGGGCTAACAACTATCCCAAACGGGCACCTGGTACCATATAACTCAACTGGGCTCACAAGGTTATCGTCTCCTACCGGGCCAGGGTAGCGCGCACGCATAACCTTCCTTGTCGGGTGGTACCAGTGAAAGAGCACGGAGCCAGACCAAGTTAAGGCCATCCCATACCGGCCAATGTGGTTGCACGGATAAGTCCGGACAGGTGACTCTGGATCAACCATGAAGTATCTTATCTCCGAATAATCTCTTCATCATAACTGACACTCTGACAGCATAATAATCCAAGTGAAAACGTTAACCAGCCAGTAATCCAATAGCCACTATGTTCAAGCTACTGCTACTAATTCGTCTCCACAAATTGCCGGACGAAATCCAAAATCATCATAGAAGGTAATCTCAATGTCATGGCATCAACGAGTGGGTAAACTACTAGTCACTAACCATTCGGTACTCAACATGGTAGTCACCTATTCAAGAATTTACTCAAGCCTTGCATAATCTAATTCATTTTACAAATACTTCATACTTGCTATTAAAGTAATTAGTTTGACTATGATATTGCAATGCAATTATGCAAATGAGAGTTGGGGCTTGCCTGGGGTGAAGAAACCATCGGGAAAGGGGTGCGGAGAGTCCGCGGAAATGATTGTCGAAAACAGTTCTCTCTCGGAGGTGGCTGTTTACGGGCAAGGGCAAAATGGTCATTTTCACAGTGTCAACACATTATTAAAATGATACCAACATGAAGGGCTCGAAGAGACGAAGAAGTGGGCTTTGGAATCACCTCAGTCGGAGCTATGGTTGAAAAGATATAGTCAGACGAAATTCAGGGACCAATCTATAAAAAAACTCTACAAACAGGTCCTTGGCAGCTAAAAGAAGAAAGTGCATTTCTTAAACATACGCTTCCCAGAAGAGAAAACATATTTGGGCCCGAAGAAGCACCAAAGTACACTTTCATCACACGGAAACGCATTTTCCCGAAGTACGCCTCCACTTGCCACGTCAGCGAGGCCGGCTGGGTCAGCGTGTGAGGCTTACGGGCGGGACCCACGGGCAGGCCTGGGGTTGTCTTCTTCTTCCCGCGACGAGGCAGAGCAGAGGCGAGGCCGCGCGGCGCCGGCGCTCGTTCGATCGGCTCCGGCCACCTCCGGTGGAGCTCGGACCACCGGAGTGCTCCCCGAGGCGCAGCGCATCCATCCATCCCACCCACGGACTCCAACAGCGATGGGAGGGGCGGCGAGCTCGAGCCCGGCGGACGGTGGCATCAGGTGGAGATGGGCACGGTGTTACAGGCGCGGAGGCGAGGCGCTGGAGAGGTGAGGAGCTTCGCCGGAGTTCAGGGGGTCTCTAGGTGGTGGTGGGAGGGAGAGATAGTGGGTGGCTCGCCGGAATTTAGCCAGAACCGAGCGGCGGCCATGGCGGCAAAGGTGAGCGAGGAGAGCTCCTAGAGAGGGATGGAGAGGTTGGGGAGGAGTAGGGGAGCGAGGGGAGGCTGGTGGTGCGGACGGGAGTGCTCGGGATGCGCTTAAATAGTCACGGCGATGGAGGCGGATGAGCAAGGCTGCGGTGGCGATCCTAGCGACGCGCTGGAGCTGCAGGGAGACGTGGCTGGAAGGTAACGGGATCGAGCGGCTTCGCAGAGGGGTGGAGAGGGCTCAGGCGAGGTCGGGAAGGCTTGGGAGAGCTCAGGTAAGCGGACGCGGCGGCGGCAGAGACAGGCACGTCACGGGCACGGCTGCCGCACCGTGCAGGAGGGGACGTGAGAGGGGAAGAGTGATCCAGAGCGAAGGTGACGACGAGGCGAAGCCCCTAGACATGGCTAGGTGTCGAGGGCGAGGAGGAAACCGATGAACCAGAGGGTCCAACTGCCAAAGCGCGCGGGCTGGTATGCCAGCCGTGTGGTCACCGCGTGAACTGGCACATGCGGTGCACCCTGACCGACCAAATCATGTCCAGTGAGTAGTCCCTCCAGGCTAGGTTACAACTAAGGTGATGGCTCGATGAAAAGCACTGTGGTTAGATGGGAGTGATCACCTGAAGTTTGTTGTAGCAAACTTAACCACACCACTGTGATGAACAAAGAAGTGATAAGGGCCAAGGCTGATGTCTGGGAGGTTTGGGATAGGAAGGAATATGATCCTGTGAAGTTTGGAGAGAAATGGACCAAGATTTAATATAGTTGCTTTGCAACTGATCAATCTGGTCCAGAAAACAAATCTTGATGTGCCACTCACATATAGTGTTGCCTAGGGCCCAAAATGTGCATGGCTTGATGATTTGGTCATATGAGAGTTCCATAAAAATTTCATGCCATTTGGACAAGCAAAATGGTACTTTCTTCACAATGAGCCTCTCTCACCAGAATCTTAGGAAAATTCTAGGGAATTATTGGGAAGATGAAATGAGCCCAAATTTTGTGGAGATAGGTTATATGGGTAGGAGAATGCGCTGGTAAATTTTCAGCAATTATGGAGTAGTATAAAATATAGTTGCTTTACATTGTGAAACTCTGACCAGAAAACAAGATTTGAGGCTGTGCTCACATAGCTGATTGGATAGGGTTGAAACTTGGTGGAGAGTCATGATTTGAGCATATGAAGATGCTTGCAAAATTTCAACTCATTTGGATCATCCTAGCTAGTACTTGCTTCACAAAGCTTCCAGTTGACCAGAAACTTTCGAATTTAGCCAAGGGAGGTTTAATAGCCAAATGAAGTTGAATTTTGGCATGTGGCAATGATATGGATAGGAAAGAATGCCCAAAAAGTTTGGGGGCAAGCAAGCCAATATAAAGGGTACTTGCTTCTCAACTTGGCAGCTAGGGCACAATCAGAAAAGGAATATTGGTGAAAGATTTTTGAACATGGCAAGGAATGGTTTTGGCATATTTCTGGAAGATCTGACCCAAACAATTTATGAGAATTATTTGGGAATGTGGGTTGCTTCACAACCCAGGGCAGACAGGGTTATTCCTTCAATGGAAGAAGGAATATTCCCAAGAAAAAGAATATTGGGATTGGTCCAAGATGGAAATGACATGGTCTTGGGATGGTTTTGAGGTTGACAAGCCACTTAGGAAGAGGAATTAAGGGTGATCCCTCCAGGTTGCAAGACCACTAAGCCACAGAAAGACAAATCCAGACCAAAATCAAAAGGAAAAAAGGGGCAAAATCCAGGGTGTTACAAACCTACCCCCCTTAAAGAAATCTCGTCCTCGAGATTTGGTTGCTCAGGGATCAAACATGAATATTTCCATTTGAGGAAATCATTTCCAACTCAGGTTTCCTTTTTACCTTTGTATAATGCTCCCACTGAGTTTCATATGACTGACTGCCTTGCTTCAGGGTGGTTTACTTTACTGGACCCTTTTTCTGGCAAATCTTACCTCATATGTTACTCCGACTTCACTCCTTTTGTGTTTGCTGACCTATCTGGGGCAATAAATTATCCTGACCAAACTATGTGCCCTGCTTGTAAGTCCGAGGGTGGTTCCTCATGGACGTGTCGTGACGAGGTCCAATACAAACGACCGTTCACTGAGTTGTGAACAGATTCTCTTGGTGGACATGAAATCTTTTACTCATTGCATTGGGTGACTTCAAATGATTGTGTGTCCTCCAGGTTCAAAACAGTACTGTGAATCATACCGTTCTCCTGGCGGAATCTGACTTCACGCACGGATTGCTGGGTCATCTTGGGTATCTTCACTGTCTTGGGTATAAGGCTCCTACCAAATATTTGACTGTCACCTGTCGTGACCAGCATAAAGGTGTATGGTCTTATTGTGATACTATCCATAGACTTGACTGACAGTGGTCCTGGCAGCAGAATCTTGTTCACGGCAGGTTAGTCTTTAACTGATTCCCATCTATGAGGACACATGCTTCGAGACTGTTGTTCATCCTTCTGATTACTCAGTCTGTCGGTACCTCTATATGGATGGTAGGCCGTGTAATGCTTTAACATGGTTGCTGAATTTGAACTGCTGAGTTAATCTTTCGGCTGACCTGACCAGCTTGGTTGCCCTCTTCTAACAATTCTGAGCATATCTGGTTGGCTGGGCGGGTTGTCTCGATATGGGGTCCTTGCAAATGGAATAGACCCCGTGGGTGTGTACCCATGGTGACTGGTACCGAGCCAGACTGTCCGGAGTATTTGTACCATTACCATACTTGTATGGACAACCTTGCTTTTTCATTATAATTCTCTTTGCCTGGACCCTTTGCTGAAAGAACTTGGCCTTATGTGTTCTTGATTCTCTGTGTGACCATAGGTGTTGTCAGGTGCAATATTCCGACAGGCATATCTTATCCTGATCCCCTGACAGGGTATCTTTGCTCACATGACTAGCTTTCTCATCCTCCACACTTTACCCGTAGGGTAATGATTATCCGAACCCAGGTTCATAGTTACTTGTATAGGGCTCCTGGCTGTCGTCAACCATACAAATACTGACAAAGGTTAATGATATCACTTTGTCGGGTGTGCGGAAACTAGCCTTGATAATTACTGCAAAAAATGTTGTCTCAACATTGTCTGGCTTCATATCTTGCATCACACTGAGGTGTATAACTGTCTTTCTCCTTTTTACATAACTCAGGTGATAGTCGGATTCTCACCGGACTATCATCAGTGTATCATTGACTCGTATGACCTTGGTAGCGTATTCACCATATCTATGGAAAGATGTGTAGCTGGGCACTTGCTTTCTGATGCAGACTTGTGTCCTGACTGATTCTTGTCTTCCAACCAAGCTGTTGTGGAGCTGATCATTAGGATGCATGGTCATACGCTACCAATTTGTTGGTGGAATAGCTAGTACGGATGAGGATGCGAAGGTTTCTTAGCTTGTGTTGGAAGCCATCGAGAGTATCTTGCTGAGAAAGACCGAATAGCTTGTGCTCGAAGCTTCTGCTGGGGTAGCTTCCTGAAGAAGGTTGAGTACCGTACCTCAAAAGCTTCCCCCCTTAGAGGCTTGCTGGGGAAGACTCGGTACCTTATACCGGAAGCTTGCTGTGATAGCTTACTGATGAAGCCTGAGTGTCTTGTATGGGAAGATATTTGTGTGTCATATCGAGGAAGACACAGGAACCTTGTGTCGTACGCTTCTCAGGTAGCTTCTGAAGAAAGACTTGGTTGCTTACATCTGAAGCTTTCTTTTTGCTGTATGCGGACTGAGTGCATATATATACATATCCCTTAATGTTTCTACTGTCGGTTACTTATTGTATGCAATTCAGCTATCCTTCTTGCTGAACACTAAGTTCATAGCACATTCTGGCTTGCTTCCAAGACATAGCAGGGTTCAAATTGTACTCATAGCAGACTCAAACTGTGTATATGAATCATACCTTTGGCACGGAATGCACTATGGATCATGTACACAATTTGCCTTGTTGCTGATGCGATCATTACTACTGTGAAAGTTGCACTGATGTATACTTGATGCTGATAACCAATCCGGCCAGGATATCATTTGTATTCAGACCCGATATTCCCGATATAACACAGCCTACTGAAAATTCCATATTGCTGAGCTGAGCTTCCAAATGGCTGTCTCTTCACTGACTCTTTGGGTTCAGTGTCGGGGAGTAACTTCCATAAGGGGAAAATAAGGTAACACCAAGGGCCCAAATAAAAAAAACAAAATAAATGACTAAACAAAAGCACACAAAGCAGCAAGATCACACACACAAGCAATATCACATTCTACAGCTATTCACAGCAATAAGATGCATTCCTACTTAAGCACACAAATCTCGCAAGAACTCCGGTATTACGGTCTAACATGCTGTGGCGATGTGCACGAAAGTGAATCAATGTGTGATACGTCTCCAACGTATCTATAATTTTTTATTGTTCCATGTTGTTATATTATCATTCTTGGATGTTTTACAATCATTTTATAGCAACTTTATATCATTTTTTGGGACTAACCTATTGACATAGTGCCCAGTGCCAGTTGTTGTTTTTTGCTTGTTTTTTACTTCGCAGGAAATCAATACCAAACGGAGTCCAAACGCAGCGAAACTTTTTGGCAATTTTTTCTGAACCAGAAGACACAAGTTGGGCCAAAAAGTACCTGAGGGGGGCTCCGAGGGGAGCACAACCCACCACGGCGCGCCTGGGGGCCCAGGCACGCCCAGGTGGGTTGTACCCACCTCGGCCACCTCCCGCACCGCCTCTTTGCTCTATAAATACCCCAATATTCCAGAAACCCTAGGGAGTCGACGAAAATCAATTCCAGCCGCCGCAAGTTCCAGAAACCACAGATCCAATCTAGACACCATCACGGAGGGGTTCATCATCCTCATTGGTGCCTCTCCGATGATGCGTGAGTAGTTCATTGTAGACCTACGGGTCCGTAGTTAGTATCTAGATGGCTTCCTCTCTCTCTCTCTCTCTTTTGATTCTCAATACAATGGTCTCTTGGAGATCTATTTGATGTAACTCTTTTTGCGGTGTGTTTGTTGGGATCCGATGAACTTTGAGTTTATGATCAGATCCTTGTTTTTATCCATGAAAGTTATTTGCGTCTTTTGATCTCTTATATGCATGATTACTTATAGCCTCGTATGTCTTCTTCGAATCTTTGGTTTAGTTAGGCCAACTAGATCGATTTTTCTTGCCATGGGAAGAGGTGCTTTGTGATGGGTTTGATCTTACGGTGCTTGATCCCAGTGACAGAAGGGGAACTGACACGTATGTATCGTTGCTATTAAGGATAACAAGATGGGGTCTATTTCTACATAAATAGATCTTGTCTACATCATGTCATCGTTCTTATTGCATTACTACATTTCTCCATGAACATAATACACTAGATGCATGCTGGATAGCGGTCGATATGTGGAGCAATAGTAGTAGATGTAGGCAGGAGTCGGTCTACTAATCTTGGACGTGATGCCTATATAATGATCATTGCCTGGATATCGTCATAATTATTTGAAGTTCTATCAATTGCCCAACAGTAATTTGTTTACCCACCGTATGTTATTTTTCTCGAGAGAAGCCACTAGTGAAATCTACGGCCCCCGGGTCTATTTTCTCATCATATATTTTCAGATCTATTTTGCTATTTGCCTTTTTATTTATTTGCCACTTTTATTTTCAGATCTATATTTCTAAAAACCCAAAAATATTTTGCTTCACTTTATTTTATTCGCGATCTATTTATCCAATCTATTACAACTTTCTCACGTCCGTTTGCCAATTTCTGGCGCTGTTACCCGAAAGGGATTGGCAACCCCTTTAACACGTTGGGTTGCAAGTATTTGTTCTTTGTGTGCAGGTGCTGTTTACGTAGTGTTGCTTGGTTCTCCTACTGGTTCGATAACCTTGGTCTCATCACTGAGGGAAATACCTACCATTGCTGTGCTGCATCATCCCTTCCTCTTTGGGAAAATACCGACGTAGTTCAAGCCAACATCAAAAGGAATTTTTGGCGCCGTTGCCGGGGAGACATCATCAACATCTACTAGGTTCCTAATCACAAATCTCATCTCCTTGCAATTTACATTTTTTGCCATTTTCCTCTCATTTTCCTCTCCCCCACTTCACAAAAATTTGCCGTTTTATTCGCCCTCTTTCTCGTTCACCGTTTTCTTGTCAGATCTGTTTTTGACTGCAATCTTGTTGCGTAGTCACAATGACTCAAGAGAACACCAAGTTGTGTGATTTCTCCAATACCAACAACAATGATTTTATTAGCACTCCGATTGTTCCTCCCGCCACTAGTGCGGAGTCTTGTGATATTAATGCCGCTTTGTTGAATCTTGTTATGAAAGATCAATTTTCTGGTACTCATAGTGAGGATGCCGCGTCCCATCTTAACACATTCGTGGAATTATGCGATATGCAAAAGAAAAAAGATGTGGACAATGATATTGTGAAGTTGAAATTATTCCCATTTTCTTTGCGAGATCGTGCAAAATTTTGGTTTTCTTCTTTGCCTCGCAATAGTATCAATTCTTGGGATAAGTGCAAAGATGTTTTTATTACTAAGTATTTTTCGCCCGCGAAAATTATTTCCCTTAGGACGCAAATCATGAATTTTAAGCAACTTGAGCATGAACATGTTGCGCAATCTTGGGAAAGAATGAAATTGATGCTAAGAAATTGTCCTACTCATGGTTTAAATCTTTGGATGATCATACAAAATTTTTATGCGGGATTGAATTTTGTTTCTAGAAATCTTTTAGATTCCACCGCGGGTGGTACTTTTATGGAAATTACTTTAGGTGAATCTACTAAATTGCTAGACAATATTATGGCAAATTATTCACAATGGCATACCGAAAGAGCTCCTACTAGTAAAAAGGTTAATTCGGTTGAAGAAATTTCTTCTTTGAGTGAAAAAGTTGATGCTCTTATGAAATTGGTTGCTAATAAAAGTGCTCCTATTGATTTTAATGATGTGCCTTTGTCTACTTTGATTGAGCAAAATAGTGATGCCGTAGATGTGAATTTTATCTCTCAAAACAATTTCAATAACAATGCTTATAGAGGTAATTTTAATCCTAGTCCTTTTCCTAGTAAATCCTCTAATAATTATGGTAATTCCTATGGTAATCCTTCTTATAATAATAATAGGAACACCTCTGATTTTGAGAATAATATTAAAGAATTTATCAATGCTCAAAAGAATTTTAATACTACTATGGAAGAAAAATTGAGTAAGATTGATGATTTGTCTAGAAGCTGTGACGCCCCCGGCTTAATCGTGCACTAATCATACACGCAAATGCACACGATCAAGCCTAAGGACTCACTCGAAGATATCACAACACAACTCTAAAACATAAATAAAATCATACAAGCTTTATATTACAAGCCAGGGCCTTGAGGGCTCGAATACATAGCTCGATGGCATACAAGCGTCAGCGGAAGCATCAGATATCTGAGTACAGATATAAAAGAAAACAGAAAGGCCTTTAAAAAGGCGGGGCAAAAATAAAACACTACGATCGAAAGGCGTAGGCCTCCTGCCTAGGACCCTCCGAACCTACTCCTGGTCGTCAGCCAACTCGTAGAAGAAGTCAACCTCGGGGTAGTAGTAGTAGTCGACGGTGCAGCTGTCTCAGGGGCTCCGTCAACTGTTCTCGACAAACTGATAGGGGAAGAAAAAGAAAGCAAAGCAACCGTGAGTACTCTGAAGTACTCAGCAAGCAAGGATCTACACTACATATGCATCATTATCAAAGGAAGGCTGTATATGTGGACTGGGCTGCAGAAATGCTAGAATAGAGAGGAAAGCCTAGTCCTATCGAAGACTAGCATCTTCAATCACCTTCCAGCATCTTCGAGCGTCTTGCAGCATTAGAAGAGTACATAATAGCATAGTATAATATAGTAGTGGTAATAACAAGCAACAGTCTCGCTCAGAGATCCTTCCTCGTCTCCCTGCGAGAAAGCGATCCCGGAGCCACATATCCAGGTATCATCTCAATTCTAGCTATACCGATCGGGATACAACTCCGAGTGTCCTTTACTGTAGGACCAGCTATCGATAGATGTATTCTTCCCTGCAGGGGTGCACCAACTTACCCACCACGCTTGATTAACTCCGGCCGGACACACTTTCCTGGGTCATGCCCGGCCTCGGCCAAACGACACACCGCAACCCTACCTACAGCTCAGCAGAGAGGTCCCCGTCGGTCTACCTCCTAAATGCTCAGGGGTCTTGGGCCATCGCCCTGTGCACTCCGGCTCATTGCGCGCAGGGTGGATACCAGCGCCTCGGCGCGATCCGACCGTGCCGCCATGCTGAACTGGACGTCTGACAGAGCTTTCGGCTGATGCTACGGTGCAGAATGCCCATACAATGCCCACGTGATGGTTAGTGCTATCCGACCAGAGGCCGGCTCAGATTAATATCCAAATCGTTAGGACTAGGGGCTTGCGGAAACCAGCAGAGACTCACGAAAGATGTGACCCCGTCGCCCCGTCTCGAGGACTTGCTGCAAGGGCTAAGAATGCCCGGCCGCGCCTCGTAGAATAACTCACGGGTATCTATCCATCATTCGCGGGTACCCCTCAGGGTCGACCCGCCTTCTCAAGTATCAGTATCAACAATAATGTAAGGCATCCGTGTGGTCATCGTATCAAGGGGAATCCGAGGCATCACCCTCGTTGGACTCCCACCTGATGTAACATCAAGATGGACGTAAGAGGAATCACCCTCGAGGTCCACACTAGAGGTGTTGCACGACTTCGTCGTTATCGGGGGTGGTGTAGGAGGATTCACCCTCGCTTACCACGACCGATTAACTAACCTACAAGGTTATCATCAGAAGTGCTGACGAGGTATCACCCTCGGCACTCGATAGTAACCCAGTAGTGTCGAGCAACGAAAGAGGAAGTGAGGTGCGGTGCCGGGTCCTGGTCTTCGATCCCGTTGCTCGGGTCTTCTGATACTCCAGCGGGGCAGTCGGGATAAGTGGGGTCACTAATGGGTCTCTACCCAGCCTATACTATACAGTCTAGGATATCCATGAGGGTAACAAAACAGGTTACAATAAACAGGCTACGCAGCAGAATAGGAGCAATCAATTACAGTAGCAAAATCTAATGCAAGCATGAGATATTAGAATAGGCGATATCAGGATGATCAAAGGGGGGGGGGCTTGCCTGGTTGCTCGGCGGCAAGGGCAAGGTCGACAGTAATGTAGCCAATCACCGGAGCTGCGTCGTCACCGGGCTTTATCGAGAGAGAAGAGGGGGAGGAAACAGTATAAATATAAAGCAAACAAGTGCTACACAAAGTGTGACATGACAATAAATAGTGCCGGGTGTGTCCTAACGTAAGGTTGCACGTCACCGAGGAAGGAGGAATCCATCCGGGAATGTTTTCCCGGTTCCGGACATTTGTCGGACAGATGACCGGAGGGGATCGGTTCCATGTTCGGATAGTTAGGGACGTGTGACGGACGAACGGACCGCGTATTCGGATTCGTCTCGTCGTTCTGAGCAACTTTCATGTAGAAAGTTTTTCGATCCGAGCTACGGTTTAAAAGTTATGAATTTCTAAAGATTTAAATATTTTCTGAAATTATTTAATTTAACAGAAATTGAAATATTAAATCAGCAGTGACGTCAGCATTACGTCAGCAGGTCAAACCAGCTGACCAGAGTCAATTCTGACAGTTGGGACCCACCTGTCATTGACAGTGGGTCTTAACAGCGTTTAGGATAATCCAATTTAGTTAACTAAGGGCAGGGCCCACATGTCAGTGTCTACTTAGGTTAGCTAATTAACTCTAATTAATTCAACTTATATTTAGGAGGTGGGCCCCGTCTGTCAGTGGCTGGGGCTGCCCAGTCAGCGTTGACTTTGGTCAACGGGTCAAAAAGGGGTCCCGCGGGCCCACGTGCAGTGTCACCGGGTGGGTCCCACGCAGTGCCACGCTAGCAGCGTCGCCGGAGGAGCTCTGGCGAGCTCTTCCACGGCGGCCGAGCGCCAGAGCAGCTCGGAAAATCGCTACACCGCACCACTTTACATGATTCAAAGTGCGCTAGAACGGCTACTCGCTGCTGCATCGGTCTAAGGTGTCGGGGCGGGCTGGGTTGACCGGAAGAGGCGCCGGCTTTGAGCAACGGCGGCGGCGGTTTTCGGGATCGAGCGAGGCCGACGAGCTAACGCACGCACATGCTACCAGAGGGGTCAGGGAGGAGGAAAGAAGCTCACCGCGCGGCCAAGCAAGGCCTGTGACAGCTTAGGAGCGTCGGGGCGTTGCCGGAGACGACGGAGGTGCCGCGGCGGTCGGCGATGGGGAAGAAGATGAACCCAGCGATGCAAAACCTCCGGGGACCAGCGGAGGGCAGCAGGCGACCGGGCGGAAGCTGGCGGTCCTTCTGGGTAGCTCGGCTGGTCGGAGTGGCGTCGGAGGCCGCGGATTTTTGCCAGAGTCGCAGCGGCGGAGCTCGGGCAGAGAGTGAGAAGAGTGAGTGAGCTCGAGGGAGAGGAGGGGAAGAAGGAGCAAGGAGGACCAGGGGAGAGGGCTCGGCGGATCCTTATCCCCCTCGCCCACCTGCCCTGTCGGTGTGACGAACGGCGTGCGGCGCGGCGAGCTTCGACCACGGCGGCGTCGATAGCGGGGCGGGAGCAGGTAGGCGAGGCCGCTGCTGGGCCAGCTGGGCTCGGCCCAGTGGCCAGGTAAGTGGCCTTTTGGCCTTTTCTTTTTAGTTCTGTTTTCCTGTTTTGCTTTTTCTTTATTTATTTTCTGTTTTGAATTAGTTAGGCCACTTTAGCCTTTTTGTAAAATATGAGACTAGGTTCAAATATTAATGTGCAGTGTAAGCTTTCCCCAAAAATTTGTTTGGGTGAATTTGGACTTCATTTGAAAATGATATGATTTTAAATGTGTTGTATATTGCTGTTTTGTTGCTGTTTCATATGGTTTGAGTCTTTTATTTAATCCAAATATTATTGGTGATAATTTTATGAGTGCTTCATCTTCAGTGTGATTCAGTGTGATTCGACCACAGTACTTTCAGGAACTTGGTGACCTTCTGATGGGTTCGATGTTCAACTTCGTCGAGGATGCGGATCGGATGCTCTTTATAAGATAGATCATCTTGCAATTCGAGCATCTCGTGATCCACTGCTGTATGCGGAGACTCCTTAAAGCATTTACGAAGCTGTGATACGTGGAAGACATCGTGGATATGAGAGAATTGCGGCGGCAACTCCAATTTATAAGCTACCTGTCCACGTCTGGCAACAATGCGAAAAGGACCAATATAGCGAGGAGCTAACTTTCCCTTGATTCCGAATCGGTGAGTGCCCTTCAGGGGAGTGACACGCAGATAAGCTTGATCGCCAGGTTGATAAGTCAAACCCCATCGTTTGCGATCATAGTTGCTCTTCTGGCAGTCCTGAGCCGCCTTGAGATTTTCTCGGACTATGCGGACTTGCTCTTCAGCGTGTTGGATAATATCCGGACACACGAGCGGCCGTTCCCCAGTTTCTGACCAATTCAGGGGGGTTCGACACTTACGTCCATAGAGAACTTCAAAGGGAGCCATTTTCAAGCTGGCTTGATAGCTGTTGTTATAAGAGAACTCGGCATACGGAAGAGATTCTTCCCACTTCTTACCGAAAGAAATAACACAAGCTCGCAGCATGTCTTCAAGTACTTGATTTACTCGTTCGACTTGGCCTTGGGATTGAGGATGATATGCTGAACTCCAGGTGATATGAGTTCCCATAGCTTGTTGGAAACTTTCCCAGAACTTGGAAGTGAAAAGGCCGCCACGGTCCGAACTAATTTCTTTCGGAATACCGTGGAGTGAAACAATTCTGGAGATGTATAATTCTGCTAACTGACTAGCAGTGATCGTCTCCTTGACAGGCAGAAAATGTGCAACTTTAGAAAGTTGGTCGACGACGACAAGAATAGCATCATGACCTTTCTGAGACTTGGGAAGACCAGTAATGAAATCCATCTGCACTTTATCCCACTTCCACAAGGGAATAGGGAGCGGTTGCAGAATTCCAGCAGGCTTCTGATGTTCTGCTTTAACGCGTTGGCAAACATCACATTCCGCAACATATCGAGCAATGTCCTGCTTCATTCTAGACCACCAGTACCTTTGACGGAGATCACGATACATCTTGGTGCTACCCGGATGAATAGACAGCGGTGTATCATGTGCCTCCTTCATGACTTTGTCAGTCATAAGCTCGAAGCGAGGTACTACAATACGGTCTCTGAAATACAAGGTTCCATCTTCAGACAGCGAGAAATCCATGTACTTTTCCAGGTGAAGATCCTTCTTCATCAGAGCAACTTCAGCATCTTTAGCTTGTGCACTCTTAACAGCCTTCTCAAGGTCTGGTTCAACAACCAAGGTTGATAGGTATCCTTGAGAAACTATCTCGATATTTAGCTTTCGAAGTTCTTCATACAAGAGGGGTTGCTCTAGCTGAACTTCAAGTTCACAGCAATAGGATTTACGGCTCAATGCATCAGCCATTACATTAGCCTTGCCAGGGGTATAAGAAATACCCAAATCAAAGTCAGCAATGGTCCCCATCCATCTTTGCTGACGGAGGTTCAGAGACAGTTGAGTGAACAAGTACTTCAGACTTTTATGATCTATGTAGATCTCGCAACGATTACCGAGGAGGTAATGTTGCCACAACTGCAGTGCATAGATGACGGCAGCTAGTTCTAGATTATGTACCGGATAATTCTCTTCATGCGGGCGCAACTGACGAGAGCCATAGGCAATCACTTTACGCTCTTGCATTAGGACACAGCCTAATCCTTCACGGGATTGGTCGCAATATATCACAAAATCCTTGCGAGAATCTGGAGGAGCAAGTACTGGGGCGGATGTCAGCTTGTCTTTGAGTGTTTGAAAACTTTCCTGACATTTTTTTGTCCATTCAAACTTAACGCCCTTGTGAAGAAGATCAGTCAGAGGCTTAGCAATCTTTGAGAAATTCTCGACAAAGCGGCGGCAATAGCTTGCAAGACCGAGAAAACTTCTCACTTGCTTGACGTTCTTCGGGGGATTCCAGTCCAGAATAGCTTGAACTTGTTCTGGGTTAACAGCTATGCCATCTTTTGAAATCACATGGCCGAGGTATGTCACTTCAGATAACCAGAACTCGCATTTGGAAAACTTGGCATACAGTTGGTGTTCACGCAGCTTCTCCAGTACAAGCCGAAGATGTTCGGCATGTTCTTCTTCATTCTTCGAATAAACCAGAATATCGTCCAGATATACCACGACGAATTTGTCGAGATAATCCATGAAGATGTAATTCATTAACTGGGAGAAGGTAGCTGGAGCATTAGTCAGACCGAAGGACATGACAGTGTACTCATAAGAACCATAGCGAGTAACGAATGCTGTCTTCAGAATATCCTCTTCACGAACTCGGATCTGGTGGTATCCCAATCTCAAATCAAGCTTAGAGAATACTGAGGAACCAGCAAGTTGATCATACAGATCGTTGATTCCGGGAAGCGGATACTTGTTCTGAATCGTTGCTTGGTTGATAGGTCGGTAATCCTGAACCAATCGATTTGTACCATCCTTCTTCTTTACAAAGAGTGAAGGTGCTCCCCAAGAAGAGGAACTGGGGCGGATGAAGCCTTTCTTAAGTGACTTGTCGATCTCTTCCTTGAGTTCAAGAAGGTGGTGTGGAGGCATCTTATAAGGACACTTCGCAATAGGGGTAGTGCCTGGTTTCAAGTCGATGACAAACTCGACAGCTCTGGCAGGGGGAATTCCTGGAAGTTCTTCTGGAAAGACATCTTGAAAATCACGAACAACTGGAATGTTCTCGATGCCTTCAAGAGGTGAAGCGTTCAATGCATTCAGAATATATATCTGATTCTCGGCATCCTGAGATGTTCGAGCTAAGTATATGATTGTTTGTCCAGAAGGGTGAGTGAGCTGGACTGTCTTAGTGGCACAGTCAATCAAAGCTTTATTCGCTGTCAACCAATCCATACCAAGAATGATATCAATGTTGGAAGGTCCGAGCACAATAAGGGAAGCCGGAAAAAGTAGACCTCCAATCTCAATGTGGTTGTGGGGGCTTACTATTGAGGTTTGCCACTTAGACCCCGGGGATTGAATCGCTAAAGGAGTGGACAAATTTTCCGTACCTAACCCATGCAACTGAGCAAATTGTTGGGACACGAAAGCATGCGATGCTCCTGAATCGAAAAGAACAGAAGCTGGCACTGAATTAACGCGAAGGGTTCCCATCACAATCTTTGGTGACTCGCGAGCTTCTTCAATCATGACATGGGTGACTTGACCTCGAGCTATAGCAGACGGACTGGCATTAGAGCTTCTGAGACGACGGTTCCGACAACTCTTCTTTCGACCAACAGGAGGACGTGGTGCAACCTGAGGAGATGCCATAGCACTAGGCTATCAATCCTGAACTGTTAGCTATCTCGGCGGTGAAGGAAGACGAGGTGCAACATAAGATGGTCTCGGTGCAGGGGCAGGTCGGTGATGAACATTGTGTGGGATCCAGACTCGGCATTTCTGAACAGGCTGACACGAAGATGAGCCTACTTCACGAGTGCGTTTGAGCGACTCCTGATATTTAGCCAGACCAGTTTCAACTCGGTAGGCTTGACTGACAAGTGTCGCAAAGTACTCACAATCATGGACAAGAAGTGCGAGCTGTATATCGGAACGTAGTCCTTCCCGGAATTTCTCCTGCTTACGTGCGTCAGTGTCGACATCATCTTTAGCATAGCGGGATAATTCGAGAAATTTCCTCTGATATTCATCCACAGTCATTGTGCCCTGTGTGAGTTTACGGAACTCCTGTTTCTTCTGGTCGATCAGACCTTGAGGAATGTACCGTGCACGAAAAGTTGACTGGAATTCTTGCCAAGTGGGTACAGATTCAGCAGGCATCATACTCTTGTGGTTTTCCCACCATTGAGCAGCTGGACCCTTCAAGTGAAATGTCGCAAAGGTGACATAACTGTCAGGGGCAACGTTAGCTGACTCCATCTCAAACATGATGTCACGAAGCCAATCATCAGCATCCATAGGATTGGTGGAGCTGCGAAAAACAGACGGGTTGAGGCGCATGAATTCTGGCAAAGTTATTGGAGCAGTCTGTTGCTGAGCATTTTGAGTTGGGAACTGAGCTAATACTCCGGTCATAAACTGACGGTTGAGTTCAAACTGCTGCCTCATTTCAGCAATATAAGATGGAGGTGGAGGATCGTCAGCCATCCTGCCAAATCAACAGGGGCAGTTTAGCAAGAAAACTGCAGGTGTATGGAATGATTCATGAAGTAAGGTGCACAACAGAAGGAAGTGCAATAGATACTTCATCATATTCGCACCAGACATTCAAATCCACACATAGCCTCGGTTACAATCCGGCATTACGACAGCTGAAAAGAGAAGGCTAGACAACTAGGCGGCGCGCAGGCACACTGTAAGGAAGTACACAACGAGACATAGCAAAGGCTACATCAACGTCGGAGAAAACTGTAGGAGCGAGGAATCTGCAAGTGACAACACAGGGTGCCCTCGATAAGAGGATCCTGTAAGCAGAACCTGGCCCACAATCTTGAAGCAAGGGGGGATAACTTCAGAACTCCGGGTGGATGTGATCACGAGAACCTAATGTTGGAGTTAGTAAAATTTTAACCCGAAAGGAAGAGAGAGTAGAGTCCCAGAGTAAAGGTCGAGGAGTAAAAGATCCTAATACCACCCAATTGGCGACGTGGGCCCGTAAGCCACACAGCCAAGTTAGTAAAACAGTTTTGGACCACTAGACTCAACTTCGGCCAAGGAGTTGGAAAGGGGGTTCCTAGAGGCAGTCGGCTCTGATACCAACTTGTGACGCCCCCGGCTTAATCGTGCACTAATCATACACGCAAATGCACACGATCAAGCCTAAGGACTCACTTGAAGATATCACAAAACAACTCTAAAACATAAATAAAATCATACAAGCTTTATATTACAAGCCAGGGCCTCGAGGGCTCGAATACATAGCTCGATGGCATACAAGCGTCAGCGAAAGCATCAGATATCTGAGTACAGATATAAAAGAAAACAGAAAGGCCTTTAAAAAGGCGGGGCAAAAATAAAACACTACGATCGAAAGGCGTAGGCCTCCTGCCTAGGACCCTCCGAACCTACTCCTGGTCGTCAGCCAACTCGTAGAAGAAGTCAACCTCGGGGTAGTAGTAGTAGTCGATGGTGCAGCTGTCTCAGGGGCTCCGTCAACTGTTCTCGACAAACTGATAGGGGGAGAAAAAGAAAGCAAAGCAACCGTGAGTACTCTGAAGTACTCAGCAAGCAAGGATCTACACTACATATGCATCATTATCAAAGGAAGGATGTATATGTGGACTGGGCTGCAGAAATGCTAGAATAGAGAGGAAAGCCTAGTCCTATCGAAGACTAGCATCTTCAATCACCTTCCAGCATCTTCGAGCGTCTTGCAGCATTAGAAGAGTACATAATAGCATAGTATAATATAGTAGTGGTAATAACAAGCAACAGTCTCGCTCAGAGATCCTTCCTCGTCTCCCTGCGAGAAAGCGATCCCGGAGCCACATATCCAGGTATCATCTCAATTCTAGCTGTACCGATCGGGATACAACTCTGAGTGTACTTTACCATAGGACCGGCCATCGATAGATGTGTTATTCCCTGCAGGGGTGCACCAACTTACCCACCACGCTCGATTAACTCCGGCCGGACACACTTTCCTGGGTCATGCCCGGCCTCGGCCAAACGACACACCGCAACCCTACCTACAGCTCAGCAGAGAGGTCCCCGTCGGTCTACCTCCTAAATGCTCAGGGGTCTTGGGCCATCGCCCTGTGCACTCCGGCTCATTGCGCGCAGGGTGGATACCAGCGCCTCGGCGCGATCCGACCGTGCCACCATGCTGAACTGGACGTCTGACAGAGCTTTCGGCTGATGCTACGGTGCAGAACGCCCATACAATGCCCACATGATGGTTAGTGCTATCCGACCAGAGGCCGGCTCAGATTAATATCCAAATCGTTAGGACTAGGGGCTTGCGGAAACGAGCAGAGACTCACGAAAGATGTGACCCCGTCGCCCCGTCTCGAGGACTTGCTGCAAGGGCTAAGAATGCCCGGCCGCGCCTCGTAGAATAACTCACGGGTATCTATCCATCATTCGCGGGTACCCCTCAGGGTCGACCCGCCTTCTCAAGTATCAGTATCAACAATAATGTAAGGCATCCGTGTGGTCACCGTATCAAGGGGAATCCGAGGCATCACCCGCGTTGGACTCCCACCTGATGTAACATCAAGATGGACGTAAGAGGAATCACCCTCGAGGTCCACACTAGAGGTGTTGCATGACTTCGTCGTTATCGGGGGTGGTGTAGGAGGATTCACCCTCGCTTACCACGACCGATTAACTAACCTACAAGGTTATCATCAGAAGTGCTGACGAGGTATCACCCTCGGCACTCGATAGTAACCCAGTAGTGTCGAGCAACTAAAGAGGAAGTGAGGTGCGGTGCCGGGTCCTGGTCTTCGATCCCGTTGCTCGGGTCTTCTGATACTCCAGCGGGGCAGTCGGGATAAGTGGGGTCACTAATGGGTCTCTACCCAGCCTATACTATACAGTCTAGGATATCCATGAGGGTAACAAAACAGGTTACAATAAACAGGCTATGCAGCAGAATAGGAGCAATCAATTACAGTAGCAAAATCTAATGCAAGCATGAGATATTAGAATAGGCGATATCAGGATGATCAAAGGGGGGGGGCGCTTGCCTGGTTGCTCGGCGGCAAGGGCAAGGTCGACAGTAATGTAGCCAATCACTGGAGCTGCGTCGGCACCGGGCTCTATCGAGAGAGAAGAGGGGGAGGAAACAGTATAAATATAAAGCAAACAATTGCTACACAAAGTGTGACATGACAATAAATAGTGCCGGGTGTGTCCTAACGTAAGGTTGCACGTCACCGAGGAAGGAGGAATCCATCCGGGAATGTTTTCCCGGTTCCGGACATTTGTCGAACAGATGACCGAAGGGGATCGGTTCCATGTTCGGATAGTTAGGGACGTGTGACGGACGAACGGACCGCGTATTCGGATTCGTCTCGTCGTTCTGAGCAACTTTCATGTAGAAAGTTTTTCGATCCGAGCTACGGTTTAAAAGTTATGAATTTCTAAAGATTTAAATATTTTCTGAAATTATTTAATTTAACAGAAATTGAAATATTAAATCAGCAGTGACGTCAGCATTACGTCAGCAGGTCAAACCAGCTGACCAGAGTCAATTCTGACAGTTGGGACCCACCTGTCATTGACAGTGGGTCTTAACAGCGTTTAGGATAATCCAATTTAGTTAACTAAGGGCAGGGCCCACATGTCAATGTCTACTTAGGTTAGCTAATTAACTCTAATTAATTCAACTTATATTTAGGAGGTGGGCCCCGTCTGTCAGCGGCTGGGGCTGCCCAGTCAGCGTTGACTTTGGTCAACGGGTCAAAAAGGGGTCCCGCGGGGCCCACGGGCAGTGTCACCGGGTGGGTCCCACGCAGTGCCACGCCAGCAGCGTCGCCGGAGGAGCTCCGGCGAGCTCTTCCATGGCGGCCGAGCACCGGAGCAGCTCGGAAAATCGCTACACCGCACCATTTTGCATGATTCAAAGTGCGCTAGAACGGCTACTCGCTGCTGCATCGGTCTAAGGTGTCGGGGCGGGCTGGGTTGACCGGAAGAGGCGCCGGCGTTGAGCAATGGCGGCGGCGGTTTTCGGGATCGAGCGAGGCCGACGAGCTAACGCACGCACAGGCTACCAGAGGGGTCAGGGAGGAGGAAAGAAGCTCACCGCGCGGCCAAGCAAGGCCTGTGACAGCTTAGGAGCGCCGGGGCGTTGCCGGAGACGACAGAGGTGCCGCGGCGGTCGGCGATGGGGAAGAAGATGAACCCGGCGATGCAAAACCTCCGGGGACCAGTGGAGGGCAGCAGGCGACCGGGCGGAAGCTGGCGGTCCTTCTGGGTAGCTCGGCCGGTCGGAGTGGCGTCGGAGGCCGCGGATTTTTGCCAGAGTCGCAGCGGCGGAGCTCGGGTAGAGAGTGAGAAGAGCGAGCGAGCTCGAGGGAGAGGAGGGGAAGAAGGAGCGAGGAGGACTAGGGGAGAGGGCTCGGCGGATCCTTATCCCCCTCGCCCACCTGTCCTGTCGGCGTGCGGCGCGGCGAGCTTCGACCACGGCGGCGTTGACAGCGGGGCGGGAGCAGGTAGGCGAGGCCGCTGCTGGGCCAGCTGGGCTCGGCCCAGTGGCCAGGTAAGTGGCCTTTTGGCCTTTTCTTTTTAGTTCTGTTTTCCTGTTTTGCTTTTTCTTTATTTATTTTCTGTTTTGAATTAGTTAGGCCACTTTAGCCTTTTTGTAAAATATGAGACTAGGTTCAAATATTAATGTGCAGTGTAAGCTTTCCCCAAAAATTGGTTTGGGTGAATTTGGACTTCATTTGAAAATGATATGATTTTAAATGTGTTGTATATTGCTGTTTTGTTGTTGTTTCATATGGTTTGAGTCTTTTATTTAATCCAAATATTATTGGTGATAATTTTATGAGTGCTTCTGGAATATTTTTAAAGTTTTGAACAATTTTCCCATAAGGGTTGATCAACTTCATATTTCACTTTGGAAATTGAGTTGATTTTCAGAGTTGAATTTGTATTGAATACTTAACCCATGTGACTTGGCACTGCAAATGGTCATGACTTGGCAAGATTAACAGAGTGTCACAGGGCTCATTACACAGGGGTGTTACAATTCTCCTCCACTAAAAGAAATTCTCGTCCCGAGAATTTAGGAGGTAGAAGGAAAGAGGTCGGGGTATTCCTTGCGAAGATGATCCTCGCGTTCCCAAGTGGCTTCATCTTCAGTGTGATTCGACCACTGTACTTTCAGGAACTTGGTGACCTTCTGACGGGTTCGACGTTCAGCTTCGTCGAGGATGCGGATCGGATGCTCTTTATAAGATAGATCATCTTGCAATTCGAGCATCTCGTGATCCACTGCTCTGTGCGGAGACTCCTTAAAGCATTTACGAAGCTGTGATACGTGGAAGACATCATGGATATGAGAGAATTGCGGCAGCAACTCCAATTTATAAGCCACCTGTCCACGTCTGGCAACAATGCGAAAAGGACCAATATAGCGAGGAGCTAACTTTCCCTTGATTCCGAATCAGTGAGTGCCCTTCAGGGGAGTGACACGCAGATAAGCTTGATCGCCAAGTTGATAAGTCAAACCCCATCGTTTGCGATCATAGTTGCTCTTCTGGCGGTCCTGAGCCGCCTTGAGATTTTCTCGGACTATGCGGACTTGCTCTTCAGCGTGTTGGATAATATCCGGACCCACGAGCGGTCGTTCCCCAGTTTCTGACCAATTCAGAGGGGTTCGACACTTACGTCCATAGAGAACTTCAAAGGGAGCCATTTTCAAGCTGGCTTGATAGCTGTTGTTATAAGAGAACTCGGCATACGGAAGAGATTCTTCCCACTTCTTACCAAAAGAAATAACACAAGCTCGTAGCATGTCTTCAAGTACTTGATTTACTCGTTCGACTTGGCCTTGGGATTGAGGATGATATGCTAAACTCCAGGTGATATGAGTTCCCATAGCTTGTTGGAAACTTTCCCAGAACTTGGAAGTGAAAAGGCCGCCACGGTCTGAACTGATTTCTTTCGGAATACCGTGGAGTGAAACAATTCTGGAGATGTATAATTTTGCTAACTGACTAGCAGTGATCGTCTCCTTGACAGGCAGAAAATGTGCAACTTTAGAAAGTTGGTCGACGACGACAAGAATAGCATCGTGACCTTTCTGAGACTTGGGAAGACCAGTAATGAAATCCATCTGCACTTTATCCCACTTCCACAAGGGAATAGGGAGCGGTTGCAGAATTCCAGCAGGCTTCTGATGTTCTGCTTTAACGCGACGGCAAACATCACATTCAGCAACATATCGAGCAATGTCCTGCTTCATTCTAGACCACCAGTACCTTTAACGGAGATCACGATACATCTTGGTGCTACCCGGATGAATAGACAGCGGTGTATCATGTGCCTCCTTCATGACTTTGTCAGTCATAAGCTCGAAGCGAGGTACTACAATACGGTCTCTGAAATACAAGGTTCCATCTTCAGACAGCGAGAAATCCATGTACTTTTCCAGGTGAAGATCCTTCTTCATCAGAGCAACTTCAGCATCTTTAGCATGTGCACTCTTAACAGCCTTCTCAAGGTCTGGTTCAACAACCAAGGTTGATAGGTATCCTTGAGGAACTATCTCGATATTTAGCTTTCGAAGTTCTTCATACAAGAGGGGTTGCTCTAGCTGAACTTCAAGTTCACAGCAATAGGATTTACGGCTCAATGCATCAGCCATTACATTAGCCTTGCCAGGGGTATAAGAAATACCCAAATCAAAGTCAGCAATGGTCTCCATCCATCTTTGCTGACGGAGGTTCAGAGACGGTTGAGTGAACAAGTACTTCAGACTTTTATGATCTGTGTAGATCTCGCAACGATTACCAAGGAGGTAATGTCGCCACAACTGCAGTGCATAGATGACGGCAGCTAGTTCTAGATCATGTACCGGATAATTCTCTTCATGCGGGCGCAACTGACGAGAGCCATAGGCAATCACTTTACGCTCTTGCATTAGGACACAGCCTAATCCTTCACGGGATGCGTCACAATATATCACAAAATCCTTGCGAGAATCTGGAGGAGCAAGTACTGGGGCGGATGTCAGCTTGTCTTTGAGTGTTTGAAAACTTTCCTGACATTTTTCTGTCCATTCAAACTTAACGCCCTTGTGAAGAAGATCAGTCAGAGGCTTAGCAATCTTTGAGAAATTCTCGACAAAGCGGCGGCAATAGCTTGCAAGACCGAGAAAACTTCTCACTTGCTTGACGTTCTTCGGGGGATTCCAGTCCAGAATAGCTTGAACTTGTTCTGGGTTAACAGCTATGCCATCTTTTGAAATCACATGGCCGAGGTATGTCACTTCAGATAACCAGAACTCGCATTTGGAAAACTTGGCATACAGTTGGTGTTCACGCAGCTTCTCCAGTACAAGCCGAAGATGTTCGGCATGTTCTTCTCCATTCTTCGAATAAACCAGAATATCGTCCAGATATACCACGACGAATTTGTCGAGATAATCCATGAAGATGTAATTCATTAACTGGGAGAAGGTAGCTGGAGCATTAGTCAGACCGAAGGACATGACAGTGTACTCATAAGAACCATAGCGAGTAACGAATGCTGTCTTCGGAATATCCTCTTCACAAACTCGGATCTGGTGGTATCCCAATCTCAAATCAAGCTTAGAGAATACTGAGGAACCAGCAAGTTGATCATACAGATCGTTGATTCCGGGAAGCGGATACTTGTTCTGAATCGTTGCTTGGTTGATAGGTCAGTAATCCTGAACCAATCGATTTGTACCATCCTTCTTCTTTACAAAGAGTGAAGGTGCTCCCCAAGAAGAGGAACTGGGGCGGATGAAGCCTTTCTTAAGTGACTTGTCGATCTCTTCCTTGAGTTCAAGAAGGTGGTGTGGAGGCATCTTATAAGGACGCTTCGCAATAGGGGTAGTGCCTGGTTTCAAGTCGATGACAAACTCGACAGCTCTGGCAGGGGGAATTCCTGGAAGTTCTTCTGGAAAGACATCTTGAAAATCACGAACAACTGGAATGTTCTCGATGCCTTCAAGAGGTGAAGCGTTCAATGCATTCAGAACATATATCTGATTCTCGGCATCCTGAGATGTTCGAGCTAAGTATATGATTGTTTGTCCAGAAGGGTGAGTGAGCTGGACTGTCTTAGTGGCACAGTCAATCAAAGCTTTATTCGCTGTCAACCAATCCATACCAAGAATGATGTCAATGTTGGAAGGTCCGAGCACAATAAGGGAAGCCGGAAAAAGTAGACCTCCAATCTCAATGTGGTTGTGGGGGCTTACTATTGAGGTTTGCCACTTAGACCCCGGGGATTGAATCGCTAAAGGAGTGGACAAATTTTCCGTACCTAACCCATGCAACTGAGCAAATTGTTGGGACACGAAAGCATGCGATGCTCCTGAATCGAAAAGAACAGAAGCTGGCACTGAATTAACGCGAAGGGTTCCGATCACAATCTTTGGTGACTCGCGAGCTTCTTCAATCTTGACATGGGTGACTTGACCTCGAGCTATAGCAGACGGACTGGCATTAGAGCTTCTGAGACGATGGTTCCGACAGCTCTTCTTTCGACCAACAGGAGGACGTGGTGCAACCTGAGGAGATGCCATAGCACTAGGCTGTCCATCCTGAACTGTTAGCTGTCTCGGCGGTGAAGGAAGACGAGGTGCAACATAAGATGGTCTCGGTGCAGGGGCAGGTCGGTGATGAACATTGTGTGGGATCCAGACTCGGCGTTTCTGAACAGGCTGACCCGAAGATGAGCCTACTTCACGAGTGCGTTTGAGCGACTCCTGATATTTAGCCAGACCAGTTTCAACTCGGTAGGCTTGACTGACAAGTGTCGCAAAGTCCTCACAATCATGGACAAGAAGTGCGAGCTGTATATCGGAACATAGTCCTTCCCGGAATTTCTCCTGCTTACGTGCGTCAGTGTCGACATCATCTTTAGCATAGCGGGATAATTCGAGAAATTTCCTCTGATATTCATCCACAGTCATTGTGCCCTGTGTGAGTTTACGGAACTCCTGTTTCTTTTGGTCGATCAGACCTTGAGGAATGTACCATGCACGAAAAGCTGACTGGAATTCTTGCCAAGTGGGTACAGATTCAGCAGGCATCATACTCTTGTGGTTTTCCCACCATTGAGCAGCTGGACCCTTCAAGTGAAATGTCGCAAAGGTGACATAACTATCAGGGGCAATGTTAGCTGACTCCATCTCAAAAATGATGTCACGAAGCCAATCATCAGCATCCATAGGATTGGTGGAGCTGCGAAAAACAGACGGGTTGAGGCGCACGAATTCTGGCAAAGTTATTGGAGCAGTCTGTTGCTGAGCATTTTGAGTTGGGAACTGAGCCAATACTCCGGTCATAAACTGACGGTTGAGTTCAAACTGCTGCCTCATTTCAGCAATATAAGATGGAGGTGGAGGATCGTCAGCCATCCTGCCAAATCAACAGGGGCAGTTTAGCAAGAAAACTGCAGGTGTATGGAATGATTCATGAAGTAAGGTGCACAACAGAAGGAAGTGCAATAGATACTTCATCATATTCGCACCAGACATTCAAATCCACACATAGCCTCGGTTACAATCCGGCATTACGACAGCTGAAAAGAGAAGGCTAGACAACTAGGCGGCGCGCAGGCACGCGGTAAGGAAGTACACAATGAGACATAGCAAAGGCTACATCAACGTCGGAGAAAACTGTAGGAGCGAGGAATCTGCAAGTGACAACACAGGGTGCCCTCGATAAGAGGATCCTGTAAGCAGAACCTGGCCCACAATCTTGAAGCAAGGGGGGATAACTTCAGAACTCCGGGTGGATGTGATCACGAGAACCTAATGTTGGAGTTAGTAAAATTTTAACCCGAAAGGAAGAGAGAGTAGAGTCCCAGAGTAAAGGTCGAGGAGTAAAAGATTCTAATACCACCCAATTGGCGACGTGGGCCCGTAAGCCACACAGCCAAGTTAGTAAAACAGTTTTGGACCACTAGACTCAACTTCGGCCAAGGAGTTGGAAAGGGGGTTCCTAGAGGCAGTCGGCTCTGATACCAACCTGTGACGCCCCCGGCTTAATCGTGCACTAATCATACACGCAAATGCACACGATCAAGCCTAAGGACTCACTTGAAGATATCACAACACAACTCTAAAACATAAATAAAATCATACAAGCTTTATATTACAAGCCAGGGCCTCGAGGGCTCGAATACATAGCTCGATGGCATACAAGCGTCAGCGGAAGCATCAGATATCTGAGTATAGATATAAAATAAAATAGAAAGGCCTTTAAAAAGGCGGGGCAAAAATAAAACACTACGATCGAAAGGCGTAGGCCTCCTGCCTAGGACCCTCCGAACCTACTCCTGGTCGTCAGCCAACTCGTAGAAGAAGTCAACCTCGGGGTAGTAGTAGTAGTCAACGGTGCAGCTGTCTCAGGGGCTCCGTCAACTGTTCTCGACAAACTGATAGGGGGAGAAAAAGAAAGCAAAGCAACCGTGAGTACTCTGAAGTACTCAGCAAGCAAGGATCTACACTACATATGCATCATTATCAAAGGAAGGCTGTATATGTGGACTGGGCTGCAGAAATGCTAGAATAGAGAGGAAAGCCTAGTCCTATCGAAGACTAGCATCTTCAATCACCTTCCAGCATCTTCGAGCGTCTTGCAGCATTAGAAGAGTACATAATAGCATAGTATAATATAGTAGTGGTAATAACAAGCAACAGTCTCGCTCAGAGATCCTTCCTCGTCTCCCTGCGAGAAAGCGATCCCGGAGCCACATATCCAGGTATCATCTCAATTCTAGCTGTACCGATCGGGATACAACTCCGAGTGTCCTTTACCGTAGGACCGGCTATCGATAGATGTGTTCTTCCCTGCAGGGGTGCACCAACTTACCCACCACGCTCGATTAACTCCAGCCGGACACACTTTCCTGGGTCATACCCGGCCTCGGCCAAACGACACACCGCAACCCTACCTACAGCTCAGCAGAGAGGTCCCCGTCGGTCTACCTCCTAAATGCTCAAGGGTCTTGGGCCATCGCCCTGTGCACTCCGGCTCGTTGCGCGCAGGGTGGATACCAGCGCCTCGGCGCGATCCGACCGTGCCGCCATGCTGAACTGGACGTCTGACAGAGCTTTCGGCTGATGCTACGGTGCAGAACGCCCATACAATGCCCACGTGATGGTTAGTGCTATCCGACCAGAGGCCGGCTCAGATTAATATCCAAATCGTTAGGACTAGGGGCTTGCGGAAACGAGCAGAGACTCACGAAAGATGTGACCCCGTCGCCCCGTCTCGAGGACTTGCTGCAAGGGCTAAGAATGCCCGGCCGCGCCTCGTAGAATAACTCACGGGTATCTATCCATCATTCGCGGGTACCACTAAGGGTCGACCCGCCTTCTCAAGTATCAGTATCAACAATAATGTAAGGCATCCGTGTGGTCACCGTATCAAGGGGAATCCGAGGCATCACTCTCGTTGGACTCCCACCTGATGTAACATCAAGATGGACGTAAGAGGAATCACCCTCGAGGTCCACACTAGAGGTGTTGCACGACTTCGTCGTTATCGGGGGTGGTGTAGGACGATTCAGCCTCGCTTACCACGACCGATTAACTAACCTACAAGGTTATCATCAGAAGTGCTGACGAGGTATCACCCTCGGCACTCGATAGTAACCCAGTAGTGTCGAGCAACTAAAGAGGAAGTGAGGTGCGGTGCCGGGTCCTGGTCTTCGATCCCGTTGCTCGGGTCTTCTGATACTCCAGCGGGGCAGTCGGGATAAGTGGGGTCACTAATGGGTCTCTACCCAGCCTATACTATACAGTCTAGGATATCCATGAGGGTAACAAAACAGGTTACAATAAACAGGCTATGCAGCAGAATAGGAGCAATCAATTACAGTAGCAAAATCTAATGCAAGCATGAGATATTAGAATAGGCGATATCAGGATGATCAAAGGGGGGGGGCGCTTGCCTGGTTGCTCGGCGGCAAGGGCAAGGTCGACAGTAATGTAGCCAATCACCGGAGCTGCGTCGGCACCGGGCTCTATCGAGAGAGAAGAGGGGGAGGAAACAGTATAAATATAAAGCAAACAAGTGCTACACAAAGTGTGACATGACAATAAATAGTGCCGGGTGTGTCCTAACGTAAGGTTGCACGTCACCGAGGAAGGAGGAATCCATCCGGGAATGTTTTCCCGGTTCCGGACATTTGTCGGACAGATGACCGGAGGGGATCGGTTCCATGTTCGGATAGTTAGGTACGTGTGACCGACGAACGGACCGCGCATTCGGATTCGTCTCGTCGTTCTGAGCAACTTTCATGTAGAAAGTTTTTCGATCCGAGCTACGGTTTAAAAGTTATGAATTTCTAAAGATTTAAATATTTTCTGAAATTATTTAATTTAATAGAAATTGAAATATTAAATCAGCAGTGACGTCAGCATTACGTCAGCAGGTCAATCCAGCTGACCAGAGTCAATTCTGACAGTTGGGACCCACCTGTCATTGACAGTGGGCCTTAACAGCGTTTAGGATAATCCAATTTAGTTAACTAAGGGCAGGGCCCACATGTCAGTGTCTACTTAGGTTAGCTAATTAACTCTAATTAATTCAACTTATATTTAGGAGGTGGGCCCCGTCTGTCAGCGGCTGGGGCTGCCCAGTCAGCGTTGACTTTGGTCAACGGGTCAAAAAGGGGTCCCGCGGGGCCCACGGGCAGTGTCACCGGGTGGGTCCCACGCAGTGCCACGCCAGCAGCGTCGCCGGAGGAGCTCCGGCGAGCTCTTCCACGGCAGACGAGCGCCGGAGCAGCTCGAAAAATCGCTACACCGCACCATTTTGCATGATTCAAAGTGCGCTAGAACGGCTACTCGCTGCTGCATCGGTCTAAGGTGTCGGGGCGGGCTGGGTTGACCGGAAGAGGCGCCGGCGTTGAGCAACGGCGGCGGCGGTTTTCGGGATCGAGCGAGGCCGACGAGCTAACGCACGCACAGGCTACCAGAGGGGTCAGGGAGGAGGAAAGAAGCTCACCGCGCACGCCAAGCAAGGCCTGTGACAGCTTAGGAGCGCCGGGGCGTTGCCGGAGACGACGGAGGTGCCACGGCGGTCGGCGATGGGGAAGAAGATGAACCCGGCGATGCAAAACCTCCGGGGACCAGCGGAGGGCAGCAGGCGACCGGGCGGAAGCTGGCGGTCCTTCTGGGTAGCTCGGCCGGTCGGAGTGGCGTCGGAGGCCGCGGATTTTTGCCAGAGTCGCAGCGGCGGAGCTCGGGCAGAGAGTGAGAAGAGCAAGCGAGCTCGAGGGAGAGGAGGGGAAGAAGGAGCGAGGAGGACCAGGGGAGAGGGCTCGGCGGATCCTTATCCCCCTCGCCCACCTGTCCTGTCGGCGTGGCGAACGGCGTGCGGCGCGGCGAGCTTCAACCACGGCGGCGTCGACAGCGGGGCGGGAGCAGGTAGGCGAGGCCGCTGCTGGGCCAGCTGGGCTCGGCCCAGTGGCCAGGTAAGTGGCCTTTTGGCCTTTTCTTTTTAGTTCTGTTTTCCTGTTTTGCTTTTTCTTTATTTATTTTCTGTTTTGAATTAGTTAGGCCACTTTAGCCTTTTTGTAAAATATGAGACTAGGTTCAAATATTAATGTGCAGTGTAAGCTTTCCCCAAAAATTGGTTTGGGTGAATTTGGACTTCATTTGAAAATGACATGATTTTAAATGTGTTGTATATTGCTGTTTTGTTGCTGTTTCATATGGTTTGAGTCTTTTATTTAATCCAAATATTATTGGTGATAATTTTATGAGTGCTTCTGGAATATTTGCAAAGTTTTGAACAATTTTCCCATAAGGGTTGATCAACTTCATATTTCACTTTGGAAATTGAGTTGATTTTCAGAGTTGAATTTGTATTGAATACTTAACCCATGTGACTTGGCACTGCAAATGGTCATGACTTGGCAAGATTAACAGAGTGGCACAGGGCTCATTACACAGGGGTGTTACAGAAGCGTTGATAGAATTTCTCATGATGTAGAAAATCTCAAGATGAAAATTTTTATGCCTAAGGTTGAAGAATCAATTAAAGTTTTATATGTTTCTATGGACGAAAGTAAGAAAAGAACCGCTGTGCTTAGAGCTAGAAGAGAATTTTTCGAAAAAGCGTTTTCCAGTGATTGCTTTCACAAAAATGATGAAGATCTTAAAGTGATTGGTGTTTCTTCTACTGATTCCTTATTTAGTAAAATTAAAATTGATGAAAAAGGGACTGAAGAAGAGTCAACTTTAGCTAGAAGGCGTCCCGATAATTTGGAGGGCGAAAATCTTGTCGAGAAAATTGATAAAAGTGGGTTTGGAGAGGTCAAAACTTTAACTAGTGATTTGCCCACTCTTTTGGATTACAAAGACTTTAATTGTGATAATTGCTCTTTGATTGATTGTATTTCTTTGTTGCAATCCATGCTAAATTCACCCCATGCCTATGAACAAAATAAAGCTTTTACTAAACATATTGTTGATGCTATGATGAAAGCTTTGGAAGAAAAGTTGGAATTAGAGATTTCAATTCCTAGAAAATTACATGATGAATGGGAACCTACTATCAAAGTCAAGATTAAAAATTATGAGTGTTTTGCTTTATGTGATTTGGGTGCTAGTGTTTCTACAATTCCAAAATCTTTATGTGATGTGCTTGGTCTTACCGATATTGAAGAATGTTCTTTAAATTTGCACTTGGCGGATTCTACTATTAAAAAGCCTATGGAAAGAATTAATGATGTTCTTATTCTTGCAAACAGGAATTATGTGCCCATAGATTTTATTGTTCTTGATATTGATTGCAATCCGTCTTGTCCAATTATTCTTGGTAGACCGTTTTTGCGCACTATAGGTGCCGTGATTGATATGAAAGAAGGGAACATCAAATTCCAATTTCCTTTGAGAAAGCGTATGGAACACTTCCCTAGAACAAGAATTAAGCCACCGTATGAATCAATCATGAGGGCATCTTACGGATCTAGAAACAAAGATGACAACACTTAGATCTTTGCATTATGCCTAGCTAAGGGCGTAAAACGATAGCGCTTGTTGGGAGGCAACCCAATGAATAAAATTTATTTTTGTCTTTTTCTTTCTGTTTTTGAGTGTTTGCACAATTATGCTACTGTTATGATTGTGTTTTGTGTGTTTTAATTAGTGTTTGTGCCAAGTAAAGCCTTTGGGATAGCTTTGGTGATAGTTGATTTGATCTTGTTGGAAAACCGAAACTTTTGCATCCAGTAAAATAATTTTGAAAATTCACATAAGCGATTACAATTTCTGAAGTTTTTACAAAAGATTTATATACAAATTTCCTCTGTTGTCCTAATTTTTCAGAATTTTTGCAGTTACATAAGTAGGAGAACAATTCGCATCTTTACAGACTCTTCTGTTTTTGACAGATTCTGTTTTTTCTTTGCATTGTGTGCTTATTTTGATGAAGCTATGGTTTTTATTGGAGGGTATGAGCCATGGTAAAGTTAGAATACAGTAGATATAATGCAAGAACAGAATTTGAATGGGTTTTCAACAGTACTTAAAGTAAAGATTGGTTTTCTTATACTAACGGATCTCATGAAGGTTTGTTGAGTTTTGTGTGATTGAAGTTTTCAAGTTTTGGGTGAGATTACGACGGATGAAGGAATAAGGAGTAATAAGAGCCTAAGCTTGGGGATGCCCCATGGCACCCCAAGCCATTATCCAAAGAGAAGCAAGCAACTAAGCTTGGGGATGCCCGAGTGGCATCCCCTCTTTCTTCTAACGAACATCGGTATTTTACTTGGAGCTATATTTTTATTCGTCACATATCATGAGTTTTGCTTGGAGCGTCTTGTATGATATGAGTCTTTGCTTGTTTTGCTTTTTATTTTTAGTCATGAATCCTTGCTGGACACACCTATTTGAGGGAGCCAAAATTATGCTATGACTTGTTAGAATTGCTCTCTATGCTTCACTTAAATCTTTATGAGCTATGGAATTGCTCTAGTGCTTCACTTATATCTTAGATTTATTTTAGAGTTAGTCATTTTTTTGAAGAAATGCTCTCATGCTTCACTTAGATTTATTTTAGAGTTAGTCATTTTTTTTAGAAATTCTCTCTTGCTTCACTTAAATTATTTTGAGAGAAGAAAATTTTTATGCTCATGTTCTTCACTTAGATTTGTTTGAGCTATCAAGAGCAACACATTAAACTAGTCCCAAAGTGATAGATATTCAAGAGGGATATAATAAAAACTTTCATGAAGAACATTGGACAAGATAAACTTGATTCCTTGTAATAGTTTTGTGATATGTTGATGTAATATGTGAGTCATGTTGATGAGTAATTATGCTTTAGTAAGAATATTGGTGTTAAGGTTTGTGATTCCCTATGCAAGCACGAAAGTCAATAGTTATGCAATGAAATTACATCCTACTTGTGGTGCATTATTCGGTGTTAGTTATGCTTAACGCTCGCTGATGAGATTTTTCATTTCTTGGTTGGATGCTTCTCAATCTTTTGCTAGCCTTCATTTGCACTAAGTATGATCTCTACTTGTGCATCAAAAATCCTTAAACCAGTTTTGCCATATGAGTCCACTATACCTACCTATATGCGGTATTTTCGTGCCGTTCTAAGCAAATTTGTATGTGCCATCTCTAATTTCAAAATAAATTTCTCTTTTGTGTGCTCGTACCGCTCATGAAACGGTAGGGGGTGGCTGATATATTTCCATGCTAGATGTGTTATTCTCAAGATGAGTGTTTATTCACTTGTCATTGCACGAGAGTATGGCAAAGGTATTAGGGATGCCCAGTCTCGAAATGAAAAATGAATTTACTTTATATTGTCAAATAATAAATTCCTTGGAAAGTGTTGGTATGGAGGGCACCCGTGGATACGGCTAGCCATGGAAAGTGAAAGTATGGTGGAAAAAGGAATAAACTTTATTTTCTGTTTGGGAACCGCCTATGATATATCTAGCATGGAAAGTATTGGGAACGACTCGATCGTTTTCGTTGACAGGAAAAGCATGCCACCCAAAATGTTTTATCTCTACTTTTTTCGCTTTGAGCTCTGGCACCTCTACAAATCCCTACTTCCCTCTGCGAAGGGCCTTTCTTTTACTTTATGCAATTTTTATTTTGAGTCTCCATCTTCTCTTATAAAGCACCAACTAAGGAGCACTATGATCGTACTTCAGCATTGGGTGTAGCTAATATGCGAGTGTGTTTCATGAATGGATCAATGATTGAGCATAATCGGCTAGGGATAACTTGCTTTAGTGTTGATATTTTGAAGGACATGGTTGCTCGTTGATATGCTTGAGTATTGAAATCTTCATGTCAAAACTAGACTATTGCTTTGAATCATATAAAATTCCAAATGTCCATGCTACAAAGAAAAGAATATGTGATGAACATGTTAGGCAGCATTCCACATCAAAAAATTTGTTTTTATCATTTACCTACTCGAGGACGAGCAGGAATTAAGCTTGGGGATGCTGATACGTCTCCAACGTATCTATAATTTTTGATTGTTCCATGCTGTTATATTATCATTCTTGGATGTTTTACAATCATTTTATAGCAACTTTATATCATTTTTTGGGACTAACCTATTAACATAGTGCCCAGTGCCAGTTGCTGTTTTTTTGCTTGTTTTCTACTTCGCAGGAAATCCATACCAAACAGAGTCCAAACGCAGCGAAACTTTTTGGTGATTTTTTCTGGACCAGAAGACACAAGTTGGGCCAAGAAAGTACCTGAGGGGGGCTCCGAGGGGAGCACAACCCACCAGGGCGCGCCTGGGGGCCCAGGCACGCCCAGGTGGGTTGTGCCCACCTCGGCCACCTCCCGCACCGCCTCTTTGCTCTATAAATACCCCAATATTCCATAAACCCTAGGGGAGTCGACGAAAATCAATTCCAGCCGCCGCAAGTTCCAGAAACCACAGATCCAATCTAGACACCATCACGGAGGGGTTCATCATCCTCATTGGTGCCTCTTCGATGATGCGTGAGTAGTTCATTGTAGACCTACGGATCCGTAGTTACTATCTAGGTGGCTTCCTCTCTCTCTCTCTTTTGATTCTCAATACAATGGTCTCTTGGAGATCTATTTGATGTAACACTTTTTGCGGTGTGTTTGTTGGGATCCGATGAACTTTGAGTTTATGATCAGATCTATGTTTTTATCCATGAAAGTTATTTGAGTCTTTTGATCTCTTATTTGCATGATTACTTATAGCCTCATATTTCTTCTTCGGATCTTTGGTTTAGTTAGGCCAACTAGATCAATTTTTCTTGCCATGGGAAGGGGTGCTTTGTGATGGGTTCGATCTTACGGTGCTTGATCCCAGTGACAGAAGGGGAACCGACACATATGTATCGTTGCTATTAAGGATAACAAGATGGGGTCTATTTCTACATAAATAGATCTTGTCTACATCATGTCATCGTTCTTATTGCATTACTCCATTTCTCCATGAACTTAATACACTAGATGCATGCTGGATAGCGGTCGATGTGTGGAGCAAAAGTAGTAGATGCAGGCAGGAGTCGGTCTACTAATCTTGGACGTGATGCCTATATAATGATCATTGCCTGGATATCATCATAATTATTTGAAGTTCTATCAATTGCCCAATAGTAATTTGTTTACCCACCGTATGTTATTTTTCTCGAGAGAAGCCACTAGTAAAATCTACGGCCCCCGGGTCTATTTTCTTATCATATATTTTTAGATCTATTTTGCTATTTGCCTTTTTATTTATTTGCCACTTTTATTTTTAGATCTATATTTCTAAAAACCCAAAAATATTTTGCTTCACTTTATTTTATTCACGATCTATTTATCCAATCTATTACAACTTTCTCATGTCCGTTTGCGAATTTCTAGCGCCGTTACCCGAAAGGGATTGACAACCCCTTTAACACGTCGGGTTGCAAGTATTTGTTCTTTGTGTTCAGGTGTTGTTTATGTAGTGTTGCTTGGTTCTCCTACTGGTTCAATAACCTTGGTCTCATCACTAAGGGAAATACCTACCGTTGTTGTGCTGCATCATCCCTTCCTCTTTGGGGAAATACCGACGTAGTTCAAGCCAACATCAATGTGTGGAAGAAAATTGGTGTAAACAAGGCTATACCAAATATGAGCTTAACACCGGTTCCATATGGACGGACACGATGGAGAGGACGAACTTGGTGATCGGGGGTCGGAACACAGAAGTTATGACCACATCATCATCAAGCGTACGGATGAAAACCGTACACGTCCAAAGAATAGGTGGCGGAATGAGTTAGTGGTGGAGAGAAAGGCTTGCAGGCATTACCCTTTTCTGATAACAAGGATCAGTAAAGGTTGCCGAAGCGGCTAGTGGAATGGCATGATCCGAGATAGAACTTGTCTATCACCGAAATGATAGGGGTGTCGGAAGAGAATAAGTTGGTGTGGCACCGGTGCATCAATCCGACAAGGGATCGACACCACCAAGCACCTTGGCATCACTCCGCTGGGACGAAGATGACACCACACCAAGGAACAAATATGCAAACTGGAGAGCGCAGGTAGGGAATCGAAACCGATGCCACCTACACTCACCAGATCCATCGTTAGTGATAAGATATCTAGTCTATATGTATGCTATGCACAAACAAATGCAACAAACAAGTGCAGCAAACCAACTGAATCCTATACTACCGGTTACTAACACTCGCGCGGTCTAGGGCGTCCTATAGCCAGACTTGGCTCTAATACCAATGCTTGTGGCACCCTGGCTCAGAGAAGACCGGGATGCCCCGTATTCCAGCCCAGGGACAAGTCTTCTGGAATACGGCACTGTTGGCATAGAACAAATCAGCTCTTTATTACAATGGATATGGCTACAAGGGTACAAGGTTTACATTGGCATGGCGACACTATGCCTGCCCGGGGTAGCTCTATGCTAGCAGCGGAACAGCCTGAGGTAGCGGAGTAACTCTCAACAGCGGAACAGCGACGGCGGTGATGGACTCCACTCCGCAGGGACTCTGGCTAGAACGCGTATCCTAGCTCGCAAACTCGGGATCCTTGACAAGCAAGCAAGCGTGACATGACCTGCAAACTAGCATGACACGCCAGGTGAGTACTTTGAATGTACTCGCAAGCTCACAACAAACATCAGCATTAAGGCAAGACAACATCATAGCAGTCAAGATTAGGTCAAGACTTATTGTTATTGAAGAAACAGTTGAGGGTGAAAGTAATAGGCTACTCTGGATCAACCGACTAGGTTTAGCTTTAGCCAGTACTTAACAAGCATGGTTATCTAGCTAGATAACTACTAAAGTAAATGCAGTAAGGTAAAGCATATTTAATCCATACTCCGAATAATCTCAGGATCCAATCTGAATCTATTCCAAATCCAATCCAAATCATGTGGTCATCCGACCACTCCTCTCATAGCCATCCCATGGCTAACATATCATACTCCTGATACCATCTGCACTACAAGTCTGACAAAATTACTCTCTTCTGAGTTGCCTCACAACCCTCAGAATACTCACGATCCACCAAGTACTTCCGATCTTACGATGAGTTCTTCCATCATTATCACTACTACGGTTGACCACCTAGTGAGGTCTGGACGGACTGTCCAATACCGTGGACGCGGCTATTCGAATAGATTTTACACTCTGCAGAGGTTGCGCACTTTACCCACACCATGGAGCACCTGACCTCGTGATCCCATTCGGGTGGACCAGCGTTGCTCCAACGAAACCCGCCTAACCCGTGACTCTCCCATCGTACCACCAGTAATCATCCTCCCCCGGAGTCCTGCCCTGGGTGGCCCCTGTGTCACCGCGTGACACCTGCCACCGTCGTGGCTAACAACTATCCCAAACAGGGACCTGGTACCATATAACTCAACTAGGCTCACAAGGTTATCGTCGCCTACCGGGCCAGGGTAGCGCGCACGCATAACCTTCCCTGTCGGGTGGTACCGGTGAAAGAGCACGGAGCCAAACCAAGTTAAGGCCGTCCCATACCGGGAAATGTGGCTGCACGGATAAGTCCGGATAGGTGACTCTGGATCAACCATGAAGTATCTTATCTCCAAATAATCTCTTCATCATAACTGACACTCCGACAGCATAATAATCCAAGTGAAAACATTAACCGACCAGTAATCCAATAGCCACTATGTTCAAGCTACTGCTACTAATTCGTCTCCACAAATTGCCGGACGAAATCCAAAATCATCATAGATGGTAATCTCAATGTCATGGCATCAACGAGTGGGTAAACTACTAGTCACTAACCATCCGGTACTCAACATGGTAGTCACCTATTCAAGAATTTACTCAAGCCTTGCATAATCTAATTCATTTTACAAATACTTCATACTTGCTATTAAAGTAATTAGTTTGACTATGATATTGCAATGCAATTATGCAAATGAGAGTTGTGGCTTGCCTGGGGTGAAGAAACCATCGGGAAAGGGGTGCGGAGAGTCCACGGAAATGATTGTCGGAAACAGTTCTCTCTCGGAGGAGGCTATTTACAGGCAAGGGAAAAATGGTCATTTTCACAGTGTCAACACATTATGAAAATGATACCAACATGACGGGCTCGAAGAGACGAAGAAGTGGGCTTTGGAATCACCTCGGTCGGAGCTACGGTTGAAAGATATAGTCAGACAAAGTTCAGGGACCAATCTATAAAAAAACTCTACAAACAGGTCCTTGGCAGCTAAAAGAAGGAAGCGCATTTCTTAAAAATACGCTTCCCAGAAGAGAAAACGTATTTGGTCCCGAAGAAGCACCAAAGTACACTTTCATCACACGGAAACGCATTTCCCGAAGTACGCCTCGACTTGCCACGTCAGCGAGGCCGGCTGGGTCAGCGTGTGAGGCTTACGGGCGGGACCCACGGGCAGGCCTGGGTCGTCGTCTTCTTCCCGCGATGAGGCAGAGGAGAGGCGAGGCTGCGCAGCGCCGGCGTTCGTCCGATCGGCGCCGGCCACCTCCGGTGGAGCTCGGACCACCGGAGTGCTCCCCGAGGCGCAGCGCATCCATCCATCCCACCCACGGACTCCAACGGCGATGGGAGGGGTGGCGAGCTCAAGCCCGGCGGACGGTGGCGTCGGGTGGAGATGGGCACGGTGTTACAGGAGCGGAGGCGAGGTGCTGGAGAGGTGAGGAGCCTCGCCGGAGTTCAGGGGGTCTCTAGGTGGTGGTGGGAGGGAGGGATAGTGGGTGGCTCGCCGGAATTTAGCCAGAACCGAGCAGCGGCCATGGCGGCAAAGGCAAGCGAGGAGAGCTCCTGGAGAGGGATGGAGAGGTAAGGGAGGAGTAGGGGAGCAAGGGGAGGCTGGTGGTGCGGACGGGGGTGCTTGGGATGCGCTTAAATAGCCGCGGCGATGGAGGTGGATGAGCACGGCCGCGGTGGCGATCTTAGCCGTGCGCTGGAGCTGCAGGGAGACGTGGCTAGATGGTAGCGGGATCGAGCGGCTTCGCAGAGGGGTGGAGAGGGCTCAGGTGAGGTCGGGAAGGCTTGGGAGAGCTCAGGTAAGCGGACGCGGCGGCGGCAGAGACGGGCACGTCACGGCACGGCTGCCGCACCGTGTAGGAGGGGACATGAGAGGGGGAGAGTGATGCAGAGCGAAGGCGACAACGAGGCGAAGCCCCTGGACATGGCTAGGTGTCGAGGGTGAGGAGGAAACCGAGGAACCAGCGGGTCCAACTACCAGAGCGCGCGGGCTGGTATGCCAGCCGCGTGGTCACCGCGTGAACTCGCACACGCGGTGCACCCTGATCGGCTAAATCATGTCCAGTGAGTAGTCCCTCCAGGCTAGGTTACAACTGAGGTGATGGATCAATGAAAAGCACTGTGGTTAGATGGGAGTGATCACCTGAAGTTTCCTGTAGCAAACTTGACCACACCACTGTGATGAACAGAGAAGTGATAAGGGCCAAGGCTGATGTCTGGGAGGTTTGGGATAGGAAGGAATATGATCCTGTGAAGTTTGGAGAGAAATGGACAAAGGTTTAATATAGTTGCTTTGCAACTGACCAATCTGGTCCAGAAAACAAATCTTGATGTGCCACTCACATATAGTGTTTCCTAGGGCTCAAAATTGGCATGGCTTGATGATTTGGTCATATGAGAGTTCCATAAAAATTTCATGCCATTTGGACAAGCCAAAATGGTACTTTCTTCACAATGAGCCTCTCTGACCAGAATCTTAGGAAAATTCTAGGGAATTATTGGGAAGATGAAATTAGCCCAAATTTTGTGGAGATAGGTTATATGGGTAGTAGAATGCTCTGGTAAATTTTCAGCAATTATGGAGTAGTATAAAATATAGTTGCTTCACAATGTGAAAATCTGACCAGAAACCAAGATTTGAGGCTGTGCTCACATAGATGATTGGATAGGGTTGAAACTTGGTGGAGAGTCATGATTTGAGCATATGAAAATGCTTGCCAAATTTCAACTCATTTGGATCATCCTAGCTAGTACTTTCTTCACAAAGCTTCCAGTTGACCAGAAACTTTGGAATTTAGCCAAGGGAGGTTTAATAGCCAAATGAAGTTGAATTTTGGCATGTGGCAATTATATGGATAGGAAAGAATGCCCAAAAAGTTTGGGGGCAAGAAAACCAATATAAATGGTACTTGCTTCTCAACTTGGCAGCTAGGGCACAGTCAGAAAAGGAATATTGGTGAAAGATTTTTGAACATGGCAAGGAAGGGTTTTGACATATTTGTGGAAGATCTGACCCAAAAAATTTATGAGAATTATTTGGGAATGTGGGTTGCTTCACAACCCAGGGCAGACAGGGTTATTCCTTCAATGGAAGAAGGAATATTCCCAAGAAAAGAATATTGGGATTGGTCCAAGATGGAAATGACATGGTCTTGGGATGGTTTTGAGGTTGACAAGCCACTCAGAAAGAGGAATCAAGGGTGATCCCTCCAGGTTGCAAGACCACTAAGCCACAGAAAGGCAAATCCAGACCAAAATCAAAAGGAAAAAAATCGGCAAAATCCAGGGTGTTACATAAGGTATGTTCCTATTGCCTGAAATAGAAAAAATAACTTAAGAAGTACTACGATGGTGGCTATTAAAGAATGTGGCTATAACCAAAATGTAGTAATAATAAAGCATTGACTACCTAATGAATAAATTTAGAAAGAACAAGGAAAAAACCAATATCTGCAACAATGGGAACTGCAAGTAAAATATTTTCTGGTGGTCCAATCGAATTCATATTATTAACTTGGAAGAAGATAAGCGCATGTGTAGTGACATACACATTCGCTAAGATTTGAATTGCCTAGTAAGGATTTATGTTGAATGGAATCAACAATCATAATAATATGAGTAGTTCTTAGCTTTTCTTGAACAACAAATATAGCATAAATATATGGACATACACTAACTGGTTTCATGGGTGCCACATTACCACTGTCATACTTAATTCTTGATTGTACAAACTATAAAGAAAAAAGAAAAAAAATGGCAGAAAGCAAAATAGATTAGTAGTTCCACAATCCTTTTTTCTGTTCATAGATAACTGAAGGCTTGTGGGATGCACATCTCTCTTTGTCAAACAAAAAAAATTACTACCAAATGTGTCTTTCCTTTTTAAGGCAACATGATTTGTTAAGCCGAGCAAATAATTCTAGGAGAAAACTGAACATACACAAGATATCAGTATAACTATCAGAATGTAAATTCCAAAATATCTTGCTGAGGTAACAATAATAATAAATACCTGAAAATTATCTGTGTTGGCTTTCTTTGCTGACTGGTGATGTATAAGTCCAGTACAAGTTCCCGGAATGCAAAGTTAAAGCAAATTTACATCCTCCAAGTGTTGATATTCATAGAAGCTACAGATTTTTTCTTAATGAGAAATATTACATCCCCAATATGATGACAGCGCCATAAGATACATGTGACAGGAGGGGTAATATAGTGGGCCCTGCATGTCCCCAATAATTGGAATATTGACTTCTCTTGGATCAACTCCAAGCACTTTCGCCTGCAAAAAAAGCAACAAGAGGAACAGTAAATGAGAAAGAGCCATAAGCAGTGCAAGTAGAGTATCTAAGCACATGATGTTGAGCTTGAGCATGTAAAAGCTTTTTAAGAGAAGATATTCAAGATAGTTTCCTCAGGCTGCATACCACAAAGGTGTTAGGCCTCGCCACATCAAATGTTGTCACTCCAAGGAGACGCTTGGGACAATAAGTTCCAGCTCTCTTGAAAACCTCCGCAGCAATGGGGGCGGTTGAGTTCACAGGGTTGCTGATCAAACTCACAATTGCATTAGGACACTCTTGGCAACGCCTTCACAGATTGAGAAAACAATCTCAGCATTTTTGTTGAACAGATCATCCCTTGTCATTCCTGGTTTTCTTGGGAGTCCACCAAGGATGATGACAAGATCCATTCCCATAAGTGCCACCTCAAGTTGTTGTTGGCCAAGGAAGCCGCACACCTAAAAGTTATATCTTTAATAGTTATTTATCACATCAGTATCTATGGTCAAATGCAGCACATCTAGATAAAACAGTCACATTATACCGTGCATTGTCATAAATCAAACTAAAAGGACAAGAATATGTGTATGTGCAAGTTCCTGACTGGAACTATAAGACAAAGCAATACAAATGTAACACATTCAGACAACAGATCAGCTCTAAGAGAAAAGCAATGACATCATAGATTGTAGATATTAACAGGCGCATGTGATGCAACAAGCTGCAGTATTAGAGGTTACATAAGAGATTCGATAGACGATAATGGCTCGGGTTATTCATGATTTTAGATGGTTAAAAACAGAGCATAGGTAGATCTTGATAGCATAGGAAACATTAAGGCAACTCCAATAACAATGCATAAATTAACTTCGGTACTAACACGATGATTTTGGATATAAGTACTCAACCACAAATTCTGTGATACTTGGCAACCTATGAAATCATGTGTAACAATAGTATACAACGATGAAAATATTGCCCCAGTTTCACCGACACAGTGCCGCATCAGTTAACCAGCTGGTCAATGCATGCAGACCAGATAAATAACAGCAGTCTAATAATCTTACATCATCATCTCTTGACCGCCACACCTTGTTCTAACCAACCTAAACCCGTTTGATGGATGCTTACCAAGAGAGAAACATGCCAATAAAAGAGACCCCACATTGTTGTACCTGTACCTTACAAGATATGCCTAACTTCATATGATCAAAAAACCTACCACGTCTCCCTCCTTTTCTACATTGTACCCCATGGGCATTGCCTTACGCTCTCGATTCCAAGGCAAAGGTACTCTTTTTCCCAGTACCCTAAAAGAACATGCACCGTAAGATTGACCTTTGCGCCTCGAATAAAAATATACATATGCACAAATAGGAATGCCGACTTACAAAAGAATTACTTACATTGAATTTGGCATTAATATGTGCCATATCATCGGATAAAAAATATAGGTGCATGCAATCCTTCTATAAAGTAGGTTCAGTCCAGTTCCTCAGCAAATGATGCATTCTAAGTACCTATGTGTACTTGTTTAACAGTTTAGTCTACAGTTTATGCAAAGTACAACCAGACTATACTGAAATTACTCTTCGGATGAAGGATGTGAGAAGCCAAGAAATGCCTATTCTTGCAAAATTCATGATCTAGCATGATATGTAATGCACTTACCATCAGGATGCTCAACACCTTTAGACCACTTTCAGTCATGTGACGTAGGGCCACCATGTCGACCTGTAACACAACAGTTGTCAACCAAAGAAGAAAAAACAATGCAAAGATTTGGGAAAATATGAAGGAAATATGCCCTAGTGGCAATAATAAAGCTGTTATTTTATATTTCCTAATTCATGATAAAGGTTTATTATTCATGTTAGAATTGTATTGATCGGAAACTTAAATACATGTGTGAATACATAAACAAATATCGTGTCCCTAGTAAGCCTCTACTAGACTAGCTTGTTGATCAAATATGGTTAAGGTTTCCTAACCATAGACATGCATTGTCATTTGATAACGGGATCACATCATTAGGAGAATGATATGATGGACAAGACCCATCCGTTAGCTTAGCATATTGATCGTTCAGTTTATTGCTATTGCTTTCTTCATGTCAAATACATATTCCTCCGACTATGAGATTATGCAACTCCCGGATACCAGACGAATACCTTGTGTGCTATCAAACATCACAACGTAACTGGGTGATCATAAAGATGCTCTACAGGTATCTCCGAAGGTGTTTGTTGAGTTGGCATAGATCGAGATTAGGATTTGTCACTCCGAGTATCGGAGAGGTATCTCTGGGCCCTCTCGGTAATACACATCATAAGCTTGCAAGCAAATGACTAAGGAGTTAGTTACGAGGTGATGTATTACGGAACGATTAAAGAGACTTGCTGGTAATGAGATTGAACTAGGTATAAAGATACCGACGATCGAATCTCGGGCTAGTAACATACCGATGGACAAAGGGAATTACGTATGTTGTCATAACGGTTCGACCGATAAAGACCTTCGTAGCATATGTAGGAGCCAATATGGGCATCCAGGTTCCGCTATTGGTTATTGACCGGAGAGATGTCTCGGTCATGTCTACATAGTTCTCGAACCCGTAGGGTCCGCACGCTTAACGTTCGTTGACGATATAGTGTTATATGGGTTATATGTTTTGGTGACCAAATGTTGTTCGGAGTCCGGGATGAGATCATGGACATGACGAGGTGTCTCGAAATGGTCGAGAGGTAAAGATTGATATATAGGACGATGATATTTGGACACCAGAAGTGTTTCGGGACGTACCGGGAAGAAAACGGGTCACCGGAAGGGGTTCCGGGCACCCCCGGGAAGTTATGGGCCTTATGGGCCAAAGGAGGGGACAGACCAGCCCACAAGGGGGCTGGCGCGCCCCTCCCTTGGCTAGTCGTCCCTATAGGGAAGCAAAGGGGGGGCGTCACCTCCTCCTTCCTTCCTCCCGCACTCCAAATAAGGAAGGGGGGCGCCACTTGGGGAGGACTCCAAGTAGGATTCGACCTACTTGGGGGCGCCTCCTAGCAAGAACACAACATTGTCTTAGCCGTGTGCGGTGCCCCCTCCACCGTTTACACCCCCGGTCATATTTTCGTAGTGCTTAGGCAAAGCCCTGCGGAGATAACTTCACCATCACCGTCACCACGTCGTCGTGCTGCCGGAACTCATCCACTACCTCGCTGTCTTGCTGGATCAAGAAGGCGGAGGACGTCACCGAGCTAAACGTGTGCCGAACATGGAGGTGTCGTACATTCGGTACTCAATCGGTTGGATAGCGAAGAAAGTTTGACTACATCAACCGCGTTGTCAAACGCTTCCGCTTACGTTCTACGAGGGTATGTAGACACACTCTTCACTCTCGTTGCTATGCATCTCCATGGATAGATCTTGCGTGTGCGTAGAAATTTTTTTGTTTTCCATGCAATGTTTCCCAACAGTGGCATTCGAGCTAGGTCTATGCGTAGATGATATGCACGAGTAGAACACAAAGAGTTGCGGGTAGTGATAGTCATACTGCTTACCACCAATGTCTTATTTTGATTCGGCGGTATTGTGGGATGAAGCGGCCCGGACCAACCTTACATGTCCATGCACATGAGACCGGTTCCACCGACAGACATGCAACAAGTTTTGCATAAAGGTGGCTGGCGGGTGTCTGTTTCTCCTACTTTAGTTGAATCGAATTTGACTGTGGCCAGTCCTTAAAGAAGGTTAAAACAGCAAACTTGATGAATCACCATTGTGGTTTTTGCGTAGGTAAGAACGGTTCTTGCTAGAAGCCCGTAGCAGCCACGTAAAACTTGCAACAACAAAGTAGAGGACGTCTAACTTGTTTTTGCAGGGCATATTGTGATGTGATATGGCCAAGATATGATGTGATATATATTGATGTATGAGATGATCATGTTTTGTAATATTGACAACCGGCAGGAGCCTTAGGGTTGTCTCTTTATTGTATGAAGTGCAAGCGCCATGTAATTGCTTTACTTTATCACTATGCGTTAGCGATAGTTGTAGAGGCAATAGTTGGCGAGATGACCGCGACTCAGCGATGGAGATCAAGGTGTCGAGCCGGTGACGATGGAGATCATGACGATGCTTTGGAGATGGAGATCAAAAGCACAAGATGATGATTGATGTTGGCTTGAACTACGTCGGTATTTCCCCAAAGAGGAAGGGATGATGCAGCACAGCAACGGTAGGTATTTCCCTCAGTGACGAGACCAAGGTTATCGAACCAGTAGGAGAACCAAGCAACACTACGTAAACAGCACCTGCACACAAAGAACAAATACTTGCAACCCAACGTGTTAAAGGGGTTGTCAATCCCTTTCGGGTAACGGCGCCAGAAATTGGCAAACGGACGTGAGATAAATTGTAGTACATTGATAGATGCAAATAAAATTCAGCGAGGTATTTTTGGGTTTTTGGAAATATAGATCTGAAAATAAAAGTGGCAAATAAATAAAAAGGCAAATAGCAAAATAGATCTAAAAATATATGATGATAAAATAGACCCGGGGGCCGTAGATTTCACTAGTGGCTTCTCTCAAGAAAAATAGCATACGGTGGGTAAAAAATTACTGTTGGGCAATTGATAGAACTTCAAATAATTATGATGATATCCAGGCAATGATCATTATATAGGCATCACGTCCAAGATTAGTAGACCGACTCCTGCCTGCATCTACTACTATTACTCCACACATCGACCGCTACGCAGCATGCATCTAGTGTATTAAGTTCATGGAGAAACGGAGTAATCTAATAAGAACGATGACATGATGCAGACAAGATCTATTTATGCAGAAATAGACCCCATCTTGTTATCCTTAATAGCAACGATACATACGTGTCGACTCCCCTTCTGTCACTGGGATCAAGCACCGTAAGATCGAACCCATCACAAAGCACCTCTTCCCATGGCAAGAAAAATCGATCTAGTTGGCCTAACTAAACCAAATATTCGAAGAAGAAATACGAGGCTATAAGCAATCATTCATATAAGAGATCAAAAGACTCAAATAACTTTTATGGATAAAAACATAGATCTGATCATAAACTCGAAGTTCATCGGATCCCAACAAACACACCGCAAAAAAGAGTTACATCAAATAGATCTCCAAGAGACCATTGTATTGAGAATCAAAAGAGAGAGAGGAAGCCATCTAGCTACTGCCTACGGACCCGTAGGTCTACAATGAACTACTCACGCATCATCGGAGAGGCACCAATGAGGATGATGAACCCCTCTGTGATGGTGTCTAGATTGGATCTGTGGTTTTTGGAACTTGCGGCGGCTGGAATTGATTTTCGTCGACTCCCCTAGGGTTTCTGGAATATTGGGGTTTCTATAGAGCAAAGAGGCGGTGCGGGAGGTGGCCGAGGTGGGCACAACCCACCTGGGCGCGCCTGGGCCCCCAGGCGCGCCCTGGTGGGTTGTGCTCCTCTTGGAGCACCCCTCAGGTACTTTCTTGGCCCAACTTGTGTCTTCTGGTCCAGAAAAAATCACCAAAAATTTTCGCTGCGTTTGGACTCCGTTTGGTATTGATTTCCTGCGAAGTAAAAAACAAGCAAAAAACAACAACTGGCACTGGGCACTATGTCAATAGGTTAGGCCCAAAAAATGATATAAAGTTGCTATAAAATGATTGTAAAACATCCAAGAATGATAATATAACATCATGGAACAATCAAAAATTATAGATACGTTGGAGATGTATCAGCATCCCCAAGCTTAATTCCTGCTCGTCCTCGAGTAGGTAAATGATAAAAACAGAATTTTTGATGTGGAATGCTGCCTAACATGTTCATCACATATTCTTTTCTTTGTAGCATGGATATTTGGACTTTTATATGATTCAAAGCAATAGTCTAGTTTTGACATGAAGATTTCAATACTCAAGCATTTAAACAAGCAACCATGTCTTTCAAAATATCAACACTAAAGCAAGTTATCCCTAGCCCATTATGCTCAATCATTGATCCATTCATGAAACACACTCGCATATTAGCTACACCCAATGCTCAAGTACGATCATAGTGCCCCTTAGTTGGTGCTTTATAAGAGAAGATGGAGACTCAAAATAAAATAAAAATTGCATAAAGTAAAAGAAAGGCCCTTCGTAGAGGGAAGTAGGGATTTGTAGAGGTGCCAGAGCTCAAAGCGAAAAAAGTAGAGATAAAACATTTTGGGTGGCATGCTTTTCCTGTCAATGAAAACGATCTAGTAGTTCCCAATACTTTCCATGCTAGATATACCATAGGCGGTTCCCAAACAGAAAATAAAGTTTATTCCTTTTTCCACCATACTTTCACTTTCCATGGCTAGCCGTATCAACGGGTGCCCTCCATACCAACACTTTCCAAGGAATTTATTATTTGACAACATAAAATAAATTCATTTTTCATTTCGGGATTGGGCATCCCTAATACCTTTACCGTACTCTCGTGCAATGACAAGTGAATAAACACTCATCTTGAGAATAACACATCTAGCATGGAAATATATCAGCCACCCCCTACCGTTTCATGAGCGGTACGAGCACAAAAAAGAGAAATTTATTTTGAAATTAGAGATGGCACATACAAATTTGCTTAGAATGGCACGAAAATACCGCATATAGGTAGGTATAGTGGACTCATATGGCAAAACTGGTTTAAGGATTTTGGATGCACAAGTAGTGATTATACTTAGTGCAAATGAAGGCTAGCAAAAGATTGTGAAGCATCCAACCAAGAAACAAAAAATCTCATAAGCGAGCATTAAGCATAACTAACACTGAATAATGCACCACAAGTAGGATGTAATTTCATTGCATAACTATTGACTTCCGTGCTTGCATTGGGAATCACAAACCTTAACATTAATATTCTTACTAAAGCATAATTACTCATCAACATGACTCACATATTATATCAGCATATTGCAAAAATATTACAAGGAATCAAGCTTATTTTGTCCAATGATCTTCATGAAAGTTTTTATTATATCCCTCTTGAATATCTATCACTTTGGGACTAGTTTAATGTGTTGCTTTTGATAGCTCAAACAAATCTAAGTGAAGAACATGAGCATAAAAAATTTCTTCTCTCAAAATAATTTAAGTGAAGCAAGAGAGAATTTCCAAAAGAAATTACTAACTCTCAAATAAATCTAAGTTAAGCATGAGAGCATTTTTTCAAAATACTAAAGCACACCGTGCTCAAAAAGATATAAGTGAAGCACTAGAGCAATTCCATAGCTCATAAAGATTTAAGTGAAGCATAGAGAGCGATTCTAACAAGTCATAGCATAATTTTGGCTCTCCCAAATAGGTGTGTCCAGCAAGGATTCATGACTAAAAATAAAAAGCAAAACAAGCAAAGACTCATATCATACAAGACGCTCCAAGCAAAACTCATGATATGTGACGAATAAAAATATAGCTCCACGTAAAATACCGATGGTCGTTAGAAGAAAGAGGGGATGCCACTCGGGCATCCCCAAGCTTAGTTGCTTGCTTCTCCTTGGATAATTGCTTGGGGTGCCATGGGGCATCCCCAAGCTTAGGCTCTTCTTACTCCTTGTTCCTTCATCCATCGTAATCTCACCCAAAACTTGAAAACTTCAATCACACAAAACTTAACAAAACCTTCGTGACATCCGTTAGTATAAGAAAACCAATCTTTACTTCAAGTACTGTAGAAAACCCATTCAAATTTTGTTCTTGCATTATATATACTGTATTCTAACTTTACCATGGCTCATACCCCCCGTTAAAAACCATAGATTCATCAAAATAAGCACACAATGCAAAGAAAAATAGAATCTGTTAAAAACAGAACAGTCTGTAAAGATTCGAATTGTTCTCATATTTCTGTAACTCGAAAAATTCTGGAAATTTAGGACAACAGAGGAAATTTGTATATCAATCTTGTGTAAAAACTTCAGAATTTTTTGTCGCATCTGTGAATTTTCACATTTGTTTTACTGGACGCAAAAGTTTCTGTTTTCCAACAAGATCAAATCAACTACCACCAAAGCTATCCCAAAGGCTTTACTTGGCACAAACACTAATTAAAACACAAAAAACACAATCATAACAGTAGCATAATTGTGCAAACACTCAAAAACAGAAAGAAAAAGACAAAAATAAATTTTATTCATTGGGTTGCCCCTCACAACAAGCGCTATCGTTTTACGCCCTTAGCTAGGCATAATGCAAAGATCTAAGTGTTGTCATCTTTGTTTCTAGATCTATAAGATGCCCTCATGATTGATTCATATGGTGGCTTAATTATTGTTCTAGGGAAGTGTTCCATACCCTTTCTCAAAGGAAATTGGAATTTGATGTTCCCTTCTTTCATATCAATCACGGCACCTATAGTGCACAAAAACGGTCTACCAAGAATAATTGGACAAGACGGATTGCAATCAATATCAAGAACAATAAAATCTATGGGCACATAATTCCTGTTTGCAAGAATAAGAACATCATTAATTTTTCCCATAGGCTTTTTAATAGTAGAATCCGCCAAGTGCAAATTTAAAGAACATTCTTCAATATCGGTAAGACCAAGCACATCACATAAAGATTTCGGAATTGTAGAAACACTAGCACCCAAATCACATAAAGCAAAACACTCATAATTTTTAATCTTGACTTTGATAGTAGGTTCCCATTCATCATGTAATTTTCTAGGAAATGAAATCTCTAATTCCAACTTTTCTTCCAAAGCTTTCATCATAGCATCAATAATATGTTTAGTAAAAAAGCTTTATTTTGTTCATAGGCATGGGGTGAATTTATCATGGATTGCAACAAAGAAATACAATCAATCAAAGAGCAATTATCATAATTAAAGTCTTTGTAATCCAAAAGAGTGGGCACATCACTAGTTAAAGTTTTGACCTCTCCAAACCCACTTTTATCAATTTTCTCAACAAGATTTTCACCCTCCAAATTATCAGGACGCCTTCTAACTAAAGTTGACTCTTCTTCAGTCCCTTTTTCATCAATTTTAATTTTACTAAACAAGGAATCAATAGAAGAAACACCAATCACTTTAAGATTTTCATCATTTTTATGAAAGCAATCATTGGAAAACGCTTTTTCTAAAAATTCTCTTCTAGCTCTAAGCATAGCGGTTCTTTTCTTACTTTCATCCATAGAAACATATAAAGCTTTAATTGATTCTTCAACCTTAGGCCCAAAATTTTTTATCTTGAGATTTTCTACATCATGAGAAATTCTGTCAACGCTTCTAGACAAATCATCAACCTTACTCAATTTTTCTTCCATCATAGTATTAAAATTCTTTTGAGCATTGATAAATTCTTTAATATTATTCTCAAAATCAGAGGTGTTCCTATTATTATTATAAGAAGGATTACCATAGGAAATACCATAATTATTAGAGGAATTACTAGGAAAAGGCCTAGGATTAAAATTACCTCTATAAGCATTGTTATTGAAATTGTTTCGAGAGATAAAATTCACACCTACGGCATCACTATTTTGCGCAATCAAAGTAGATAAAGGCACATCATTAAAATCAATAGGAGCACTTTTATAACCAATTTCATAAGAGCATCAACTTTTTCACTCAAAGAAGAAATTTGTTCTACCGAATAAACCTTTTTACTAGTAGGAGCTCTTTCAGTATGCCATTGTGAATAATTTGCTATAATATTGTCTAGCAATTTAGTAGCTTCATCCAAAGTAATTTCCATAAAAGTACCACCCGCGGCGGAATCTAAAAGATTTCTAGAAACAAAATTCAATCCCGCATAAAAATTTTGTATGATCATCCAAAGATTTAAACCGTGAGTAGGACAATTTCTTAGCATCAATTTCATTCTTTCCCAAGATTGTGCAACATGTTCATTCTCGAGTTGCTTAAAATTCATGATTTGCGTCCTAAGGGAAATAATTTTTGCGGGTGGAAAATACTTAGTAATAAAAGCATCTTTGCACTATTGCGAGGCAAAGAATTGATACTATTGCGAGGCAAAGAAGAAAACCAAATTTTTGCATGATCTCGCAAAGAAAACGGGAATAATTTCAACTTCACAATATCATTGTCCACATCTTTTTTCTTTTCATATCGCATAATTCCACGAATGTGTTAAGATGGTACGTGGCATCCTCACTAGGAGTACCAGAAAATTGATCTTTCATAACAAGATTCAACAAAGCGGCATTAATATCACAAGACTCCACACTAGTGGTGGGAGGAGCAATCGGAGTGCTAATAAAATCATTGTTGTTGGTATTGGAGAAATCACACAACTTGGTGTTCTCTTGAGTCATCGTGACTATGCTCTGACGAGAAAACGACGAACGAAAAAGAGGGCGAATAAAACGGCAAATTTTTGTGAAGTGGGGGAGAGGAAAATGAGAGGCAAATGGCAAAAAACATAAATTCCAAGGAGATGAGATTTGTGATTAGGAACCTGGTAGATGTTGATGATGTCTCCCCGGCAACGGCGCCAGAAATTGGTGAGTTGTCGGGAGACTATCATGACTTGATCCTCCCCGGCAATGGCGCCAGAAATTCCTTTTGATGTTGGCTTGAACTACGTCGGTATTTCCCCAAAGAGGAAGGGATGATGCAGCACAACAGTGGTAGGTATTTCCCTCAGTGATGAGACCAAGGTTATAGAACCAGTAGGAGAACCAAGCAACACTACGTAAACAGCACCTGCACACAAAGAACAAATACTTGCAACCCGACGTGTTAAAGGGGTTGTCAATCCCTTTCGGGTAACGGCGCCAGAAATTGGCAAACGGACGTGAGATAAATTGTAGTAGATTGATAGATGCAAATAAAAGCAAATAAAATTCAGCGAGGTATTTTTGGGTTTTTGGAAATATAGATCTGAAAACAAAAGTGGCAAATAAATAAAAAGACAAATAGCAAAATAGATCTGAAAATATATGATGAGAAAATAGACCCGGGGGCCGTAGATTTCACTAGTGGCTTCTCTCGAGAAAAATAGCATACGGTGGGTAAACAAATTACTGTTGGGCAATTGATAGAACTTCAAATAATTATGACGATATCCAGGCAATGATCATTATATAGGCATCACATCCAAGATTAGTAGACCGACTCCTGCCAGCATCTACTACTATTACTCCACACATCGACCGCTATCCAGCATGCATCTAGTGTATTAAGTTCATGGAGAAACGGAGTAATGCAATAAGAATGATGACATGATGTAGACAAGATCTATTTATGTAGAAATAGACCCCATCTTGTTATCCTTAATAGCAACGATACATACGTGTCGGTTCCCCTTCTGTCACTGGGATCAAGCACCGTAAGATCGAACCAATCACAAAGCACCTCTTCCCATGGCAAGAAAAATCGATCTAGTTGGCCTAACTAAACCAAGTATTCGAAGAAGAAATACGAGGCTATAAGCAATCATGCATATAAGAGATCAAAAGACTCAAATAACTTTTATGGATAAAAACATAGATCTGATCATAAACTCAAAGTTCATCGGATCCCAACAAACACACCGCAAAAAAAGAGTTACATCAAATAGATCTCCAAGAGACCATTGTATTGAGAATCAAAAGAGAGAGAGAGAGAGGAAGCCATCTAGCTACTGCCTACGGACCCGTAGGTCTACAGTGAACTACTCACGCATCATCAGAGAGGCACCAATGAGGATGATGAACCCCTCTGTGATGGTGTCTAGATTGGATCTGTGGTTTCTGGAACTTGCGGCGGCTGGAATTGATTTTCGTCGACTCCCCTAGGGTTTCTGGAATATTGGGGTATCTATAGAGCAAAGAGGCGGTGCGGGAGGTGGCCGAGGTGGGCACAACCCACCTGGGCGCGCCTGGGCCCCCAGGCGCGCCCTGGTGGGTTGTGCTCCCCTTGGAGCCCCCCTCAGGTACTTTCTTGGCCAACTTGTGTCTTCTGGTCCAGAAAAAATCACCAAAAAGTTTCGCTGCGTTTGGACTCCGTTTGGTATTGATTTCCTGCAAACTAAAAAACAAGCAAAAAACAGCAACTGGCACTGGGCACTATGTCAATAGGTTAGTCCCAAAAAATGATATAAAGTTGCTATAAAATGATTGTAAAACATCCAAGAATTATAATATAACAGCATGGAACAATCAAAAATTATAGATACGTTGGAGACGTATCAATGATGGCCATATCATGTCACATATTTTAATTGCATGTGATGTTTATCCTTTATGCATCTTATTTTGCTTAGAATGGCGGTAGCATTATAAGATGATCCCTTCACTAAATTTCAAGATAAAAGTGTTCTCCCCGAGTATGCACCGTTGCCAAAGTTCGCCGTTTCGAAGCACCACGTGATGATTGTGTGTGATAGACTCTACGTTCACATACAACAGGTGTAAGACAATTTTGCACATGCAGAATACTTGGGTTAAACTTGACGAGCCTAGCATGTACAGACATGATCTCAGAACACTGGAGACTGACAGGTCGAACGTGAGTCATATAGTAGATATGATCAACATAGAGATGTTCACCATTGATGACTACCCCATCTCACGTGATGATCGGACATGGGTTAGTTGATTTGGATCACGTATCACTTAGATAACTTGAGGGATGTTTATTTAAATGGGAGTTCATTAGTAATTTGATTAATTGAACTTAATTTATCATGAACTTAGTCTTATAGTTTTGCATATCTATGTTGTAGATCAATGGCCCGAGCTACCGTTCCCCTGAATTTTAATGTGTTCCTAGATAAAGATAAGTTGAAAGATGATGGTAGCAACTACATGGACTGGGTCCGTAACTTGAGGATTATCCTCATTGCTGCACAGAAGAATTATGTCCTTGATGCACCGTTGGGTAACAGGCCTGCTGCAGGAGCTGAAGCAGATGTTATGAACGTCTGGCAAGCTCGATCTGATGACTACTCGATAGTTAAGTGTGCCATGCTTTACGGCTTAGAACCGGGACTTCAAAGACGTTTTGAACATCATGGAGCATATGAGATGTTCCAAGAGTTGAAGTTAATATTTCAAGTAAATGCCCGGGTTGAGAGATATGAAGTCTCCAACAAGTTATATAGCTGCAAAATGCAGGAGAACAGTTCTTTCAGTGAACACATACTCAAAATGCCTGGGTATCATAACCACTTGACTCAGCTAGGAGTTGATCTTCCAGTTGATAGTGTTATTGACAGAGTTCTTCAATCATTGTCACCAAGCTATAAAGGCTTCGTGATGAACTATAATATGCAAGGGATGAATAAAACGATTCCTGAGCTCGTCGCAATGCTTAAGGCCGCGGAGGTAGAAATCAAGAAGGAGCATCAAGTGTTGATGGTTAACAAGACCACTAGTTTCAAGAAAAAGGGCAAGGGAAAGAAAGGGAACTTCAAGAAGAATGGCAAGCAAGTTGCCACTCCCGGGAAGAAGCCCAAAGCGGGACCCAAGCCTAAAATTGAGTGCTTCTACTGCAAAGGGAATGGTCACTAGAAGCGAAACTGCCCCAAATACTTGGCAGATAAGAAGGATGGCAAAGTGAACAAAGGTATATTTGATATACATGTTATTGATGTGTACCTTACTAATGCTCGTAGCAGCGCCTGGGTATTTGATACTGGTTCGGTTTTTTATATTTGTAACTCGAAACAGGAGCTGCGGAATAAACGAAGATTGGCTAAGGACGAGGTGATGATGCGCGTCGGAAATGGTTCCAGGTCGATGTGATCGCCGTCGGCACGCTACCTCTACATCTACCTTCGGGATTAGTTTTAGACCTCGATAATTGTTATTTGGTGCCCGCGTTGAGCATGAACATTATATCTGGATCTTGTTTATTGCGAGACGATTATTCATTTAAATCGGAGAATAATGGTTGTTCTATTTATATGTGTAGTATCTTTTATGGTCATGCACCCTTGATGAGTGGTCTATTCTTGTTGAATCTCGATCGTAGTGATACACATATTCATAATATTGATGCCAAAAGATGCAAAGTTGATAATGATAGTGCAACATACTTGTGGCACTGCCGTTTAGGTCATATTGGTGTAAAACGCATGAAGAAACTCCATGCAGATGGACTTTTGGAATCACTTGATTATGAATCATTTGATACTTGCGAACCATGCCTCATGGGCAAGATGACTAAAACTCCGTTCTCCGGAACAATGGAGCAAGCTAATGACTTATTGGAAATAATACATACCGATGTATGCGGTCCGATGAGTGTTGAGGCACGCGGCGGGTATCGTTATTTTCTGACCTTCACAGATGATTTGAGTAGGTATGGGCATATCTATTTGATGAAACACAACTCTGAAACATTTGAAAAGTTTAAAGAATTTTAGAGTGAAGTGGAGAATCATCGTAACAAGAAAATAAAGTTTCTACGATCTGATCGCGGAGACGAATATTTGAGTTACGAGTTTGGCCTTCATTTGAAATAATGTGGAATTGTTTCACAACTCACGCCACCTGGAACACCACAGCGTAATGGTATGTCCGAATGTTGTAATCGTACTTTATTAGATATGGTGCGATCTATGATGTCTCTTACCGATTTACCACTATCGTTTTGGGGTTATGCATTAGAGACAGCCGCATTCACGTTAAATAGGGCACCGTCTAAATCCGTTGAGACGACACCGTATGAACTGTGGTTTGGCAAGAAACCTAAGCTGTCGTTTCTTAAAGTTTGGGGTTGAGACACTTATGTCAAAAGGCTTCAGCTTGATAAGCTCGAACCAAAATCGGAGAAGTGCGTCTTCATAGGATACCCTAAGGAAACAATTGGGTACACCTTCTACCACAGATCCGAAGGCAAGATCTTTGTTGCCAAGAATGGAACCTTTCTAGAGAAGGAGTTTCTCTCAAAAGAAGTGAGTGGGAGGAAAGTAGAACTTGATGAGGTAATTGTACCTTCTCTCGAATTGGAAAGTAGCACATCAAGGAAAACTGTTCCCGTAATGTCTACACTAACTGGAGAGGAAGGAAATGATAATGATCATGAAACTTCAGATCAAGTTGCTACTGAACCTCATAGGTCGACCAGAGCACGATCCACACCAGAGTGGTACGGTAATCCTGTCCTGGAAGTCATGTTACTAGACCAAGGCGAACCTACGAACTATGAAGAAGCTATGCTGAGCCCAGATTCCGATAAATGGCTTGAGGCCATGAAATCTGAGATAGGATCCATGTATGAGAACAAAGTGTGGACTTTGGTGGACTTGCCCGATGATCGGCAAGCCATTGAGAATAAATGGATCTTCAAGAAGAAGACTGACGCTGATGGTAATGTTACTGTCTACAAAGCTCGACTTGTCGCGAAAGGTTTTTGACAAGTTCAAGGAGTTGACTACGATGAGACTTTCTCACCCGTAGCGATGCTTAAGTTTGTCGAATCATGTTAGCAATTGCCGCATTTTATAATTATGAAATCTGGCAAATGGACATCAAAACAACATTCCTTAATGGATTTCTTAAAGAAGAGTTGTATATGATGCAACCGGAAGGTTTTGTCGATCCTAAAGGTGCTAACAAAGTGTGCAAGCTCTAGCGATCCATCTATGGACTGGTGCAAGCATCTCGGAGTTGAAATATACGCTTTGATGAGGTGATCAAAGCATATGGTTTTATACAGACTTACGGTGAAGCCTGTATTTACAAGAAAGTGAGTGGGAGCTCTGTAGCATTTCTGATATTATATGTGGATGACATATTGTTGATTGGAAATGATATAGAATTTCTGGATAGCATAAAAGGATACTTGAATAATAATTTTTCAGTGAAAGACCTCGGTGAAGCTGCTTATATATTGGGCATCAAGATCTATAGAGATAGATCGAGACGCGTAATAGGACTTTCACAAAGCACATACCTTGATAAAGTTTTGAAGAAGTTCAAAATGGATCAGTCAAAGAAAGGGTTCTTGCCTGTGTTACAAAGTGTGAAGTTGAGTCAGACTCAAAGCCCAACCACTGCAGAAGATAGAGAGAAAATGAAAGTCATTCCCTGTGCCTCAGCCATAGGTTCTATCATGTATGCTATGCTATGTACCAGACCTGATGTGTGCCTTGCCATAAGTCTGGCAGGGAGGTACCAAAGTAATCCAGGAGTGGATCACTAGACAGCGGTCAAGAACATCCTGAAGTACATGAAAAGGACCAAGGGTATGTTTCTCGTTTATGGAGGTGACGAAGAGCTCGTCGTAAATGGTTATGTCGATGCTAGCTTCGACACTGATCCGGATGACTCTAAGTCACAAACCGGATACATATTTATATTGAATGGTGGAGTTGTCAGTTGGTGCAGTTCCAAGCAGAGCGTCGTGGCGGGATCTACGTGTGAAGCGAAGTACATAGCTGCTTCGGAAGCAGCGCATGAAGGAGTCTGGATGAAGGAGTTAATATCCGATCTAGGTGTAATACCTAGTGCATCGGGTCCAATGAAAATCTTTTGTGACAACACTGGAGCAATTGCCTAGGCGAAGGAATCCAGGTTTCACAAGAGAACCAAACACATCAAGAGACGTTTTAACTCCATTCGTGAAAAGGTCAAGGATGGAGACATAGAGATTTGCAAAATACATACGGATCAGAATGTGGCAGACCCGTTGACTAAGCCTCTTCCACGAACAAAACATGATCAGCACCAAGACTCCATGGGTGTTAGATTCATTACTATGTAATCTAGATTATTAACTCTAGTGCAAGTGGGAGACTGAAGGAAACATGCCCTAGAGCCAATAATAAAGTTGTTATTTTATATTTCCTTATTCATGATAAAGGTTTACTATTCATGCTAGAATTGTTGATCGGAAACTTAAATACATGTGTGAATACATAAACAAATACCGTGTCCCTAGTAAGCCTCTACTACACTAGCTCGTTGATCAAAGATGGTTAAGGTTTCCTAACAATATACATGTGTTGTTATTTGATAACGGGATCACATAATTAGGAGAATGATGTGATGGACAAGAACCATCCGTTAGCTTAGCATATTGATCGTTCAGTTTATTGCTATTGCTTTCTTCATGTCAAATACATATTCCTCCAACTATGAGATTATGCCACTCCCGAATACCGGAGGAATACCTTGTGTGCTATCAAATGTCACAACATAACTGGGTGATCATAAATATGCTCTACAGGTATCTCCGAAGGTGTTTGTTGAGCTGGCATAGATCGAGATTAGGATTTGTCACTCCGAGTATCGGAGAGGTATCTCTGGGCCCTCTCAGTAATACACATCATAAGCTTGCAAGCAAATGACTAAGGAGTTAGTTACGAGGTGATGTATTACGGAACGAGTAAAGAGACTTGCCGGTAACGAGATTGAACTAGGTATAAAGGTACCGATGATCGAATCTCGAGCAAGTAACATACCGATGGACAAAGGGAATTACGTATGTTTTCATAACGGTTCGACCGATAAAGATCTTCGTAGAATATGTAGGAGCCAATATGGGCATCCAGGTTCCGCTATTGGTTATTGACCGGAGAGGTGTCTCGGTCATGTCTACATAGTTCTTGAACCCGTAGGGTCCGCACGCTTAACGTTCGTTGACGATATAGTATTATATGAGTTATATGTTTTGGTGACCAAATGTTGTTCGGAGCCCCGGTTGAGATCACGGACATGACGAGGAGTCTCAAAATGGTCAAGAGGTAAAGATTGATATATAGGACGATGATATTTGGACACCAGAAGTGTTTTGGGACGTACCGGGAAGAAATCGGGTCACCGAAAGGGGTTCCGGGCACCCCCTCGGGAAGTTATGGGCCTTATGGGCCAAAGGAGGGGACAGACCAGCCCGGGGGGGGGCACCTCCTCCTTCCTTCCTCCCGCACTCCAAATAAGGAAGGGGGGCGCCACTTGGGGGAGGACCCCAAGTAGGATTCAGCCTACTTGGGGGCGCCTCCTGGCTGCTCCCTCCACCCCCACCTATATATATGTGGGAGGGGCGCCTAGCAAGAACACAACATTGTCTTAGCCGTGTGCGGTGCCCCCTCCACCGTTTACACCCCCGGTCATATTTTCGTAGTGCTTAGGCGAAGCCCTGCGGAGATAACTTCACCATCACCGTCACCACGCCGTCGTGCTACCGGAACTCATCCACTACCTCGCCGTCTTGCTGGATCAAGAAGGCAGAGGACGTCACCGAGCTGAACGTGTGCTGAACGCGGAGGTGTCGTACGTTCGGTACTCGATCGGTTGGATCGCGAAGAAAGTTCGACTACATCAACCGCGTTGTCAAACGCTTCCGCTTACGGTCTACGAGGGTACGTAGACACACTCTCCCCTCTCGTTGCTATGCATCTCCATGGATAGATATTGCGTGTGCGTAGAATTTTTTTTGTTTTCCATGCAACGTTTCCCAACAAAATAGTCAAACCTCCTCTTACTGGAAGGTAATAGAATACTTCTCAAGTCCAAGTGATTTCAGAAAACTGTCAAGGGGACTTTCAACCTACAAGCGTTCCCAAAAAGTTTTTAGTACGGAAAGTAAAACAAGCTAGAAAGTGTATTTAAAATATCCAAATATGCGAGCTCACTATTTTAAATCGGTTCAATGAAACTTTATGTCATCATAAAGTTCTGCAGTACCACTTTAGCTACTGTTATTTTGGCGGTGAACAAAATCATAAAGCAGACTGACAAAATGTTATTAACACCTATAAAGTGTAAACAACACAACTGTAGTGCCAGAAATGAGGATAGTGTAAGTAACATTTCCTAGCATATTCACTCCTTTCAGCAGTAAAGTGCACTGTCTAGTAACATCTTAATATTATTTGCATCATATAATTCTACTGGCACTAAATGGATGTTGAAACATACATGACCAAAAGTGGCATCTAAGAGAATCGAGATACCTACTATACTATGACATCTTTCTATCATTCTGTGAAACAGTTCCTACTCAACAATGTTATCAGTGTACATCATTTTATCAAAACAACTAAATTTAATAATTTATGATGCAATTAAAAGATGATGTGGCAGCACTATTTACCTATGCATTGTTCATATATATATATTCACTGCTGAAAATAAGGTGAAGCGGTATATCTCTGCATTTTTTCATTCATAAATCACACCACGTGTTGCTTCAAATATATCACATACATCATGTTTCTCGGAGGTGCTAATTAAGTTCATACTAAAACAACCCACATCCAGCAAATGATCAAATCTTCCTCGCACTCTCCACTCTGATACAACTATTTAGTAAGTGCAAGCTTTTCTTATGGAAGTATGGATTCATTCTTATAACTGTCTAAAGAACATTAGCAGCCGGTGTTTTCAACGGACTGATCACCACAAACAAAGAACAGAGAAACAGGGAGCATGAGAACCATAAATCGAGAGGCCAAATGAGAGGGATAGGGCTCACAGGGAGGGTCTTCTCATTGCCTCATCGTCGACATCCGCTCAAGACACATCTTGCAGGAGTCGCCCATGCCTTATTCTTCAACCACCCCGACCTCCTCTCGTGGCTGCCGCCAGCCCTTGCCTCCTCATCTACACCCTTCTATTTTCTGCTTCAGCACTGGACATGAATAGACGATTCAACTAGCTAGTCATACTCTAGATCTAACAGAGGGTGCAACATACAAGTGAACTTGGCATACATCCATGCTAGACAGATCAAGTGAGACATAAACATATCACAGTGTACTTTGTGCCAAACAAATTCCCCATCCATGCCTTACTTGAGATTAGACATTTTCTCTGTACACGGGTGGGAAGAGTTAACTTGTGCCTAGATTTTTCTTTACCTTTTCTACTGAAAGTGTCATGCATATCATCAAAGACAAGTTGCTGGGACACATGAAGTACTTTTAAAGCCTGTCTTCAGAGACTCACAAAATTCTGAGCAAACCTTATAGAGCATATATGGTGTTCTTGTTTCTATTTGTGCCTTCAAAATGTCAAATGTTCCATTCAAATGCCCCGAAAACTATTTGTTCTTGCAATCATAATATTACAACAACACATCGCCCTTAAGATGTTCAGTGTGGCATATGTCATGAAGGACCTAAAGATAGCAGTCCCATTATCGTCCGATAATGCTACTAATTACTATTATTTTGTCGGAGAAGCAAACTAAGGAGTTACTTAAATGTAAAGGTCCGACTTCATACTTCGGAGCAATAGGCGCTATTGCGCCGATAGGAACCAGTGTGATAATAATCCATGTTTTTATAGTGACAGAAAATAGTGCCATCAACAAGATATCTGCAGAAGTGGAATTCACACCACATTGGTCATCTGCACTACCACTTTACAGAAAATAAGGGTTTTTCATATACGTACATTACCATGTAATCTCCATCTGTTTGTTTGAAAGAAATATGAAAATTAAACCCTCTCACACAATCGATGTACTACATAAATCATGTACAGTGCCATGCTTGCGCCTTTATTCCTGGAGTATTTGCAGCTGGTGAGTCTATTTTTTCTTTCTTTTGATTTACATCTATTGGCATGAATTAGCACGTGCATTTGGTCCTAGCAGGCTAGAACTGACAATAATTTGAACCTGTCAATTGGCTGATTAAATAAGTTTCCTGTGATTTCTATAGACGCAGTTGCAACAGTTAGCTGCAGCAACTGTATCTTTCTTTTGCAGGTGGGGCATGCGTTTGGACTGAGTTATACAATTATTAAATCAGCTTAATTGTTTAAACAATTTGCTCATGTTCGTGGCCTAACAATACTTTTGTTAATAGTTGTCAACTAAAAGAGGATCTACCTTTTCTAATGGTGGCCCGATAAAAGAGGATCTAGACCCTCACGAGTTTCCATTGTACAAAATTATTCTTTGCTAACAATAATTTTGCTAAGTTGTTCTCTACATCTTGGTGTTATTAGTCTAAATATTCTGATTCCAAAGTTAATAAATTTTAAACAACAGTATCTTTTTAATTTTGGTTCTGTCAAGGATGATGAAATTCAATTTTGTTCTACTACAGATTAGTTTAAACATCTTCGGCTGCGTACGAAGGTGAGCTCGCCTTGCCGCGGGCGCACGCTGCATACGGTCCGGCATGGACACCTTCAGTTCTGAATTTTTCCCCTGCAAGGGAATGTGGAGCATGGTTTTGCTGCAGCTGGCCTCTTTCTTCATCCTCTGTTGGGTGGTGCCAAGGGTCAGATCAACAAATATGAGAGGTAAGATGTGTAATATTCACTACTATTCTTCATGCATGTGTTGCTTTTCTCATTTTGCAACCAGCAGATAATACCATGGCAGTTTGTTTAGCTCAATTACTAAGATGATATACATACTAGTTTGAGAAAGTTCAGCACGATATAAAATTGAATTAGGGGCATCTCAAATGACAAGTTATCTTTCTCTCGTGTCCCATTGACATCTTAAAAAGAATCACCAAAGTAGTTATATCATTCTTTTGGTTCTGTTGCAGGTTCTTGACAAATGTCAATTCTTCAGAGCTGTCCAGGAGAAAGAAAGGGATTGGGCTCACTTGGTAGGGAAAGATGGCCTGCACACCCGCCATGGTGCTCCTCCGTCACACCCGTAGCCTGCACAAACCAACCGCACAAATCAAATCGACAAATCCAAAAGAAGAAGAAGAAGAAGAAGAGGTGAGAGGAGGGGAGGAGGATGGAGGGCGTAAGTACCTTTGGCGTCTACGTGCTGCAACCCGTCGCCGGCGTCGAGGGCCACCACATCAGCAAGCACCGAAAGAAGGCAGCCGCCGTCGTCGCCCCATCCCCATCCATCCATGGGTGGGTGTGGGGCTAGGGTTTCGCCCCCATCCATCCATGGGTCGGGTCAGACCTCCATGGTCGACCACGAGGCCCAGGTGGACGAGGGCGCGGCGGTGCCGCTGCGGATCTGAGTGCCCCCTCACCTTGTTGCGCGATACGGGGCCTTCCCTCCCTTGGAATAGAGTTGGGATTGAGATAGAAGGTGAGGGGCTGGAGCGGCGGCGCTAGGGGAGGAGGAGGCCGCCGGCGGGGTTGGGGTTGGGTCGGGGCACCGATGCCTGCTGCGGCTGCTGCTTCCCTCTGCCCATCGACGATGACGAGAAGCCGTTCTATAGACGCTAACCCCCCAATCTCCTTTTCCCTCTCACCCAATCGCTACCGTGTTTTTTTTTTGTCGTACCTGTGATGACGAGGCTATCGCGGGGAGGCGCCCTTGATGCGTATCTTAATGTGTTTGATGACTCTGGTCATTCGGGCCTCGCCCCATTTTGAATGCATAAGGTAGAGAATAACCTACCTTTTTATTAAAAAAAAATCAGAGGAGGCCGACTCACCTAGCAACCAACACCAAAGAAGAGTTCGACCCAATGCTTTATTTCTGGACATTTCCTATTTGGTGCCACAGGCGCCAGTTAACGTGCATTTTTCTTAACTGGCGCCTGTGGCGTCCGTAAATGGGCCGGCCCATCTAGGTGCCGGTTGACTTTTTCTTTTTTGAAAATTCTATGAACTTTTTTGAATATCGATGAACTTTTTTAAAATTTCAACAGTTTTTTTTTTCAGATTGATGAACTTTTTTGAAATTTGATGAACATCTTTTTGAAAATGGATGAACTTTTTTTCAGTTCAATGAACTTTTTCTAAAAATACATGAAATTTGTTTGAATTTCTAAGAACTTTTTTCAAATTTAATGAACTTTTTAAAAAATTAATGAACTTTTGCTAAGTTGGATGAACTTTTTTTTCAATTTGAATGAACTTTTTGTAAAATTGATGAACTTTTTTTAAATTGGTGAACATTTTTTAAAGATGTGAACTTTTTTTCAAATGGATGGACCTTTTTTCTTTAAATCTCTAAACCTTTTTTGATTTCATATTTTTATTTTCGTAACAAAAAAATGAAAATAAACTGGGGCAGCACGCTAGTGGGCCGGCCCATGCTAGCAGCGCTACAGGCGCCGGATTGTTAACGGGCGCCTGCAGCGCTGCATAGGAGCTCCCTTATTTATCTCTTAGTGAATCCCGATTCGACCCGTCGTCCGCTCACTTATCGGAGTCCACCAAGATGCGACCCAGAGACAAAAATGCCGAGCATCCAGCCCATTCAGAACTTTTGCTGTCACATGGCCCCGAAGAAACCATTTCATTCGGCCCAACTACCGGCCCGGGTCGCCAATAATCCCTTGGACCCACCTGCAGCGACACATGAGTGAGGGCAAAATCGGCATTTGAGCCGAGCGGAGGCGGGGGGTTAAACCCTAGCTGGCGGCACCCTCGTATATAAGCGGGCACCCCTTCGCTCTCCGACCCTCTGAGCTTTCGGCGGCGGCGGCGCACTCGTGATCTCAACCAGGCGCGCACTCCTCCTGCTCTCGCCGTCGTCGTCTCCGATCCACCGCCGCTCCGCGCAACCATGGTGCGTTTCCTCTCCCCTGATTCGGTAGCTGCGATTCGTCGTCGCAGTTTTTCCTCGTTTCCGATAGGGCGCAGATTCGGTAGATTCACAACAGCTGCGGCGCTCGATAGCTTGAGGCTAGGTAGGGTGATATGTTAGGACAGGGGTGATTCGAGTTCTCTCAGAGTTGGCGTGTCTCGTTAGTTTCAAATGATTTGTAACGTGGCGCTGTTAATTGAATTTAGCTGCGGTAGGATTATGTATTTCTCTTTGGGTGTACCGTGTGGATGGTAGTAAATGTCAAGTATGCCATGGAGGACGGAATTGCATTCAGTATCACTTGGTGTAATGAGGTATCGTGGATGAATTCGGTCAATTTGCTGGAATGACAGATGGGTTGGACGGTTTTAGAAAACTGAATTAATCTCCATCCTTCTTGGTTGAGTTCTCATGGTTGCTATCTGAATTTCTAGTTATGCCGTTAGTGTCAGATCATCTCCAAACAGTTGGTTTGCACAAATGTTAACTCAGTAACACTGCTGCCAGTTTGTTAGCTTTTACTAGAATTTACTGAAACACATGGCAATCAGCCACTAGTGACATAATGTAGTCCTCCTAAAGCTGCACATGGTATTTTTGTATCTAGTTAGGCTGACTAACATGTGCTGCACAAAACCAGAAATGTTATGTAAATGCTGCCATTCATGTTAGCCTAATGAGTTGTCTAATATCAATATTTGTTTGTTGTTGCAGTCGTCAAAGAGGAAGACCAGGGAGCCCAAGGAGGAGAACGTCACCCTTGGACCGGCTGTCCGTGAGGGAGAGCATGTCTTTGGCGTTGCTCACATCTTTGCATCCTTCAATGACACCTTCATTGTAAGTGTTTTCTTTTTCGCACATATGCCTGCACACCATTGGCTCATGAGTACTGACTGTTAATCTCATTATGCAGCACGTGACTGACTTGTCTGGGAGGGAAACCCTTGTGCGGATCACTGGTATGCATCTGTGCCTATGCCATTACTTGCATTAACACTGTTAGTGCTGGTGCTTAATATGCACTGTTATTCCTCTAAACCATCCAGGTGGCATGAAGGTCAAGGCTGATCGTGATGAATCGTCACCCTATGCTGCTATGCTTGCATCTCAGGATGTCGCTACCCGTTGCAAGGTAATCATCCTGAAGTATCTAGGGTTCACTTTCAGCTGTTCCTATTATCTGCTGTCCTCTGCTCATTAGACTGATGTTTGCCAAGCTATGATGGAATGTTGGTACGTGACTTGGATGTGGTCCTGCATTGCTCTCCTGAGATGTTGTCTCAAGAGTTGTTTCTGTTCTTTCAGGAGCTTGGTATCACTGCACTGCACATTAAGCTCCGTGCCACTGGAGGCAACAAGACCAAGACACCTGGTCCTGGAGCTCAGTCTGCTCTCAGGGCTCTTGCTCGTTCTGGGATGAAAATTGGGCGCATTGGTATGCAATGCTTCTTCTGATATAGTGTTTGCGGAAGCACATATGTCCATGTTATTGTCTTCGCATATGCTTAACCGTATTGTTTGTTCTTGTGTTGCAGAGGACGTGACTCCAGTTCCCACTGACAGCACCCGCCGGAAGGGTGGAAGGAGGGGAAGGAGGCTGTAGGTCATCTTCCATCTCTACTGGTGGCAATCAAGAAACGTACTCCTCTCTGGGTGGTCCTGCTGTTTCTATGAATGTCGAGATGAGCTTTAATTTTGCTCTGTTGAGGATCATTTACTGTTAGTCGTACTATGAATGTTGCGTGGATCCTATTTTTGGTTCAGAAACTTGTGGTATTTATGCGAAAAAACTAGTTTTTCAGTCTACTATGGAAACCTTGAAATGGAGTGATATCCTTGGTGACATGGTTATTAGTCGTTTTTCTGTGCTGCGATTGTGCTTTGAGAAGTAGCACGCCTTGTGCCCAGTGATTTGCAATAACTGTCTTTGATACATTGCTCTGCTCCATGTTCATATTTCCACGGTTCTACCTGATATCGTGTGTATTTTCCTTTAAACTACTGAAGAAGCACCTTGAGTGTACCCTGGGATCTTATCTGTATTGGATAGTAGGGTTTCTTTTCTTCCAAATAAACCTGGTCTGGGTCCTCCTCGTGCTCTCTGCTATGGACATGATGGTTGCAGAGTTGGGGAGAAGGATCCTCTGGTTGAGTTCAGTTCTACGGCAATGATGGTCGGAGAAGAAGCTGCCAGAGTTGCGGAGATGGTCTGGAGAAGGATCCTCTGCTTTACTTAGATTCTTCAGAGCACTGTGGCATCCGACGGGGGCGAGGATTTTTTTTTTTTTTTGAGAAGAATACTGCATTAAACCTTATCCAGAAACGGATACATAAGTAGCACAGACGCAGCATCTAAGAGAGATCCTGAGAGACCACAGGTGTCCCAACACACAAGCGAAAAGACCCCCAAAGAAAGGAAAAAAAACAATGAAGTCCCTGGGGGGCCAATCCACAAATGAAACCATCTCCTGCCGTCGACCGCCGCCGCCGTCGAGACGAACGCCAGATGAAAATGCAGATATCCGGCAAACCCTTGACCGAAGATACACCATTGCCGGAACGGCTTCGTGAGTCGAATATGAACCCCACCACGAACAGTGAGGCGTTGCCGCTGTGGCGCGTCGACCGGGGATCATCCCCGTGCACCTCGGCCCCAACTCCGGCACCTCCATCCGACGAAGTCGAAGGAGAATCTCCAGAGCTGCAGCCACGAGCCACCGTCCGAGCATTGGGCCACCAAATCTCTCGCCAGCCGTCGCGGGCACCATCCAGATGACCAACGCCGGCCAAAGCACTCCTGTACAGGACTCCACCGGCTTCTCATCGACACCGGAGAACGTGTCGACAAGGCAGAGACGAAGCCGAGGAAGCAAAACTCTCGATTTGGTCGACGGCGCCGCCTCCTCGACCAAACCCAAGCAAACGAAGCCTGCCGGCACGCACGCCAGCCCGACCTCACCTAACCTCACCGCCCAAGCCGAGCGGCAGGAATCTACGCCGATGGCCCGTCGATCCCGCCCCAGAAGACGATCTCGAGGTGGATCGAGCCCTGGAAGACCAAAACGGCGACGAGAAGCAGCCTCCAGCCAGGCGTCGGCCCCCCGCACATCAACCCCTAACCTATCCACGGACCAGGCACAAGACGTCGGGATCCCATTCCACGCCGCCGGCCGCCGGAGCAGCCGGCGAAGGGGAGGCGCAACCACGAGCCCGCCGGCCGGGATAAGGTGGGGAGAAACCTCCTCAGGCTCACCTCTGCTGCAGGAGGCCGCCCACCCCGACCCATCGTCGGATCTGAGGCCGCACGCGCCACCGGAGCCGAGGACGAGGCCAGAGGAACCAAAAAGCTCCGCCGCCGTCGCCATGAACGAAGGAAGAAGCGACGGACAGGAGCACAAACTACAACCTAGCTACTGCTGTACACCAGTCCAGCCGGTAGATTGGGCCCTACCCACACTCCGGCGACGGCAAGGCCGTCGGAGGAGGTAGGAGGCGCCGATCCACCGGTGGAACGAGAGGAGCCGACGGAGTCGCCCAGAAAATCGCCCCTCTCTACTGTTGGGGGGCGAGGATTAAGAAGACGACTAATGGGGCACGCGCACTGCCTGCCCTTTTCCCCTTATCTTCTACTCCCTCTGTAAACTAATATAAGATTGTTTAGTCTTAAGGAAGTACTTACCTTATCTCTTTCCTGGCGTTTCTGGCTACATTTTTTTCCCATCCATGGTGCGTACCTCTCCATCTCCCTTTTCCACCTCCTGCATTGCACACCTTTCCATCTCCTTCTTCCACCTTCCGTGCGGCCCAAGCCCTCCCCTCCCTTCTTGTTGCAACCCATGGCCATCGGAGCTGTCTCGACTGTCATTGGGGGTACTGCAACCGTGGCCATCCGGTGCTGGAATCAATCAATGACGATGCTGGAACCGTAGGTGGAGGAATGCTGCAGCTGGCCGTGGAGGTTGCTGGATACGATGCTATGACGGCGACGAGTTTCGCTGCAACCATGGTCGATGAATGCTGGAACCAATAACGCGGGGTGCTGGAATGGACTGACGGTGCTGCTTGCTAGAACCGACCGTGGCGGATGCTGCATCGGGCCATGGAGGTTGCTGGAACCGACAGGAGACAATGCTACGACGGTCACGGTTTTCGTTGCAACCATGGTGCGCTGAATGCTGGAACCAGCAATGTGGGTGCTGCCATCGGGGGACGGGGCAAAGCTGTGACGCGGGGACTGCGCTACGAGCCCGTGACCATGTGTCGACGAAGTTTGAACCGTGTGACGGCGGCGGCAAGCTGCAATCAATTTGTGACAGTGCTGGCAACCGTCAAAGGCGGATGCTACAACCACGACGAGAGGTGCAAGCAGCGACAGCGAGCTGCGAGCAACGAGGGGCGGTACGACCAGGATACGCAGCGGCGCGCCAAGCCGAATAAAGCTTCAACGGCGATGATGTTTTTGCGACCAATGCCATGAGTTGATGGTGCTTCAACGACGGCCAGTTTTTCATCATCGAGACGCGCGGGGCAGAGCTGGAGCTGCGCAGCGAGCGAAACTGGAAATGTTGGCCGGTGGCCGCCCGCGCACATCACGAAGGTGTGAGATGTGCTGTTGCAAGCTGTTTTGCGAGAAGAGGCGAGGCAAAGAAGAGGATTGCAGGTGTGCTCGAATCTAACGGTCAGGGAGGTGACTGATCAAGCGCTTAGCCGGTCAGCCGGCGCCTAGCATCGGCCTAAGCCGAGTGGATGCTCAAGTCCCGATTGCATTTCTCTTTCTCTTTTTGTGGACCTTCTTCCAAATGTCATGATCAGTCTCTACTTTTTCCTCTTTACTTTCGGTCGGGTTGTAAACTGCACTGTACGTCTGTTCCAAGTTTAATGAATTTCAATGAAATTTCTGGGTCGTTCGGGACCCAATCTTCGTTCAAAAAAGAATATAAAAAGTTCAAACGTTTCTCTTATTATAATTTCACCATCGGAAAATAAATACAAAGGTAAATTCTCTGCAGGGCATGAGTGGTATCTAGCAATTTACACACACTGTACAAAAGGAAAGAACACTCAGATAGCCAGCATGGCGTAGCCGATGCCTGCTGCAAGCGTGCCGATCAGGCCTGCCATCGCCGGAGCAGCCGCGCTTCCTGGCGTGGTCGAGTCCGCCCCATCGGCACCCGGCGCCGGCGGGCTGTTCGTGCCGGATCCAGGGGTGCCCGGCGATGACCCCCCTCCAGGTGTACTCGGCGGCGGTGGCGAGTCCGGAGTTGCCCCGGGAGCAATGCTTGGAACTGAGCCCGCGGGAGATGGTGCAGAGACCGGGGTGGCAGCAGGCACACCCGAGGGTGGCGACATCGGGCTCGGCGTCGGCGCACCGGACGGCGGTGTCATGGAAGGAGGAGACATCGGGCTGGGCATCGGCGCGGCGGACGGCGGTGTCATGGAAGGCGGCGACATCGGGCTTGGCATCGGCGCACCGGACGGCGGTGTCATGGAAGGAGGAGACATCGGGCTAGGCATCGGCGCACCGGATGGCGGTGTCATGGAAGGCGGCGACATCGGGCTCGGCATCGGCGCGGCGGACGGCGGCGTCATGGAAGGAGGGGACGGGGGGCTCGGCATGGAGGGAGGAGGAGGCGGCAGGAGGCCCGGCGGGGTGTGGTCGAGGGAGAGCACGACGACGATGAGCTTCTGCTCCGCCTTGCAGCTGGCCTCGTTGCCGCTGATGAAGAAGAAGGGGCCGGAGCGGTCGAGCGTGAAGACAGTGCTGCCGCCCTGGAACTTGCTCACGTACGCCGTGGTGTTGCAGGCGTTGTAGGCCGCCTGGTCCACCAGCAGCACCGAGTCGGTGTCCTTCGGGTACACGAACACTGTCAAAAAAACAGAGCAAGAAAGCACGTCAGATCACCACGTCATTCAGCCATGGCCATGAACCATCGCTCATTCGATCATTCGATCGCGCGCGGAACTTACGGAGCTGGTCGCCGAAGATGAACCGCAGCCGCTCGGCCCACGCGTTGAACGGCTCGGCGCCCGCGGGCGGCACGCTCCACCCCCGCTGCCCCCCGACCCTGAACTGCGCCGCGCTCGCCGCCGCGGCCACGAGGGCGAAGCAGAGGAGCCCCAGTGCGCCACAAGTCCTCGCCATGCCTGGAAGACCCCTAGTTCCTAACTGTACCAATGTAAATATCAAGCGTGTGACCCGACTCGAGCACTGGGGCTTGCAACTTTGCAAGTGCACTTGGTGATTGGTGTGGATCGTGTGGTGAGCTTGGGACGAGGGTGGTTGGGGGTATTTGAAGACAAGAGCTCGACCAAGGCAGCACTCCAGGCCAGGGCGACCTTCCGAGCCGAGCGCAAGGGAAGTGCGACTTTACACGTAGCAGGTACATGATCCGGAGCCAAGTTTGCGACGGGGATATGGGATCCATCCAGTCCATAATGGATGGGCGTCCTTTTCACGTGACTGAAAGCGTCAGGGGCTCGGTTTGGGACGGAACCTGGGCAAATCGCCGGTTGACGTGTGCGCGGCTGGGGATCTGCCGGGTGTCCGTCCGTCCGTCGGAGCCCACACGGTTTCCCGGTAAAAATTGGATACGTACGCTGGCGGCGTCGACGTCGTTGTCCGAGGAGTGATGAGTCGATGCTGCTGCTGTCCACTCCACACGCACGTCGGCAGCAGAGAACGGAACTCGATGCCCCGGTCAGCACCTTCGGTTGCTGGAAAGTTCTTTGCCGTGGCTAGTGTATCTCTCTCTCTCCTTTTTCCTTTCCTTTGCGGGAGGTGGCTAGTGTGTGTCTGCCGCGAGAAATGTTTCAAATAAGCGTGCTACCAGATTTAGGGTCGGCTTTAAGATGCGCGCTATATTTGAGACAGCGTTTTGCAAAAACAAAAATGCTAGATATAAAACCCACGACATAAAAAGTGTTTTTTTATCTCTATCTCTTACCTAATAATAAAGAGACTACTGATTCTGTTCGTACGTCATGAATTTATCCGTGAAGTTGACGAGAGTTACCCACCAATGCCATCGGTAAGTGGCAGAAAATGATAAGACAACTAGAGCCCAAATGGCCAGACGTTGCTGTTGCATGAGGGAGGCCTGAGATCGAGTCCCACTTCTCCCCTTTTTTTGCATTTCTCTTTGAGTTCCAGTCAGCATAAGATAGAGATGCCTCGCCCAAGCGACACCTTACCAGATGGGCTGCCGGTGTTGTAATTCCGGCCCATTTTAATCCTTTTTTGGGTAGACTCAAGTACTTTTTGAAATTTTCATATATTTCAAACCCTAACACCAGATTTAACATGTTATATATGAAAATCACCCAAAAAATTATTTAGATTCCAAATATGATATTATCTTGCATGTTCATCATTTCTAAAATTATGTTTATGATGCACCCATAATTAATGCTTTTCACATGGGATACTTTGAAAATGTCTATTATACATGTTTCCTACCCATTTAAATTGACTAGCTAGGATAGTTTGATACTCTCACAAAAGCTATTATTGGAACCTTGGGGGATGTTCATTCCAACCAGCTACCATATGCGAAAGGTCACAACAAACACATAATCATCCTCTCTAATTCGCCGAGTGCATAATAACCAACCCATATACGATGTACACTAAACTGCTGATGCGAGCTTTTATATAAACCAATGGCTTAATGTTGATTTCCATATTGCTTGAAATTGTGCCTATAAAGGTTTTCTTTGTAAGAATATCAATGTTGATATGCAACCTTGAACATTCGTTTTATGCATGTCCTTACAGATTGATTGTTTTCAATGGAAATGTCTAATATGTTTGCAGCCAAATTAAGTCTTGACTTGGATTACAGTTGCAAAAACATATATCAACAAGACAAGAATATTGTTGTTATGCATCTGCTATCATTGAGTACTAAAATGTACTTTGCTATTTTCAGCATAATGCACTGTTTATTGGGCATCACTGAGGAGAAACGCCAACAAAGGCGTGAATTGATGCATCAACTAGGTAGGTATTTTTGTTGTCTAATAAATTGGACAGAATTTCAATACACTTAAAAAATCGTATCACCTTTATGTTTTTTCACAACACTATTTATCATGTTGTTTCAAGTACGACCTCGTGAAAGATTTTAAGGGCGTGTTTGGTTGCAGTAGTGAACAGTAACTACATTGCATACACATCTCAACCCAGCCTGGTTGAGCAAAAACAGCCCCAAATGCGTCATCTGCAAGTTGTTTGGTTGCCTGCATCTAGGGTCCCTGCATTAGGTAATATGCAAGTGCACTTTGTCTGGTTGCCTGCATTGGCCCAAGCGGCACATGAACACGGTGTTTGGTTGAACGCATGAGGTATGATTAAGAGCTAGCACTTGCACTTAGCACACAGGGTTAAGAGCTAGCAGAGGGAGGGGGAGAAGAAATGCAGTGTGCACCAGACAATGGCGACTGCGGTGGATAGCGGCCGTGGCGCCGTGTCCGACATGACGAGCATGGAGTCGTGGATGAGCGACCTTGTCGGCGAACTAGTTGCGGTGCTCGCACAAAGACAGTCGACAGAGGAGGAGAATGCAGTGCTCGCGCCATGGTATCGTCAGTGCAGTGGACGAGAGAGGAGGCCAAGATGATCGACGCCGGAAACGACTCCAGTGTAGTAGGGTGAGAGAGAGGAGGCCAAGATGATCGACCCCGTCGGCGGCGCGCCGAACTACAGTGTGCACGGAGGCAGAGGACACAAGAAAGCAGTGTGCGCGCCATTGCAGCGTCAGTGCAGTAGGAGGACGACATAGAGTAGGCTGAGATGAGCGACACCGGAAACGACTCTAGTGTAGTAGGACGTGGGCAAGGAGATCAAGGGGAAGGGCGTCGGTGTCGAGAGGGACGAATAGGAGGGCTCTGAGCAGAGGACAGAGGAGCTCGACATGGCGGCGACAGTGCAGGAGGCTGCTGTTCAAAGAGAGATGAAGCTACGATCGTCGAAACCAAAAATTTACAACATGAATGTTGTGCGGAACTGCGATATTAGGCTGCTGGTCAAAGGAAATTTCAAACAATCGATCGTGCGCGACGAATCTGACAAAATTCGTCCAGAATAGCTTCAAACGGGAAGACGAAATTAAGAACTTACGGCCGACGAAACTACGAACCGATCGCCTGAATGGAACCGTAGCATCGAGGTGCATCTTTTTCGTGTAGAGCAGACCTCGTAAAAAGTCGCGACCCGCAAAATAATCGCCAAAATGCGGGTCGGCGCGGAAAAAGCTGTCCGACCAGACCCCGCAAACACGTCCTACCCGTAAATATTTTTGAGAGGCGCGGCAAAATCTCGGCCCCAACCCGCGAATACGCAGGTTTCCGCCTCGCCCCTACGGTGCCCCGTATCTCAGGAAAGCGGTTGGCGGGAGGGACATTTCAGCCCGCGCCCTTTCCCCACCTCCTTTCGCCGCCGCCCATCCGTCGCCGGCGATTCCGGCCAAATCTGCAGGCAGAATCGCGCCGCGGGGGCGCCCCCACCCTCTACCACCGATACGCTGCACCGCCCCTCGGATCCGGCGACACGAGCCGCCCCTGGTCGCCGTCGCCGCCAGGGATCAACCGCCCTCGAGCCGCCCCTAGTCACCGTCGCCACCCGGGATCGCCCAGCCCCCGAACCGCCGGAGAGCAACCGCCCACGAGCAGCCGATGAGTGTTTACTTGTGCTTTGTGCCGAGCGCTATGCATAGTTGGTTGACGCGGCGTGCGTTTTTTGGTCATGTAGATGGAATTGAGCCCGTGCGAGAAGTTTTTGCTCGACGATTCGTCCGATTTGGACGACTCGGATGTTGAGACGCTGCTTGCAAACTATCGGCAGCAGACGTTGGTGATGGCCCTTGCCGTGAAGGAGCACGAAGATGAGAACCGAAAGAGGCGGCGAAGATCGACCATCGGCCGTCTTTGCATTCCTCGAAATCGCCATCTCGGGAATGAGATGTTGATGCAAGACTACTTCGTGGAGAATCCAACATATCCGCCGCATCTCTTCCGGAGAAGGTACCGAATGCGCCGATATCTCTTTGTGAAAATTGTTTAAGCTTGCGAGGCAAATTATCGTTATTTTACTCAAAGAAGAAATGCCGCGGGCTTGAAGGGATTTAGTGCATATCAAAAAATCTCGGCAGCTATGCGGGTGATTGCATACGGCGTTCCGGCTGACTATGCCGATGAGTACCTTCGCATTGGTGAAGATACCACAATTGAGTCAGTGCGTAGGTTTGCCAAAGTGATCATCCGTATCTTTGGTCCTGAATATCTTCGGGCACCCAACGAGGATGACAAAAAAAATTGATGGCATCTAATGAGAGGAGAGGTTGGCCTGGCATGCTAGGTAGCATTGACTGTATGCATTGGAATTGGAAAAATTGCCCGAAGGCATGCCAGGGAATGTATTGTGGCAAGTCTTGTGATGCAACAATTGTGCTAGAGGCCGTAGCATATGAGGATTTATGGATTTGGCATTGCTTTTTTGGTATGCCGGGCACTCTCAATGATATCAATGTGTTGCAACAGTCTCATTTGTTTGCTAGGCTTGCTAGTGGTGATGCTCCTGCTTACAACTACACTATCGATGAGAATGAATACATAAAGGGGTACTATCTTGCAGATGGTATATATCCTCCTTGGTGCACATTTGTCAAGAGCATCAAAGAACACAAAATTAGAAAACAATGTGAATTTGCAAGTGTGCAAGAGGCAGCCCGAAAAGACATTGAAAGAGTATTTGGGGTTTTGCAATCTACGTTTGCCATTGTTCGTGGTCCTGCTCGTTTTTGGGACAAGCGGACCTTGAAAAACATAATGACATGCTGTGTTATTCTTCACAATATGATTCTCGAAGATGAGAGGGGCGTGAACTTGGAGTTCTTCTACGACAATGTGGGTAGCCGTGTCAAACCAGCTAGAGACCCTAACCGTATTAGAGTTTTTCTTCAGACATACAAGGAGATTGAAAATGCAAACACCCACTTTCAGCTTCAGGAGGATCTCATTGGACACCATTGGCAAAGGGCTGGACAGTAACAAAACTTATTTTTTATTCGGTTTCATTTAATTCATGTGTGATTTGTATTCGGGACAAGTTTTATATTGCATTATTTAGTTTGCTTCGGTGATTTGAATAATTATTTGTAATGTGAATGATTGTTGTATTTGTGCTGTGGTATTGATATTTTTCCTGAATAATTATTTCTAGTGTGGATGATTGTTGTATTTGTGGTGTGGTATTGATATTTGCGGACCGGCGGCAGCGGCGTAAGAGCAGACTCCGCAGAGCCAACCCGTAAAAAAGCATATTCCGCGAATATCCTTTTATACGGGTCGTTTTGCTGGGTCTCCCTCTGCGGCCGCCCGTGCCAGCCCGCAAAACCGTTTTTTCGTGAACTGCAAACGCGTTTTGCGGGTCGGTTTTTTAATGGGTCTAGGTCTACTAGAGATGCTCTATGGCAGTACTCCAGGGCGATCTTCCGAGCCGAACGCAAGGGAAGTGCGACTTTACATAGCAGGCACATGATCCGGAGCCAAGTTTGCGACGGGGATATGGATGGGCGTCTTTTTTCACGTGACTGAAAGCGTCAGGGGTACTTGGAACCTGGGCAAATCGCCGGTTGACGTTGGAAAATTTGGCACGTACGTGTGCGCGGCTGGGGATCTGCCGGGTGTCCGTCCGTCCGTCGGAACCCACACGGTTTCCCGGTAAAAAATGGATACGTACGCTGGCGCGTCGTTGTCCGAGGAGTGATGAGTCGATGCTGCTGCCGTCCAACTCCACACGCACGTCGGCAGCAGAGAACGGAACTCGATGCCCCGGTCAGCAGCTTCGGTTGCTGGAGAGTTCTTGCCGTGGCTAGCGTGTGCCCGTCACGAGCGACGTTTAAAATACCCGGATGATAAGTGCCGCACGTGCGGCACAAAGTAATATCGTCTTATGTTTTTTATAATTAAAATTATCATAAAAAACCTTAAAAACTGAAACTTATCATCCAAACAAAAAGCTGCGATGGTTCACAACTAAAGTTCTAATCCTCGAGTAATTAAACTTGTCATAAAAAAACCTCAGGACGAAATTGCTTCGTGTCACACGGATGAAACTTATCGGTGTCCTTAAAATAAAGGAACATGCTACCAGATTTAGGGCCGCCTTTAAGATGCGTGCTGTATAATTAAGACAACGTTTTGCAAAAAGAAAAAAATGCCAGATATAAAACCCACGATATAGAAAATGTTTTTATCTATAAGATACTACCGACGTCCCATGAGCATGTCATGCGCCACCGTAGGTCACATTTTGGTGGCGCTGTCTGCCGGTCCAACGCCGCCAACGTGCGCCGACCCAAATAAAGAGGGGATCTTATCCATCCTAAAGTATATTGATCTTATCCACTCCCTCCTCCACATAAACCCTACCTCTCACGCCATCGGCGTCTCGATGGACGAGCTTCCGTATCCATCCCCAACCCCTTCTCTGCTGGGTGACGTCACCATCCCTGACACGGAAGCCCCCTTCCTTACCACCATGGGACATCGACATGGTGGGCGAGATGGCGTGGTGAAAGCATCTAGCCGTGAAAAGCGCAAATCGAGGTGCACCGCGCTGACCCGAAGAGGAGCAGCTCGTCGTCGACCACTCCTTCGAGTCCTTTTGGGATAAAACGGAGAAGAGGCAGGAGATGCAGCCTCCTCCGGCTCCGGCTTAGCCTCCTGCTCCGACTTGTGGATGGCGAACGCACTTCTTTAGGTTCGCTTCATATTCAAGTCGCTTCCTCCCGACGAGCGGGAGGAGATCCTGCAGGAGCTGAGCCATCCGCCTCCTGCTCCGTCTGTGTAACACCCCGGGAACCATGCTATAGTAATCTTCCCCTAATGGTGGACATGTCATCATGATTACTATGCAAATTGCCACTTGTCCTAAAAACAAAAGTCAAATTCCAATTTAAATTGCAAGCCAAATTATTACTTCTTCAAACGGCGAAACAAAAATGTTTGCCATATGTCATAAAATCCCAAAGCACTGGTAAAAATAATTTCAACTATATTTGGATGTCCAATTTGGCCCTGTCAACTATTTTAGTGGAATAGCAACCTTTCACCACACCATTTAAAAGCAAATATAATTTAAATGAATTCAAGATGACCCCAAACTTTGTGGACAGCCCCATAATATTGCAAAGTATTTTGCGACAAGTTCCACTTTTAACAAAATTCATTTGGCACTAAAAAGAAATACAAAGCAGAGAGAAAATATATGACATAAAAAATAAATACTAATGACCTACTGTGCTAATGGGCCATACGTGGCCACAGTGCACGTGGCCCAGCCCACCACCGGCCTTTCCGTTACCTCCCGCTACAGGAGGCAGAGGATGTGCATGGCGCACATCCACAGAAACCATAGCCCCCATCTCGCTCAGTCCCCTCTCGATCCCCCTTCGTCCCCTTCCTCCGTGGCTCAAAATTGAGCTCGGTAAACTCATGGTCGCCGCTGCCTCGCCGTCATTACTGTGGCCACCGTCGTCGCCAACATGCGGGGACACGTCCAGGAGGTTCGTCACGCTCGGCTTCGCCATTGGAGCAAGGAAGGGAGCTGCGTAGACGGCGTCATCGTCTTCTTCTTTGTCTGGCCGACGCAATCTCGGCGTCACCACCGCCTCTCCGAGAATGCCATCCGCCCCATGGTGAGCTCCTCTCCCCATCCCCCTCTTTTCCTTGCTCGATCCGTCATCGTATCGTCGTCCTCGCGAGCCTGGCCGTCATGGCCAACGCTTTGCGTCCGTGTGCAAGCTCGCCTGCCCAACCCCGCGCCTTTGCTCTTCGCAACACGCTCTCAGCCGCTCCTGGCCGCGCCCTGCCTTATGCCCGGCCGCGCCTCGGCGCACGCGCCCGCCCCCGCCCGATCTTATGTATCTGAATATTCATGCCACTTAAAAGAAGGATTACTTGATAAACATATTAGATAGCATTCCATATCAAAAATTCTGTTTTTATCATTTACCTACTCGAGGACGAGCAGGAATTAAGCTTGGGGATGCTTGATACGTCTCCAACGTATCTATAATTTGTGATTGTTCCATTCTATTATATTATCCATCTTGGATGTTTTATATGCATTATGGTGCTATTTTATATTATTTTTTGGGAATAGCCCATTAACCTAGTGCCAAGTGCTAGTTGTTGTTTTTTTTCTTGTTTTTGTCTTTTACAGAAAATCAATATCAAATGGAGTTGAAACAGAACGAAACTTGTTGACGATTTTTCTTATACCAGAAGAAACCTAGTAAGCTTCGGGAGGAGGCCAGAAGGCCCACGGGTGAGCCACAAGCTCACCAGGCGCGCCCTAGGGGGGTGCGCGCCCTATGAGCTTGTGGGCCCCCTATGGCATCCCTAACCCTAATCTCACCTCTATAAAAACCCAAATGTTCCCTTTACACCGAGGGGCACACCAAAAATACTTTTCCGCCGCCGCAAGCTTCTGTTCTCGTGAGATCCCATCTTGGGGCCTTTTCTGGCACTCCACCGGAGGGGGATTCGATCACGGAGGGCTTCTACATCAACCTTGCTGCCCTTCCGATGATGTGTGAGTAGTTTACCACCGACCTACAGGTCCATAGCTAGTAGCTAGATGGCTTCTTCTCTCTCTTTGATCTTCAATACAATGTTCTCCTCGATGTTCTTGGAGATCTATTCGATGTAATCTTATTTTGTGGTGTGTTTGTTGAGATACGATGAATTGTGGGTTTATGATCAGATTATCTATGAATATTATTTGAGTCTTCTTTGAACTCTTTAATGCATGATTAAGATAGCTTTGTATTTCTCTCCGATCTATTGATTTGGTTTGGCCAACTAGATTGATTTTTCTTACAATGGGAGAGGTGCTTTGTAGTGGTTTCAATCTTGAGGTGTACTCACCCAGTGACAAAAGGGGTTGCGAGGCACGTATTTTTATTGTTGTTACTGAGGATAAAAGATGGGGTTTTATTTCATATTGATTGGATCTATCCCTCTACATCATGTCATCTTGCTTAAGGCGTTACTCCGTTCTTGTTAACTTAATACAGTAGATGCATGCTGGATAGCGGTCGATGTGTGGAGTAATATTAGTAGATGCAGGCAGGAGCCGGTCTACTTGTCACGGATGTGATGCCTATATTCATGATCATTGCCTTGGATATCGTCATATCTATGCACTTTTCTATCAATTGCTCAACAGTAATCTGTTTACTCACCGTATATGTTCTTTCAAGAGAGAAGTCTCTAGTGAAAACTATGGCCCCCGGGTCTATTTCTATCATATTATTTTCAGATCTATAAAACCAAAAATAACTTGCTGCAATTTATTTACCTTTACTTTATTTTACACTTTTAGTTATCTTTTATATCAATCTCTATCTAATCTCATCCTTGCAAGTGACCGTGAAGGGGTTGACAACCCCTTTTTCGCGTTGGGTGCAAGTATTTGTTTGTTTGTGCAGGTGCATCTATTGGGGACTTGTGTGTTCCTCCTACTGGATTGATACCTTGGTTCTTAACTGAGGGAAATACTTATCTCTACTTTGCTGCATCACCCTTTCCTCTTCAAGGGAAAAACCAACGCAAGCTCAAGAAGTAGCAAAATCTCGATGAATTGTTGCTGAGTCCGTCGGCCGCAACATCTTTCCATGTTGAAATTGTTTGACTTATTTTAAAAGTTGTTCCTGATGGATCCTTGTGAGTCCAAAGTCTAACCTTTACCTGATGACCATGTCGATGCTATCTCGAAGTATGACTGTGGTACTCAAACATCAACAAGAACATTTGAAGCATAATGCTAAATGATTCTTGATCAATTATCCAAACACCATTGTATGGGTAACATCATGAGTTTCCTCGCCCCTTTCCCTAGATGGTTATCTACTTGCAGTACCGTCATGATTATCCCGCTCTGCTTGCTCTTCGGAAGGAGATAAACCTAATACTCGTGTATACACATTTTCCTTTCCATTGTTCTGTTTAAATCTGATAATCACTTTTCCTTTCCATTGGTTTGTTTAACCCTTCTTGTGATCTATATGATATAAGCAGTAATAAATCCCTGCTGAAGTAAGCACCTTGGTGTACAACTCTGTCAGTAAGACCCTCTTACTACTATTGATGACATTCCGGTAACCACCGATGGACGAGAACTTTTCCTATGGTCCGCCTCGCCTTGCGAGCATGAAAATGGTTCTCTTCGTCCCCCACCCTTGGTACCATTGTTGTTGCCGACATAGCTGACAAGCTACCCTCTGACATGCCATGCTATCATGACCGTGCAAGATGTCACCACCCTTGCTACTTTTAACCCACATGGTGGCCCCATAACCCACAGTTCCACAGGATCGAAACCTGACTCTCCTGTACATCCCTATTTCCAAAGTTATTCCTCGCACTTGGCTTCGTATGTAATTCACGAGCCACCGTCCTAGGGATGATCTACTCTAGTATCAAACGCAATATTTTTTCAATGCTCTGAACCGCTTTCACATTCTGTTTCAGGCATCGAACGTTTGTCTATCCGCTTGAAACTTCTTATTGTACCTTCTTATTTTGCTCTCGATGTTTTTCTTAAGTTCAATTCGAGAGATACTCTCTGCCACATTCCCTGAACTATCTACCAGATAATCAACCTTGTAGAGGTCCGCTCTTCTGAAGTTACCCCTTTTCATTCGTAAGTACAATGAAGACTCCGAAGAAAGGATGACGACTTCATCATGACGACGTAAAACAGAGAAATGGAGGCATCAATGAAAGGGATCAAAGCTATATAAATCAAATCTAGTTAGCCAAACCAAATCAATAGATCGGAGAGAAATGCAAAGCTATATAAATCATGCATAAAAGAGTTCAGAGAAGACTCAAATAATATTCATAGATAATCTGATCATAAACCCATAATTCATCGGATCTCAACAAACACACCACAAAAGAAGATTACATCGAATAGATCTCCAAGAACATCGAGGAGAACATTGCATTGAAGATCAAAGAGAGAGAAGAAGCCATCTAGCTATGGCCCGTAGGTCTATGGTAAACTACTCACACATCATCGGAAGGGCAGCAAGGTTGATGTAGAAGCCCTCCGTGATCGAATCCCCCTCCGGCGGAGTACCGGAAAAGGCCCCAAGATGGGATCTCACGAGAACAGAAGCTTGCGGCGGCGGAAAAATATTTTTGGTGCGCCCTCTGGTCTTCGGGGAATATTTGGGTATTTATAGAAGAAATATTAGGGTTAGAGGAGCCACGGGGGGCCCACAAGCTTGGAGGGCGCGCCCCTGAGCTTGTGGCCATCTCGTGGCCCTTATGGCCTCCTCCCGAAGCTTCCAGGACACTGAGCTCCCCACGCCTCGTACTCGCGTCCCCGAGCTCCGCCCCGACCCCATGTAGCTCTCTGCCGACCTACGTAAGCCGCGACAACCCCAAGACGACACCGCGACATTCTTCCCCGTCCACGGCCTCCCGATGCCATCGCCCGATTCGCCATCTCCGACGCCTCCCCGAGCCGGCTGAGCCTGCCTTCGAGTGCGGTGTGAGCTCCTGCGCCTCTCTCCCCTCTCCCCGTCGTCTCGGTCGACCTCTAGCCATAGTTCCCATCGGTCGAAGCTTGCCGCCGCCAGGGCTGGCGTGCACCTCGCAACCGACCTCGAACCGCCCCGCCTTGCTGCCCGTCGTGCTCCTGGTGATCCAGTGAGGCCTCCTGGCCGGTTTTTATCGCTCGCTAGCACACCGCAACCCCGCAGCCGTGCAAGCCTGAGCTGCTGCCGTCGCTTACCTCGACGTCGTGCTCATCTCCGATGACCCCGCGAGCTTCCGCTTGGTCCATTGGATGCGGGCGAGCGTGGGCTTGCCCCTCATGACCTCGACACGACAAACTGCCGCCCCTAGCCCCACTCCGGCGAGCCGCAGCCCCACTGTGTGGTCGCCGATGGTTAGCCGCCAGCTAATCCCATGTTTAGCACCTAATTAATCCCCTTGAGTGTATGATAGTCGGGGCTCACCTCTTAATTAACTCTGTTTAGCTTTCTGGTTAGGATTAACTTTAACCAAAGTGGCCCACGTGTCAGCTTTGACTTAGCCACGTCAGCAGTTGACTGGCCCCACCGGCCAGTGACTGTGCTGACATGTGCTGACATCATATAGGCTTTTCTAGTTTGTGACGACCCCGGCTTAATCGTGCACTAATCATACACGCAAATGCGCACGATCAAGCCTAAGGACTCACTTGAAGATATCACAACACAACTCTAAAACATAAATAAAGTCATACAAGCTTTATATTACAAGCCAGGGCCTCGAGGGCTCGAATACATAGCTCGATGGCATACAAGCGTCAGCGGAAGCATTAGATATCTGGGTACAGATATATTACAGAGAGAGAATTAGGCCTTCACAGAGGCGGGGTAAAATCAAATACTACGATCGAAAGGCGTAGGCCTCCTGCCCTGGACCCTCCGATCCTACTCCTGGTCGTCAGTCGGCTCCTCGTAGTAGTAGTACTCGCCAGGCGGGTAGTAGTACTGGTCGTCGGCTGGGGCGTCTGGCTCAGGGGCTCCGTCGTCTGGTGGCATCAAATGGAATATGGGGAAAAAGAAAATAAAGCAAACGTGAGTACTCATCCGAAGTACTCAGCAAGCAAGGATCTACACTACATATGCATCATTTTCAAAGGAATGGCTGTATATGTGGACTGGGCTGCAGAAATGCCAGAATAGAGGGGGAAAGCCTAGTCCTATCGAAGACTAGCATCTTCAACAATCTTCGACAGTCTTGCAGCATCAGGAGAGATCAGATAAACATAATGTAAAGTAGTAGTAGTAGTATCATCAACCTCGACCTGAGATCCTTTCTCGACTCCCTGCGAGAAAGCAATCCCAGAGCCGTACTATCCAGTTCTCATCACATGTTCTAGTTGTACCGATCGGGATACAACTCCGAGTGTCCGTTACCGTAGGACAGGCTATCGATAGAAGTTTCTTCCCTGCAGGGGTGCACCAACTTACCCACCACGCTCGCTTAACTCCGGCCGGACACACTTTACTGGGTCATGCCCGGCCTCGGCTAAGCAACATGCCGCAACCCGACCAAATACTTAACAAAGAGGTCAGCACGCCGGACTAACCTATGCCCCCAGGGGTCTTGGGCCATCGCCCCGGGAACTCTTGCACGTTACGTGCACCGCCGGTGAGTAGACCTAGCAACCCCTTATACAAGCGCGGTTGCGTTCCCAGTCCAACCCAGCGTGTGCCGCATCAGTTGCTGACGTCCATTAAGCTCCGGCTGAAGTATACGACGCAGAACGCCCATACTATGCCCACGTGATGGTTAGTGCTATCGGGCCAGAGGCCCCTCGGATCAAATATCCAAACCGTAGTGGATTAGGAGCGCGCGGAAACGAGCAGAGACTCACGATCGATGTGACCCCGTCGCCCCGTCTCGAGGACTTGCGGCAAGGGCTAAGAATGCCCGGCCATGCCTCGTAGTTATCTCGCGGGCACCATCCAGGTCAACCCGACTCCACATCACTTCGCATTAAGCTCGCGCGGGTACCCCTCAGGGCCGACCCGTCTTTAGTATCATGGTTTAGTGCAATACAACTCATCAACAGTACCTATGTGTCTGACACCGAAGGGAACCCTGAGGAATCACCCTCGATGGAATTCCCGCTCGATGTTATCATCAAGGTGAACGAAGGAGGAATCACCCTCGAGGTCCACACTTGAGAGGTTGCGCGACGATGTCATTATCGGGGGTGGTGTAGGAGGAATCACCCTCGCTTACCACGACCGAGTAACTAACCTACAAGGTTAACATCAGAAGTGCTGACGAGGTATCACCCTCGGCACTCGATGGTAACCCAGCAGTGTCGAGCAACATAGGGAGAAGTGATGTGCGGTGCCAGGGTCTAGTCTTCAATCCCGATGATCGGGTCTTCTGATATCCAGCAGGGCAGTCGGGATCAAGTGGGGGTCTCTGTCGTGTCTCTACCCAGCCTATACTAATCAGTCTAGGATAACCAGTAAGGTAACAAGGCAGGGTACAATAACCAGGCTATGCAGCAGATATAGGAAAACAGTAGCAGTAGCAGTTCTAATGCAAGCATAAGAGAGAAGAGAATAGACGATATAGGCATGCTCAAAATGGGGGTGCTTGCCTGTTTGCTCTGGGGCAAGGGCAAGGTCTTCAGTGGTACCGTCGTGGACGTAGTCGTACTCCTGTGCGGCGTCTGCCTCGGGAGCTACGTCAACGTCGGGGTCTACCGAGAGAGAAGAGGGGGAAGAAACAGGTAAACATAATGCAAACAAATGCAATACGGTGCGTGTGATGCTATGATGCAGTGCAGGGTTGCCTAATTATGCATCTAAGTCATTTTAGTTATTTTTAGAATTAACCTGGGATTTAATATCCGACGTGTGTGCACTATTCATCTGCCAGATTCGGGTCCGGAGTTACGAGTTCTTCTACGTAGGGGGTTCCAATGGAGAAATAGACGTCACGATCAAACTCGGCTCGTCGTTTTGAGCAACTTTCATGTTTTAACTTTTTCGATCTGAGCTACGGTTTAAAAGTTATGAATTTTTGAAGATTATTTGAATTTCTGGAATTTATTTATTTAATAAACTCAACATTATCCAGAATAGTGCCTGATGATGTCAGCATTGAGTGAGGATGACGTCAGCATGCAACAGTGGCGCTGACTGGTCAAATATGACATGTGGGTCCAGTGGGACCCACATGTCAGCCTCTGTTATTTTTAACAGTGGGTTAATTTTAATTTCAGGGTTAATTAGGGGGCGGGCCCCACTTGTCAGTGAGACATTAGGCTAAACTAATTAATTTTATTTAATTAAATGTTTAATTAGGTTAATTAACCACCGGGGCCCACATGTCAGTGAGAGGGGGTGAACAGTGCCGCGTTGACTCTGGTCAACGAGGTCAAAGTGGGGTCCCTGTGCCCACCAGTCAGTGGCCCAGGTGGTGCCACGTGGGTGCCACGCCAGCGCGGCGGCCGGAGACGCGCCGGCGACCTTTCCAGCGGCGGAAGTTCGCCGGAGCTGCCCGGAAATCCGCTACGCTGCGTCAAATCGCCCGCAACCACTTGCGTTCGATCGGCCTTTCGTCCGCGCATCTAACTACGGTGGCAGTTCGACCGAAAATGGCCTCTAGCGACGGCGGCGAGCGGTGGAGCGGTCGCCGGAGTTCGGCCGTCGTCGGATTCGTAGCTAGGGGGTACGAGAGAGCGTGTGCGTGGGCGCGTTCGACTCCTGGAAGCAGCAGGAACTCGATGCCGTGCTCAGACGAGCACGACAGAGGCCATGGCCACGGCGGCGAAGAGAACCGCGGCGTCGGGCTCACGGCAACGGCGCTGAGCTAGCTACAGCGCGCGGGGAGAGCAACGAGAAGAGGCAGGAGGCGGAGAAGCTCACCGAGAGGCGCACGGTGGCCGTTGGAAGCTTAGTAGCGCAAACCGGCGACCGGAATCGAAGAAGCTCGCCAGAGCCAGAGAAGAAGGGGGCGACGGCGTCCAGCGGCTGCAGGGGCTCCGGGCTCCTGCTCGTTGTTGGGGACGAAGTAGCGGAGAGTGGCGGAGCTCGTGGATGTGCTGGCGGAGCTCGGGAACGTCGGTGGCCGCGTCTACGGCAAGGCCACGGCGACGGTGGCGCTCGTCGACGGATCTGGGAGGAGAGGGAGAGGCGAGGCGCGCGTGGGGAAGGGGGAAATGACGGGGAGGACCAGGGGGAAAGCACTGGGGCTTGCCCTTATCCCCTCGGGTGGCTGCGGCGTCGGTGGCCGTCGGCGTGTCGCCGCCAGGCTGGCGCGGGCGCGCGCGGCCAGGGTCGCGCCGACACGCACGAGGAGGGAGGTGAGGTGGGCCGCTGTTGGACTGGGCCGCACACTGTGCACTTAGGCCCAGCCAACAGTAGCGTTTTCCTTTTTCTTATTTCTCTTCTCCCTTTTCTTTTACTCTTTTTCTGTTTTCAAAGTGATTAGGCCACTTGTGCTCTTTTGTAAAATGTGGGAGTTGGCCCAAATATTGCAATGCAATATTATCCCCCACCAAAAAGTGGTTTGGGCAGATTTGGAGTTCATTTGTGTTTGAAATGATTTTAAAAGGATTTGAATATTCTGTTTAGGTGCTGTTTCATCAAGTTAGAGTCACTTATATAACTCCAACTTTATTGATGATGATTTTACAAATGTTCCTGGATTATTTGCCATTTAATGAACATTTTCCCAACAGAGTTTGATCAACTTTATAATTCACTTTTGAATTTGAGTTGATTTTCAGATGTGAATTTGAATTGGATCATTAACCCATATGACTTGGCACTGCAAATGATCATGACTTGGCAGTTTTAACAGAGTGTCACAGAGCTTATTACAAGGGGGTGTTACATAGTTTTTCTTAATTCTAAAACCATTTAGGAAATTCCAGAAAATGGTTTAAACTTCTAAAATTCATAGAAATTAAACCGTAACTCCAATGAAAATAAATTATATATGAAAAATGATCAAAAAAATATGAAGAATCTGTTTATGCCATGTTCATGCATGTTTGAACAGATTAACATCTCCAACTAGGACAATTCATGACTATGGAATATATGGTAATAAGTTTTGGAGTTGGAATTTGCTATATGTTTGAATTCCACTTCGATTAATATGACTAACTATTGCTTTAGGTCAATTCAATACCTTAATATGACATTTCATCCATTTGGTTGTGTATTGCATTGAATGTGTTTCTTTTCCTTTGTTTGTCGGTGTTGTTCCTTCTCGGTAGAAGACGGTTCCGATGTTGTGATCGTTGACACCGATGAAGAGCTTTACCATCTTCAGAAGTGCCAGGCAAGCAACCCCCCTTGAGCATTCTGATACAATCCAACTCTCTCGCTCATGCTCTCTGTTATTGCATTAGGACAACAACGATTCAACTGTTACATGTTTCGGTAGTTGAACCCATTCCTTTGCATGACCTGTCTTTGCCACAGTAAATAGTAAAACCCACTAGTATGAGTAGGACTTGCTTGAGCCATGATGTGACTACTCATCCATGCTTGTTTGTCATGCCTACTATTGCTTAGAGTTCTGTTAGGTCTGGTTCATCGGAGAATGAATTGGAATGTTGTGATCATGTTCTGATGTTTAGAGCTCAGTGTGTGAACACACTTTGGTAAAGGTAGCGATGAGAGACCATGTAGGAGTACATGGTGGGTTGTCTCATTGAGACCGTCCTTAGGAACTGAGTTCTGCGTATGTTATCCAAGACTAGCTACTACCACACGTTGGGCCTTGAAATATGACCCTGCTCGACTTATTAATCACCTTGATCTCTGTCAAGGAGTTGCAACTAGTTTCTGGTGTTTGTAGGTTGTGTTAGTAGTATACCAAGTGGCACCCGGTACAAGTGGGCTTGGGACAGACTAGGCACCGTGGCCCGGTGTACCAAGCGCAGTACCATCCGTCGAGGTGTACTTGGGAACCCTTCACACATCGTTTGGGGCCGTAATGGAAACTTCGGTCGAACTTCCATTACAGGCCAGTTCTCAGATAGGCGATAAACCTGGACTAGAGTCTTGCGTGGTTAGTCAGGTCATGGCCGACACCCCCGCCGGGCTTCCGCTTGAAGGTTGCCGAGTACATGACGTGTAACGACACTAAGTGGTGGGAGTATGTGTGAAGAAGTACACCCCTGCAGGCTAATATGATCTATTCGAATAGCCGCATCCTCTGATATGGCCTATTTGAAGATTTATATGGTTCATAGATAACTTGAAGTGGATACTCTAAAATGCGCAAGATAAGCATGAGTGCTATAGATGGCCTTCTCGTAGGGAGACGGGAGATAATCCATAATGGTGTATTGATATGATGAATATGTGGACTCGTGTGCGCTTTCTCACCTCAAAGAAGTTACTGGTGGTCATAGTACATGATAGCCACCGAGTCAAAACTGGTTTGCTGCAGTTAAACTCCACACCCCCTTCTTTGATACCGATGCATATGTAGTTAGTTCTGATATAAACCTTACTGAGTACATTTGTAGTCACATTTGCTTCATTTATGTTTTTGCAGTGAAGACTTCAGTCTCACTAGTAGTTTCACGTGAGCTTCGATGAGTAGCTTGGGAATCCCAGACAGAGGTCTGGCTCCTATGAAGGGTCTTGTAGATAGACAGGTTTTCTAGCCTTATTTCTTTTCAGCTGTCTGTACTCAGACAGGTTTATGCTTCTACTTATTGCTTGTATGACTTTGTATACTGGGTCATGAGACCCATGTCTGTAATATCATGTTATGTATGGCTCTTCGGAGCCTCTTAAATAAATACTTGAGTCATAGAGTTATGTTATGATGCCATGTTGTACCGACACATACTTGCATGTTGTGTGTATGTATGATGTGTGTTGCTATGTGCTGGGTCGCAACACAACCTGAAACGACGATGCCTCGAGAGGGAAACAATGTCACAGATGCCGCCATCGTCCGCCATAACAGGATTCGGCGTGATGTTGCGTCACCCCAATCTCGTAGCTGATTGGATCCGTGCGGAGCCTCACCGTGAAGATGAATGCTGCCTTCGGAACGCCGGCAGAGAGCTTCCAGCCGCCCCTCACCGGTCCCTCCACGGGAACACCGGAAGGATATTGGATTTCCGGCCAAATCAAGTCTATATGAAGCTGCTTGGATTGAGTATCTGATATTACATGCTTCCGGGGTTTAGTTCAAGAATTTTCCACATCACTTCATTGGGCAGCATTTCTTGTTTTTTAAGAAAAAAAAACTGTAAATTCTGCATTCTAGAACGCATAGGTACGCTCACGCAGTCGCACGGGACACGAAGCGGGGCAGTTGCAGGCAGAGAGGCTGCGTGCGCAGTTCGTACACCTCGCAGCATGCACGGTCAAAGCCACGAATTTCCTCGTGACAGAGCAACCAAACTTCTCACCCACGTAAGACAAGCAGGAGTATATCCTGTATCCTTTCGTTGCTGCAGACGAAGTCAAACTCGTCTTCCCCGAGTCGAGCCACCTGGACCAACAGAGAGAGATAACTTTAGCCATGGCCGGAGAAACACTCCTCGGACAACGACGCCGCCAGGACAAGTACTACTCCAGCGTCAGCCGGCGATTTGTCACGCGCGTGCAGCCCTGGACAGGTTCAATACCAAACCCCTGACGCTTTCGGCCCCGTGAAAGAGACGTCCACCCGTACGGTTTCATTACGGATCACCCTAAGACAGAGTCCTGTTGCCTGGATCGAGCTCTTCAAATACCCTCGGCTACCCCTGTCTCTTCCTCCCAATCCCAAGCTCGCCGCACGCACACCAACCACTTGCGAAGTTGCACTGCTCGAGGCCTCGTGTGGTTGAGTCATACGCTTGATGCCGTTTGCTGGTGCAGTTTGGAACCAGTGATCTTTCGGGCATGGCGGGGCCTTGTGGAGTCGCAGGGCTCCTCTGCTTCGCCCTAGCGGCCGTGGCCGCGAGCGCGACGCAGTACCGGGTCGGGGAGCAGCGGGGGTGGAGCGTGCCCTGCGCCGGCGACGAGCCGTTGAACTCGTGGTCGGCGAGGATGCGGTTCGCGGTGGGCGACCAGCTCCGTAAGTTCCACGCGATCCAATGAAGGTTCATGGCCATGGCTGAATCTGAATGACATGGTGATCTGACGTTTTCTTTGGCTCTGTTTTTTGGCAGTGTTCGTGTACCCCAAGGAGACGGACTCGGTGCTGCTGGTGGACCAGGCGGCGTACAACGCCTGCAACACCACGGCGTACGTGAGCAAGTTCCAGGGCGGCAGCACCGTCTTCACGCTCGACCGCTGCGGCCCCTTCTTCTTCATCAGCGGCAACGAGGCCAGCTGCAGGGCCAACCTGAAGCTCGTCGTCGTCGTGCTCCCCGTCGACCACCACACCCCGCCGGGCCACATGCCGCCGTCTCCTCCCTCCATGCCGCCGTCGTCCGCCGCGCCCATACCCATCCCAGGGTCTCCTCCTTCCATGGCCCCGCCGATGTCGAGCCCATTATCGCCACCGTCCGGTGTGCCGATGCCGCCTTCGACGGGCGCGCCGATGTCACTACCGCCGCCGCCTCCCTCCATGACACCGCCGTCCGCTGTGCCGATGCCGCCTTCAACGGGCCCGCCGATGTCACCTCCGCCCTCTGCTACCATGCCAAGCCCCATGTCACCCCCATCCCCTGCTACCACGCCGCCGCCATCAGGCGCGCCGATGGCAAGCCCGATGTCGCCGCCCTCGGGTGCTCTTGTGCCACCGCCCCCTGCCACCCCAGGGTCTGCACCGTCTCCGGCAGGTTCAACTCCAGGCGCTCCTCCCGGGGCAACTCCTGACACGCCACCATCGCCAACAGGTCTAGCTCCATCATCCGGTACACCTGGAGGTGGATCACCTCCGGGTACACCAGGAGGTGGATCATCGCCAGGTACCCCTGGTTCCGACACGAACAGCCCGCCTGGCGCCGACGGGGCGACCACTACCACGCCAGGAAACGGGGCTGCTCCGATGACCGCATGCCTGATCACCACGCTTGCAGCAGGCATTGGCTACGCCATGCTCGCCATCTGAGTGAAAATCGCGAGATACCACTCATACTCTACGGAGGATTTACCCTTGTATTTGTTTCTCGATGGTGAAATTCTAGTAAGATACGTTTGAGTTTTATACCTTCTTTTTTGAAGGATGCTTGGGTCCCGAAGGACCCAGAAACTCCAAGAAACTTCATTAAACTGGGAACAAAGATAAAATGCAGTTTACAACCAGACCCAAAGTAAATGTGTGTGTGTGTGTGTGTTTGTGTCTTCCAATTAAATACTGATCCAACGTAGGGATGGTGAAAAATATGCATTTATGTGTCCAGGACACTTATAGTCGTATTTCGGCAATCGCGCCGTTGGATTATGTTATATTATAGGTGTATTTTTTCAGAATTTGTAGGAACTTACATCGTCGAAAATCTTAGATAGTTCTGTGGTAAGCTATGATAGAAAATACTACTCATATATTGTATAAAATATATGACTGTATGTATCCTGGATCATCCTATTACATTAGAGTGAAGCTCCACTCGCTACTGGAATTCTTGTTTTTGTGAGTTCTCAGATCACTCGGTGAAGGCTCATATAAACTCGGCAAAAGTTTTGCCGAGTGTTGCATTCGGCTAAGGGGTACTCGGGCCGAATCCTTCCGGCAAAGTGAAATTCGCCGAGTTCCGTCCGTTGGGAACTCGGCAACGTCTTTGCCGAGTGTTGTTCATGATACTCGGCAAAACATAAATAACGTACGACGTAAATGGCATAAATTGGTAGGTGAGCCGAGCTTTACCGAGTTGTAAACTGAACTCGGCAAAGATATTAAGCAGAATTAAAAAAAAAAAAGACGCCGCCGTCGACAGTGGCGGGGATTCATGCGAGCGATGGTGACGGCGATTCATGCCGATGAGTTGCCATGGCCCCCAACTCACGAGCCACCACTCGATGAAGCCTGTGCAATTCGCTCTCCTCAGCCGGAGGCTGCCACCCGTCGCCATTGCCGCCCCACGACCTCGTCATGCTCCATGGCTAGCGCGTGCAAGGCTCATGACGTGTTGGCGGTGCGCGCGAGGTCGTCTTCAAAGGCGGCATCGCTGTCGTAAAGAGTCAGGCTGAGAAGGCTGACGAGATGCGCAAAGCATGGATCGACGAGGTGCACGTACATGGCCAAGCGAACTAGCCAAGCTAGCACACACACAGATGTATGCATCCAGCAGCTTGGGGCGCGTTTGGTTGCCTATGGCGAATAGTTCATGCATTTCAGCCACATCTCAATCCAGCCTGGTTTAGCAAAAACATGCAACAAACCAACATCCGCATGCTGTTTGGTTGCCTGCATTGCATCAATGGCCACTTTAGGGCCGGCTGTTTGGTTGCCCGCATTTGTGCTTAAGGATGAGCAGATGCAAACCACAGCTGTTTGGCTGCATACACGTTTGTGTTCTGCTCACCCCATTCAAATGTGGTGGCCTTACCACCACATTAGGCACAACAGCAGGTAGAGCACTATAAACAGCACAAAAGCTAGCAGCTAAACAAACTAACAACAGATAAACAAGCAACTAAACAACACATAAGAGCAGATAAACAACAACTAAACACAACATCTGCTAACCAGACTTAAGTTTAACGAAAGCAGGGGCATCACATGCCCCCTGCTTCACCACAGTGTGCTTAACCCTGGACAAAATATTAACAGTTCACACCAAGTTCTCCGATCACCGATGCAACAAACTAACTACGAGTTCATGGTAACTACTCCAGAAGGCGACTTCAGGGTCACCGATGTAGCTGTGCCTGGTGCAGCGAACCCTGCACCCGATGGAGCTGTCGTGGTTGTATATTTGGACATTGAGGCCTAGGCCGGAGATGCGCAACACGACGAGGTCGCCGGGGACGATCCTATGGCGAGGGCAGAAGTAGTGCCAGCCCCGGCCAAGCACCATCTGCCCCTCGAAGGTCTGAACCTGCACCTAGATTTCACACCACTTGTTTGCAGATAGCCTGACGATGCGCTTGGTCTTGAGCATGAGCCACTGCCTCATCACCTCCTGAAACTTGGGAAGGATGATGAGCATGGACAGATCCTCCTCGTCCATGATTTGCACGTAGAAGCGAAGCGGCTCTCAGGACACCTCCTCGTGGCTGGTCCTAGGAGCTCGTCCCCTTGAATGTGGCTGGCTCATGAAGGCGACCCTACCAGGCAGGTACACCCTCTTGAGCCAGCGGTTCATGGGGATGAAGTCCACGGTGGCCTCGGCACCAGCGACGACATGGGCTCCTCCATCGGCCATGTCTCAGTCCGTCTTCATCACCTTGTCAGGTAAGATGACATGGATTAGTAACAGGGCATTGGCAGCATGCTACATTTGTACTAGTGCCTAAAGTAGCAAACACATTGGTCCTACGTACCATGAGAACCATGCACGTAAACCTAGCATGCACATTTGTACTAGAACCCTAAGCAGGAACATCAAAGACAACACATCACCAATATAGCTAGCATCCCATGAACACTAAGCATGAACTAGATAACATGCACATGAACAAGTATGAGGAACATCGAAGACAACAACAATATGGCCAGCATCATGAACAAATTGTTGCACATGAGCACTAATGGTGAACATCAAACACAATCTACCATGGCCATGAACAGATTGTACATCATGACCACTAAGCACACACCAATCTTGCATGCCTATGAACATTAATAAAAAAACTATCTACCATGCCCAAGAACACATTCTACATCATCAGCACTAAGCACAATCCAATCTTGCATGCCTATGAACACTATACTAGGTGTGCACATGAAACACAGAACAAGCAAGAACATTACCCTGCCTATGAACAGTACCTCACAAGAAGGAATCCATTCGATTCGATTCCAATCGAATCGAATCATATCAAATCGATTCACATCTCACCAGAGCATGCTAATGACGAAAACCCTAACCTAAAAATCTACGAGCAGAGGGATTGTTGTTACCGGAGCGGGTGGAGTTGGAGTGTACGTCGGCCGGAGAGAAAACCACTACGGGAAGGAGATGGTGGGCGAGGAGGAGGAGGAGCCACCAACGCCGATGGCCATTGGCATTGGCCCGGTGCTCGTGCCCACGCGCGTGGTCGAGGAGGAGGAGTTCACCGTCGTCCATGGGCCTGCGGCGATGCCCGGAGAAAACCCTTGGATGCCCCACCGGCGGCGCCACAGAACCCAAGACCTCGAGGTCCATTAACGGCGGCAGAGGCAGAGCGGCCGGCACCGGATTGATCGAACGAGGTGGCTTGGTGCAGATGGGGAGGGCGCGTGCAAAGCCCGCATCAGATCGACCCCGGAGTTCGCCAAGCCGGCAACCCACCGCTCGTGGATGCGGTTGTTGCTGGCGCTGATAGGGTTCAGCGGACGGCGCGGCGGAGGGCGGCTCATCGAAGGAGAGGAGAGGAAGGGGCCAGCGATGAGAGGAGAGTGAGGGAGAGTGGTGTGAAAGGGAGTGGGCGGTGACAAGAGAGGGAGGGGGAGTTATGAGACGTCCCATCCCATCTCCCAAGCTTCCCGAGGCATGCAGCGAGGAGCCACGCGTGGTCGCGCTCAGCCTAGCTGTGGAGAAACTGCCGATTCGGCAATAGCTCACGGGCCTGGCCCGGGACTGCTTTAAGTTCCGTGCGGGCCGGGAAGTGGGTGCAGTCCAGACAACCAAATAGCTGGTTTTCGTCCTGTCGTGGTTTTGTCATGGCAGATGCCCTAGTGAAAGGAGTTAGGTGCGAGGCCATCGCTACGTGATTAGCTTGTTGGGGTTGAGCGGGACGAGAGACACGAGTTTACCCAGGTTTGGCCCCTCATGATTGAGGTAATAGCCTACGTCCTGCTTTGTGTTGTATTGCTTGAATATCGATTACAAGGGAGTGGATTCGCTTGACCTATCTATCGATCGATTATAACTTAGTCTATCTGCCCTAGAGGCTCGCCTTTATATACAGGTCAAGGCCACAAGCTTACAAGAGTCTGAGTCTTAATTAGACTCGTGACTAGATACATCTCTAACCCGCCCTGTTCTCCAAGGAAGGAAAACTCAGGGCGGCTTGCGCCTTCCAAGCCATGAACCGCCATCCGCAGTACTGGGCTTAAGAACCGGCCTGCTCAAGAGCCGCCCACCGGGTCTTCAATATTCACCGCCTGTGACCCATGTTCACCTTGGGCTATTGACTCGCCACTTCTATGACCCGGCCTGAGCACGGCGGGTCATATCCTGGGGTTATATCCCCAACATTAGGCCCCAGATTGTCTTGAACTTGTTCATGCCAATCTTCCTCCTCTGGATCAGGCGAGTCTTCTGATGAAAATCATTCTTCTTTAATCCGCCATATGCCAGCTCATTGAATTTCCAGACTTGTCAGTTTTCCATCTTTTTGCTGATGTCATCCTCCATAATTGAATAAATAAATGATGACATCACTACAAATCTTTCAAACATATCTATTTATCCGGAAAATCGAGGCACTCGTCAAGCTAAAAAAAGTTACTGTGCCGCGTCGTTTCTCGCACCTGCCATTTACTGCGCCTGCCTCTTCCTTATAAATAGGTATGGGGGGAGGGCAGGTTTTTTACTTTACACACCGCCCCCTCCACTTCGTCTTCTTCCTTGCGCTAGGTCGTCAACAACCGAAGCTCCATCGCGACCAACAACATCTCCAGCCATCTCCGTCAGCACCGCGGCGCTCCTCCAAGTCTTCACCGGAGCCTTGCCACACACCGCCGCCATCTTCGACAGTTACCAGGTATTTACTAACCCTTCCTTTTAGATATGCATTAGGTTATCGGAGCTTTCGTAGTTCGTCGGAGTTCATCTCCATTGCTCCTCTATCTACCTCGTTAAATCTTCCTTTTTACCCAATATATTCATAGAAATACTGCGGCTTCGCCTTTGAAATTCGTCCCCTCTGTAGATGTTTTGCATCCTCAATATAACTCATGAACTAGCAAGCAACCTCTGCCGCCCTAGTCTTTTAGTTGGGTAATTTTTCTTTTTCAAACTGCTCGTAGATCTAATTTTTTTTGCACTTGTAATGAAATATGTTGTTCCACACTTAGCCATAGCTTCAATAAATCTCTGCTTAGATGACCCACCAGCATGCCACCGGTTTATACTTTCATAACTTAACCCGCCGTGTTTGAACGGCCTGATAGTCACCTCACTCCCATAATTAAAACGGCTCATAATTTCTCAATGGCTCACCGTAAGAGGTTTGCCGTCTTATAGTCATAACTGGCCTATTACTGTTGAGATATCATGTAATCACTTAGGCGGCTTATCATTTCAGTTTTAACCCGCCATACTCTTATTCCTTGTCTGTAGTTTTTTAACCCGGCCAATCATGTGTAAAGCTCCCACTTCTTGTGAACAAAGCGTATGCTCAAAGAGTATGTGGACATGGGGGTTTTGCCGGCTAAAGAATTTATCAACTGTTCCCGGTCCTGAGACTATTCCTCAACCCGGAGAGGGTGAAGTTGTAATTTTTACGGATCACCTCCTCCGTGGTTTTTCACCACCCGGGTCAAAAAAAATCCGGGACGCTCTGCATTTTTATAACCTTCATCCTCAAGATATCGGTCCCAACTCCGTCTCCAATCCGTGCCAATTTCAAGTATTCTGCGAAGTGTATCTGCAAGAAGAGCCCACTGTTGATCTCTTCAAAGATTTCTTTTATATCAACTGCCAGACTGAAATGACAGACGGACCCAGTTTAGAGCTTGGAGGTGTTTCCATCCAGAGGTGGAGAGATGTAACCTTTCCCTCAGCTGTACTGCCAAGCCATCCCAAGGGCTGGAACTGCACTTGGTTCTATTGCAGAAACACTGCTCCGGCTGAAGAAAACCACTTGCCGGGTTATCGCTCCTACCGGCTCAGTACCAGCAGCAAGCTTCCTGGTCGATTAACCGCCACAGAACGTGCTCAGTATGCGCACATATTTTCAAAGATAAGGGCTTTAATAGCCAACGACTTGACTGGAGTCGACTTGACCCTTTACTGGGTCTCATGGAGGATCTTGCCGCTGAGCCGGCGCAGCAGCTTAATGTGCCAATACACCGGTGATGTGAAGGACTCGTAACGCTATAATCAAAAACCTTTGACTGATAGAGAGATCAATGAAATGGTCAAGTCACTGCTTGGGGAGCCTCAAGAAGCCTGCAATAAGACGGGCTGAGGCCTTTTTGCACTTCTAACTCGGCCCCTGCGGTAAGCACTTTGAGTAAATCTTTATCCTGCTTAACTATCTTTTGTGCTTCATACCTTTTAAATCACTGCCATTATATATAGGCCGATTCTTCCTTCTGGAAGAAGAAAATAACAACAGCACCGCCAGTTAAGAAGAGTAAAGCAGTGAAGCCTCGTGGTCTGGCTCGCTAGAAGAAACAAATAGCAGAAGAGCTACTCCAGGTAGATGAGTCGGAGGTAGAACTTGACTCTCTTGGTTTTCTTTTCATGCAACTTATTGATGCTGATTTCTCTCAGGACGAGGTGGAGACAAGCCGGGTTAATGAAGCAGAGGTAATTTCCGCCCCCTCTGACTCAGAGCCCTTGCCAAGAAAGAAAACATGGCGGGTCATCCGGAAAGTAAGATTTTCTCACCCTCATGCTTACTTGGACCCAAACTTTCTTTTGAAGAAGCAGCAGCATGAGTCTAGGCATCGGACCCGGAGCGGTGGCTCTGAAGATCTTCTGGCCGGTTTATCCAACACGCGGCTCCACGGAAATGTCGCAATGAGGTGCCTCATAGCCCGACTCTCTCTCTTCCACTAGCTGGTCTCGTGCGGCAACCTCTTAACCCTTCTGACTCCAACTATCAGGAAACGCCTTCGTCATCCGACGACTCAACTGGAACACAGCTGCCGGCTCTAATCATAAATCCAGGGTAATAATTTCTTCAACTGAACATTTTATTGTAATCTCCATTATATAACACAATCTGCATCTTGGTTACAGGTTCAAAGCTAAGTCCAAGAAGAGAAAACTTGGCAAGTCATCCACTGGCCAAGATGTTCCTGAGTCTGACAACCTTCATCCAGAAAATCTTGAGGTCCGGTTTAATGAAAATAAAGGCCAGCTGGCTGATCACGATGAACTGGTTGATCAAGAAGAACCAATAGTCACCGAAGCTGTGAATACTCAGACTGGCACTGAAGACCCGACAAAGGATGTTGACCCGGTAAAGGATGTTGACCCGGCCAGCCCTTTGAAGGCATCTGAAGAAGTTCCTTCTCTTGAAAGGAAAGAAGAAGAAGTCACCATAACTGGCACGTCTTGTAAAGCTCCGGAAATTTCCAGTGTGCTGACCAAAGTCACCACTAAAACTGAAGCCCCCTTGTCTGAGAAGTGGAAGAATAAGCTTGATCTGCCAAGCTATGAAGAATTTAGTGCAGATGAATTGCACGCAGGCTATTTGAGCTGCCTCGAGACCTGCCGTGAACTAGAAGCCGGCTTGGTCAACATGATGAAACAGAAATATGAGGTAAAAATAAACATGCTCCTTTTCATACTACCTATATATATCCTTATGCAGCGCCCAAGGGATGGCTCATCTTCATGAGATGAACCGGGTCTTCCGAATTAATAATCTTGTAAAGAAATAACCTGTAGCCCCCAAGGGCCAGCTTAACTTTTTAGAAGATTGGCCGGGTCTTATCTTGGAGAAGAACAAATTACATTAGCCCCCAAGTGCCAAGGATATTGCTTGCAATGTATTTGGGACTTGAATATATTTGTCATACCATCCCTGTCAATTTTTTTACTAGTATACTCATAGATCATGACTGATTTTCCTTCATTATTGTAGGAAGCAGTAAGTCTGGGCGAGCTAAAACTCGCCGGCTTAAGAAAAGTATTTGAAGCTGAACAAGCCGGCCGCACCAAGGCTGAATCAAGCTTGCAATCTTCGTTAGAACAATTGGAGAAGCTAAAGGCGGCTTTTGACACGGAAAGAACCACTTTTGAAATGAAAAAAAGTGCCCTGCTCCAACGTGCCGACAACACCGAGAACCACCTAGCCCCCCTTACTGAAGAACTGACTGGGCTGAAGCGACACATTGCTCAGATGACGCAGGCCATATTTGGTAAACACTGCATATTATTAGTTGCTGACAGCTCTGTCATATATATCAATGAGACCCGCCAGGAAGCTCACTTGTTGCTATTGTGTAGGTGAAAGAACTCGAACGCTGCCGGACAATATTGCCAAGTTGAAGGTTCTATATTCTCTTGTAGAGCAGCTGTACGCAGGGAGCATCTATGTCATCAAGGCTGTGAGCTTCCTAAAAGACCCGGTCCGGCTTATAAAAGATGTGTTGACACGCCTCTCCACTATCCAAAAACAAATAGAAGAGCTGAAGAGATCATCCGCTCGATCTGGAGCTATATCTGCACTGAGCCGGGCCGCCACATATGACACTGACCTAAATCTTGATCCGCTAGTAGGCGGATTTCCGGAATATAACGATGATGGAACCCCCTTCTCTCAAGATGAATATGCGCGGTGCATAAGGAAGGTCCGCCCAGTGGCAAGTCAGCTTGTCACTGTAATGGATTTGAGTAAGTATCATGCGGCTTACGATAGCGACGGCGCACGGGTGCCTGCTCCCGTGTTGATTTCATGTGATTTGACTCGGCGTAAGAATTTCTTTGCTCCTGATGTTGACCCGTCTCCTGTCCTCCATGATGATGCCACATTTGAAGCTTTAACCGATGTCAACTGGGATCCAAAAAATCTTCAGACGGAGACATGGAAGAGGCAGCGCAGGATAACCTGGGAACTTCCACATCTCGGCAGCAAGGTGCTAACCCGGAGGGTACTAACCCGGACAAGACCGTGGGCGGCTCAACAGAGTAACATGACCCGTTGAAACTTTGCTTGAAACTTTTGGGCTCTGCTGAAGCCTTGTAATAGGCCTAGCAAAAAATACTTGTTCCTCTTTGTTGTGCCAGTGCACACTCTTTTGTTGAATCGCCAAACCCTTGGATGTGAACGATCTCTTTTGGGTGCTATTGCCTTGCTTGGAAAAAATATCTGTGTTTGAATGAGTGCAATATCCTTAACCCGCCATAGTTGTTAAATAACTTGGCAGCTTGCCTGTTGCCGACTTAAAAGCTGAAAACCTTCTATGCGTAAAAGCAAATCTGGAGCTTTAACACCCAGTTGTTATTAACCAATGGCGACTTATAACACGCACATGGTAACCCGGAGTCTCAACAACCCGACAGCTTATAGCCATTGCAATAATCAAATATTAGTAATCCCTGCAAATATAGAGGAAATAAATTTGCAAATATGCACAATAACATCATAAGCCAACTTTTAAGGCACGACCAAAAAAGATTGGTTTTGAAAAAACTCAAGTTTTGCTTCAAAGAAGCTGGGCCTGATAACCTTTTATTCCGTAAGCCGGCGGATAACCCACAAGTATAGGGGATCAGTTGTAGCCTCTTTCGATTAGTAAGAGTGTCGAACCCAACGAGGAGCTAAAGGTAGAACAAATATTCTCTCAAGTTCTATCGACCATCGATACAACTCTACGCACGCTTAACGTTTGCTTTACCTAGAACAAGTATGAAACTAGAAGTACTTTGTAGATGTTGTAGGATAGGTTTGCAAGATAATAAAGAGCACGTAAATAAAATTAGGGGCTGTTTAGATAAAGAGACAACTAAGTTAGTTTTAGTAGAGAGCTTTTTGTCACAAGAAAGTTATTTGTCCCTAGGCAATCAATACCTAGACCGGTAATCTTTACTTCAATTTTATATGAGGGAGAGGCATAAGCTAACATACTTTCCCTACTTGGATCATACGCACTTATGATTGGAACTCTAGCAAACATCCATAACTACTAAAGATCATTAAGGTAAAACCCAACCATAGCATTAAAGTATCAAGTCCTCTTTACTCCCATACGCAAACAACCTACTTACTCGGGTCTGTGCTTCTGTCACTCACGCCACCCACCATAAGCAAATCATGAACATATTGCAAACCCTACAGCGGGGATCCCTCACGCTTGCGTGACACGGAGAGCACCATAGGACAACACCAATAATAAAACATGCAACTCAAACCAATCATGATCATCAATCAACCCATAGGACAAAACGGATCTACTCAAACATCATAGGATAGCCATACATCATTGGGAAATAATATATAGCGTTGAGCACCATGTTTAAGTAGAGATTACAGCGGGGAGAAGGGGTGTTACACCGCTGCATAGAGGGGGAGAGAGTTGGTGATGACGGCGGCGAAGTTGTTGGTGTAGATCGCCGTCACGATGATGGCCCCGGCGGCGTTCCGGCTCCACCAGGAGAGAGGGGGAGAGAGCCCCCCTCCTCCTTCTTCTTCCTTGGCCTCCTCCCTAGATGGGAGAAGGGTTTCCCCTCTGGTCCATGGCATCCATGGCGGTGGAGGGGCGGGATCCCCTCCGAGATTGGATCTCTCTCTCTGTTTCCTTCGGTTTCTGCGCTCCCAGATTCTGGCCTTTCACCGTTTCTTAAATTCCCGGGGATCCGTAACTCCGATTGGGCTGAAATTTTAACACGATTTTTATCCGGTTATTAGCTTTCTTGCGGTCAAAGAAGGGCACCAACCGCCTTACGGGGTGGCCACAAGGGCCCAGGGCGCGCCCCCTGCCTTGCCGCCGCCTCGGGCATCGTCTCGCATTGATTCCACTTCCCAAAATTCACATATATTCCAAAAAAAATCTCCGTATGTTTTTATCGCGTTTGGACTCCGTTTGATATGGATTTTCTGTGAAACAAAAAGCATGCAACAAACAGGAACTGACACTGGGCACTGGATCAATATGTTAGTCCCAAAAAAGTATAAAAAGTTGCCAAAAGTATATGAAAGTTGTAGAATATTGGCATGAAACAATAAAAAATTATAGATACGACGGAGACGTATCAGCATCCCCAAGCTTAATTCCTGCTCGTCGTCGAGTAGGTAAATGATAAAAAAGATAATTTTTGATGTGGAATGCTACCTAGCATAATCTTGATCATATAATCTAATCATGGCATGAATATTAAGACACGAGTGATTCAAAGCAATAGTCTATCATTTGACATTAAGACAATAATACTTCAAGCATACTAACAAAGCAATCATGTCTTTTCAAAATAACATGGCCAAAGAAAGTTATCCCTACAAAATCATATAGTCTGGCTATGCTCCATCTTCACCACACAAAGTGTTTCATCATGCACAACCCTGATGACAAGCCAAGCAATTGTTTCATAATTTTAATGTTCTCAAGCTTTTTCAACTTTCACGCAATATATGAGCGTGAGCCATGGATATAGCACTATAGGTGGAATAGAATATGATGGTGGAGGTTGTGTGGAGAAGACGAAAAAAGGAAAAAGTCTCACATCGACGCGGCTAATAATCGGGCTATGGAGATGCCCATCAATTGATGTCAATGCGAGGAGTAGGGATTGCCATGCAACGGATGCACTAGAGCTATAAGTGTATGAAAGCTCAAACTGAAACTAAGTGGGTGTGCATCCAACTTGCTTGCTCATGAAGACCTCGGGCATTTGAGGAAGCCCATCATCGGACTATACAAGCCAAGTTCTATAATGAAAATTCCCACTAGTATATGAAAGTGATAACTCAAGAGACTCTCTATATGAAGAACATGGTGCTACTCTGAAGCACAAGTGTGGTAAAAGGATAGTAGCATTGCCCCTTCTCTCTTTTTCTCTATTTTTTTTGTTTTTTCTCTCTTTTTTTGGGCTCTCCCTTTTTTTGCCTTTTTTTCATCCGGAGTCTCATCCCGACTTGTGGGGGAATCATAGTCTCCATCACCCTTTCCTCACTGGGGCAATGCTCTAATAATGATGATCATCACACTTTTATTTACTTACAACTCGATACTGGAACAAAATATGACTCTATATGAATGCCTCTGGCAGTGTACCAAGATGTGCAATGATCTAGCGTAGCAAAGACATAAAAAAACGGACAAGCCATGAAAATATCATGCTAGCTATCTTACGATCATGCAAAGCAATATGACAATGAATGCTCAAGTCATGTATATGATGATGATGGAAGTTGCATGGCAATATATCTCGGAATGGCTATGGAAATGCCATGATAGGTAGGTATGGTGGCTGTTTTGAGGAAGATATAAGGAGGCTTATGTGTGATAGAGCGTATCGTATCACGGGGTTTGGATGCACCGGCAAAGTTTGCACCAACTCTCGAGGTGAGAAAGGGTAATGCACGGTACCGAAGAGGCTAGCAATGATGGAAGGGTGAGAGTGCGTATAATCCATGGACTCAACATTAGTCATAAAGAACTCACATACTTATTGCAAAAGTCTATTAGCTATCGAAACAAAGTACTACGCGCATGCTCCTATGGGGATAGATTGGTAGGAAAAGACCATCGCTCGTCCCCGACCGCCACTCATAAGGAAGACAATCAATAAATACCTCATGCTCCAACTTCGTTACATAACGGTTCACCATACGTGCATGCTACGGGAATCACAAACTTTAACACAAGTATTCTTACCAATCCACAATTACTCACTAGCATGACTCTAATATCACCATCTTTATATAGCAAAACTATTGCAAGGAATCAAACATATCATATTCAGTGATCTACAAGTTTTATGTAGGATTTTATGACTAACCATGTGAATGACCAATTCCTGATGACTCTCTAAATGGATATAAGTGAAGCAAGAGAGTTTAATTCTTTCTACAAAAGATATGCCCACGCTCTAACAAATATAAGTGAAGCAAAAGAGTATTCTACAAATGGCGGTTTTTTATGTGTAGGGAAACAGGCAATCCAAACTTCAAATGATATAAGTGAAGCACATGAAGCAATCTATAAAGCCATACTCAAAAGATATAAGTGAAGTACAAAGAGCATTCTATAAATCAACCAAGGACTATCTCATACCAGCATGGTGCATTATTAAAATAAAAAGAAAAGGCACACGACGCTCCAAGATTTACGCATATCATGTGACGAATAAAAATACAGCTCCAAGTAAAATTACAGATGATCGTTAGAAGAAAGAGGGGATGCCTTCGAGGGCATCTCCAAGCTTAGCTGCTTGGGAGTCCTTGAATATTACCTTGGGGTGCCTCGGGCATCCCCAAGCTTAGGCTCTTGCCACTCCTTATTCCTTCATCCATCGTGATCTCACCCAAAACTTGAAAACTTCAATCACACGAATCTTAACAAAACTCTCGTGACATCCGTTAGTATACTAAAACAAATCACCACTTTAAGTACTGTTGAACACTCATTCATATTTTATTTTTGCATTGTAGCTACTGTATTATAACTTTTCCATGGCTTATACCACCAATACAATCGATAGTTTCATCAAAACGAGCAAAACAATGCATCAAAAACAGAATCTGTCAAAAACAGGACAGTCTGTAGCAATCTAAAAATCTACCATACTTCTGTAACTCTAAAAATTCTGAAAAATTAGGAAAAATTAAAAAATTTGTATAGAAGTACTGTGCAAAAAGTTTCAGAAGCTTTTGACATTCCAGTAAAACATGTAAATTCATGCGCTAAAGCCAAAGTTTCTGTTTTTCCACTGCACATACCAAACAAACAATCTAATCATCCTAAAGGCAAATCTTGGCACATTATTTTTATAATACAATGGATTTGTACAAGGGGATAATTATTTTTGTTGAAAAGTTTCTGTAATTGAGATTCACAAAGTTTCCATGGGCATGAACAAAGTTCAAGGACGTCCCCCACTTCAACGATGTTCGTCTTTCTCACTTTCACTTTTCTTTTTGAAAAGTTTTAGGTTCCCCTCTATTTTTTTTTTGTTTTTAAACTTTATAAAAGCACACAACATAAATAAATGACTCTCTAAAACTTCCGGGTTGTCTCCCTGGCAGCGCTTTCTTTAAAGCCATTAAGCTAGGCATATAGTGCTCAAGTAATGGATCCACCCGGATCCCAAGGTATATCAAAGCCAATTTTAATTAACAATGATTTGTGATTTAGTAGTGAGCACAAAGTAACATATATCAAGTAACGACGAAGTCTAACTCTCTTCCTATGCATCGGCATGTCATAAAATAACAATTCATGCACATCAAGTAAAGGCCAATACATAGCATAAATAGTTTCTTGCAATTTTATCGCATTGGAAACATAGAGAGGCGGAGATGTAGTTCCTCTCTCATAATAATTGCAAGTAGGAGCAGCAAGCACATGCATATTATATCTATCAAAATCATCATGTGTAGTAGTAAAACACAACCCATCAATATAATCCTTAATAAGCGAAAACTTCTCTGATATAGTGTAGTTGGGAGAATTCAAAAAGATAATAGGACTATCATTCGTGGGTGCAATAGCAAAAATTTAAGTCTTAACATAAGGAACTATAGCAAGTTCATCTCCATAAGCATAATTTATATTGGCATCATGGCCACAAGCATAGCAAGCATCAATTTCATCAAAAAGGGATATTTCAAACGAATCCAAGGGATCATAGCAATCAACATAGCATTCATCCTTCGGTAAGCACGAAGGAAAATTGAACAATGTATGAGTTGAAGAGTTACTCTCATTAGAAGGTGGGCATGGGTAGCTAATCCGCTCTTCCTCCTTTTGTTCTTCGCTCTTCTCCTCATCTTTTTCATCTAATGAGCTCACAGTGTCATCAATTTCTTCTTCCATAGTTTCCTGCAAAATATTAGTCTCCTCTTGGACGGAGGAGTCCTCAATATATGGTTTAACGTAAGCATTAGAAGCATAATTATCATAGCAATATTGAAGTATGGCAAAATTTTCAGATTTGTAAAGAGTAGCATCATACTTTTCAATCAAAGAAGCAATTTCATAAGCACCCTTAAAAGCAACAAATTCTTCAATTTGTTGAACATCATAGTAATTATAAACACCCTTGGCATAAGAAGATAAGATTCCATTATCACTAAACTAACACTGGTAGGGAAGGTGTTTCTTAGGGTCTTCAGAACAACAAGTAAAATCATATAATTCACATAAATTCCAAGCATAGCATTGCATAGTATTAATTTGATGCCATAAAAGTTTCCCTTTTTGAGATAAGCGGTGTCGCACATAATAAGCATGCTCATCTAATGATTTTCCCTCAACTAAGCTAGTTGGGTTTTCAGCACGAGCACAAAGGGATCGAAGATGATCCAAGTAAAAAGCTTCAGGAGTATGATAGATTTTGGGTGGTTCTTCAACCATTGGTTTAGTAGGTACAACTAATTTTTTTGGTATTTTACATTTCCTACCCATAACTAAAGATAGAAAACAGGAGCACAAAATAAAAACTACTTAGTGATAAAGCAAACAAGCACACACGAGAATATTCACCCCACGCTATTGCTCCCCGGCAACGGCGCCAGAAAAAGGTCTTGATAACCCACAAGTATAGGGGATCAGTTGTAGTCTCTTTCAATAAGTAAGAGTGTTGAACCCAACGAGGAGCTAAAGGTAGAACAAATATTCCCTCAAGTTCTATCGACCACCGATACAACTCTACGCACGCTTAACGTTTGCTTTACCTAGAACAAGTATGAAACTAGAAGTACTTTGTAGGTGTTGTAGGATAGGTTTGCAAGATAATAAAGAGCACGTAAATAAAATTAGGGGCTGTTTAGAAAGAGACAACTAAGTTAGTTTTAGTAGAGAGCTTTTTGTCACAAGAAAGTTATTTGTCCCTAGGCAATCGATAACTAGACCGGTAATCTTTATTGCAATTCCTCATCAGGGAGAGGCATAAGCTAACATACTTTCTCTACTTGGATCATACACACTTATGATTGGAACTCTAGCAAACATTCGTAACTACTAAAGATCATTAAGGTAAAACCCAACCCTAGCATTAAAGTATCAAGTCCTCTTTACTCCCATACGCAAACAACCTACTTACTCGGGTCTGTGCTTCTGTCACTCATGCCACCCACCATAAGCAAATCATGAACATATTGCAAACCCTACAACGGGGATCCCTCATGCTTGCGTGACATGGAGAGCACCATAGGACAACACCAATAATAAAACATGCAACTCAAACCAATCATGATCATCAATCAACCCATAGGACAAAACGGATCTACTCAAACATCATAGGATAGCCATACATCATTGGGAAATAATATATAGCGTTGAGCACCATGTTTAAGTAGAGATTACAGAGGGGAGAAGGGGTGTTACACCGCTGCATAGAGGGGGAGAGAGTTGGTGATGACGGCGGTGAAGTTGTTGGTGTAGATCGCCGTCACGATGATGGCCCCAGCGGCGTTCCGGCGCCACCGGGAGAGAGGGGGAGAGAGCCCCCCCCCTCCTTCTTCTTCCTTGGCCTCCTCCCTTGATGTGAGAAGGGTTTCCCCTCTGGTCCATGGCCTCCATGGCGGCGGAGGGGCGGGAGCCCCTCTGAGATTGGATCTCTCTCTCTCTGTTTCCTTCGGTTTCTGCGCTCCCAGATTCTGGCCTTTCACTGTTTCTTAAATTCCTGGAGATCCGTAACTCCGATTGGGCTGAAATTTTAACATGATTTTTATCTGGATATTAGCTTTTTTGCAGCCGTAGAAGGGCACCAACCGCCTTATGGGGTGGCCACAAGGGCCCAGGGCGCGCCCTACCCCCTGGGGCGCGCCCCCTGCCTTGCCGCCGCCTCGGGCATCGTCTCGCGTTGATTCCACTTCCCAAAATTCACATGTATTCCAAAAAAAAATCTCCGTAAGTTTTTATCGCGTTTGGACTCCGATTGATATGGATTTTCTGCGAAACAAAAAACATGCAACAAACAAGAACTGGCACTGGGCACTGGATCAATATGTTAGTCCCAAAAATAGTATAAAAAGTTGCCAAAAGTATATGAAAGTTGTAGAATATTGGCATGAAACAATCAAAAATTATAGATACGATGGAGACATATCACCGGCTCTCTCATGACATAAATCCGTCGTTTTAACCTTAACTAGTTCAGGGTCATAAAGATTGACTATTAAGAGTACGGCGGGCCACATGGCGGAGAGCAACAAGCAGACAAGTGAGTTTATCCTAGCTCTCTGTAAGCCGGCTCTCACGTGACATAAGCCGCCGTTTTAACCTTGATGAGTTCAGGGTCATAAAAGATTGACTGTCAAGAGTACGGCGGGTCACCTGTTGGATTAGCAAGTTGCAAACAGGCAGGTTTAACCCATAATATGGTGTTTAATGTCGGTCAAGAGGGTATGCAAGCTAAACTCAGTGAGTTGAAAGCCCCCAAGTGAGCTTATGATCAACTAATAAAGACTCATACACAGAAAAATATGAGATGAAACGACAGAGGCCCCCAAATCTAGGGATGTCGGCTTTATTATGTTGATCATAAAAAGATATGTACATTGATGAAGGTATATACAATGATGGGAGCTAGTGGCTTAAGTGTAGTAAGGCCGAAGATGAGCAATAATCCAGGGCCTGTTGATCTCCTCCTCAGATGTGCGTGAATCTTTGTTCTCACGTATGTCGATGAGGTAGTATGACCCGTTGTTGAGGTTTTTGCTGACCACAAAAGGTCCTTCCCAAGGAGGCAAAAGCTTATGCATCCCTGTCTGATCTTGAATCAAACGGAGCACTAAGTCGCCCTCCTGGAAGGTCCGACTTTGAACCCTACGGCTGTGATAGCGACGTAGATCTTGCTGATAGATGGCTGAACGAGCCGCCGCAAGATCACGCTCCTCCTCGAGAGGATCCAAAGCATTCTGACATGTCGTCTCATTATCAGTCTCCACATAAGCTGCCACTTTGGGTGAGTCATGACGAATATCGCTTGGGAGGACTGCTTCAGCACCATAAACCATGAAGAAGGGTGTATAACCCGTTGATCTATTGGGGGTGGTCCTGATGCTCCAAAGAACCGAAGGAAGCTCTTCCACCCAACAACCCAGTGTCCTCTTTAAAGGAACCATGAGCCGGGGTTTGATTCCTCTCAAGATCTCCTGGTTAGCATGTTCTGCCTGACCATTGGACTGAGGATGTGCAACTGATGAACACATCAAGCCTGATGTGCTCTCTTTGACAAAATTATTTCATAGCACCTTTAGACAAATTCTTCCCATTATCAGTGATGATACTATGAGGATAACCAAAGCGGAAAATCAGCTTCTTGACAAACTGAACTGCAGTAGCCGCCTCACAATTACTGACCGGCTCTGCCTCAACCCACTTGGTAAACTTGTCAACTGCCACCAGAAGGTGGGTCTTCTTGTCCTTAGATCTCTTGAAAGGTCCAACCATATCCTCATATCGGAAACTTATATGATGGAAAATAGACCCGGGGGCCATAGGTTTCACTAAAGGCTTCTCTCAAGATAGCAAATAATACGGTGGGTGAACAAATTACTGTCGAGCAATTGATAGAAAAGCGCAAAGTTATGACGATATCCAAGGCAATGATTATGAAATATAGGCATCACGTCCGTGTCAAGTAGACCAAAACGATTCTGTATCTACTACTATTACTCCACACATCGACCGACTCCTGCCTGCATCTAGAGTATTAAGTTCATGAAGAACAGAGTAACGCATTAAGTAAGATGACATGACGTAGAGGAATAAACTCAAGCAATATGATGTAAACCCCATCTTTTTATCCTCGATGGCAACAATACAATACGTGCCTTGCTGCCCCTACTGTCACTGGGAAAGGACACCGCAAGATTGAACCCAAAGCTAAGCACTTCTCCCATTGCAAGAAAAACCAATCTAGTTGGCCAAACCAAACCAATAATTCGAAGAGAATTACAAAGATATCAAATCATGCATATAAGAATTCAGAGAAGATTCAAATAATATTCAAAGATAAGCTGATCATAAATCTACAATTCATCGGATCTCGACAAACACACCGCAAAAGAATATTACATCGGATAGATCTCCAAGAACAACGAGGAGAACATGGTATTGAGAATCAAAGAGAGAGAAGAAGCCATCTAGCTACTAGCTATGGACCCGTAGGTCTGAGGTAAACTACTCATGCTTCACAAGAAGGGCAATAGAGTTGATGTAGAAGCCCTCCGTGATCGAATCACCCTCCGGCAGGGTGCCGGAAAAGGTCCCTAGATGGGATCTCACGGGTACAGAAGGTGGCGGTGGAAAAGTCTTTTCGTGGATGCCTCTGGTGGTTTGGGAACATATGTGAACATATAGGCGAAAGAATTAGGTCAGGAGAGTCACAGGGGGCCCACAAGGCAGGGGACGCGCCCTCCACCCTTGTGGCCGCCTCGTGGCTCCTCCGACTTCATCTCCAAGTCTCCTAGGTGTCTTCTGGTCCAAGAAAAATCATCGCGAAGGTTTTATTCCGTTTGGACTCCGTTTGGTATTCCTTTCCCACGAAGCTAAAAAACAAGGAAAAAACAGAAACTGGCACTGGGCTCTAGGATAATAGGTTAGTCCCAAAAATAATATAAAATAGCATATTAATGCATATAAAGCATCCAAAACAGATAATATAATAGCATGAAACAATCAAAAATTATAGATACGTTGGAGACGTATCAAGCATCTCCAAGCTTAATTCCTGCTCGTCCTCGAGTAGGTAAATGATAAAAACAAATTTTTTGATGTGGAATGCTACCTAACATATTTATCCATGCAATTTTCTTTATTGTGGCATGAATGTTCAGATCCATAAGATTCAAAACAAAAGTTTAATATTGACATAAAAACAATAATACTTCAAGCATACTAACAAGGCAATTATGTCTTCTCAAAATAACATGGCCAAAGAAAGCTTATCCCTACAAAATCATATAGTCTGGCTATGCTCCATCTTCATCACACAAAATATTCAAATCATGCACAACCCTGATGACAAGCCAAGCAATTGTTTCATACTTTTAGTGTTCTCAAACTTTTTCAACTTTCACACAATACATGAGCGTGAGCCATGGACATAGCACTATAGGTGGAATAAAATATGGTGGTTGTGGAGAAGACAAAAAAAGAAGGAGATAGTCTCACATCAACTAGGCGTATTAACGGGCTATGGAGATGCCCATCAATAGATATCAATGTGAGTGAGTAGGGATTGCCATGCAACGGATGCACTAGAGCTATAAGTGTATGAAAGCTCAAAAGAAAACTAAGTGGGTGTGCATCCAACTTGCTTGCTCATGAAGACCTAGGGCAATTTGAGGAAGACCATCATTGGAATATACAAGCCAAGTTCTATAATGAAAATTTCCCACTAGTATATGAAAGTGACAAAATAGGAGACTCTCTATCATGAAGATCATGGTGCTACTTTGAAGCACAAGTGTGGAAAAAGGATAGTAGCATTGACCCTTCTCTCTTTTTCTCTCATTTTTTTTCTAATTTTTTTTCTTTGGCTTGGCCTCTTTTTTTATTTCCTCACATGGGACAATGCTCTAATAATGAAGATCATCACACTTTTATTTACTTACAACTCAAGAATTACAACTCGATACTTAGAACAAAATATGACTCTATATGAATGCCTCCGGCGGTGTACCGGGATGTGTAATGAATCAAGAGTGACATGTATGAAAAAATTATGAAAGGTTGCTTTGCCACAAATACGATGTCAACTACATGATCATGCAAAGCAATATGATAATGATGGAGCGTGTCATAATAAACGGAACGGTGGAAAGTTGCATGGCAATATATCTTGGAATGGCTATGGAAATGCCATAATAGGTAGGTATGGTGGCTGTTTTGAGGAAGGTATATGGTGGGTGTATGGTACCGGCAAAAGTTGCGTGGCACTAGAGAGGCTAGCAATGGTGGAAGGGTGAGAGTGCGTATAATCCATGGACTCAACATTAGTCATAAAGAACTCATATACTTATTGCAAAAATCTATTAGTCATCAAAACAAAGTACTACACGCATGCTCCTAGGGGGATAGATTTGTAGGAAAATACCATCGCTCGTCCCCGACCGCCACTCATAAGGAAGACAATCAAAAAATATCTCATGCTCCAACTTCGTTACATAACGGTTCACCATACGTGCATGCTACGGGACTCACAAACCTTAACACTAGTATTTCTCCAATTCACAATTACTCACTAGCATGACTTTAATACCACCATCTTTATATCTCAAAACAATCATAAGGAATCAAACTTCTCATAGTATTCAATGCACTTTATATGAAAGTTTTTATTATATCCCTCTTGGATGTCTATCATATTAGGACTAAATTCATAACCAAAGCAAATTACCATGCTATTTAGAGACTCTCAAAATAATCTAAGTGAAGCATGAGAGTTCAATAATTTCTATAAAATAAAACCACCGCCGTGCTCTAAAAAGATATAAGTGAAGCACTAGAGCAAAATTGCCTAGCTCAAAAGATATAAGTGAAACACATAGAGTATTCTAATAAATCACAATTCATGCGCGTCCCTCTAAAAAGGTGTGTACAGCAAGGATGATTGTGGAAAACTAAAAAGCAAAGACTCAAATCATACAAGACGCTCCAAGCAAAACACATATCATGTGGTGAATAAAAATATAGCCTCAAGTAAAGTTACCGATAGACGAAGACGAAAGAGGGGATGCCTTCCGGGGCATCCCCAAGCTTAGGCTCTTGGTTGTCCTTGAATATTACCTTGGGGTGCATTTGGCATCCCCAAGCTTAGGCTCTTGCCACTCCTTATTCCATAGTCCATCAAATCCTTACCCAAAACTTGAAAACTTCACAACACAAAACTCAACAGAAAATCTCATAAGCTCCGTTAGTATAAGAAAATAAATCACCACTTTTGGTACTGTTGTGAACTTATTATTTATTTATATTGGTGTAATATATACTGTATTCCAACTTCTCCATGGTTCGTACCCACCGATACTACCCATAGATTCATCAAAAAAAGCAAACAACACAAAGAAAACAGAATCTGTCAAAAACAGAATAGTCTGTGAAGATCCGAATTATTCTAATACTTATGTAACTCCAACAATTCTGAAAAATTAGGAAAACGGATGAAATTTATATATAAATCTCGTGTAAAACATTCAGGGTTTTTCAACGTTCCAGTTAAATATTAAAATTCTGTTACTGGACTCAAAAGTTTCTGTTTTTCAGCAAGATCAAATCAACTATCACCGTAAGCCATCCCAAAGGTTTTACTTGGCACAAATACTAATTAAAATACAAAACCACATCTAACCAGAGGCTATATGAATTATTCAAAGCAAAACAGGAACAAAAAGCAAAAACAAAAATAAAATTGGGTTGCCTCCCAACAAGCGCTATTATTTAACGCCCTTAGCTAGGCATAAAAGCACAAATAGTTCTAGGTATTGTCATCTTTGGTACGCAATCAATAAGTAGCTATCATAATAGATTCATATGGTAATTTAATTTTCTTTCTTGGAAAGTGTTCCATGCCCTTCCTTATCGGAAATTGAAATCTAATGTTTCCTTCTTTCATATCAATAATTGCACCAATCGTTCTAAGGAAAGGTCTACCAAGAATAATAGGACATGTAGGATTGCAATCTATATCAAGAACAATGAAATCTACGGGCACATAATTCCTATTTGCAACAATAATAACATCATTAATCGTTCCCATAGGTTTCTTAATAGTGGAATAAGCAAGATGCAAATTTAAGGAACAATCATCAAATTCACGGAAACCTAACACATCACATAAAGTTTTTAGAATCGTGGAAACACTAGCACCCAAATCACACAAAGCATGGCACTCATAATCTTTAATCTTAATTTTAATAGTAGGTTCCCACTCATCATAAAGTTTTCTAGGGATAGAAACTTCCAATTCATGCTTTTCTTCAAAAGATTGCATCATAGCATCAACGATATGTTTAGTAAAAGCTTTGTTTTGATTATAAGCATGAGGAGAATTCAACATGGATTGCAACAAGGAAATACAATATATTAAAGAACAATTATCATAATTAAATTCCTTGAAATCCAAATGAGTGGGTTCGTTGCTACTTAAAGTGTTGACCTCTCCAATCCCACTTTTATCAATTTTTGCATCAAGATCTAAAAACTCCGAATCATTGGGACGCCTTTTAACTAAAGTTGACTCATCTCCAGTCCCATCTTTATCAAGATTTATATTGGAAAACAAAGATTCAATAGGAGTCACATCAATCACTTTAAGATCTTCATCATTATTTAAAGCCTTTGGTTTAGTGGCCATCTTATTTACCAAGGTAGCTTGTTTATCAGAGATTTGGCCTGCTAAATTTTCAATATGAGCAAACTGAGATTTTAAACAATAAAATTCCTTAGACATATCATCAAGCTCTTTATTCATGTACTCCATAAAACTTTTCTGCTCCTTAAGCTCGTTTCTAAAGGAACTATTATGCTCAAATTGTAAAGACATGAAGCTCTTAACATTATTCTCAATTTCTTCCAACCTCCTAAAGTGAGGATCAACGTTCTTTGGTTGGGCCATTAAGGCAAACAGACACACCAACACACGGGCACACAAAAGGCAAACGAAAAATACGAACGAAAGAAGGGTGAAAAAAAGGCAAATCGAAGGGTGAATCTTTTCGAAAATCATTTTAGAAGTGGGGGAGAGGAAAACGAGAGGCAAATGACAAAAAATGTAATGCAAGAGATGGGAGTTTTATGATGGGTACTTGGTATGTCTTGACTTGGCGTAGATCTCCCCGGCAACGGCGCCAGAAATTCTTCCTGCTACTTCTTGAGCTTGCGTTGGTTTTTCCCTTGAAGAGGAAAGGGCGATGCAGCAAAGTAGAGATAAGTATTTCCCTCAGTTAGAGAACCAAGGTATCAATCCAGTAGGAGACAACGCACAAATCACCTAGCAGCTGCACAAACAATCAAACAACTTGCACCCAACGCGATAAAGGGGTCGTCAATCCCTTCACGGTGACTTGCAAAAGTGAGATCTGATAGAGATAGGTAAAACTAAACAAAAGATAAAGTAAATATTTTGGGGTTTTTTTTGGTTTATAGATCTGAAAATAAAAGATTGCAAAATAGTAGATCGGAAAGTAATATGATGGAAAATAGTAGATCGGAAACTTATATGATGGAAAATAGACCCGGGGGCCATAGGTTTCACTAGAGGCTTCTCTCAAGATAGCAAATAATACGGTGGGTGAACAAATTACTGTCGAGCAATTGATAGAAAAGCGCAAAGTTATGACGATATCCAAGCCAATGATTATGAAATATAGGCATCACGTCCGTGTCAAGTAGACCGAAACGATTCTGCATCTACTACTATTACTGCACAGATCGACCGACTCCTTCCTGCATCTAGAGTATTAAGTTCATGAAGAACAGAGTAACGCATTAAGTAAGATGACATGATGTAGAGGAATAAACTCAAGCAATATGATGTAAACCCCATCTTTTTATCCTCGATGGCAACAATACAATACGTGCCTTGCTGCCCCTACTGTCACTAGGAAAGGACACCGCAAGATTGAACCTAAAGCTAAGCACTTCTCTCATTGCAAGAAAAACCAATCTAGTTGGCCAAAAAAACCGATAATTCAAAGAGAATTACAGAGATATCAAATCATACATATAAGAATTCAGAGAAGATTCAAATAATATTCATGGATAAGCTGATCATAAATCCAAAATTCATCGGATCTCGACAAACACACCGCAAAAGAATATTATATCGGATAGATCTCCAAGAACAACGAGGAGAACATGGTATTGAGAATCAAAGAGAGAGAAGAAGCCATCTAGCTACTAGCTATGGACCCTTAGGTCTGAGGTAAACTACTCACGCTTCATCGGAAGGGCAATAGAGTTGATGTAGAAGCCCTCCGTGATCAAATTCCCCTCCGGCAGGGTGCCGGAAAAGGTCCCTAGATGGGATCTCACGGGTACAGAAGGTTGCGGCGGTGGAAAAGTCTTTTCGTGGATGCCTTTGGTGGTTTGGGAGCATATGTGAATATATAGGAGAAATAATTAGGTCAGGAGAGTCACGGGGGGCCCACAAGGCAGGGGGCGCGCCCTCCACCCTTGTGGCTGCCTCGTGGCTCCTCCGACTTCATCTCCAAGTCTCCTGGGTGTCTTCTAGTCCAAGAAAAATCATCGCGAAGGTTTTATTCCGTTTGGACTCCGTTTGGTATTCCTTTCCCACGAAGCTAAAAAACAAGGAAAAAATAGAAACTGGCACTGGGCTCTAGGTTAATAGGTTAGTTCCAAAAATAATATAAAATAGCATATTAATGCATATAAAACATCCAAAACAGATAATATAATAGCATGAAACAATCAAAAATTATAGATACGTTGGAGACGTATCAGAGTGGACGGCTTGTTAGGAAGACTATGTTTTGGGCAAGGGTCATTAAGCATTACCTCAAGGTTGAAAGGATTTCCTCCACCAAAAGGTGGCTTGCCTTTAACGTTACGGCGCTGATTTTTATACCCAGTATTGGTGTTAGCTACTAGATCTGACCCGCCATCGGGGTGTCTCCACTTACCACCATTACCCTGGTTATTACCGTTGTTCCCTGCTACATTCTGCTGCTGACCCTTATTGTTGTCGTTCTTCTTGCCCTTATTGGATTTATCATCATCAGAGCCGGGGCCCTTTGCACTATCAGAGTCTGCATATTTAGTGAGAGTCGCCATGACATCACCCATGTCCTGGCAAGTACGCTTGAGCCGTCCAAGCTTCTGCTTAAGGGGGACGAAGTGACAGTTCTTCTCTAAAATCAGAACCACCTGAGCCGCCGTAATATTATCAGATGAGTGAATGATAGTGGAGACCCGCCGCACCCAATGGTGGGCCGACTCATCCTCGCACTGTACACAGTGATCCAAATCAACAATCGTCAGAGGCTGCTTGCATGTGCCTTGAAAATTCTTAATGAAGCGCGCCTTCAACTCCGCCCATGAATTGATAGAATTAGGAGGCAGGCCCTTTAACCATGTATGAGCCGCCCCTTCCAACATCATAGTAAAGTATTTGGCATAGACGGCATCATTGACATCCAACATCTCCATGGCTAACTCATAACTCTCAATCCAAGCCTCAGGAGGAAGGTCTGCTGTGTAATTGGGCACCTTGCGAGGACCCTTAAAATCTTTAGGCAGACGCTCATTACGCAAAGCCGGCACCAAACACGGCACTCCAATAGTCCTGGAATTTGACCCGGCTCCCACCGAGGTTGAAGGGGTCACCGGAGGCTGCTAATAAACCCCCTGGTGAGCCGCCGCCTCGTGGCGGGCTCTGGCCTCATCCACAATCGTCTGAGCATCAGTCCTCGGGTTAAGGGGCGGGTTATTATCATGGGGCGGGTTACATCGTTGCTCACTACTGGAGACTGCGGGCGACTCAACATGCCGACTATAATTACGACTTCGGAGGGGAGTTGAGTGTACCCGATCACGACTGTATGAATATTTTTCCTGCTGAGCCACGGCTGTTTGAAGGAGTTCAATGGCGTTCCGCGCTTCTACTGCAATGGGCGACTCACCAGAGATAGGGAGCGCATTGAGCCGAGTAACTGCCGCTATCATATTATCCACCGGGTTAGAAAAATGACCCGGAGGTGTTGCAAAACGCTGAGGCAGTGTCTGGCCCCTACGGGGCGGGTCTAACTGTCGAGGCTGAGCCGCCGCTCTGTTCCCAGGTGCCTCTACAGCCTGGGGTATGACCGGTGGAGTACTTGGTCCTGCGCCCGATGTGTTGAACATGTTCCTGGGCTCATACTGCGAGGGCAGGCGGGTCAGGTGCCTCCTCCGAAGGACTGCGTTGGGCGCATTTTGATCCAGACTTAAACGCCAGGCTTCTACCTTCACACGTTCCGACTTAGCCTCAATCTGAGCCCGTACTGTTGCCATCCTGACATTCTCCGCGTTGATATCCTCCTGTGCCTTGGTCATCTGCTCCCTAAGCTTCGCAATCTCTGCATTGCGCTCTGCTTGTTTTTTCGCTATGACCTTGATCCCCATTAACGCTGTTAACTCATTCATCAATTCCAACAAAACCTGAGCCGACGGTTTGGCTGAGCCGGATCCTGAAGGGTCAGTAGCTGCTGCGGCTCCTGCCATCGTGCTGTTGAGAGCTGGCGTCATGCCTGCCAAGAAGATGGCGGCTCGGCTCGACGGCTCATAGGGGTCTGGAATACTGTTGCCATTGGAATAGCCCCCAAACCCGCCGTCTTGAAGCTAGTAAATTGACTCTATCTATTCAGTCGAGGACTCATCACCTAAGTAGATGAGAGTCTCTCCTCCAAACGCAGAGTCTTCCGCAAGCTCCATGCCTTGCGCGAAACCAATGAAAACGCGCTTCCGACCGGGTTGAACCGGGGCGGGTTGCTTGCGCCGAGCCGACTCGATGAGGTCCGTGCAGGTGTCCGGCTCGGGCTCAGATCCCCCAATCCTTCCAATGAAGACGTGAATTCCGCCAAAGGGGACCCGGTACCCGTAGTTGATTGAGTCGGCCTCGGGGCCCCATCTGGTGTCGTCGATGTAGAGCTTGCCGCGGTGACTCTTGGTCATCCTGCCAACGGTGTATCCCTCGATTTCTGGGAAAGAGCCCTTCAAGAACTCGAAACCACCGTGTGCAGGCCCCACGGTGGGCGCCAACTATCGTGGTTTTGTCACGGCAGATGCCCTAGTGAAAGGACTTAGGTGCGAGGCCATCGCTACGGTGATTAGCTTGTTGGGGTTGAGCGGGACCAGAGACATGAGTTTACCCAGGTTCGGCCCCTCACGATTGAGGTAATAGCCTACGTCCTGCTTTGTGTTGTATTGCTTGAATATCAATTACAAGGGAGCAGATTCGCTTGACCTAGCTATCGATCGATTGTAACTTAGTCTATCTGCCCTAGGGGCTCGCCTTTATATACAGGTCGAGGCCCCAAGCTTACAAGAGTCCGAGTCTTAATTAGACTCATGACTAGATACATCTCTAACCTGCCCTGTTCTCCAAGGAAGGAAAACTCAGGGCGGCTTGCACCTTCCAAGCCATGAACCGCCATCCGCAGTACTGGGCTTAAGAACCGGCCTGCTCAAGAGCCGCCCGCCGGGTCTTCAATATTCACCGCCTGCAGCCCATGTTCACCTTGGGCTATTGACTCGCCACTTCTATGACCCGGCCTGAGCACGGCGGGTCATATCTTGGGGTTATATCCCCAACACGTCCCGCGCGGGCCTGGTTGGCCCATATAGGAGCAACCAAACGCACCCTTGTGTGTTGCATCTAGTTGCTTGTGTGCTTTGCTTGGCCAGTGCGCTGCTGCATGATACATGCGAAATTCAGCACGACCAGCTGCTTGCTGACTCGCGGCAGGCAACGCTGTTGGCCGGTGTTGGGATGCACGGGATGCGTCGTCGATCGACGAGGTTGGCGCGGTGATGGCGGCTGTCAGGATGTGGCAGTGAGGTTGAGAGGATTTCTGCGACAAGGGAATAGAGGATAAGATGAGACATTGAGACCAAAGAATTATTGAAAATATGAGAAATTTACCATATGATTTAACTAAAAAAAGTAGATAAAACATGAACACAATAATAGAGACAAGACAAGTCATGCAATCTAACAAAGAGTAGGCAAATAGCTTCTGAAGTTGTGAACTTGAACAGAACATACATAGAACAAAAACTAGAATAAGAAACTCTACGATGATCTCAAACAAAAAAGACATGAACACATACTGAGCAGCAGCAGTAGCGTTGGCTTGGTTGCCACCCATGTTATTGAAGAGACTGTCGACATCGGCAAAGTAGTCGTTGTTGGGAAAGAGATTGTGAGTGTCCATGGTAGCCGTGATGAAGAATCCAGTAGTCTCGCAGAGTGCTCCCTGATACGTCTCCAACGTATCTATAATTTTTTATTGTTCCATGCTATTATATTATCTATTTTGGATGTTTTATATGCATTAATATGCTATTTTATATTATTTTTGGGACTAACTTCTTAACCTAGAGTCCAGTGCCAGTTTCTATTTTTTCCTTGTTTTTGAGTTTTACAGAAAAGGAATATCAAACGGAGTCCAAATGGAATAAAACTTTCGCGATGATTTTTCTTGTACCAGAAGACATCAACGGAACTTGAAGGCCAAGTCAGAAGAGTCCCGAGGGCTCCACAAGCCCTCAGGGCGCGCCCTGGCTTGTGGGCCCCCCCGGGAGTCCACCGACCTCCCTCTCAGCTCTATAAATCCTCAAATATTCCCCAACGACCAGAAGCGTCCACCAAAATACTTTTTCGCCGCCGTAACCTTCTGTACCCGTGAGATCCCATCTTGGGCCTTTTCCAGCATCCTGCCGGAGGGGGATTCGATCACGGAGGGCTTCTACATCAACTCTATTGCCCTTCCGATGAAGCGTGAGTAGTTTACCACAGACCTACGGGTCCATAGCTAGTAGCTAGATGGCTTCTTCTCTCTCTTTGACTCTCAATACCATGTTCTCCTCGTTGTTCTTGGAGATCTATCCGATGTAATATTCTTTTGCGGTGTGTTTGGCGAGATCCAATGAATTGTGGATTTATGATCAGTTTATCTATGAATATTATTTGAATCTTCTCTGAATTCTTATATGCATGATTTGATATCTTTGTATTTATCTTCGAATTATCGGTTTGGTTTGGCCAACTAGATTGGTTCTTCTTGCAATGGGAGAGGTGCTTAGTTTTGGGTTCAATCTTGCGGTGTCCTCACCCAGTGACAAAGTAGGGGTAGCGAGGCATGTATTTGTATTGTTGCCATCAAGGGTAAAAAGATGGGGTTTTCATCATATTGCTTGAGTTTATCCCTCTACATCATGTCATCTTACTTAAGGCGTTACTCCGTTCTTATGAACTTAATACTCTAGATGCATGCTGGATAGCAGTCGATGTGTGGAGTAATAGTAGTAGATGCAGAATCGTTTCGGTCTACTTGACATGGACGTGATGCCTATATTCATAATCATTGCCTTGGATATCATCATAACTTTGCGCTTTTCTATCAATTGCTCGACAGTAATTTGTTCACCCACCATATTATTTTCCTTCAAGAGAGAAGCCTCTAGTGAAACCTATGGCCCCCGGGTCTATTTTCCATCATATATTTTCAGATCTATAAACCAAAAAACCCAAAAATACCTTGCTGCAATTTATTTACTTTTATTTTGTTTTACGTTTTAGTAAGCTTTTATATCTATCTCTATCAGATCTCACCTTTGCAATTGACCGTGAAGGGATTGACAACCCCTTTTATCGCGTTGGGTGCAAGTGTTTGATTGTTTGTGCAGGTGCATAGATTGGAGACTTGCGTTTATCTCCTACTGGATTGATACCTTGGTTCTTAACTGAGGGAAATACTTATCTCTACTTTGCTGCATCACCCTTTCCACTTCAAGGGAAAAACCAATGCAAGCTCAAGAAGTAACATTCCCCAAAAAAACTTATCGCCCTTCTTCCGTACAAGACTCGAAGTAGTAGGGTTTTGGAGGCCTATTTTCCCGACCTGCGGTGCATGCCACAAGCCGGCATGGGGAAGATCATAGCAGGAGCTCAATGATCTGGAACTTGATGGTGTGAGGCAAATCTAGTCTGGTGTGTCTTTGTGAAGTGGAGCGACCTCTCTTTTATACACACAGGAGGAGGAGGTGAACTGGCAACGACAGGAGATGAAACAAAGTGACAAGAGATGAAACAAACGGTCAGTAGCCGAAGGGTGCAACATTCGTATTCAATCTCTAGAACAAAAATGTTTCAACTTTCATATACCAGTCATGCTTGGCAAAAAATTAGACAACGGCTCGGCTCATTCCCGCACCAGCGGCATAGCGTTAACCAAATCAGTTAGAGTATGGTTCTTTCTTTCGGCTACCCCATTTTATTGAGGTGAGTAGGGAGGCGTCCTCTCATGGATTATACCTTGTTCTGCACAAAAAGAATCAAATTCATTCGAAAAAATACTCTCCATCATGATTGAACCTAAGCCTCTTGATCTTTAGATCAGGTTGGTTTTCCGCTTTAGCTTCATAGATCTTGAAAAAGTCCAAAGCCTCATCTTTTGATTTCAGAAGATACACGTGGCAGTATCTAGTGGAGTCATCAATTAACATCATGAAATATTTCTTACCACCTTTTTGTTAAAATATCATTCATTTCGCAATGATCTGAATGTATGAGCTCTAGTTGCGCCAGATTTCTTTTCTTGGCAACTGTATGAGACTTATGAGGTTGTCTAGTTTGCACACACACACTTGACACTTAGATCCCTTGAGACTAGTAAAATTAGGGATTAAGCTCAACTTGGGTAGCCGCGTCATGCTACTCAAATTAATATGATAGAGACTTGAATGCAAAACATTTGATTCACTATTGTTGCAAACATGATTAACAACTTTATTGCAAACATCTGACAAGGATAGGCGGAACAAGCCTCGTGATTCATAGTCTTTACTAACAAAAGTTCCATACATGGACACTACAAATTTATTGGACTCGAAAACAAGCTTTTAGCCATCTCTATACATAAGAGATCCGCTAACAAGATTTTTATTGACGGAGGGGACATAATCCATGTTCTTCAGTCGCACGATCTTCCACGATCTCCTTGCTCCTATCTATCGCGTGGGATTGCCTTCATAATTAAGATAATAGAATCAGACAAGAGCTTTGGACATTTAATGACTACACCTCATTTATCCCCAAGGATATGATCCATGTTACCCTACTGAACCTTACTGTCACCAGTGTTCGGTATAACACTTCACGGTCTGCTTGCTCCTACCCTCATCGGTGCTCGATCTCCATGATCTAGGGTACCTGCAAGGATGAAGATCACGGACAAGACAAGAGACATCTTCATGGAATAATTTTATTTCACACATACAGGACGTTATGTTAAAGTCTTCCATTGATCCCCTCAACAAATACCTTGGGTTGCAAGGCTCATGCCTGAACCCATAGCTTACCGAACTACTCACACATGGAGATCACATCAAAGGAAGAAAACATTGAAGAACACATCTTGAGATTGATTGATTGCAATATGTCTTACAATGGATGCCTTGTGCGATGCACGACTACAAGTATGAACCAGATGAGAGAGCACTATGGTAGTGGTGGAGATGGAAATGGTGGCGACTAGGGTTTGTGGATGAAGATGATGATGAAGAGGTTCAGGCTTCCGTGTTCGTTATTTTGCTGACACTTCGACGGGATCCCTTTAACTAAACTTGTTCAGGTGGATGATCTGCCTTGGAATCCACGCCAAACGGGCACTCATACGGGTGTTGGAATGCCGTCTTTTGCTCTGTCTTTGCACAAACGCCTCATGTTGATTCCTCCTTCCTTCACTTTCCTTCCATTCCATTTTCACACGTGATTGCTTCCCATTTTAGCCTATTTTCTGTCGAAACACATCAAATAGAGGATTTATGGAATCATTTGCATTCATTAGTCATTAGTAGCAATATCGGAGCGAATATCTCTTTTTAGATGAAATATCTCGGTTTAAACAAAGGTGAAATGAGTGTACAAATATCACTCATCAGAAGACAACGCGGAGGCGGGGCCAGCCAAGTGCGAGGCGATGAGTTCAGTGTATTCAGCACCATGCAAAATTTCATGATTTTCGGAATTCGTTAGCATTTCTTTAAATTGTAAAACCAACAATCCATGTCGAGGGTCATGTCTTGATTCTTGACACACTCATATTTTGAATTCCTTTACTTTTCCTGTATAAACCCTAAACATAGACTCAAGAATACAAATAAAATTTTTCAACCCAAATTTCCTAACTGTTTCATGCACTTGCAGTTCAAATTTGAATGATATACACTAAATGCATAGAAAGAAAACAATACAAGAAATTAAAATAAGTTAAAATAATACAAATATAGAAAAGGACAAAAAAATAATGAAAATACAAAAAAGAAAGAAATTAAAAAGACAAATAAAAAGAAAGAATATAAAAGAAAAGGAATACTAGGAAAACATATTCGTCGAGTGTTACACTCGGCAAAGATGCGCCTCTGCTAAGTGTTTTCCTAATGCCTAGTGTTTTTATTTTGATACTCGGCAAACATGTGCATTTGCCGAGTGTGACACTTGGCAAAGTAACTGTTTGCCGAGTTTGTACTTTTCGCCGAGTATTTTTGTATATGTACTCGGCAAAGACGGGATTGCCGAGTGCCCCGATATAGTGTACTCGACAGAAAGCTTCTCACTCGGCAAAGCCAAATTTTCCAGTAGTGACTATTTATTTCATAATTATTAATAACTCTTAAACTGTTAAAAGCTTAGCGAGACTTAACGAGTTATGTGGTAAGCTATGATATACACAGTTCCGTCATCGGAGCCGGGTGGCAGCGGCTTCGGCGAAGATCTGGATGTCCCGCAGTCGTACCTTGATCCGCCCTGCACCGCCTTCATTGTCTGGTGATAGGCGTGGCCCACCATCTCCGTCTGCCGCTGTCGCAGCCCCGGGCTGGGGGTGCGGGCACCAGCACCCGGCGGCTACCAGCACACGGGCGGGTGCTTGCGATGCCGGGTGCCGCTGCTCGCGGAGGAGGAGCTGCCCACCCAGGAGGACGGAGACGCCGTGGAGTAGGAGCTCCTGCCCCAGTCCATCCGCGAGCAGCGGAGCGCAATGCTGAGTGTGGGCTCCTCCTCGTCCGGGTTGAATGAGCTCGACGAGTAGGTGGCGGCCAGCCCCACCTAGTCGATCTTGTTAGAGCCACTTCCGACTATGTCGGAGCGGACATGATAGATTGGGAGAGTAAGGGGAAGAGACAAAGTGGAGCGGAGAGGGCGAGAGGACTGAGAGGAGTGTGCTTTGTCCAGGGTTCATCTAGTTTGGTAGAGTTTCTGCGGGAACAAGGGGGCGCGGGCCAAAGCGGACCGGTCCGGTGTGGCGGCAGTGTCCGGACGCGTCCGGGCATTCCCATATCCACCCCCACATATTGACTGGATATGAGGGTTGCCAGACAGTCTTGGCATTTGGGCTGGTTTTTGAAAGCCCGGTTGGGTGCGATTTTTATGCAGGGAGTGACCGGGCAAGCCGCCTAGCCGTTAGGGGCGGATGTGGGGTGTCCGGTTGTAAATGCTATAACCAAGTGAGTTGTTGCGTCTTTGCTTCCGAATGAAAGAGACGAGGTGACCAAGCGGAAGCTACCAACAAACAATTGAAAAGAAAGAGACGGGATGTATTTGTTAGCTAACCAAGCCCGTGATTCGTGCAGGTCCGGCTGGGTGCTACTCGTACTTGTTTTATAGGAGTATTAGTAGATGATGAGCACGCAGCACATTGTTTGTGCATGTAACAGACAAGAGGCAAGACGAAGGGGAGGTTACGGGAAAAAGTGGGATGGCGATAGGTCTTGGAAATGGTGGCCTGCATCGATCTCCTTGGATGGCATAGCAGCATCTCACAGATCATATTACAGTGGCTAGCTAGCTGCAAACGTCCTTAAGCAGGTGGGATCGATCTCTAATGAGTTAAAAAAAATCAGTTTTACTAAAGCACATCTAGATGTGTCATAAGTATTGCACATCTAAGTCCTATGCCTTTGATCTTACATGAAGATGCGTGTGGATTTTTTTTTTCATTTTTCTTTTCCTCTTTATGCCTTTCTTTCGCAAATTAAACTGCCTTAACCTTTTTCTCCAGTAATGCTTAGCACTACTCATTTGAGGTCTGGCAAGACGGACCGTGAGAGGTTGTACCTGTACTGTACTTGTAAAAAATGAAGAGCCCATAAAAGACAAGCTACTTCCTGAACTGAACCTTTTTGCTTGTTTGTTGTGAAATAAGGGGGGCGGTTCATTTCATTTCATCCTGCTCTGCTAAGCAATCTCTCTGAAGGACCACCATTGTATGTTAGGAAGGACTTGAAATAGCAACTAAAATAACAAAAAGACGACAAAAAACTGTGTACACATAGTGCTATCCCACCTAAAGCAGTATAGTTTTAACAAAAAAGTAATAAACAAACAAAAGATTATCTGTTTGCTGGAAAAACAGACTAACCGTAGTATGCAGCATGAAAAACCAAAAAAAATCAAGACCTACTGAAAAGTAAAAACAAACCACCAATCCAAAAATTTGAGAGGTTGTTTGCTGACACTCCCAATCAAAATACCATGATTGAAGACAAGGTGTAAAAAACTTCTATAATTGAAAAAAATCCGACCCCTACCCACCCCCTTTTTTCTATTTTTAGTGTAGAAAACAAACACGTTTGGACTTCATTTTTGAGAGACTTGGTATCATGCATACTTAACACCATACTTCGCTATGTTGTAGATGACATGAACATGAGCTATGTGTTCTATCACTTATTGGTAAAAAAGCTACAAAAAAATATGTTTAGCAAAAACTGCATCTGGCGGGCTAGTGCTAGCTAGCATGATAATCAACTGAGCTCGGCTCTCTTTTTTGCATTAGTTGCACAGAACAAGAGACAAAAATTGACACCGCCAGATATGGGCCTTTTAAAAAAATTACTAAAAAGATCAAAGGGACAAGTTGCGAGTCGATGATTGTCTTGCGATTGGGATAAAAAAGGGTTGGGCCCAGTTGTGAGTCGATGGTTGACTTACAGCTAGACAAGAAAGTCAACCCTAGTTGCGAGTCAACGATGGACTTGCAACTGAGGCAAAAAAATAATATCATGGCCAGTCATAAGTCATAGTGTGGGCTTGCAACTGGGGCAAAAAGGATCAAGGGTCCAATTGCATGTCCATGGTGGACAAGCAACTTGGAGAAAAAAGGCACCAGCCTAGTTGCGAGTCGATGGTGGACTTGCACCATAAAATTACACCATAAATAGAATTTTAAAAATGTTAAATAGGTAAAAATAACATCATATTTAGATTCTACACACTTTACTAATCAAATTTCATATATAACAATTTAAAATTGGAGTTACGGTTTAAAAGATATGAACTTTTTAAAAGAATTTGTAACTTATAGTTGAACTGCGTGTTAATTAATAGAAAAGGCAGGGGATTTGCAGGAAAAATACGAAAAAAGATTCTTTTTACTTATGTCGGACTGCGGGTTTATTTCACAAAAACACAGCGGTGTTTCTAAAAATACAAAAAATATTCTTTTTTGTCACCAAAGTCCGGAGTGGGGGTTGATTTCAAGAAAACACAGGGGTGTTTTCATAAAAGAACAAAGGACGGCCAGGAGAACTCGTTGCTTTATTATTAGAAGATAGAAACTTTGACACTATTCATGTGTAATTTTATATATTTTTTATTTCTATTAATGTAGGTCGAATTAGGACATGAAATATTTTGAGGTTGAACATCAACCATTGATGTGTGTCTATAATTTTTTTGAGAATGTTTGAACATGTAGATTATTCACCAAAATTGATGAACTTTTTTCAGAATTGATGATTATTTTTCCAAATCGATGAACTATTTTCCAAACCTGTGATTTTTTTTAAAATTTGTGAAGTTTTTTTGAAAATCATGGAAATTTTTTGCAAGGTGAACTCTTTTTGAATTTTTTGAGATGAACTTTTTTCAAATTTGTGAACTTTTTTGAAAATCAAAGATCTTATTTTCTATTTCATGAACTTTTTTGAATACATGAACGTTTTTCTAATTCGTGGTGTGTTTTTGAGATTTGCGGACATTGTAATTTTGTTCACATTTTTTTTCACAAGAAATAATGTTTTCCAAAATAGTGCGGCTAAGGCTTAGTTATTCAAAATTTTGCGTTGCCATATTCCACCACGGCTTAATAGGTCTAGTAATTAGCCAACCATGCATAGGAGCTAACTGGGCGCGTACCGAATCCTGACGAGCGCGACATTTTGCGATGGTTTTTTCGCGCCATAGACACATTTTTGCACAGCCCTCCGTGTTCATGGGTCGGTCCATTATTTACCTTATTGAACCTCACACGACATTTGCCCGACTAGGATTCGATCTTGGGATGCACCTCACACGACATTCGGCCCACCAGGATTTGTTCTTGGGACACACGACATTTGGGCCCTGACCAATGGGAGCTCATATTGGACACTCTTTTCATCCAACAGCGCGCAGACGCACACAAGACCCACGACAGGGTCGTCTCACTAACAGGAAGGAGAGCGCGACATAAAATTGAAAACAGAATACGAGGAGCTGCCAGGAATCGAACACGCGACTTCTGATTCCTGAATGAGTGCTGCTGGCCACGGGGCTATAAGGTGAGTGCGGGGCTTTTTAAGATCTCATCAAAGCGGCACATTTAAAACAATCTTTAAAAAAAAATGTTTGTAAGTTACTTGAAAGTTCTGGGAATTAAAATAAATATTGAATATTATTTTGAAAATGAAAATAACTTTTGGATGTCTAACATTTTTCTATTCCATTGAAAAACATGAAGACATTTGAAATCCCGATTATTTTCCTAATCTGTGAACAATTTTCGAAAATAGAAACAAGATTTGAAATTCCAAACCAAATTAAAAAAAAACAAACATTTTTTGAAATCCATGAAATTTTTTAATACGAGAACATCTTTTGAATCTATGAACCAATTTTTCAAAAATGAATTTTTGTTTCAGACACGTACAGTCTTTAAAAAATTGGAGCATACCTTGAAATTCTTTTTTTTTTGAAAAATGAGAACAAAAATTAACATTCCAAACAATTTTTGAAAACACGAACAAATTTTGGAACACTAAACTTTCTGAAAATGCGAACAAAATTGAAATTCCAAAAATACTTCAAATTAAACTCAAATTTTAAAAACCTGAACAATAATTTGAAAATTCGAATATTTTTCGAAAATGTAAAGAAATTTTGAAATTCTGAACATTTTTTAAATTGCACACAATTTTTGAAAACGTGAGCAATAAATTGAAAATCAAACATCTTTTAAAGGCCGAAAGAAATTTCGAAATGGCAAACATTTTCTGAAATAGCGGACAATTTTTTAAAACATTAACAAAATTTAAAACCTGAACAAAATTTGAAATTCTGAATATTTTTTGAATTTGCAAACAATTTTTGAAAACATTAACAGAATTTATAACTCGGAACATATTTGAAAACCTAAACAAATTGAGAAATTCAGAATATTTTTGGAAAAAATGCGAACCATTTTTAAAAACCTGAACAGTTTTGGGAAATTTCAAACATTTTGTATAAAAAAGGAATAATAATAATATGTTGAACAATTTTGAAATTTGTGGTTTTTTAAGAGAAAAGAAGAACGAAACAGGAAAGAAAGAAAACAGAAAACAAAAAAAAGAAAAGAAACAAAACCAGGGAAAACGAAAATAAGAAAACAGAAAAACAAAAAATAAAACAGAAAAAACAGAAAAATAAAAAAACCGGATTTTGGACCCTTCTAGAAGGTTCCCAAAACCTGTCTGGAACCTTCCAAAAGGTTCACAAAACGAATAGTTCGCATGCTCAGATGAGCCGGCCCATTCTATCGATCGGTGTCGACTATTTGCCGGGAAATGTGGCACATAGGAAATTCCCTGACTAATAAGCCACCGGATTCCTCGCGACAGTCTAAAGGCATATAATGTTTGATACTTTCAAGTTAGGCACATCCACACCTTTTTCAATTTTTCCTTTTTTATTTGTTTTTTTCGTTTTGTAAATCTTTTATATTTATTAAGACTAGCACAAATGCCCGTGCGTTGCAACGGGAAAAAAATTCCAGTACGTATGAATCATGGCTTGGCGAGTCAAGAAACTATGTCATGGGACAACATTTGCTTATGAAAAAATAACATATGTATCATTTGAGTATCACAAGTTCACGGCATGGAGCTTAGGACATGGGGTACGATTCGTAGTAAATTGATCTGATTGACAAGGTTTTCTTATGAAAAAGTTTTGATCTATTCATAACATCATGGAAATATAAAGAACATCAAAAGTAATGAAATTGAATAAGTAATAAACATTACATTGTGCGTTTCAGCGGAAAATAAAATTCATGCAGATTAAGTAAGGAATATTTATGCCGATGGCAACATTCGGGAAAAAAATTCCAGTTCCTTTGAAGAAAGGTTGGACGGGTCCAAGAATTATGTCACGGGACAACAAACTCTTATGAACAAAAAATACATCATTCGAAAAACACAACACGGAGCTTAGACCATGGGGTATAATTCGGAGTAAATTGATCTTATTGACATTTTCATATGGAAAAAGTTTTGCTAATCATAACATCATGACAATATAAAGAACGCTAAAAGTAATAAAAATTACATCGTGTGTTTCAATAGAAAATAATTGTTTAGTACTAATAAGGAATATTAATGCCAATAGCAACATTCTAATTACGGGACTCCTTCCGATAAATTTCTTTTTTATGCCATTCCCAATCATTGTGCAACGTCTTCCTTTTATTTTTATACATGTTTTTTTAACATTAGTACAGACGCAAGCGCTCATACATACGCGCATACACTCACCCCTATGAACGCACACACGCACACCCTACCCCTATGAGCACCTCCGAGAGACTGAGCCGGCATGTCAACTTGAAATTTACGAAGTCACCGTAGGCGCCTCGTCGTCGACGGGAACGTCTCCCACTACTAGGGAAAACCTTATACACAGAACCTTAGCAGTAGCGCTGGATAAAATGACGCGCTACTGCTACTTAGTAGTAGCGCGTGGCAGGAAAAGGCATTACTGCTATCCTCATAGCAGTAGCGCGTGTTAGCAAAACACGCTGCTGCTAAGTTTGAACTGGGCGCACATGGCGAGCCCGACTTAGCAGCAGCGTGGATCGATATCCAGCGCTACTGGTAGTAGCACTTGTCCCCAGCCCGGCTGCTACTAACCCTAGCTTATCGTCTTCCCCGCGCAGCCGACCCTCTCACTCTCCCTCTCATCCGCTCCTCTCACTCTCCCTCTCCACTCTCTCGCCGTCCTCCTCATCGCCGCCGCATTGCCGCCGCCGCCGCCGCATTGCCGCCGCCGTCCTCCTCCTCGGTATGCCCCCTCCTCCCTCCTCCTTCCACCGCCCTCCTCTCTCGTCCTCCGGCCGCGCCCTCCTCCTCCTCCTCCAGCCACTTCCTCCTCCTGCCGCGCCCTCCTCCTCCTCCGCCCGCGCCCTCCTCCTCCTCCGGCCGCGCCCTCCTCACTCCTCCCGCCGCCTTAGGTCGCGCCCTCCTCACTCCTCCATCCGCCTCCGGTCGCCCTCCTTCCTTCTCCCACTGCCTTCCTCCTCTCTCCTCCCTCTTCCCACTGCCCCTCACTCCTCCCCCCTCCTCCTCCTCACTCCTCCCTCCTCCCTCCTCCCACCTCTCTCTGTATAGAAATTTCGAGTAAAAAAATTAGGTATACAAATTTTTAGTAATAAAAATTAGTTAGAATTTGATTGTAGAATAGGTAGGTAGTATTTTACTAATTTTGTTCATATATATGAACCCTGGGTGTTCATATATACGAGCACATTTCATCATTAGAGCACTAAACTAGGTAGGTAGTATTTTACTAATTTTGTTCATATATGAACCCTGGGTGTTCATATATATGAGCCCATTTCATCATTAGAGCACTAAACTAGTTATATGTAATTAACCCTAGGTGTTCATATATATGGGTGGATGTTTTTTTTGTAATGCTTGGATAGATAGATGGATAGACAGATGGATTAAACTAGTTTTTTTAGTAATGCTTTGGATAGATAGATGGATGGATGGATAACTGTTAGGGTTAGAACTAGGTTTTACAAATTTTTAGTAAATGTAGGTCTTTTGAATCAGCATAATAATGTTTAGTTTATATAGAGGGGTTCACTAAGTACTAAAATGAGGATAATAATGTTTTTGTTTATATTTTCTTTTTGCAGAAATCAAGGAGCCCTGCATCATCCCCGCCGTCGTCCCCGTCACCGACCCCCTCCGACCTCGAGGTGAGACCAGCCAAATCCCCATGTTGATGATGATGTAGATGTTTTCATAGATGTAGTAGAGTAGTAGATGAGTAGCTGTGACAATTTCCATGGAATAGAAAATTTTCAATGTAGGTCTTTCAAATATGAAGGAGATTTAGACATGTGATATGTAGTGTTGTGTAGTACTAGTGCTTGCTAAGGTGAAATAGTAAATGGGAGGAAACCTTGTGCATTTAGTATCACGAAGAAGGTGCAGTAAGAAGCGCTCAACTAGTTTCTTTCGTGGGATGAATACGGTGTGAGCAGAGACGTAAGATTTGCACGAATAAGGGAAGAGGAGTACCTCTTTCTGCTGGCAGTGCTGTGTCTTCCTTCTGTTTTTCCAATGATCTTCTTGTGGTTCGCTGGAAACGAGAAGTTGTGGAGGACGGTGGAGCCTTGGACGAACCCATGGCCAAGTTGTTCAGTGTGGTGCGGTGGCCGTCTGTCGGCGGCGGGGAACCAGATCCGAGGCGGCGAACGACGCTATAGCGGGAACAACTCCGGTGCGGTGGACGGTTGCGACAGTGGAACGGCAGCGGTGAGGCGCAGGACAGCGTGGTCGAAGTGGTTCTGGTACGGCGCACGTCGGCGTCGGCGTCGTGGAGGCAGCTCTGCCTCGGCTTCAGCTGCTAAGTCCTTGAGGGCGTTGCGGTTGCGGTTGCATTCGGCGACGACGTCGGGGTGCCGGCTCCGGCGTGATGTTGGAGGGCGGCGGTGGATTGGGCGCGATGGGGTGGAGGACGAAGGAAGCTGGGGTTTCGCGGCTGGTGGAGAGGGCGTTTTGGCGCCCACGGAGTATGAATCGGGAAATGGAGGGAGGGGGGGGGGGCTAAGGGAGAACAATGTTTCGGTTTGGGACTGATACGTCTCCAACGTATCTATAATTTTTTATTGTTCCATGCTATTATATTATCCATCTTGGATGTTTTATATGCATTTATATGCTATTTTATATTATTTTTGGGACTAACCTATTAACCTAGAGCCCAGTGCCAGTTTTCTGTTTTTTCCTTGTTTTTGAGTTTTACAGAAAAGGAATATCAAACGGAGTCCAAACGAGCTGAAAATTTACGGTGATTTTTTATGGACCAGAAGAAGCCCACGGAGCATCGGAGTTGGGCCAGAAGAGTCCCGAGGTGACGGCAAGGGTGAAGGGCGCCCCCTAGGGCGCGCCCCCTACCTTGCCGCTGCCTCGTGGACCCCCCTGACATGAAACCGACGCCAAAAATTCTTATAAATCCAGAAACCCCCAGAAGGAAATCTAGATCGGAAGTTCCGCCGCCGCAAGCCTCTGTAGCCACGAAAAACCAATCGGGAGCCCGTTCCGGCACCCTGCCGGAGGGGGAAACCATCACCGGTGGCCATCTTCATCATCCCGGCAGTCTCCATGACGAGGATGGAGTAGTTCACCCTCGAGGCTGAGGGTATGTACCGGTAGCTATGTGTTTGATCTCTCTCTCTCTCGTGTTCTTGATTTGGCACGATCTTGATGTATCACGAGCTTTGTTATTATAGTTGGATCATATGGTGTTTCTTCCCTCTCTATCTCTTGTTGTGATGAATTGAGTCTTGCTCTTTGAGGTATCGTTATGTTGGATTGAGTGTTGGATTTGAGAACACTTGATGTATGTCTTGCGATGAGATATCTGTGGTGACAATGGGATGCTCTATTGATTCACTTGATGTATGTTTGGGCACTCAACTCGCGGATTCTTGAGGTGACATTGTGGTAATCTATGCATAGGGGTTCACTACTAGGGAAAACCTTATACACAGAACTCTAGCAGTAGGGCTGGATAAAATGAGGCGCTACTGTTACTTATCAGTAGCGCGTTACAACAAAAGGCGCTACTGCTATGTACATAGCAGTAGCGCGTCCGGGGCAAAGGGTGCTACTACTAAAATTGCCCCACCGTTGCCACCAGGCTAAGTATAGTAGTAGCACTTTCCTTTGAAACGCGCTACTGCTAGGTAGTTTTGCAGTAGCGCTTTCCCCTAAAACGGGCTACTGCTAAGTAGCTTATCTTCTCCACACCGTCCGTCCCTCACTCTCCCCCACTCCCACTCTCACTCTCCCACACACCCCGTCGTCCGCCGCCGCCGACGTTCGGCCCTCCCCCGCCGCCGCATTACCGCCGCCGTCCTCGCTCCTCCTTCCTCGGTATGCGCCCTCCTCCCACCGCGCCCTCCTCCCTCCTCCTTCGGCCGCGCCCTCCTTCCTCCTTCGGGAGTGACCCTCCTCCCTCCTCCTCCGGCCAAGCCCTCCGCCGGTAGCCCTCCTCCCCCCCTCCTCTCTCCTCCCTCCTCCTCCTCCCTCCTTCCACCCCCTCCTCCCTCCTGCCTCCCACCCCCTCCTCCCTCCTCCCACCCCATCCTCCCTCCTGCCTCCCTCCATCTCTCCTCACTGATCTGTTCTTGTATAATGTAGTTTTTTTACTGTTTCTTAGTAAGTGTTTAATATAATACAAATAGTTTATTTAGTAAGTGGTTAATAGAACTAGTTTATTTATAGTAAGTGCTTAATAGAACTAGTTTATTTTGTAAGTGGTTAATAGAACTAGTTTATTTAGTAAGTGTTTAATAGAACTAGTTTAGAGAGAGAGACCTATATTGGCAAATTTAGTTATGTTAGGATTATATAGAAGATATTTTGAAATGTTTTTGTTCATATTTTCAACCAATGAAATGCAATGAGCATCAAGTTTGAATGCACATATGATGTAGATATAAACATGTATATCTAGTGTTACTCAAATAGGATATGTGCTTGCCCAAGTGGCCATGTTTGCAGGGAACACCTCCGAGTGGCCTATGTTTTGCCGGAGTGTTGATTAATTTTCGCTCCGGCAAATTTCAGGCGCTCGATATGTCATTTTTTAGCAAAGGTCAAGCCGGATTCCGTGAATTTTGGCATGACTTGTGCTAGACTATGTAGGAAATATCGAGTGGTCCGGATTTTCTAGAAAGATAATTAAACGACATTTCGGGTTGACTTTAAGTCTGTCGGGACTCCACCATATATGAGAGAAGAAGAATCTCGACTGTTGTTGTGGGGGTAGCTTCTCCTTCGTTCCCGTGTGCTAGAAAATTTGGTGTAATGCACTCGGGAACGAAGGGAGGAGCTACCATCACCGACGGTCGAATATATACACCACGTGAGCTGAGAGTTTTCAAGAAAATACTCGACAGACCGATAGTCAATCCGTGATGAATAATAATGATCTAATTTAGTTTTTGTAGTACATATATTTAATTTTAGAAGTTTAATATTTGAATTATGAACATAGGAAATGTCGTCCGACGACGATAGGCTCCCGGAGTGCGACTGGTGCGGCAATGACCGGCGTCTGTATGACATGCCTCACCTGGTAGAAGGTCGGCGCTTCAGTATTAAACTCCAGGAGACCTTCGATGTTGAAACGGTACGCAACGACGACAAGTGTTTTTTCGTAATTAAGCATGATTTCTGCTTCTTCAACGTGTAATTTTTGTCTTTTACAATTCGATTAGCTTATCCCATGCCATGCAAGACGCTATGTCTTGGAGAGGATGGATTTTGAAGATCATGAAAGTATGGAAACAAAGATAGTTCGCCTAAGGACCCATCATGGTATAGATTTTGCTGTAAATCTATACAATTCTGAGAGCGTATCCAATTTTGATTTCCCGAATTGGAAGCACTTTGCAAGATGTATGATTTTCATGAGGGTATGCTTGTCACCTTGGATCTTGGTGATCCTGACGAAGATAATATGGACATTTGGGTCCTTGTTGATACGCTTCCAATTCTACCGCTATGTGAGTTTCTCAAACATAGTTATTAAGTAATTTATATTATTTATTTCAAAATAGTTGAAAACTTATTTCTATTGATAGCTTATTTTCATTCTTCAAAGAATGTACGGAAGATGGTAGACAGAACCTACTACACCGATGACGCAGAATTAACTTATCAGGAGAAAGATCATCTTATCTCATTTATTATTGATGTTGAGAATTACAATATCAATTACCAAACTCCTGCACATTATGGTCAATACGTGCCACTAGTGCACGTGCTAACCTACGGTAACATCCATGGAGATGACATGGTAAGATTTTTTACTATTACGACATCCGTGCATCTTTTGCATATATTCTTCTAAAGCTAAACTACATTGCTAACTACGTTGTTATTATTATGTTTTTCAACAGAAAATCCCGAAGGATTGTGTGCCTGATCTGATGTTTCTGAAAGGACGGCTTGATATTATTAGCTTACGGTCATATCTGCCTAGGGGTCACAACTGTTCATACCGGATTTCTAAAACCAATCAAGACATGACAATCAAAGAATGGAAAAAATGTATGGACAATCGTAGGGAGCTACTTGGAATCAACATTGTGCGAAGCGCAAGAATTGGAGATAGGATAGTCTCCATTCTCCATAATGGAGAGTCAGGGCCTATCTTGTTTTATGCCATTTTACCTTAGAGAGGGTAGTAGGTCCTATGAGAGAGGAGTAGGTCCTAGGTACAATGTGTTATTATGTGCTACAATGTGTTAGAGTTGATGATGAGGAGGAGGACGAGTTGTGATTATGACAAGTGACCAAGTTGTTATATGATGTCTCATGGACGAAAATGATGATCATGAGGAGTTGTTATATGACAATGATGTATTATGATGATAAGTTGTTAATGATATGATGATGATGATGAGTTATTATATCATTGGGTGAAAGAACCGCGGATTAGTTTCAAGTGGATGGATCCTAAGTGATCAAGTCATGGATTATCGATTACGATAATCCATGACTTGATCACTTAGGATCCATCCACTTGAAACTAATCCACAGTTCTTTCACCCAGTGATTTAATAACTCATTATGATGTAAGAACAATCTCTAAATTGCTACTGTATGAAAACTTGTATAATTTTGTATGAATACGGTATAAAATAAAAAAGAAATAGAATACGGAATAATAGTAGTAGCGCGAGCAGAGAGGAGCGCTACTAGTACTTACCAGTAGCGCTTTCTGCAAGAATCGCTACTACTAAGTAGCTATAGCAGTAGCGCGGGTAAACCAACGCTACTGCTAACCTTTAGCTGTAGTGCCGTATCAGTAGCGCGGTACCCCGCGCTACTGCTAGGACAAAAACCAGCGCTACATGCTAGGCTTTTCCCTAGTAGTGTCCTCCCACTGAAAACGTATCGCCGGAAATCCTGAAATAAATCCAGGAATAATGCGAGCACCAGGACTTGAACCCTGGTATGCTGGGGATACCACATTCCCTCTAACCATCCAACCAAGCCTCGTCGTCGATGGGAACGTCTCCTCCCACTGAAATCGTATCACCGGAAATCCTGAAATAAATCCAGGAATAATGCGAGCACCAGGACTTGAACCCTGTTGGGCTAGGGATACCACTGTCCCTCTAACCATCCAACCACAGGTTGATTCGCATTTTTTATAGATGTTAGTACTTGTGTCCATGGTACTTCCTTTCTTTCTTTTACCTTGCATGTGAAGCCCCATAATTACCCCCACAATCCTTGGAATTAATACCTACCCAATCGATGGTGCCCACAAATCTTGTAAACACCGACGTTTTAGTGCTTGATCATGCAGTGTGCAAAGCCTCTCCCACCTTGCTTGTGAGGAGTCCGTTCAATTAGCTCAGGGCAGACAACGATGTTGAATGTATATAAATTGATGCGAATCAGCTTTGTGTAGTGATGTGGTACTATTAGGCACACAATATCCATGGTCATTAAGACCGCAGGGCCAAAAATCTATATTTTTGCCCGCTGATCATGTTTCCTTGCATTGATAGACTTTGGCCCAGCAGCTGGAGCACCGGGCATAGGCCCAATTGTGTGGCCTTTGCGCTTCTCGGACATATAGCTAGTACAACCTTTTCAAATCATGATGGTTCGGTGGTCTAGTTAGTTATCACAATTGGATTGTAATGAGTGACGTGTCGGGTTCGAATCCCATGGGAGCATATTTATTTTTGCGGCATTATATTATAATTATTATGTGGAAGGCCCAAGTTAGCAGCCACTGGCCACAGCGGGGCGCGGCCTACGTAGAAAATTCTAGACGAATAATTTTTGTAGGGGAGGTACGCATAAAAATTTAGTACCACCTCGGATAAAAAAAATGTCAGTAACGCACGGAAAAAAATCTGAAAAATATGTTGACGGACCAAACCAAGAATATCACCTTGCTTTATTAGTAGGTATAGATATAGATATTGGGTATTCTTTGGGTTTTTCTTTATTTTTAATTTTTCACATTTATTTTTTATATAGGTTTTCTAATAAACAGTGTACATTTTTTAATACTGTCGACATTTTTGCAATTTACACTGAAATATTTAGTATGCGATACTTTTGTGAATACATAATAAACATTATATTATAACTACACACCGAACATTATATTATAACTAAACACTGAAAATTATTTAATAATATACGATGAACAATTTTGTTATATATTGAATTTTTTTAATATACAAAGATCTTTTCAATTATAATATGAACATTTTTTAGTATACGATGAACTTTTGTAATATATACTGAACTTTTTTTAAAGCATATACTAGAAAATTTTCTAAAACATATTTTCCTATTTTAATAGATTTTTAAAATATCCTGTTTCTAAAAACAACAGCTGGTTTTTTGGTGAAAAAATGACTAAAAACGGTTGATTTATAAAAGGTTCAATGTATATTAAAAATACGCTGTACTGGTCGCACATGGTAACGTCCGGGTGACGTAATAGCTGATTGTATAATTAAATAGATCATTGTATATTAAAAAAATCAATGTATATAACAAAATTATTCATCGTATATTCTAAAATAATAAAAAATATCGCATAATGAAAAGTTCAGCGTATATTTACAAAAACGTCGACATCATAGAATTTTTTACACCATTTATTACAAAATCTATATAAAAAAGAGATGTGCAAACATTAAAAAAGAAAAACATGAAGAATACCCAAGATCTAAAAAAAGATAAAAGAATTCCTACTTGGTAAATGTACACCGTTTATTTTCTCAAATGGGAAAAAAATAAAAATAAATGTCAACCTAAAAATGACAAAAAAATTACATTAAGTTTCTCAAATTACTCAATAGATACTAATGAATGGTTTGTGAGTTATGGTAACAAGCCCTATTTGTTCCTAATTACTTATTAGTGCCCGTGCTCGTTCGCTGAATCGAGCAGCCGCTCTTGTCGGAACGCAGGTGGTCTTTAGTGACAAAAAAGCATTTGAGTAGAACTGATGTGGGAAACTGTCCATGCAATAAATGCATTCACACAGGTGCAGAGTTTACTTTGTTGTCACGTTTAAATTTTTAGAGCTATAACTTTTAAACCACATGTTGAAATTCAAACCCGCTTTCACTGTTGGCATCCTTATGACGAGCTCTTTGAAACTAGACCCCATTTGTATATGTTTGAAAAAAATTATGCCAACTTTTGTGCTATATGGTGCAACTCTATTACTACGTGGTGTAATTTTAGTATTGTATGGTGTAATTTTTTTTCAATGCCAATTTTTAGAGCTGCATGATCCAACTTTATATAAAGGTTTCAACCTAGCAACTATGACAACCTACTTTTTGTGATGTGCAACTAATTTGTTGCTCCAGTCAACTACCTAGTAATCGATGTGTAATCCCCTTCTTACTCGTGAACGTGTAGTTTTCATTGGAGTCACACCCTACCCCATGTTCCTTACCATTGGTAAGTGCAACTTTTGTTTGTTCCAGCCAACTATCTAGTAGTCGATATGCAACTCCTTCCCCCCTCCTTACTTGTGGATGTGTAGTCTTAGTTGGCGGGGCAACAGACAAAGAAGTTGCACATAGTCTACTAGGTAGTTGGCCAGGACAACAAACAAAGTTGCCCATCTCAGTGGCAGGGGAGTTTTTGAATGGTGAAAAACTGCACATCCATGAGGGTTGGGAAAAAGTTGTCTATAGGCGGGGCCCTAAAGTTACACACCTCACTAGCAGGTGTGGTTGGGATGGGGTGCTAGCAATGAAAACTAAACATCCACGGATACGCCGGAAAGTTGCACATGAAATGTTAGGTAGTTGGCTGAGGCAGCATCTGAAGTTGCACATCGACAGCCAGGCATTGTGCCAGGGTAACAAATAGTGAAAACTGCACACCCACGGGTAGGAACAAACTTGCACATCGACTACTAGGCAGTTGGCCAGGGCAGTAGAGAAAGTTACACATCTTACTGGTAGGGGTAGTTTGGGGCGGAGGTGCTATCAGTGAAAACCACACGTCCACGAGTAGGGTGAAAGTTGCACATCGGCTGCCAGGTAGTTGCGCATCGACTGCTAGACAGTTGCACCAAAGAGAGACAAAATTGCGTATAATATAGTTCGTCGAAACATACCCATGCGGGATCTAGTTTCGAAGAGCATTCCGTGAAGATTCCTATGGTGAAAGAGGATCTTAATTTTGATGTTCAGTTGAAGAGTTATAACTTTTTCTAAAAAAATGAAAACCCAAAATAAATGGGTTCACACGTGTTTGCATCATTAAAAGCTACACGCCCACTGGTAGAGAGAAAATTGTACACCAACTATCAGGTAGTTGCACATCGACTTCTAGACAGTTGCAACAAACAGAGACTAAATTGCATAGAAAAAAGTTCATCGAAACATACTCATACGGGATCTAGTTTCGAAAAGCACATGTCGAGGATTCCTACTCTGAAAACGGATCTTAATTTCAATGCTCGGTTCAAAAGTTATGACTATTTTAAAAATAATAATTGAAAACCAAACTAGGTTGTCAATTTCCTTTTATGAACGAGGGGATCAGGTGCTTTCCTTTTTCACCGGCCGCTCAGGAGCTCTATCTGGCGCGCGAGCGCCCACTGATGACCCACAAGTGTTGGGGATCAATCTTAGTCCTTTCGATAAGTAAGGGTGTCGAACCCAACGTGGAGCAGAAGGAAATGACAAGCCGTTTTCAGCAAGGTAATAACTGCAGGTACTGAAATTATCGATAATAGATAGTTTGATAGCAAGATAAGTTGTAACAAGTAACAAGTAACAATAGTAGGAATAGGTGCAGCAAGGTAGCCCAATCCTTTTTGTAGCAAAGGACAGGCCGGAGCTTTCTCTTATAGCAAGTAAAACATTCTTGAGGATACACGGGAATTTCATCTAGTCACTTTCATCATGTGTGTTTGATTCGCGTTCGCTACTTTGATAATTTGATATGTGGGTGGACCGGTGCTTGGGTGTTGTTCTTACTTAAACAAGCCTCCTACTTATTAATACTCCCTCTCGCAAGCATCCACAACTACGAAAGAAGAGTTAAGATAAATCTAACCATAGCATGAAACATATGGATCCAAATCAGTCTCTTACGGAATAGTGCATAAACTAGGGTTTAAGCTTCTGTCACTCTAGCAACCCATCATCTAATTACTAGTCCACCATGCATTCCCTTAGGCCCAAACATGGTGAAGTGTCATGTAGTCGACATTCACATAACATCACTAAGGGAATCACAACATACACATCATCAAAATATTGAACGAATACCAAATTCACATGATTACTTATGACAAGACTTCTCCCATGTCCTCAAGAACAAAAGCAACTCCTCACAAATCATATTCATGTTCAAGATCAGAGGGGTATTGAATAGCATCATGGATCTGAACATATAATCTTCCACCAAATAAACCAACTAGCATCAACTACAAGATGTAATCAACACTACTAGGAACCCACATGTACCAATCTGAGGTTTTCATACAAAGATTGAATACAAGAGATGAACTAGGGTTTGCCATGAGATGGTGCTAGTGAAGATGTTGATGAAGATTGGTCCTCCCATGATGAGAGGATCGTTGGTGATGACGATGACTTCGATTTCGCCCTCCTAGAGGGAAGTTTCCTCGGCGAAATCGCTCCGCCGGCGAGCAAAAGTGCTCCTGCCCAGGTTCCGCCTCGAAACGGTGGCGCTTCGACCCAAAAGCTCTCCCTCTTATTTTTCTAGTGCAAATGGGGTTATATACCAGAAGATGGGCCCTGGAGGCCTGCCAGGATCACCACAAGCTCGTGGGGCGCGCCCAGGGGGGTAGGTGTTGGGAAACGTAGCATGCAATTTCAAAAATTTCTACGCACACGCAAGATCTATCAAGGAGATGCATAGCAATGAGAGGGGGAGAGTGTGTCTATGTACCCTCGTAGACCGTAAGTGGAAGCGTTTAACAACGCGGTTGATGTAGTCGAACTTCTTCGCGCTCCAACCGATCAAGTACCAAACGTACTGCACCTCCGCGTTCTGCACACGTTCAGCTCGGTGACGTCCTCCGCCTTCTTGATCCAGCAAGACGGCGAGGTAGTAGATGAGTTCCGGCAGCACGACGACGTGGTGACAGTGATGGTGAAGTGATCTCAGCAGGGATTCGCCTAAGCACTACGAAAATATGACTGGTGGTGTAAACGGTGGAGGGGGGCGCCGCACATGGCTAGGCAATTGTCTGTTGTGTGCTAGGCACCCCCCTCCCACATATATATAGGTGGGAGGGAGGAGCAGCCAAAGGAGGTGCCCAAGCAGGAGGAATCCTACTTGGGGTCCCTCCCAAGTCGCGCCCCCTTTCCTTATTTGGAGTGCGGGGAAAGGCAGGGGAGGGTGGCACGCCCCCCCCTTTCCTGTTCTCCCATGAGAGGGAAAGGTAGGAGGGGCTAGCCCTCCCCTTTTTCCTTCCCTAGGGCTGGCCAACCAAGGGAAGGGGCGCACCAGCCCCCTTGTGGGCTGGTCTGACCCCTCCTTTGGCCCAAAAGGCCCATAACTTGCCGGGGCGTGCCCGGAACCACTTCCGGTGACCCGATTACTTCACGGTACGTCCCGAAACACTTCCGGTGTCCAAATACCATCATCCTATATATCAATCTTTACCTCTCGACCATTTCGAGACTCCTCGTCATGTCCATGATCTCATCCGGGACTCCGAACAACATTCGGTCACCAAAACATACAACTCATATAACACTATGTCGTCAACGGACGTTAAGCGTGCGGACCCTACGGGTTCGAGAACTATGTAGACATGACCGAGACACCTCTCCCATCAATAACCAATAGCGGAACCTGGATGCCCATATTGCCTCCTACATATTCTACGAAGATCTTTATCGGTCGAACCGTTATGACAACATACGTAATTCCCTTTGTCCATCAGTATGTTACTTGCCCGAGATTCGATCGTCGGTATCTTCATACCTAGTTCAATCTCATTACTGGCAAGTCTCTTTACTCGTTCTGTAATACATCACCCCGTGACTAACTCCTTAGTCGTTTGCTTGCAAGCTTATGATGTGTATTACCGAGAGGGCCCAGAGATACCTCTCCGATACTCGGAGTGACAAATCCTAATCTCGATCTATGCCAACTCAACAAACACCTTCGGAGATACCTATAGAGCATCTTTATGATCACCCAGTTACATTGTGATGTTTGATAGCACACAAGGTATTCCTCCGGTATCCGGGAGTTCCATAATCTCATAGTCGAAGGAATATGTATTTGACATGAAGAAAGCAATAGCAATAAACTGAATGATCATTATGCTAAGCTAACGGATGGGTCTTGTCCATCACATCATTCTCCTAATGATGTGATCCCGTTATCAAATGACAACACATGTCTATGGTTAGGAAACCTTAACCATATTTGATCAACGAGCTAGTCTAGTAGAGGCTTACTAGGGACACGGTATTTGTTTATGTATTCACACATGTATTTAAGTTTCCGATCAATACAATTCTAGCATGAATAATAAACCTTTATCATGAATAAGGAAATATAAAATAACAACTTTATTGTTGCCTCTAGGGCATATTTCCTTCAGTCTCCCACTTGCACTAGAGTCAATAATCTAGTTCACAACACCATGTGACCAACACCCAAAGAGTTTACTAGAGTCAATAATCTAGTTTACATCGCCATGTGATTAACACCCAAAGAGTACTAAGGAGTGATCATGTTTTGCTTGTGAGAGAAGTTTAGTCAATGGGTCTGTCACATTCAGATCCGTATGTATTTTGCAAATTTCTATGTCTACAAAGCTCTGTATGGAGCTACTCTAGCTAATTGCTCCCACTTTCAATATGTATCCAGATTGAGACTCAGAGTCATCTGAATCGGCGTCAAAGCTTGCATCAACGTAACCCTTACGACGAACTCTTTATTACCTCCATAATCGAGAAATATCTCCTTGGTCCTCTTAGGTAACTAAGGATAATTTTGACCGCTGTCCAGTGATCTACTCCTGGATCACTATTGTACCCCCTTGCCAAACTCATGGCAAGGTACACAACAGGTTTGGTACACAGCATGGCATACTTTATAGAACCTATGGCTGAGGCATAGGGAATGACTTTCATTCTCTCTCTATCTTCTGCCGTGGTCGGGTTTTGAGTCTTACTCAACTTCACACCTTGCAATATAGGAAAGAACAACTTCTTTGACTGATCCATTTTGAACTCGTTCAAAATCTTGTCAAGGTATGTACTCATTGAAACTCTTATCAAGCGTCTTGATCTATCTCTATAGATCTTGATGCCCAATATGTAAGCAGCTTCACCGAGGTCTTTCATTGAAAAATTCTTATTCAAGTATCCTTTCGTGCTATCCAGAAATTCTATATCATTTCCAATCAACAATATGTCATCCACATATAATATCAGAAATGCTACAGAGCTCCCACTCACTTTATTGTAAATACAGGCTTCACTGTAAGTCTGTATAAAACCATATGCTTTGATCACCTCATCAAAGCGTATATTCCAACTCTGAGATGCTTGCACCAGTCCATAGATGGATCACTGGAGCTTGCACACTTTGTTAGCACCTTTAGGATCGACAAAACCTTCTGGTTGGATCATATACAACTCTCCTTTCAGAAATCCATTAAGGAACACAGTTTTGACGTCCATTTGCCAGATTTCATAATCATAAAATGCGGCAATTTCTAACATGATTCGGACAGACTTAAGCATCGCTACGGGTGAGAAAGTCTCATCGTAGTCAACCCCTTGAACTTGTCGAAAACCTTTTTGCGACAAGTCGAGCTTTGTAGATAGTAACATTACCATCAGCGTCCGTCTTCCTCTTGAAGATCCATTTATTTTCAATGGCTTGCCGATCATCGGGCAAGTCCACCAAAGTCCACACTTTGTTCTCATACATGGATCCTATCTCAGATTTCATGGCCTCAAGCCATCTGTCGGAATCTGGGCTCATCATAGCTTCTTCATAGTTCGTAGGTTCACCTTGTTCTAGTAACATGACTTCCAGGACAGGATTACCATACCACTCTAGTGCGGATCGTGCTCTGGTCGACGTACGAGGTTCAGTAGTAACTTGATCCAAAGTTTCATGATCATCATCATTAGCTTCCTCTCTAGTTGGTGTAGGCATCACGGGAACAGTTTTCTGTGATGTGCTACTTTTCAATTTTGAGAGAAGGTACAATTACCTCATCAAGTTCTACTTTTCTCCCACTCACTTCTTTCAAGAGAAACTCCTTCTCTAGAAAGGACCCAAACTTAGCAACAAAGATCTTGCCTTCGGATCTGTGGTAGAAGGTGTGCCCAATAGTTTCTTTAGGGTATCCTATGAAGACGCACTTCTCCGATTTGGGTTCGAGCTTATCTGGCTGAAGCCTTTTGACCTAAGCGTCACATCCCCAAACTTTAAGAAACGACAGCTTAGGTTTCTTGCCAAACCACAGTTCATATGGTGTCGTCTCAACGAATTTAGACGGAGCCCTATTTAACGTGAATGCGGTTGTCTCTAATTTATAACCCCAAAACGATAGTGGTAAATCGGTAAGAGACATCATAGATCGCACCATATCTAATAAAGTACGGTTATGACGTTCAGACACACCATTACGCTGTGGTGTTCCAGGTGGCGTGAATTGTAAACTATTCCACATTGTTTTAAATGAAGGCCAAACTCGTAACTCAAATATTTGCCTCCACGATCAGATCGTAGAAACTTTATTTTCTTGTTACGATGATTCTCCACTTCACTCTGAAATTCTTTGAACTTTTCAAATGTTTCAGACTTGTGTTTCATCAAGTAGATATACCCATACCTACTCAAATCATCTATGAAGGTCAGAAAATAATGATACCCGCCACGTGCTTCAACACTCATCAGACCGCATACATCGGTATGTATTATTTCCAATAAGTCATTAGCTCGCTCCATTGTTCCTGAGAACGGAGTTTTTAGTCATCCTGCCCATGAGGCATGGTTCGCAAGTATCAAATGATTTCATAATCAAGTGATTCAAAAAATCCATCTGCATGGAGTTTCTTCATGCGCTTTACACCAATATGACCTAAACGGCATTGCCACAAATATGTTGCACTATCATTATCAACTTTGCATCTTTTGGCATCAATATTATGAATATGTGTATCACTACGATCGAGATTCAACAAAAATAGACCACTCTTCAAGGGTGCATGACCATAAAAGATATTACTCATATAAATAGAACAACCATTATTCTCTGATTTAAATGAATAACCGTCTCGCACTAAACAAGATCCAGATATAATTTTCATGCTCAACGCTGGCACCAAATAACAATTATTCAGGTCTAAAACTAATCCCGAAGGTAGATGTAGAGGTAGCGTACCGACGGCGATCACATCGACCTTGGAACCATTCCCGACGCGCATCGTCACCTCGTCCTTAGCCAATCTTCGTTTAATCCGTAGCTCCTGTTTCGAGTGAAAAATATGAGCAACCGAACCAGTATCAAATACCCAGGTGCTACTACGAGCATTAGTAAGGTACACATCAATAACATGTATATCAAATATACCTTTGTTCACTTTGCCATCCTTCTTATCCGCCAAATACTTGGGGCAGTTCCGCTTCCAGTGACCAGTCCCTTTGCAGTAGAAGCACTCAGTTTCAGGCTTGGGTCCAGCTTTGGGCTTCTTCCCGGGAGTGGCAACTTGCTTGCCATTCTTCTTGAAGTTCCCCTTCTTTCCCTTGCCCTTTTTCTTGAAACTAGTGGTCTTGTTAACCATCAACACTTGATGCTCCTTCTTGATTTCTACTTCCGCAGCTTTGAGCATTGCGAAGAGCTTGGGAATTATCCCTTGCATATTATAGTTCATCACGAAGCCTTTGTAGCTTGGTTGCAGTGATTGAAGAACTCTGTCAATAACACTATCAACTGGAAGATTAACTCCCAGCTGAGTCAAGTGATTATGATATCCAGACATTCTGAGTATGTGTTCACTGGCCTCCATCTTGCAGCTATAGAACTTGTTGGAGACTTCATATCTCTCAACTCGGGCATTTGTTTGAAATATTAACTTCAATTCTTGGAACATCTCATATGCTCCATGACGTTCAAAACGTCTTTGAAGTCCCAATTCTAAGTCGTAAAGCATGGCACACTGAACTATCGAGTAGTCATCAGATCGAGCTTGCCAGACGTTCATAACATCAGCATCTGCTCCTGCAGCAGGCTTTCACCTAGCGGTGCATCAAGGACATAATTCTTCTGTGCAGCAATGAGGATAATCCTCAAGTTACGGACCCAGTCCGTGTAGTTGCTACCATCATCTTTCAACTTAGCTTTCTCTAGGAACGCATTAAAATTCAAGGGAACGGTAGCATGGGCCATTGATCTACAACATAGATATGCAAAAACTATCAGGACTAAGTTCATGATAAATTAAGTTCAATTAATCAAATTACTAATGAACTCCCACTTAAATAGACATCCCTCAAGTCATCTAAGTGATACGTGATCCAAATCAACTAAACCATGTCCGATCATCACGTGAGATGGAGTAGTCATCAATGGTGAACATCTCTATGTTGATCATATCTACTATATGATTCATGTTCGACCTTTTGGGCTCCAGTGTTCCGAGGTCATGTCTGTACATGCTAGGCTCGTCAAGTTTAACCCGAGTATTCCGCATGTGTAAAACTGTCTTGCACCCGTTGTATTTGAACGTAGAGTCTATCACACCCGATCATCACGTGGTGTCTCAAAACGACGAACTGTCGCAATGGTGCATACTTAGGGAGAACACTTATACCTTGAAATTTAGTGAAGGGATCATCTTATAATGCTACCGTCGTTCTAAGCAAAATAAGATGCATAAAGGATAAACATCACATGCAATCAAAATATGTGACATGATGTGACGCCCCCGGCCCGATCGTGCACTAATCATACACGCAAATGCACACGATCAAGCCTAAGGACTCACAGGAAGATATCACAACACAACTCTAAAACATAAATAAAGTCATACAAGCTTTATATTACAAGCCAGGGGCCTCGAGGGCTCGAATACATAAGCTTGCGTACAAGCGTCAGCGGAAGCATCAGATATCTGAGTACAGATATTAAAAGAGAAACAGAAAGGCCTTCAAAAAGGCGGGGCAAACATAAAACACTACGATCGAAAGGCGTAGGCCTCCTGCCTGGGACCCTCCGATCCTACTCCTGGTCGACGGCAAGCTCGAGGTAATAACCATCCTCGGGGTAGTAGTAGTAGTCGATCGACGGGGCATCTGTCTCAGGGGCTCCGTCATCTTGTTACGACAAACTGATATGGGGAGAAAAGGAAAACAAAGCAACCGTGAGTACTCAGAAGTACTCAGCAAGCAAGGATCTACACTACATATGCAACATTATCAAAGGGAGGCTGTATATGTGGACTGGGCTGCAGAAATGCAAGAATAGAGAGAAGGCCTAGTCCTATCGAAGACTAGCATCTTCAGCGGTCTTGCAGAAATAGAAGAGGGTAGAACAGTACAATATAATGTAGCAGTATCATTAAGTCTCATCCTCACCCAGAGATCCTTTCTCGACTCCCTGCGAGAAAGCAATCCCAGAGCCATACAGTCATCAACCTCGTCCAGAGATCCCTTCTCGACTCCCTGCGAGAAGCAATCCCAGAGCCATACATACAGGTCTCATGATAGGTATCCAGTTCTAGTTGTATCGATCGGGATACAACTCCGAGTGTCCTTTACCGTAGGACCGGCTATCGATAGAAGTTTTCTTCCCTGCAGGGGTGCACCAACTTACCCAACACGCTCGATTAACTCCGGCCGGACACACTTTCCTGGGTCATGCCCGACCTCGGCCAAACGACACATCGCAACCCTACCTACAGCTCAGCAGAGAGGTCCCCGCCGGTCTACATCCTAAGCGCAAGGGGGTCTTGGCCATCGCCCCTCGCCCTCCGGGTCGTTGCGCACAGGGTGGATACCAGCATCGCCTCGGGTGGCCGACACGATTCGACCGTGCCGCCATGCTGAACTGGACGTCTGACAGAGCTTTCGGCTGATGCATACGATGCAGAATGCCCATACTATGCCCACGTGATGGTTAGTGCTATCAGGCCAGTGACCTGCTCGGATCAAATATCCAAATCGTTAGGACTAGGGGCTTGCGGAAAACGAGCAGAGACTCACGAAAGATGTGACCCCGTCGCCCCGTCTCGAGGACTTGCTGCAAGGGTTAAGAATGCCCGGCCGCGCCTCGTATTCAATACTCGGGCACCATACAGGCACCCGTCTTCACAACACTCGCCTCTCAGGCGCACGCGGGTACCCCTCAGGGTCGACCCGCCTATCCAAGTAACAGTGTAAAGTCCAAGTATTCGTGTGTCCATAACATCAAGGGAATCCGAGGTATCACACTCGTTGGATTCCTACTCGATGTAATCGTCAAGGTGAACTCGGAGGAATCACCCTCACTTGGTTCACACTTGAGGTGTTGTACGACAGCGTCGTTACCGGAAGCGGTGAAGGAGGAATCACCCTCGATGACCACGACCGAATAGCTACTCTACAGAGTTAACATCAGAAGTGCTACAAGAGGTTTCACCCTCGGCACTCGATAGTAACGCTGCAGTGTCGTTACAACTAAGGGGGGGGGGGGTGATGTGCGGTGTCGGGGCCTGGTCTTCAATTCCCGTTGATCGGGTCTTCTGATAATCCAGCGGGGCAGTCGGGATAAGTGGGGTCACTGATATGTCTCTACCCAGCCTAGACTAAGCAGTTTAGGATATGCAGGTAATTATCAACAGCAGGTTACAATGAAAAGGCTATGCATCAGAATAGGTAAAGCAGCAGCAGCAGCAATTCTAATGCAAGCATGGGAAATTAGAATGGGCGATATCGGGATGATCAAAGGGGGGGGGCTTGCCTGGTTGCTCGGCGGCAAGGGCAAGGTCTTCAGGGGTCGTCAAACTCCGGAGCTGCGTCGGTACCGGCTCTATCGAGAGAGAAGAGGGGGAGGAAACAGTATAAATACACAGCAAACATGGGCAACACAATGTACGACAAGGCAATACGCAGTGCTAGGGGTAGTCTAACACAGTACTACACGTATCAGACGGAGTGGGAGAATATCTGACGATATTTCCCGGGTCTTTGTAATTATCGGACAAACGATCCGGAGGGGACGGTTCCATGTTCGGATAGATAGGGACGCGTGACGGACGAACGGACCGCGTATCCGAATTCGTCTCGTCGTTCTGAGCAACTTTCATGTAGAAAGTATTTTCATCCGAGCTACGGTTTATTTTCTATTAAATTTCAATGATTTAATCAAATTCTAGAATTATTTAAATAATTAAATTAGAATTATCTGAAACAGTGTATGCTGACGTCATGATGACGTCAGCAGTTAGTTAAGATTAATTAGGGTCTAATTAAGTTAATCACAGATTAATTAGGCTAAGTTAATTAACATGATGAATTAGGTTAATTAATTACTTACCAAATTATTATTATTATTATTATTTTAAATCTCTTTTTTTAAAATTCGTTTTGGGGTGGGCCCCCATTGTCATAGGCGCAGGGGGCCTTAACGGGCACGGGGTGCGGGCATGGCCCGAACGGGCGCTGCGGGCGCCCGACCGCAGCCAGAGGCCATAGCCCGGCGCGGCTGGGCGCCGGCAGCCACGGCGCCGGCCAAGGGCGGCGGCGGAGGGGGTGGCCGCGGACCGGCTGGGCGGAGCGGGCGCAGGGTGGGGGGCACGGCTGGAGGTGGTGGTGGTGGCGGCGAGCGGCGAGCAGGGCGGCGCGATGGTGGTGCGGGGACAGAGGCGTGGCGCGGTGCGTGGAGCGGCGGCTGCGGTGGTGGTGGTGGCAGTGGCGCAGCTCACAGGGCGCAGCGGGCAGCAGCAGGCCGCGGGAGGTCGCGCGGGCGTGCACAGGCGGGGCGCGCGCTCGGGCGCGGCAGCGGCGAGCAGAGGGACTCGCGCGGGCGCGGGCGAAGCAGTGCAGCAGCAGTGGTCGCCGGCGAGCGCGGTGCACGGGCGGCGACAGGGGAGAGAGGAGGACCGGGGTCCTCACCGCGGGCGTAGGGTTCGGTGCAATGGGGGATGAGGAGGAGGACGGAGACGACGTGCGTAGGGGAAGCAGGCCGGCGAGGAGGTCCGGCGAAGTCCAGGCGGCGGTGACGGCGTCGGGTCGTCGTGCCCCGATCCGATCTAGATTGGGGGAGGGGAGGGGAACGACGTGGGGGGGGGGGAGGATTGGGGAGTGGATAGGGTTTCAGGGGGGGGTGAGGGGGTGGATTAAGGGAGAGTGGGGTTGGGCTTGGCAGGGCTAGTTGGGCCGGCCTGTTGCTGGGCCGGAGCCCAGTGGGGAGGGGGGGAGTTTTCCTTTTTGATTTTTGCTTTATTTCTTTTCTGTTTTCTGTTTTTGCAATAACGTGTGGCCTCACAATTAGTTTTGTAAAATATGTGAACTAGTCACAAAATTCCAGTGCATAATCTACTAATGCCATAAAATGGTTTTGAGTCCATACCATTTCATTTACAATTTTATAAAACTAAAGGGGGTTTAAATACTGTTGTTTTGGCACTGTTAGAGTTACTTAATTAATTTATTAAATGTTGGTTACAATTTTAGAATAGTCTCTGGAATATTTGCCATTTAATGAACAATTTAGTTTTCAAATTTGAACAACTTTTATTTTCCACTTTCATTTAAATTTGGATTTTGAGTTAGGAGTTGAAATGCATTATGATGCAAATGATGATCATGCACTGTTAACCACGCTGACTTGGCATCATCAAAATGGAATTACTGTGGCTAACCACTGGGGGTGTTACAAATCTCCTCCACTAATAAGAATTCTCGTCCCAGGAATTAAGAGGTAGAAGGAAAAAGTTCGGGGTATTCAGCACGGAGGTTATCCTCGCGTTCCCAAGTGGCTTCATCTTCAGTATGATTTGACCACTGCACCTTGAGGAACTTGGTAACCTTCTGACGGGTTCGACGTTCAGCTTCATCGAGGATACGAATCGGATGCTCTTTATAGGAAAGATCATCATGCAGTTCGAGCATCTCGTGATCCACAGCTCGGTGCGGAGATTCCTTGAAGCATTTACGGAGTTGCGACACATGGAAGACGTTGTGGATATGAGAGAATTGCGGCGGCAATTCCAATTTATACGCCACCTGACCACGTCTAGCAATAATGCGGAAAGGACCAATGTAGCGGGGAGCTAACTTGCCCTTGATTCCAAAACGGTGAGTGCCCTTCATAGGAGTGACTCGCAGATAAGCCTGATCTCCAGGATGATAAGTCAAACCCCATCGTTTGCGATCATAGTTGCTCTTCTGACGGTCCTGAGCCGCCTTGAGATTTTCACGGACGACACGGACTTGTTCTTCGGCGTGTTGAATAATATCCGGACCCACGAGTGGTCGTTCCCCAGTTTCTGACCAATTCAGAGGGGTTCGACACTTACGTCCATAGAGTACTTCGAAGGGAGACATTTTCAAGCTGGCTTGATAGCTGTTGTTATAAGAGAACTCGGCATATCGAAGAGATTCTTCCCACTTCTTACCGAAAGAAATAACACAAGCTCGCAACATGTCTTCAAGCACTTGATTTACTCGTTCAACTTGGCCTTGGGATTGGGGGTGATAAGCTGAACTCCAGGTAATATGAGTTCCCATAGCCTCTTGGAAACTTTCCCAGAACTTGGAGGTGAAAAGACCGCCACGGTCCGAATTAATCTCCTTCGGAATACCGTGGAGTGAAACAATTCTGGAGATATACAACTCTGCTAACTGACTAGCAGTGATAGTTTCTTTAATAGGCAGAAAGTGTGCAACCTTAGAGAGTTGGTCGACGACGACAAGATTAGCATCGTGACCCTTCTGTGACCTGGGAAGTCCTGTAATGAAATCCATTTGAACCTTATCCCATTTCCATAGAGGAATAGGAAGTGGTTGTAGAATTCCAGCAGGCTTCTGATGTTCTGCTTTACCGCGACGACAAACATCACATTCAGCAACATAACGAGCAATGTCTTGCTTCATTTTAGACCACCAGTACCTTTGTCGGAGATCACGATACATCTTGGTGCTACCCGGATGAATAGACAGCGGGGTATCATGTGCCTCCTTCATGACTTTGTCAGTCATAAGCTCGAAGCGAGGTACCACAATGCGGTTTCTGAAATACAAGGTTCCAACTTCAGACAGCGAGAAATCCCTGTACTTTTCATGGTGAAGATTTTCCTTCATCATATCAACTTCAGCATCTTTAGCTTGCGCATTCTTAACAGCTTTCTCAAGATCTGGTTGTATCACAAGGTTATTAAGAGAACCCTGTGGAACAATAAGCAGATTCAGCTTGCATAGTTCTTCATAAAGACGAGGTTGAGCTCGCCTAACCATGAGGTTGTCGCAATAGGACTTGCGGCTTAAGGCATCAGCCATCACGTTAGCCTTGCCAGGGGTATAAGAAATACACATATCATAGTCCGCAATGGCCTCCATCCATCTTTGCTGACGGAGGTTTAGGGATGGTTGAGTGAACAACTACTTCAGACTTTTATGATCCGTGTAGATCTCGCAACGATTACCGAGAAGGTAATGTTGCCACAACTGCAGTGCATACATGACAGCAGCTAGTTCTAGATCATGTACCGGATAATTCTCTTCATGTGGGCGCAACTGACGAGAGCCATAAGCAATCACCTTACGCTCTTGCATTAGGACACAGCCTAATCCTTCACGGGATGCATCACAATAAATCACAAAGTCTTTGCGGGTATCTGGAGGAGATAGTACTGGGGCAGATGTCAGCTTGTCTTTGAGTGATTGAAAACTTTCCTGACATTTTTCTGTCCATTCAAATTTAACGCCCTTGTGAAGCAGATCAGTCAAAGGCTTAGCAATCTTAGAAAAGTTCTCGACAAATCGACGGCAATAGCTTGCAAGGCCAAGAAAACTTCTGACTTGCTTGACATTCTTCGGAGGAGTCCAGTCAAGAATAGCCTGAACTCGTTCTGGGTTAACGGCAATGCCTTCTTTCGAAATCACATGGCCGAGATATGTCACTTCAGACAACCAGAATTCACATTTAGAATATTTGGCATACAGTTGGTGTTCACGCAGCTTCTCCAGTACAAGGCGAAGATGTTCGGCATGTTCTTCTTCATTCTTCGAATATACCAGAATATCATCCAGATATACCACGACAAATTTGTCGAGGTAATCCATGAAGATGTAATTCATCAGACGGGAGAATGTGGCTGGAGCATTTGTTAAGCCAAATGACATGACAGTGTACTCGTAGGAGCCATAACGAGTAACAAATGCAGTCTTGGGAATATCCTCTTTACGAACACGGATCTGATGGTATCCCAATCTCAAATCAAGCTTAGAGAATACTGAGGAACCAGCAAGTTGATCATACAGATCGTTGATTCTGGGAAGCGGATTCTTGTTCTGGATTGTTGCTTGGTTAATGGGCCGATAATCCTGAACCAATCGGTTAGTTCCATCCTTCTTCTTAACGAAGAGTGAAGGTGCTCCCCAAGCAGAGGAACTGGGACGGATGAAACCTTTCTTAAGTGACATGTCAATTTCTTCCTTAAGTTCGAGAAGATGATGCGGAGGCATCTTATAAGGGCGCTTCGCAATAGGGGTAGTGCCAGGCTTCAAGTCGATGACGAACTCAGCAGCTCTAGCAGGGGGTATTCCTAGAAGTTCTTCTAGAAATACACCTTGAAAATCATGAACAACTGGAACATTGTCGATGCCTTTAAGAGGTGAAGCGTTCAATGCATTCAGAACATATATCTGAGCTTCGGCGTCCTGCACTGTACGAGCTGAGTATCTGATAGTCTGACCGGAAGGGTGTGTGAGGTGGACTGTTTCAGTGGCACAGTCAATCAAAGCTTTATGGGGCTTCAACCAGTCCATACCCAGAATAATGTCTATGTTGGAGGTCTTGAGAGCAATGAGTGAAACGGGGAACATCAATCCTCCGATCACAATGTGGTTACCGTGGCTAACCATGGTAGTTTGCCAATTAGCCCCAGGTGAATGGATTACTAATGGGATGGACATCTCCTCGAAAAGTATATCATGGCTTCGCGCAAAACTTTCGGACATGAAGGAGTGCGATGCTCCAGAATCAAAGAGGACTGAAGCTGGGATTGAATTCACTAGAAGGGTGCCCATCACAATTTTGGGGTCCTGTCGAGCTTCTTCCATGTTGACTTGGTTGACATGGACCCGAACTATAGCAGACGGCCTGGCATTAGAGCTTCTGAGACGACGGTTCCGACAGCTCTTCTTGCAACCAACGGGAGGACGTGGTGCATCCTGATGAAAAGCCATAGCATCAGGCGGTCCATCATGAACCGATAGTTGTCTCGGCGGTGAAGGCAAACGAGGTGCAACATAAGACGGCCTTGGTGTTGGAGCAGGTCGGTGATGAACATTGTGAGGGACCCACACTCGACGCTTCTGAACAGGCTGACCCGAGGATGAGCCAGCTTCATGAGTGCGCTTGAGTGACTCCTGGCATTCAGTCAGAGCTATTTCAATTTGGAAAGATTTGCTGACAAGCGTCGCGAAGTCTGTGCAATCAAGGACTGCAAGTGCGAGTTTTATGTCAGTACGGAGTCCTTCACGGAATTTACCCTGCTTGCGGGCATCAGTGCAGATGTCATCTTCAGCATAGCGGGACAATTCAAGAAACTTCCTCTGATATTCATCCACAGTCATTGTGCCCTGTGTGTGTTTGCGAAACTCCTTCTTCTTCTGATCCATCAGACCTTGAGGAATGTACCGTGCACGGAAAACTGACTGAAATCCCTGCCAAGTGGTTACTGTCTTTGCAGGCAACATACTCTTGTGGCTTTCCCACCATTGAGCAGCTGAACCCCTTAGGTGATACGTCGCATAGGTGACGTAACTATCAGGGATAACATTAGCCGACTTCAACTGAAAGGCAATGTCACGGAGCCAATCATCAGCATCCATTGGATCAGTCGAGCTGCGAAAATTGGACGGATTGAGGCGCACAAATTCCGGCAGAGTTATTGGAGCAGACTGTTGCTGAGTATTCTGGTTAGGGAACTGAGCCAATATCCCAGTCATAACCTGACGGTTCAATTCAAACTACTGCATCATTGCGGCAATATAGGGTGGAGGTGGAGGATCGTCAGCCATTCTGCCAAATCAACAGGGGCAGTTTAGCAAGTAAAACTGCATGTGAATGGAATGATTCACGGAGTAACACGGGAAAGAACAGGAAAAGCATTAGATATATGATAGTAGTCGTTAAAGACATACCAATCCATGCACATAGTTGGATTCAAACGGATAGTACGCGCACGGGAACGCTCGCAGCTAGACAAACTAGGCGGCGCGCAGGCACGAGATATGGAAGTACACAACGAGACATAGCAAAGGCTACATCAAAGTCGGAGAAAACTGTTGGAGCGAGGAATCTGCAAGTGACAACACAGGGTGACCTCGATAAAAGGATCCTGCAAGCAGAACCTGGCCCACAAACTTGAAGCAAGGGGGGAAATCTTCAGAACACCGGGTGGATGTGACCACGAGAACCTAATGTTGGAGTTAGTAAAATTTTAACCCGAATAGATGAGAGATCAGAGTCCCAGAGTAAAGGTCGAGGAGTAATAGATCCTAATACCACCCAATTGGCAACGTGGGCCCGTAAGCCACACAGCCAAGTTAGTAAAACAGTTTTTGGACCACTAGACTCAACTTCGGCCAAGGAGTTCGAAAGGGGGGTTCCTACAGTCAGTCGGCTCTGATACCAACTTGTGACGCCCCCGGCCCGATCATGCACTAATCATACACGCAAATGCACACGATCAAGCCTAAGGACTCACGGGAAGATATCACAACACAACTCTAAAACATAAATAAAGTCATACAAGCTTTATATTACAAGCCAGGGGCCTCGAGGGCTCGAATACATAAGCTTGCGTACAAGCGTCAGCGGAAGCATCAGATATCTGAGTACAGATATTAAAAGAGAAACAGAAAGGCCTTCAAAAAGGCGGGGCAAACATAAAACACTACGATCGAAAGGCGTAGGCCTCCTGCCTGGGACCCTCCAATCCTACTCCTGGTCGACGGCAAGCTCGAGGTAATAACCATCCTCGGGGTAGTAGTAGTAGTCGATCGACGGGGCATCTGTCTCAGGGGCTCCGTCATCTTGTTACGACAAACTGATATGGGGAGAAAAGGAAAACAAAGCAACCGTGAGTACTCAGAAGTACTCAGCAAGCAAGGATCTACACTACATATGCAACATTATCAAAGGGAGGCTGTATATGTGGACTGGGCTGCAGAAATGCAAGAATAGAGAGAAGGCCTAGTCCTATCGAAGACTAGCATCTTCAGCGGTCTTGCAGAAATAGAAGAGGGTAGAACAGTACAATATAATGTAGCAGTATCATTAAGTCTCATCCTCACCCAGAGATCCTTTCTCGACTCCCTGCGAGAAAGCAATCCTAGAGCCATACAGTCATCAACCTCGTCCGGAGATCCCTTCTCGACTCCCTGCGAGAAGCAATCCCAGAGCCATACATACAGGTCTCATCACAGGTATCCAGTTCTAGTTGTATCGATCGGGATACAACTCCGAGTGTCCTTTACCGTAGGACCGGCTATCGATAGAAGTTTTCTTCCCTGCAGGGGTGCACCAACTTACCCAACACGCTCGATTAACTCCGGCCGGGCACACTTTCCTGGGTCATGCCCGGCCTCGGCCAAACGACACATCGCAACCCTACCTACAGCTCAGCAGAGAGGTCCCCGCCGGTCTACATCCTAAGCGCAAGGGGGTCTTGGCCATCGCCCCTCGCCCTCCGGGTCGTTGCGCACAGGGTGGATACCAGCATTGCCTCGGGTGGCCGACACGATCCGACCGTGCCGCCATGCTGAACTGGACGTCTGACAGAGCTTTCGGCTGATGCATACGATGCAGAACGCCCATACTATGCCCACGTGATGGTTAGTGCTATCAGGCCAGAGACCTGCTCAGATCAAATATCCAAATCGTTAGGACTAGGGGCTTGCGGAAAATGAGCAGAGACTCACGAAAGATGTGACCCCGTCGCCCCGTCTCGAGGACTTGCTGCAAGGGTTAAGAATGCCCGGCCGCGCCTCGTATTCAACACTCGGGCACCATACAGGCACCCGTCTTCACAACACTCGCCTCTCAGGCGCACGCGGGTACCCCTCAGGGTCGACCCGCCTATCCAAGTAACAGTGTAAAGTCCAAGTATTCGTGTGTCCATAACATCAAGGGAATCCGAGGTATCACCCTCGTTGGATTCCTACTCGATGTAATCGTCAAGGTGAACTCGGAGGAATCACCCTCACTTGGTTCACACTTGAGGTGTTGTATGACAGCGTCGTTACCGGAAGCGGTGAAGGAGGAATCACCCTCGATGACCACGACCGAATAGCTACTCTACAGAGTTAACATCAGAAGTGCTACAAGAGGTTTCACCCTCGGCACTCGATAGTAACGCTGCAGTGTCGTGACAACTAAGGGGGGGGGGGGGTGATGGCGGTGCTCGGGGCCTGGTCTTCAATTCCCGTTGATCGGGTCTTCTGATAATCCAGCGGGGCAGTCGGGATAAGTGGGGTCACTGATATGTCTCTACCCAGCCTAGACTAAGCAGTTTAGGATATGCAGGTAATTATCAACAGCAGGTTACAATGAACAGGCTATGCATCAGAATAGGTAAAGCAGTAGTAGCAGCAATTCTAATGCAAGCATGGGAAATTAGAATGGGCGATATCGGGATGATCAAAGGGGGGGCTTGCCTGGTTGCTCGGCGGCAAGGGCAAGGTCTTCAGGGGTCGTCAAACTCTGGAGCTGCGTCGGTACCGGCTCTATCGAGAGAGAAGTGGGGGAAGAAACAGTATAAATACACAGCAAACATGGGCAACACAATGTACGACAAGGCAATACGCAGTGCTAGGGGTAGTCTAATACAGTACTACACGTATCAGACGGAGCGGGAGAATATCTGACGATATTTCCCGGGTCTTTGTAATTATCGGATAGACGATCCAGAGGGGGACGGTTCCATGTTCGGACGAATGGACCGCGTATCTGAATTCGTCTCGTCGTTCTAAGCAACTTTCATGTAGAAAGTATTTTCATCCGAGCTACGGTTTATTTTCTATTAAATTTCAACGATTTAATCAAGTTCTGGAATTATTTAAATAATTAAATTAGAATTATCTGAAACAGTGTATGCTGACGTCATGATGACGTCAGCATGACATCAGCAGTTAGTTAAGATTAATTAGGGTCTAATTAAGTTAATCACAGATTAATTAGGCTAAGTTAATTAACATGATGAATTAGGTTAATTAATTACTTACCTAATTATTATTATTATTATTATTATTTTAAATCTCTTTTTTTTAATTCGTTTTGGGGTGGGCCCCCATTGTCATAGGCCCAGGGGGCCTTAACGGGCGCGGGGTGCGGGCATGGCCCGAACGGGCACTGCGGGCGCCCGACCGCAGCCAGAGGCCACAGCCTGGCGCGGCTGGGCGCCAGCAGCCACGGCGCCGGCCAAGGGAGGCGGCGGAGGGGGTGGCCGCGGACCGGCTGGGCGGAGCGGGCGCAGGGGGGGGCGCGGCTGGAGGTGGTGGGGTTGGCGGCGAGCGGCGAGCAGGGCGGCGCGATGGTGGTGCGGGGACAGAGGCGGGGCGCGGTGCACGGAGCGGCGGCTGCGGTGGTGGTGGTGGCAGCGGCGCAGCTCACAGGGCGCAGCGGGCAGCAGCAGGCCGCGGGCGGCCGCGCGGGCGTGCACAGGCGGGGCGCGCGCTCGGGCCCGGCAGCGGCGAGCAGAGGGACTCGCGCGGGCGCGGGCGAAGCAGTGCAGCAGCAGTGGTCGCCGGCGAGCGCGGTGCATGGGCGGCGACAGGAGAGAGAGGAGGACCGGGGTCCTCACCGCGGGCGTAGGGTTCGGGGCAATGGGGGATGAGGAGGAGGACGGAGACGACGTGCGTAGGGGAAGCAGGCCGGCGAGGAGGTCCGGCGAGGTCCAGGCGGCGGTGACGGCGTCGGGTCGTCGTGCCCCGATCCGATCTGGATCGGGGGAGGGGAGGGGAACGAAAGGGGGGGGGAGGAGTGGGGAGTGGATAGGGTTTCGGGGGGGGGGGGAGGGTGAGGGGGTGGATAAGGGAGGAGGGGGGGGTGGGCTTGCAGGGCCAGTTGGGCCGGCCTGTTGTTGGGCCGGAGCCCAGTGGGGAGGGGGGGAGTTTTCCTTTTTGATTTTTGCTTTATTTCTTTTCTGTTTTTGCAATAACGTGTGGCCTCACAATTAGTTTTGTAAAATATGTGAACTAGTCACAAAACTCCAGTGCATAATCTACTAATGCCATAAAATGGTTTTGAGTCCATACCATTTCATTTACAATTTTATAAAACTAAAGGGGGTTTAAATACTACTGTTTTGGCACTGTTAGAGTTACTTAATTAATTTATTAAATGTTGGTTACAATTTTAGAATAGTCTCTGGAATATTTGCCATTTAATGAACAATTTAGTTTTCAAATTTGAACAACTTTTATTTTCCACTTTCATTTAAATTTGGATTTTGAGTTAGGAGTTGAAATGCATTATGATGCAAATGATGATCATGCACTGTTAACCACGCTGACTTGGCATCATCAAAATGGAATTACTGTGGCTAACCACTGGGGGTGTTACAAATGATATGGCCATCATCATCTTGTGCTTTTGATCTCCATCTCCAAAGCATCGTCATGATCTCCATCGTCACCGGCTCGACACTTTGATCTTCATCGTTGCGTCGTGGTCGTCTCGCCAACTATTGCTTCTACAACTATCGCTAACGCATAGTGATAAAGTAAAGCAATTACATGGCGTTTGCATTTCATACAATAAAGCGGCAACCATAAGGCTCCTGCCAGTTGCTGATAACTTTTACAAAACATGATCATCTCATGCAACAACGTATATCACATAATGTCTTGACCATATGACATCACAACATGCCCTGCAAAAACAAGTTAGACATCCTCAACTTTGTTGTTGCAAGTTTTACGTGGCTGCTATGGGCTTCTAGCAAGAACCGTTCTTACCTACGCATCAAAACCACAATGGTGTTTTATCAAGTTTGCTGTTTTAACCTTCAACAAGGACCGGCCGTAGTCAAATTCGATTCAACTAAAGTAGCAGAAACAGACACCCGCCAGCCACCTTTATGCAAAACTAGTTGCATGTCTGTCGGTGGAACCGGTCTCATGTACGTGGACATGTAAGGTTGGTCCAGGCCGCTTCATCCCACAATGCCGCCGAATCAAAATAAGACGTTGGTGGTAAGCAGTATGAACATCACCGCCCACAACTTATTTGTGTTCTACTCGTGCATATCATCTACGCATAGACCTGGCTCTGATACCACTGTTGGGAAACGTAGCATGCAATTTCAAAAATTTCTACGCACACGCAAGATCTATCAAGGAGATGCATAGCAACGAGAGGGGGAGAGTCTGTCTATGTACCCTCGGTGACCATAAGCGGAAGCGTTTAACAACGCGGTTGATGTAGTCGAACTTCTTCGCGGTCCAACCGATCAAGTAACGAACGTACGACACCTCCGCGTTCTGCACACGTTCAGCTCGGTGACGTCCTCCGCCTTCTTGATCCAGCAAGATGGCGAGGTAGTAGATGAGTTCCGGCAGCACGACGGCGTGGTGACGGTGATGGTGAAGTGATCTCCGCAGGGCTTCGCCTAAGCACTACGAAAATATGACTGGGGTGTAAACGGTGGAGGGGGGCGCCGCACATGGCTAGGCAATTATCTGTTGTGTGCTAGGCGCCCCATCCCACATATATATAGGTGGGAGGGAGGAGCAGCCAAAGGAGGTGCTCAAGTAGGAGGAATCCTACTTGGGGTCCTCCCATGTCGCGCCCCCCTTTCCTTATTTGGAGTGCGGGGAAAGGCAGGGGAGGGTGGCGCCCCCCCCCCCTTTCCTTTCCCCCATGAGAGGGAAAGGCAGGAGGGGCTAGCCCTCCCCTTTTTCCTTCCCTAGGGCTGGCCAACCAAGGGAAGGGGCGCACCAGCTCCCTTGTGGGCTGGTCTGTCCCCTCCTTTGGCCCAAAAGGCCCATAACTTGCCGGGGCGTGCCCGGAACCCCTTCCGGTGACCCGATTACTTCCACGTACGTCCCGAAACACTTTCGGTGTCCAAATACCATCGTCCTATATATCAATCTTTACCTCTCGACCATTTCGAGACTCCTTGTCATGTCCGTGATCTCATCCGGCACTCCGAACAACATTCGGTCACCAAAACATATAACTCATATAACACTATATCGTCAACGAACGTTTAGCATGCGGACCCTACAGGTTCGAGAACTATGTAGACATGACCGAGACACCTCTCCAGTCAATAACCAATAGTGGAACCTGGATGCCCATATTGGCTCCTACATATTCTATGAAGATCTTTATCGGTCGAACCGTTATGACATCATACGTAATTCCCTTTGTCCATCGGTATGTTACTTGCCCGAGATTCGATCGTCGGTATCTTCATACCTAGTTCAATCTCGTTACTGGCAAGTCTCATTACTCGTTCTATAATACATCACCTCATGATTAACTCCTTAGTCGTTTGCTTGCAAGCTTATGATGTGTATTACCGAGAGGGCCCAGAGATACCTCTCCGATACTCGGAGCGACAAATCCTAATCTCGATCTATGCCAACTCAACAAACACCTTCGGAGATACCTATAGAGCATCTTTATGATCACCCAGTTACATTGTGACGTTTGGTAGCACACAAGGTATTCCTCCGGTATCCGGGAGTTGCATAATCTCATAGTCGAAGGAATATGTATTTGACATGAAGAAAGCAATAGCAATAAACTAAACGATCATTATGCTAAGCTAACGGATGGGTCTTGTCCATCACATCATTCTCCTAATGATGTGATCCCATTATCAAATGACAACACATGTCTATGGTTAGGAAACCTTAACCATCTTTGATCAATGAGCTAGTCTAGTAGAGGCTTACTAGGGACACGGTATTTGTTTATGTATTCACACATGTATTTAAGTTTCCAACCAATACAATTCTAGCATGAATAATAAACCTTTATGATGAATAAGGAAATATAAAATAACAACTTTATTATTGCCTCTAGGGCATATTTCCTTCAGTAGGGCGTGCCCCACAGGCTTGTGGCTGCCTGGTGGGTCCCCCTCTGGTATTTCTTTCGCCAATAATTTTAATATATTCAAAACTATTTCTCCGTAAATTTTCAGCTCATTTAGAGATGTTCAGAAAAGTTGCCTCCGATATAGCCCTTTCCGATCCAGAATTCCAGCTGCCGGTAATCTCCCTCTTCATACAATTATTGCAAAGTAAGAGAGAAAAGGCATAAGAATTGTATTATAAAGCGAAATAATAGTCCATAATGCAATAAATATCAACATGAAAACATGATGCAAAATGGACGTATCAACTCCCCAAGCTTAGACCTCGCTTTCCTCAAGCGAAAGCCGATATCGATAATCATGACAACATGTTTAGAGATAGAGGTGTCGATAAAAAGTAAAATACGGACTTGAAAGCATCATGGTCATTAACATAACAGTAATATATCATCATAAAACTTCTCATGCTAGAGTAACAATTCATTCACACGTTAAAGTATGGAACATAAACTCTATTGGAAACTAACAAACTATGTTTTCAGTCATTGAAACAATCTCAATCCATCATATTTTCAGAAAGAGTCTATGTAAGCGCTCTGTTTAGCAAGTTCACATACTCAACTATCATTTAGTCTTTTATGATTGCTCACACTCAAGGCATATTTATAGAGCAAAAGTTTTAGTCAGACACATAGAAAGATAGGGGCTTATAGTTACGCCTCCCAACTTATTTACCTCAAGGGTAATGTCAATAATAATAACTCATGATCACCTACATCCAAATGGATATATATGTTTGGATCTATCTAACACATGATGCTTGCCACTAAAGAATACACAGAGAGGAATAGGGATTAACACTAATGACTCTTGCATAAAAGTAAGTACATGAAAGTAAAAGATTGGCCCTTCGCAGACGGGAGCAGAGGTTGTCATGCGCTTTTTATTTTTGGATGTGCAAGCTCTTAATGCAAAGGAACATCACATTATATTTCCCCTTGTGATAGCAACCTTTATTATGCAGTTCGTCGCTTTTATTTCTTTACCATCACAAGTTCGTACAACGCTTATTCACTGGTACAGCGAGGTGCTATACACACGGTTTTTAACCCCTTTCCGCGACGGCATTTTGAACCATCGCCAAGTGAGTGACTGCGATAGGGGGGTCCTTCCCACACGACCCAGAAACCGTCGGGGATATGGAGCCTGATACGTCTCCAACGTATCTATAATTTTTTATTGTTCCATGCTATTATATTATCCATCTTGGATGTTTTATATGCATTTATATGCTATTTTATATGATTTTTGGGACTAACCTATTAACCTAGAGCCCAGTGCCAGTTTTTGTTTTTTCCTTGTTTTTGAGCTTCGCAGAAAAGGAATATCAAATGGAGTACAATTGACCTGAAAATCCACGGAGAATATTTTTGGAAAATATAAAAAATACTGGAATGAAAAGTTATCGGAGAGGAGTCCCGAGGCCACCACAAGGGTGGAGGGCACACCCCCCCCCTAGGGCGCTCCCCCATACCTTGTGGCTGCCTCGTGGGTCCCCCTAACTTGTTCCCGACGCCAACACCTCTTATATATCCCCAAACCTCCAGAACAAAACCTAGATCGGGAGTTCCGCCACCGCAAGCCTCTGTAGTCACCAAAAACAAATTGGGACCATGTTCTGGCACCCTGCCGGAAGGGGAATCCATCACCGGTGGCCATCTTCATCATCCTGGCGCTCTCCATGACGAGGAGGGAGTAGTTCACCATCGGGGCTGAGGGTATGTACCAGTAGCTATGTGTTTGATCTCTCTCTCTCGTGTTCTTGATTTGGCACGATCTTGATGTACCGCGAGCTTTGCTATTATAGTTGGATCTTATGATGTTTCTCCCCTCTACCTTCTTGTAATGGATTGAGTTTTCCCTTTGAAGTTATCTTATCGGATTGAGTCTTTAAGGATTTGAGAACACTTGATGTATGTTTTGGTGATCAACTTGCGGGTTCTGTGACCTTGTGAACTTATGCATAGGGGTTGGCACATGTTTTCGTCTTGACTCTCCGGTAGAAACTTTGGGGCACTCTTTGAAGTTCTTTGTGTTGGTTTGAATAGATGAATATGAGATTGTGTGATGCATATCGTATAATCAAACCCGCGGATACTTGTGGTGACATTGGAGTATCTAGGTGACATTAGGGTTTTGGTTGATGTGTGTCTTAAGGTGTTATTTTAGTACGAACTCTAGGGCTGTTTGTGACACTTATAGGAATAGCCCAATAGATCGATCAGAAAGAATAACTTTGAGGTGGTTTCGTACCCTACAATAATCTCTTTGTTTATTCTCCGCTATTAGTGACTTTGGAGTGACTCTTTGTTGCACGTTGAGGGATTGTTATATGATCCAGTTATGTTATCATTGTTGAGAGAACTTGCACTAGTGAAAGTATGAACCCTAGGCCTTGTTTCGAAGCATTGCAATACCGTTTTCGCTCACTTTTGTTACTTACTACCTTGCTGTTTTTATATTTTCAGATTACAAAAACCTATATCTACCATCCATATTGCACTTGTATCACCATCTCTTCGCCGAACTAGTGCACCTATACAATTTATCATTGTATTGGGTGTGTTGGAGACACAAGAGAATCTTTGTTATTTGGTTGCAGGGTTGTTTGAGAGAGACCATCTTCATCCTGCGCCTCCCACGGATTGATAAACCTTAGGTCATCCACTTGAGGGAAATTTGCTACTGTCCTACAAAACTCTGCGCTTGGAGGCCCAACACGAGTCTACAAGAAGAAGGTTGCGTAGTAGACATCAAGCTCTTTTTTGGCGCCGTTGCCGGGGAGGTTAGTGCTTGAAGGTATATCTTTAGATCATGCAATCGAATCTTTTAGTTTCTTGTTTTATCACTAGTTTAGTCTATAAAAGAAAACTACAAAAAATGGAATTGAGGTTGCCTCATATGCTTCATCTTTTTAATGTCTTTCGTGAAAATAAGGATTCCGATAATTGTGCTCAATTGCTAGAAGAAGAAGTCTATAAAATGTTTGGCACTAAATTTTTGAATGATGAGCATGATTGCAATGTTGTTAGTATGAATTCCTTGAATATCCATGATGCTAATGATATGCAAAGCCACAAGCTTGGGGATGCTATGTTTGATGAAGATGATATTTTTAGTCCCCCAAGTTGTGATGAGAAAATTTATTATGATGATAGCATGACTCCTATTTATGATGATTATATTGATGAAAGTGGGTTTGGAAGAGTGTCAACTCTAGGTACTAATGATCCCACTATTTTGGAGGGTGTTGAATCTTTTCACAATATTGATAAAAGTGGATTTGGAGAGGTCATGACTTTATTTAGTGATGAATCCACTATTTCGGAAGAGGTTCCAATTGATTATGAGAACAAAGTTGCTATCTATGATGATTATTGTGATGACATGTATGCTATAAAGAATAATGATAACCATGAAACTTGTCATCATGATTTTAGTTTTCAATTGGATTATGCCTCACATGGTAGTTATTTTGTTGAGTTTGCTCCCACTACTATTCATGAGAATAAACTTGCTTATGTGGAGAGTAGAAAAATTTCTATGCTTGTAGATCATGAAAAGAATGCTTTATGTGATAGTTATATTGTTGAATTCATTCATGATGCTACTGAAAATTATTATGAGGGAGGAGTATATGCTTGTAGGAATTGCAATAATATCAAGTTTCCTCTCTATGTGCTTAAAATCTTGAAGTTTTGCTTGTTTTACCATCCTATGCTAGTTGATTCTTGTTCCCATAAATTTTTTGCTCACAAATACCTAGGCATAGGAAGTGATTTAGACTTAAATGTGTTAGTCATATGCTTCATGATGCTCCCATTATGTTTCAATTCTAATCTTTTATGTGAGCATCATTGACATCATCATGCCTAGCTAAAAAGGCATTAAAGAAAAGCGTTTGTTGGGAGACAACCCAATTTTTAACCCTACTGTTTTTGTGTGTTCACATGATTAAGATACTGTAGTAATCATGTTTTATAACTTTTGTTTCAATAAAGTGCCAAGTAAAGCCTTCGGGATAGTGTGGATGATAGTTGACTTGATTCTGTGCAAAAACAGAAGCTTTTGCACCCAGTCCAGGAATTTCTGAAATTCACTGGAACGTTATTTTGATCTGAATTTTTTACACAAGATTGATATACAAATTGTCTACTTTTTCCTAATTTTTCAGAATTTTTGGAGTTACAGAAGTATGATTTTGAATCAGATCTTTACAGACTGTTCGGTTTTTGACAGATTCTGTTTTCGATGCATAGTTTGCTTGTTTTCTAGTCTCTATGGCTTATATTGCTTAATATAAATTGTAGAAATGATAGGGTACAGTAGTAATCATGTGAGAAAAATTATGAATCTTGTCTTGACAGTACCAAAGTGAATGATTTGTTTTATTATCTAACGGAGCTTACGAGTTTTCTGTTAAGTTTTGTGTTGTGAAGTTTTCAAGTTTTGGGTAAAGTTTTGATGGACTACGGAATAAGGAGTGGCAAGAGCCTAAGCTTGGGGATTCCCAAGGCACCCCAAGGTAATATTCAAGGAATACCCAAGCAACTAAGCTTGGGGATGCCCTGGATGGCATCCCCTCTTTCGTCTTCGTTCATCGGTAACCTTACTTGGAGCTATATTTTTATTCACCACATGATATGTGTTTTACTTGGAGCATCATTTTATTATGTTTAGATTTGATTTCTGTTATTTATAATAAGGTTTTGTATCTTTTATTTCAATAAAAGTGTCAAGGATAGCCTCCACCATGCTCAGTTTACAAGTATATGAGTTGCTGTTTCAAAACAGAAAGTTTATCGCTATTGAAAAAATTCCCTAGAAAAATCAGAATGTGATAAAAGCTTGCAATTTTTACACAACATGCAATGATAAATTATCTACAGTATGGTAAATTTTCAGAATTTTTGGATTTAGGGAAGTATGATTCCTCTTGCATTCTTAACAGACTGTTCTGTTTAGACAGATTGCTGTTATGTTTGCTTGTTTAATGATTCTATTTGAGGATAGGAGTATTAAATATGCAGAGGCATTTAGTAGGCAATATCAAATAATAATTTTAGTGATTTTCTACAGTAGAGTATGATAAGGTTTTGCATTGGTTTATACTAACTTATCTCACGAGTTCTTGTTGAGTTCTGTGTGCATGAAGTTTTTTAAGATTCCGGGTAACTATGATATGAGAGGAATTAAGGAAACACAAAAGCTCAAGCTTGGGGATGCCCAAGGCATCCCTAATTAATATTCCAAGAAGTCTCAAGCATCTAAGCTTGGGGATGCCCCGGTTGGCATCCCAACTTTCTTCTTCAACAATTATCGGTTAGTATCGGTTGAGCCTAAGTTTTTACTTCTTCACTTGATGTGTGCTATTCTTAGAATGTCATTTATTTTGCTTTGCTTTCTGTTTGAATAAAATATTAAGATCTTAAATTCTTAAATGTTAGAGAGTCTTCACATAGTTACACAATTATTCGACTACTCATTGATCTTCACTTATATCTTTTGGAGTAGTTTGTCATTTGCTCTAGTGCTTCACTTATATCTTTTTAGAGCACGACGGTAGTTTTATTTTGTAGAAATTGATGAACTCTCATGATTCACTTATATTATTTTGAGAGTCTTTAAAACAGCATGGTAATTTGCTTTGGTTATAAATTTAGTCCTAATATGGTAGGCATCCAAGAGGGATATAATAAAAACTTTCATATAAAGTGCATTGAATACTATGAGAAGTTTGATTCCTTATGATTGTTTTGAGATATGAAGATGGTGATATTAGAGTCATGCTAGTGAGTAGTTGTGAATTTGAGAAATACTTGTGTTAAGGTTTGTGAGTCCCATAGCATGCACGTATGGTGAACCGTTATGTAACGAAGTCGGAGCATGAGATATTTTTTGATTGTCATCCTTTTTGTGGAGGTCGGCATCGCACGATGGTTAACTCCTACCAACCCTTCCCCTAGGAGCATGCGTCTAGTACTCTGTTTCGATAACTAATAGATTTTTGCAATAAGTATGTGAGTTCTTTATGACTAATGTTGAGTCCATGGATTATACGCACTCTCACCCTTCCACCGTTGCTAGCCTCTCTAGTACCGCGCAACTTTCACCGGTACCATATACCTTCCTCAAAACAGCCACCATACCTACCTATTATGGCATTTCCATAGCCATTCCGAGATATATTGCCATGCAACTTTCCACCGTTCTGTTTATTATGACACGCATCATCATTGTCATATTGCTTTGCATGATCATGTAGTTGACATCGTATTTGTGGCAAAGCCACCATTCATAATTCTTTCATACATGTCACTCTTGATTCATTGCACATCCCAGTACACCGCCAGAGGCATTCATATAGAGTCATATTTGGTTCTAGTATCGAGTTGTAATTTTTGAGTTGTAAGTAAATAGAAGTATGATAATTTTCATTATTAGAGCATTGTCCCATGTGAGGAAATAAAAAAAAGAGAAAAAAAAGAAAAAAAAAGTGAAGAAAGAAAAAAAGAAAAGAGAAAAGAAAAAGAAAGAAAGAAAAAAGAATGAGAGAAAAAGAGAGAAGGGGCAATGTTACTATCCTTTTTCCATACTTGTGCTTCAAAGTAGCACCATGATCTTCATGATAGAGAGTCTCCTATGTTGTCACTTTCATATACTAGTGGGAATTTTTCATTATATAACTTGGCTTGTATATTCCAACGATGGGCTTCCTCAAATTGCCCTAGGTATTCATGAGCAAGCAAGTTGGATGCACACCCACTTAGTTTTCTTTTTGAGCTTTCATAAACTTATAGCTCTAGTGCATCCGTTGCATGGCAATCCCTACTCACTCACATTGATATCTACTGATGGGCATCTCCATAGCCCGTTGATACGCCTAGTTGATGTGAGACTATCTCCCTCTTTTTGTCTTCTCCACAACCACCTTCTATTCCACCTATAGTGCTATGTCCATGGCTCACGCTCATGTATTGCGTGAAAGTTGAAAAAGTTTGAGAATACTAAAGTATGAAACAATTGCTTGGCTAAAACCGGGGTTGTGCATGATTTGAGTATTTTGTGTGATGAAGATGGAGCATAGCCAGACTATATGATTTTGTAGGGATAGCTTTCTTTGGCCATGTTATTTTGAGAAGACATAATTATCTTGTTAGTATGCTTGAAGTATTATTGTTTTTATGTCAATATTAAACTTTTGTTTTGAATCATACGGATCTGAACATTCATGCCACAATAAAGAAAATTACATGGATAAATATGTTAGGTAGCATTCCACATCAAAAATTCTGTTTTATCATTTACCTACTCGAGGACGAGCAGGAATTAAGCTTGGGGATGCTTTATACGTCTCCAACGTATCTATAATTTTTTATTGTTCCATGCTATTATATTATCCATCTTGGATGTTTTATATGCATTTATATGCTATTTTATATAATTTTTGGGACTAACCTATTAACCTAGAGCCTAGTGCCAGTTTCTGTTTTTTCCTTGTTTTTGAGCTTCGCAGAAAAGGAATATCAAACGGAGTCCAATTGACCTGAAAATCCACGGAGAATATTTTTGGAAAATATAAAAAATACTGGAACGAAAAGTTATCGGAGAGGAGTCCCGAGGCCACCACAAGGGTGGAGGGCACCCCCCCGGGCGCTCCCCCCTACCTTGTGGCTGCCTCGTGGGTCCCTCTGACTTGTTCCCGATGCCAACACCTCTTATATATCCCCAAACCTCCAGAACAAAACCTAGATCGGGAGTTCCGCCGCCGCAAGCCTCTGTAGTCACCAAAAACCAATCGGGACCCTGTTCCAGCACCCTGCCGGAGGGGGAATCCATCACCGATGGCCATCTTCATCATCCCGGCGCTCTCCATGACGAGGATGGAGTAGTTCACCCTCGGGGCTGAGGGTATGTACCAGTAGCTATGTGTTTGATCTCCCTCTCTCTCTCGTGTTCTTGATTTGGCACGATCTTGACGTACCGCGAGCTTTGCTATTATAGTTGGATCTTATGATGTTTCTCCCCTCTACCTTCTTGTAATGGATTGAGTTTTCCCTTTGAAGTTATCTTATCGGATTGAGTCTTTAAGGATTTGAGAACACTTGATGTATGTCTTGCATGTGTTTATCTATGGTGACAATGGGATATTCACGTGATCCACTTGATGTATGTTTTGGTGATCAACTTGCGGGTTCTGTGACCTTGTGAACTTATGCATAGGGGTTGGCACACGTTTTCGTCTTGACTCTCCGGTAGAAACTTTGGGGCACTCTTTGAAGTTCTTTGTGTTGGTTTGAATAGATGAATATGAGATTGTGTGATGCATATCGTATAATCAAACCCGCGGATACTTGTGGTGACATTGGAGTATCTAGGTGACATTAGGGTTTTGGTTGATGTGTGTCTTAAGGTGTTATTTTAGTACGAACTCTAGGGCTGTTTGTGACACTTATAGGAATAGCCCAATAGATCGATCAGAAAGAATAACTTTGAGGTGGTTTCGTACCCTACAATAATATCTTTGTTTATTCTCCGCTATTAGTGACTTTGGAGTGACTCTTTGTTGCACGTTGAGGGATTGTTATATGATCCAGTTATGTTATCATTGTTGAGAGAACTTGCACTAGTGAAAGTATGAACCCTAGGCCTTGTTTCGAAGCATTGCAATACCGTTTTCGCTCACTTTTGTTACTTACTACCTTGCTGTTTTTATATTTTCAGATTACAAAAACCTATATCTACCATCCATATTGCACTTGTATCACCATCTCTTCGCTGAACTAGTGCACCTATACAATTTATCATTGTATTGGGTGTGTTGGGGACACAAGAGACTCTTTGTTATTTGGTTGCAGGGTTGTTTGAGAGAGACCATCTTCATCCTACGCCTCCCACGGATTGAAAAACCTTAGGTCATCCACTTGAGGGAAATTTGCTACTGTCCTACAAAACTCTGCGCTTGGAGGCCCAACACGAGTCTACAAGAAGAAGATTGCGTCGTAATAAACCGTTTGGGAAACAGTATGTAAGGCACATGGGCCCACATATGAACTATGTGCGATATGTGCCCCATCGCACACGAGTTTTCTGCGGAACCCGTCTGCCATGCAAGACTCCATCGCACACGTTTCCCAACAATTACCGTGTGCGATAATGTTCTATCACAAATGGTTCAGGAGCCCCTTCGCACACATACAAGTGCTGCAGACCGATTGTGATTTGTTGTGTATCATCGACGGTTGCGGCAAGAGTGACTTGTGCTTTTCATTTGGGATCCCACACGTTTGCTGAAAAATCTATGACTGGGATTGTATTTTACATTGGGCACGGTTTACTCCGAGCTCTCGTGTGCGATATCGTGATATCAGAAACGGTTCCGGAGCCCCTACGCACACGTAGTAGTGCTGCAAATCGTTTGCGATCTGCTGTGTATCACCGACGATTCCGCTACGATTGATGTATGCTTTCCAATGTGGATCGCACACACTCATTTAGTTGAACCGTGTGCGGAGCAATTGACAGGTTAAAACAAAAATATCCCATTTGAATCGGCATGCAAAAAGCAAATTCGCCACAATATTCAATTGAACAAATAGTGTCCACAGGAAGAACATTCATCAGATTTCGCAACAATTGCAATTGAACATATGTTAGCTAAATTCCAATGATTTGTCGACACATATATGCATTACATAATTAATTATAGTGTACGAAATGCGAAGGCCTCATCAGATGGAAAACAATGGATCCATGCATATATGTTTCGCGGCTAACTCTTACTCAATGTTTCAGGAGAAGGCATGCTGGAATCTTCATTATCACCAGTGGGATTGATATAGTGATTCAAGAAGAAGTCGCTGATAAATCTCCGAACCATCAGCAATTCACCAGTGGGAGCGGTTCAGGGGTCCTTGATTCTAAGATGAGCTGCTGTATTTTTAAGATCAGAATGTGCCATATGAGTGGAGTAGAAAATATTAATTAAGATAGACTTACTGGTACTAATTTGTGAGCATCTTCACAACTATCAGCAGATTTGCAGATGGAGATCATGTGTCTACAAACATAGTATCCACAAAGGTTGGTCCCTGCTTGTTTCTGAAGACACTGAATTTTTTGTACAGAATTAGTCATGTATTTGTCCTGTTAGGAACAACCTAACCTGTGTTAGATGTATTTTTTTTCTTTGGACAGAAATGGAAAGAGGTTTATTTAGAAGCTTGAACATTTGACTAGCGTAAGAAAAGGTATTTGCAGACTGTTGGATACATTTTCCAAAAATAACGGATTTTGGTGTGTTACCGGAGAAATGATCTCGTGCTGCAGAGGTAGTTCCCTCTTGAACAGGTTCCCTGGTTTAGTTTTCCACAATGCGATCACACTGTAAATGAAGATGAATTTTGACAACATCAATTATTGAACCAGATATGAATGCAAATTAATTTCAACATCATAGAATTCAATACCTATCCATGAATTGCTGAAGATGCGTCAGATCCTGAGCGTTTGTTGACTCTCTGAGAGAATCCATGTAGTAAACTATGTTCTTGTTTGGAACAATGAATACCAATATCCAGCGATTGCTACATATTAAGAAAGCCATGAACTTACGAATTATGTCGAAATCTGAAAGGCAACCAGTGTATGCGTGGTTGTTTACTTGACTTACCGTTCATGATATGGCCAGAGAAATGATTCTGCATGGGACGTGTTTTCGAAGATACGGACGACCATGTTAATGGCCCAGTCCCGTAGGTCCTTACCATCTAATGTTGTGCCATTTGCTAATGCAGGATCTATAAAATACCCACTCTCCCTTTTTCTTCTCTGCGCGTTCAATCCCCTGAGAGGAATAAAATGCAGTTAGCTGTTTATCATTTACAGCCTTGTATGGAGAAGTTGATCAGAGTTTGTTAAGTACTTACAAAATCACGCATCTAACAAGAGTGGCATCGAGCTCGTTGAAGTTGAAGTAGAGATGTAAGTCCTTGAAACCCACACTAATGGAACCAGCATCGTGTCGAAAATGATCTCTATTGTAGTAGACTAGCAGAACATGATGACCTGCTGACATTTGATCCATGCAATATTTATGTAACTCACGTCAACTGGAGCTGCACTCATCAAAGTATTCGCCAACAAGAAATGGCTGGCCATGGACGTAATTGCGTGCTTCAAGTACGTCTGCTTTATTTCTAGCAAGCTACAAAGCTATTTCTTCATCATCCATGCCGTCAGAAATAATATTACTCCCCGATTCGAACAACTTGCTGTTAATTTGGTTCTGGGCAATGAGTGCTTTAAGTAAGAGGCAATCGTTCTCTTTCCTCTTCGCTCTCCCGGTGCGCTTCCTCGCGGGTGCAGCCTTTTTGGCCGCTTCCTTCTTGGTACTTGAAGCACTTCTGGTAGAATGTCTGGTTGGCTGAAAGGTAGACTGCCGAGTAGACGATGAAGCTTCGACAGACTGCTTAGCAGACGGTTTAGCTATGCCAGACCGCTAACCTGGCCGTGCTGTTGTGACGGACTGCTGGGCTGTAGGAGCAGAGGCATCAGACTGCTAACCATGCATTGAAGCTATGTCGGGTTTCTGCGCAGGTGGTGCCAACTTGTCGGTGTGCTGAGGAGGCCGTGCCAACGCGTTGGTTTGCTGAGCAGGAAGTGCTGACGCATTGGTATGCTGATCACGCGGCTGCGGACCGACGAACTGATGAGCAGTCGGTTTTGGACCTACAGACTGCTTAGCTGTGGTTTCGAAGCATCAAACTGCTTAGCAGTTCGTTCCACCAGGTTGGTCTGCTAAGCATGTGCTGCAGCTGGGTCTCCCCCCGCTGTTTCAGCGGTCGGCATCTGAACCGGTGGTGTGTCTTCAGCAGTTGTAGGCCTTTCCACTGGCTGCTCTAGGGCGGACGATGACATGGCCTGTACGGCACAAAGTCGGGCCGACTGATCACAGGTTGATGCATCAGCTGTCGGATTATGAGTATTAGGTTCTTTGGGGGAAGCACGCGAGAGCTGCTGTGGCAAGGAGAGCGTCACCTGTTGAGGGGAGACATTGGTTGCTCTTGGCGGGGCTTCAGGGATCTCATCCATGAACTCTATTTCCTTTCGTGGCCACTGGATGTGATGTAACAGTGTTTCTCCCAAGGTCCTTTGCTCATCAAAGTCTCCTAGGACATTCTTTAGGGCAAATTCATTGAATCCAGGCATTACTTCAGTCATGTAGCACTTCACACAGCCCGGCTTCAATGACACATTGTCCAACATGAGGCCCTTTTCCATGAAGGGTGGGCAAACCCAGGCTGTTGCACATTTTAATGTACCTTCATAATGTGTAAGCACGCTCTTCAGTCTGTCTTTCATTCTAGAGAGATCAGATATAGCATCATCATGAGCAGCTGCGGTCTCAGTGTCGCTGGGGTCAGCTGATGCACAGCTACTCTTGTGCGGTGTTGTCGCGCAATAACCAGCATCCTCCATGCCCGCCTCCCCTCCCATCTACTGGCTATCTGTCAGTGTTAGAGTCTTCTGCATCATCATTGACTTCTCAACATCCTTTTGAACAGCCGGATACATGTCCTTCCTCAACCTTTCATACAATTCATTCTGCTTCATTTCACACCTCGCTTGTTTCATGCTGAGCCTCTCTTCTTTGCTGAGTGTGAAAGCCCTCTTGTGCGGGACATTAACACCTATACCCCTTGCACGACCAGGGGGCTCTCTTGTTTCCAGAGCATAGGACAGAATGTCACATGGCCCTGAGTTCCTGTAGAACCTTCCAGGGATCTTGGAAGCCTTTAACATCGCACGATACAGTTCTTCGTCATGTGAGTTTTCAAAGTAATAAGTTCCGTCATCACGCCTCCTTGCATGTGCTCGCAAGTAGTCTCTAGCGCGTTCGCCCCTGATTTCACTAAAGGCCGGTTTCCCACCCGCCGCTACTGCTTCTTTGTCCTCCTGGTCCCATATCGGTTTCATGTCGTAGTATCCTGCCACACCCATACGGTGTGTGTGTGTGTTCCTCTTCTGAAGTTCCGATTGCTTGGCACTCTTCCCATCAAACTCTGTAGTTGCCCTGACCATTTTGAATTCTACCCACTCTGCCTTTGTAATTTGGGGGTATGCGGGGATTGGGTCCTTGCCTTCACTCAAGTACTTCTTGCACAACACGTGCTTCTAGTTTCTCCAAGCATCCCTAGCCATCTTCAGTGTAGCGTGTTCCACCTGCATTCTCCACTGCTCTGGAACGTTGAAGTGATCCATGACCTCCCGGACTATCCTTTGCCGTGTTTCTGTGTCAGCCTTCCGAAACCCCGGCAGATTAATGTTAAGCCTTGCCCTGCCAACAAATCCACACACACTCCTGAACCTCGTGCGTGCTTTATCTGGTTTAGTTGGAGCCCAAGACTTTAAATTGATCTCGGTTACTTCATATACACCTTTAGGCTGGTGTGTGGGCTTCCTTGGAGCGTTCCTCCGTGTCCTAACCGGAAGGGTAATTTTTGCAGCTCTATCTCGTTCAAGATTACTTGATCTCTCACCATCTGCTGAAGACCTAGGGTTGTCGGAATCAGATGAAGATACATCGCCTGAAGCATAAGTGTTGTCGCTGCTACTCGGCATCTATAGAGAACACATGCGGAACTCAGGAAAGGAGGATAAGCATAAAACTAACAACTTGGTATCAAGCTATCTAAACATGTCATGCAATAATTTAGAAAATATACGACTTATTTGTTAAGTTTGTGTGATCGGGCGCCCGCGATCTGTAAATCAGCAGTAACTTATTGGAACAAATACAGCTTATATGTACTAGTTAGGAAGTTAGATAATGAACATATATACGCTCTTCGTTATTTTATAGCCAATTTGGGAACATACATAACGAAATAGGAAGAGGGATTGCGAGGAAATATGCCTCACCGCAATGGAGACCAGTAACTAACAGGTTTCTTAATGCAAACCCGGCAGGACCACAGGAGAGGCGAGGGTTACAGGATCGATATGCTCGAGGGTGGCTGGCGAGCAAACGAAGACGGCGAGGCGCGGGCAGCCGCGTGTTGGGAACGGCAGTGGAGGTAGGGTTGACGCCGAAGAGCGGGCACACGGCCGAGGTGAGCACGCCGGCGCTGGAGAGGGTTCTGCTGTGGATCTAGGGGAGGGGGAGTTGGCGATGGGGATTGGGTGGACTAGTTGAGTGAAACGCGGGCGGGTCGTGGGGGGGTGTTTGCGGCCTAGGTGAAAAGGGTGAAAAAATGTCCCCGATCGCCGCGCGGAAAGGCCTATGCAAATGGTTGCCTCTAAGCGCTCGTGTGCACAAAGAGAATAATTTCGTTTGAAATGAAGATGTACTAATTTTGAAATGAACACATGAGTTCATCGTTTCGCCTCGAAAATTTTCTCACGTTAAGCAATCACCATTATACCACGGGTTTGATTTGCTGGCGCATTTCAGGTCTCATGTGCTATATTTAAGATATTTTTTCACATTTACCGTGCATTTTGGCATATAAATCAAATCCTAGCCGGACTACATTTGCTGTCGAAAGGGATGAGGATTGTCGTTCGATCTGGGAGCATCCAATGGTGCAGACGTACGATCCGTGGGGTTTGGGTTTTGGCCAATCAGAACGCACGACTCAGACCACGCGCGCAGCAAGGGGGGGCATCAGTCACAGTTTGGTAGGCACACAACTTTCGTGAGTGAACCGTTTGCTATTTGAAAATATTTACATGAACTAACAGCATATTTTCGTTTGAATGAAAACAAGAGTTCATCGTTTCGCCTCCAAATTGTTTTCCACGGTAAGAAATCACCATTGTACCCTATGATTCGATTTTCTGGTGCATTTGAGGTATCATTTGCTATATTTGAGTCGTTTGCTATATAGTCGCAACTACATGTGGGTGCTAGCTAGCAAGATCATTTGTGTGTCGCTTTGTGAGTTTCATTCATTGTTCGAGAAACAGGAAAAAAATTCAAACAGTTCAGCCGCGGTGTGTGGCCAGAGGCGTAGGCCTTGTTGGTATTCTAATTATAGGAAATGCATAGAGTCCGGAAATAACAAAAATCGGTGTATCACCATGGCGTGCTCTCAGGATCCCATGGAAAAAATTTGGTAAAGTTTGGCACAAGTTTTGATGCTCACACCTTCCAAATTGGAGCATCTCACAAGAAGGATCATAGTTTCCAAAAGGAGACGCGGCGCTTCAGACTCCAATTGTCAGTGACTACATCGTTCTGCCTCGATTTTTTTTCACGATAAACAATCATGTATATACCCTAGATTTGATTTTCTGGCCCATTTTAGGTCTCGTCTGCTATATTTAAGTCATTTTTTTGCACTTACCTTGCATTTAGTGCATATAAATTCAATACCGTTCTACAACTACATCTGGGTGTTAGTTAGCAAAGAAGGTGTACAAATCATTTGTGTGTCGCTTTGCGAGTTTTCATCCATTGTCCGAGAAACGGGGAGAAGTTTCAAACATTTCGGTCGCGAGGTGCGGTCACCGGCGTAGGCCTAGTTGGTATTTTAATTACAGGGAATTCAGATGGAGTCCAAACATCATCAAAATCGGTGTGTGCCTGTGGCGTGCTCTCACGACCCCAGGGAAAAAATTTGGTAAAGTTCGGCACAAGTTTTGATGATCGCTCCTTCCAAACCGGAGCATCTCACATGAAGGACCATGGTTTCCAAAAGGAGACGTATCAATTCAAACTCCAGTGACTGGTGACTTCATCATTTGGCCTCATAAAAATTTCCACGGCACGCAATCACTATTATACCACGGGTTTGATTTTCTAACGCATTTCAGGTATCGTTTGCTATATTTAAGACATTTTTTGAATTTAACGTGCAATTTGTGGATATAAATAAAATCACAACCAGAACTGCATGTGTTGTCGAAAGGGATGAGGATTGCTGTTCGATCAAGGAGAATCCAACGGTGCAGACATACGATCCGTGGGGTTTGGGTTCTGGCCAATCAGAACGCACGACTCAGATCGCGCGCGTGGCAGGGGAGCATCGGCCACGGTTTAGTAGGCACACGGCTTACGTGAGTGAACCGTGTGCTATTTGAAAACATTTACATGAACTAACAACATATTTTTGTTTGAATGAAAACATGAGTTCATCGTTTTGCCTCCAATTTTTTTTCCACGGTAAGAAATCACGATTGTAGCCTATGGTTCGATTTTCTGGTGCATTTGAGATCTTGTTCGCTATATTTGAGTCATTTTTTGCACACACACACACACAAACACACACACACACACACATGCACACACACACACACACACACACACACACACACACATATATATATATAGGGATAATTGGTTTTGTACCCTTAGTTGTGTCCCCCTCGTCAGGATTGCCCCTAGTTTTTGAAAACACGTGGTCTTGCCCGACCCACTTTGGCATCTTGTGCTTTTGCCCTTTGACTGTTTGACCGTCACTTTGAAAACTTCATAACTAATTCGTACTAAATCAGAAAAATGCAAATAAGATACCAAAATATTCGGAAAAACATCACCTGTATGTCAATGTCACTTGCATTCATGACAAAAGTGTTGGTAAGTGCCCATCCAAATTTTAGCTCTTATCATACCACCATCAATGGATTGTGGTAAAAAAGTTCAAGAAAAAGTTGGTGGCAAAGAATGGCAAATGTGTTAAGTGCTTGCCAAGTTTCATGAGGGAATGACATTCGTGGAAGTCGTTGCAAAAAAAACAATCTATTTTCGAGTGTTGATTGTTTTTTTTGCCACGACTTCCACGAATGTCATTCCCTGATGAAACTTGGCAAGCACTTAAAACATTTGTCATTCTTTTCCACCAACTTTATTTTTGAATTTTTTGATTTTTTTTAGATTTTACTATTCATGGTGGTATGATAAGAGCTAAAACTTGGATGGGCACTTACCAACACTTTTGTCATGAATGCAAGTGACATTGACATACAGGTGATGTTTTTCCGAACATTTTGGTATCTTATTTGCATTTTTCTGATTTAGTATGAATTAGTTATGAAGTTCTCAAAGTGACGATCAAACGGTCAAAGGGCAAAAGTACAAGACACCAAAGTGGGTCGGGCAAGACCACGTGTTTTCAAAAACTAGGGGCAATCCTGACGAGGGGGACACAACTAAGGGTATAAAACCAATTATCCCATATATATATATATATATAAACACTATTTTGATCATAGGATCAGAATAATATTCTGATAACTACCTGACCTATCCCAGCGGTAGTTGTTGAACTTCCCCCAGAGCTAGGTTGAACTTCCACGAACATTGTCCAAATGGGGCTTGCGATATACCGTTGGAAAGCTACGGACACGAGTATCATGACCCAGGTTAATTTTTTGCCAAAATCTAAGCGGTTTAAGAGCAGTTTTGAAAATCATTTTTTCTTCATACAAAAAATGTGAATCGTATTTTCAATCGCATTTCTAAACCGTTTATCGGAATGAGGCAAATAATATGGCGTTGGAAAGCTGCTGCAAATCCGCTCCTTCCACGTGTAGAAAGTTTTCTCTAATTCCCTATGGTTAAAGAGTAATTGGGAAAATCGTATAATTTCGCAAACCAAACAGCCGGGTTCGTATTTTCGATGCCGTTTCTAAACGGCTAATCCAATTGAGGCAAATAATATGGAGTTGGAAAGCTTATAAAAATGCGCTTCTTTTTCATATAGACATTTTTTTCTAATTATGGACGGTTTAAGAGTAATTTAGAAAACGGTCGAAGCATCTTCGAGTTCGTATTTTCGAGTTTTTTTTAACCGTACGTCCGAATGCAGCGAATGATATGGCGTCGGAAAGCTTGAAGAAGTGCGGAACTTTTTGGTATATATTGTTTCTCCCAATTCGTTACAGTTTTAAGTCAATTTTGAAAATGGTTAAAAACGTTTTTTGGTTGTAATTTTTGCAAACTTTGTCGGAATGGGGCAAATAATATACCGTTGGATAGCTATCGAAAATGCAAAACTTTTTCGTATGTAAAGTTTTCTCTAATTCCCAGCCATTTTTCAAGTAATTTGGAAGATGGAGAGATCATGATTTCTGCCTTCATCGCGAAACGAAATGCATTGCGTGAAGTACTTGAACTTCTGTGGCAGTTTTGTTTGAACTTCACTCTATTTTTGACATGCTGTTTTTTGCTCGTAACTCCCAAACCAGTTACGGGAATTGAGCGAATGATATACCGATGGAAAGCTGTTGAAAACACGCAACTTTCCCGTGTTGATCAGCTTTTCACACTCGCGATGGTTCAAAAGAATTTTTTGAATACATAAAAACGTGTTTTAAACGGTATACATGAAAATTTTAAACCGTTCATCGAAATGTAGCACATAATATACCGTTGGAAAACTTATGAATAGCAGCAAGTTTTTCATGTAGACAGGTGTTACAAATTCATTGTCGTTTGAGAGCAGTTTTTAAAATGGCAAAACAACGTTGTTTTTTGCCTTTTTTCAACATGTGAATGAACGACGGATGTCTCGCACATGAATTTTGAACTATGCTAGGAGGAGCACGTGAACTTCTTGCAGCAAACCTTATAAACTTTTTGTTTAGTATTCTTATATTCTTATCTGAAATGCATTCCGTGTAGTAGTTGAACTTCCGCTGTTTTTACTCTGAACTTCTGTCACGTATTTTTGTTCAACCTCTCTCACAAGAATTTTTGAACTTTCTCGGGCCGAGTACTTGAACTTCTAGCAAGAAAACTTTTAGTCTATGTTTTTTCATTCTTTTTTTCATACAAATGCACACCGTGTAGTACGTGAACTTCTGGCAGTTATCAATGTGAACTTCTCTCGGTTACGCGAAAATATCTGAGTTTTTTTAAAGACATTGAACCGCTCTACTTTTTTTATTTGAACTTCATTGTGTATTTTTAGAAATGTGAAAATTGGAGGTTTTTTAGAAACATCGAACTTCTTCATTATTTGAAATTGAACTTATTGGTTTTATTCTTTAGTAACTAGAAAAATCTGATTTTTCAAATAAACATCGAACCGCTCACTTTTTTAAATTTGAATATCCGGATATTTAAAAAATAGGTGAAAATTCATGTTTACAAACTTTTTAAACTGCTCGGTTTTTTTAATTTGACCTTCATGGTTTTGGAATAAACTTTTTTAAACTTCTATGTTATTTAAATTTGAACTTCTCTAATTTTTTAGTAAAATGTAGAAACACCATTTTTTATAAACTTTTCGAAGTGCTCGATTTTTTATTTTTGAACTTCTTGGTTTATTCTATACTAACGGGGAAAATCACAAGGTTTTAATAAACATCAAACCACTCCATTATTTAATTTGAACTTTTATTTTTTTAGGAACCGGGAAAATTTGTTAATTAGTTTTTCTGAACTGGTTAGTTATTATAATTTTAACTTCTTGGCTTTATTCAATAATAACAGAAAAAAATGTTTCTTTTATAAACATCGAACCGCTCTACTTTTTTATGTGAACTTCTAGGTTTCTTTGAAATGGGAATAATCTGATTATTTTAAAAAGAACATCGAACCGCTTTGTTATTTTAACTTGAACTTCTAGTTTTTTTAAACATGAAAACCAAATTATTTTAGCACTTGATCCCCTTTTTTGTCACTAGCAGAGTGTTCTTGTAGATACTATTGTCTCGTAGGTATTAACACAAGCACCTTGTGTATTGCGAAGGACATCCATCCACAAGGCACTCGAGTCGGAATAGTAATAAAATAATTTGGATGCAAATCAAGTGAAAAAATAAATTGTTGATAGATGTGACGACCCCGGCTTAATCGTGCACTAATCATACACGCAAATGCACACGATCAAGCCTAAGGACTCACTTGAAGATATCACAACACAACTGTAAAACATAAATAAAGTCATACAAGCTTTATATTACAAGCCAGAGCCTCGAGGGCTCGAATACATAGCTCGATGGCATACAAGTGTCAGCGGAAGCGTCAGATATCTGGGTACAGATATAACAGAGTTACAAATAGGCCTTTATAAAGGCGGGGCAAAAGAAAATACTACGATCGAAAAGCGTAGGCCTCCTGCCTAGGACCCTCCGAACCTACTCCTGGTCGTCAGTCGGCTCCTCGTAGTAGTACTCGCCGGGAGGGTAGTAGTAGTAGCCGTAGGCGGTGGCAGCTGGCTCCGGGGCTCCGTCGTCTGGTTGTGACAAATGGATAAAAGAAGGAAAAAGAAAGGAAAGCAAACATGAGTATTCATCCGAAGTACTCAGCAAGCAAGGATCTACACTACATATGCAACATTTTCAAAGGAGGGCTGTATATGTGGACTGGGCTGCAGAAATGCCAGAATAGATGGGATAGCCTAGTCCTATCGAAGACTAGCATCTTCATTGGTCTTGCAGCATTAGAAGAGTGCAGATTAACATAATGTAAAGTAGTAGTAACGTCATAAACCTCGCCCAGAGATTCTTCCTCGACTCCCTGCGAGAAAGCAATCCCAGAGCCATACTATCCAGTATCATCTCAAGTCACTGGTTCTAGTTGTACCGATCGGGATACAACTCCGAGTGTCCGTTACCGTAGGACAGGCTATCGATAGATTAGATCTTCCCTGCAGGGGTGCACCAACTTACCCACCATGCTCGATTAACTCCGGCCGGACACACTTTTCTGGGTCATGCCCGGCCTCGGCCAAACGATACACCACAACCCGACCAAAAACTTAACAGAGAGGTCAGCACGCCGGACTAAACCTATGCCCCCAGGGGTCTTGGGCCATCGCCCCGGACGCTCCTGCACGTTGCGTACACCTCCGGTGAGCAGACCTAGCAACCCCTTAATACAAGCGCGGTTGCGTTACCAGTCCAACCCAGCGTGTGCCGCTCAGTTGCTGGCGTCTATTAAGCTTCGGCTAAAGTATACGACGCAGAACGCCCATACTATGCCCACGTGATGGTTGGTGCTATCAGGCCAGAGGCCCCTCGGATCAAATATCCAAACTGTTTGTGTGTTGATAGTGCGGAAACCAGCAGAGACTCACGAAAGATGTGACCCCGTCGCCCTGTCTCGAGGACTTGCGGCAAGGGCGAGGAATGCCCGGCCACGCCTCGTGTTCAACCCTCGGGCACCATCCAGGTCCACCCGACTCCACATCACTCGCTATTAAGCTCGCGCGGGTACCCCTCAGGGCCGACCCGTCTTTATCCAGTATGAACAGTTATATCAGTAATGTAAGTCATCCGTGTGGCTACCGCATCAAGAAGGAATCCGAGGCATCACCCTCGTTGGATCCCCACCTGACATAACCGTCAAGGTGAACGTAAGAGGAATCACCCTCGAGGTCCACTCTTGAGGAGTTGCATGACAGTGTCGGTTTCGGGGGTGGTGTAGGAGGAATCACCCTCACTTACCACGACCGATTAACTAACCTACAAGGTTATCATCCGAAGTGCTGACAAGGTATCACCCTCGGCACTCGATAGTAACCCAGTAGTGTCGGCAACTAAGGGGGAAAGTGACGTGCGGTGTCGGGACCTGGTCTTCAATCCCGTTGCATAGGTCTTCTGATCATCTAGCGGGGCAGTCGGGATAAGTGGGGTCTCTGATGGTCTCTACCCAACCTATTCTAAGCAGTTTCGGATAACAGGTAAGTATCAACAGCAGGTTACAAGTAAACAGGCTATGCAGCAGATATAGGATACAGTAACAGCAGCAGATTCTAATGCAAGCATAAGAGAGAAGACAATGGGCGATATCGGAATGCTCAAAAAGGGGGGTGCTTGCCTGTCTACTCGACGGCAAGAGTCTGATCGTCAGGAGCGTAGTCGACCTCCTGAGCTGCGTCAGTCTCGGGAGCTACGTCGATGTCAGGGTCTATCGAGAGAGAAGAGGGGGAAGAAACAAATAAATGCACAGCAAACGATGCAATACAGGCATGCTATGCTAAGATGCAGTGCAGGGTTGCCTAAAGATGCATCTAGGTCATTTTAGTTATTTTAGAAACAACGTGGGATTTATGAACCGGTCTGTGTGCACTATTCATCTACCGGAATCGGGCTCAAAGTTACGAGTTCTCCTACGTAGGTGGTTCCGACATGGAAACAGACGACACGTTCAGATTCGTCTCGTCGTTCTGAGCAACTTTCATGTTTTAAGTTTTTCGATCTGAGCTACGGTTTAAAAGTTATTAAATGTCAAAGTTTAAATGATTTTTTGGAATTATTTTTATTAACAGAAATGATTTATGACATCAGCATGATGTCACTGCGATGTCAGCAGGTCAACTGCGGCTGACCAGAGTCAAACCTGACATGTGGGTCCAGTGGGACCCACATGTCAGCCCCTGTTAGTCTAACAATGGATTAATTAAATTAGTAGAGTGATTAGTGGGGTGGGCCCCTTATGTCAGTGACTAGTTTAAATAATAGATTAGTTTTAAGATTTAATTAGTTTAATTAAGTGCTAGGGCCCACACGTTAGTGGCTTAGGGGTAACAGTAATCCGCGCTGACCAGGTCAACCGGTCAACGGGACCCCATCGGGCCCACTCGTCAGCCTCACAGAGGAGGCCACGCGGGCGCCATGTCGGAGCGGCCGGCGGCGAGTCTCCGGTGAGCCCAAAGCGCGGCGGAGGGCCTATGTCCTCATCGGGATTCACCGTCCGGCGGCCATTTGGCGCGCGGGAGGCACCGTTCGAACGGGCACTCGTTGCCGCGTTGAATGGTGGCCTCGGCTTGGCCGTAAGTGGCCGGAAACAGCAACGGAGAGCGGTGGAGGCGGCGGCCGGAATCGGGCTCGGGTGAAAACTAAGCTAGAGGCGTCGGGGAGCTGCGTGCGTGTGTGCATTCAACTACTGGGAGCTCCAGGAGCTCGATAGCCAGCTCAGACAGGAGCTACGGTGGCGGTGGCCTCGACTATGAGCTCGACGGCGGCAGCAGGTTCGGCCATGGCGAATGCAGTAGCTGCGAGGCGCGCGCACACCCAGAGAGAGAGGGCAAAGGGGCAGTGCTCACCGGGGAGGCACACGATGGCCCGGTGTGAGCTTACTAGCAGCAGGCGGAGCGAATCGACGACGGCGAGCCTCATCGGTCAGAGGTTGAAGACGACCCCATCCCGGCGTTGCAGCTGCGCTGAGCTCGTTCCAGCGGATGGGGACGACGAGGCGGTTGATGTAGAAGCTCGGGGACACGCTGGCGTGGTGTAGGGAGGACGGCGGCCACGGCTACGCGGCGACCACGACCATGGAGGCGCTCGGGTGAGGCGGATCTGGGGAAGAGAGGTGGGGCGAACGAGAGAGGGAGAGGGAGAGTGACAGGGAGGAGGCCAGGGGGAAGGAACGGCTTCGGCCTTATCCCCCTCGGCTGTCGGTGGCCGTCACGGCCGTCGCCATGTCGATGCCCGGCTGGCGCGCATGTGCGCGGCCATGGCGCGGCCGACACGCAAGGGAGAGAAGGAGGGGATGGGCCAGCTTGGCCGGATCGGGGCACTGTGCACTTAGGCCCAGTGCACAGTGCCTCGTTTTATTTTTCTGTTTCTATTTTCTATTTTCTTTTATTTCCTTTCTGTTTTGTAATTGTTAGGCCACTTTTGCATTTTTGTAAAATATGAGAGTTGTCCCCAATATTACAATGCAATATTCCCTTCCACCAAAAATTGGTTTGGGCAAATTTGGATTTCTTTTGGATTTGATATTATTATAAATGATTTAAATAATGCTGTTTTGGTGCTGTTTCATGTGGTTTGAGTCATTTAACTAACTCCATCATCATTGTTTATATTTTTATGAGTGCTTCTGGAATATTTGCTATTTAAGGAACATTTTCCCAACAGTGTTTGAGCAAATTTATTTTGCACTTTTGAATTTGAGGTGATTTCCATAATAGAGTTTGAATTGTTTTGGTTAACCACTATGACTAGGCACTGCAAATGATATGACTTGGCATTATTAGCAATTGATCACAGTGGCTAATACTCAGGGGTGTTACAAGTTCTCCACCTCTAAAAGAAATTCTCGTCCCGAGAATTTAGGAGGTAGAAGGAAAGAGGTCGGGATATTCTTCCCGAAGATGATCCTCGCGTTCCCAAGTGGCTTCATCTTCAGTATGATTCGACCACTGCACTTTCATGAACTTGGTTGTCTTTCGACGAGTTCGACGCTCAGCTTCATCGAGAATGCGGATGGGGTGCTCCTTATAAGAAAGATCATCTTGCAACTGGAGCATCTCGTGATCCACTGCGCGGTGTGGAGATTCCTTGAAGCATATACGAAGTTGCGACACGTGGAAGACATCATAGATATGAGAGAATTGTGGTGGCAACTCCAATTTATATGCCACCTGTCCACGTCTAGCCACGATGCGGAAAGGACAAATATAGCGAGGAGCTAGCTTACCCTTGATTCCGAAACGACGAGTGCCCTTCATAGGAGTGACACGAAGATAAGCTTGATCACCTGGTTGATAAGTCAGACCCCATCGCTTGCGATCATAATTGCTCTTTTGGCGGTCCTGAGTGGCCTTGAGATTTTCGCGGACAATTCGGACTTGTTCTTCAGCGTGTTGGATAATGTCCGGTCCCACGAGAGGTCGTTCCCCAGTTTCTGACCAATTCAGAGGGGTTCGACACTTATGTCCATAAAGCACTTCGAAGGGGGCCATTTTCAAGCTGGCTTGATAGCTGTTGTTATACGAGAATTCGGCAAACGGGAGAGATTCTTCCCACTTCTTACCGAACGATATAACACAAGCCCGAAGCATATCTTCAAGCACTTGGTTAACTCGCTCAACTTGGCCTTGGGATTGGGGATGATAAGCTGAACTCCAGGTAATGTGAGTTCCCATAGCTTCTTGGAAACTTTCCCAGAACTTGGACGTGAAAAGACCGCCACGGTCCGAACTGATTTCCTTCGGAATACCGTGGAGTGAAACAATTCTGGAGATGTAAAATTCTGCTAACTGACTAGCAGTGATAGTCTCCTTGACAGGCAGAAAATGTGCAACTTTGGAAAGTTGGTCGACGACGACAAGAATAGCATCGTGACCTTTCTGAGACTTTGGAAGACCAGTAATGAAATCCATCTGCACTTTATCCCACTTCCACAAAGGAATAGGGAGTGGTTGAAGAATTCCAGCAGGCTTCTGATGTTCTGCTTTCACGCGACGACATACGTCACATTCAGCGACATATCGAGCAATGTCCTGCTTCATTCTGGACCACCAGCACCTTTGTCGGAGATCCCGATACATCTTGGTGCTACCCGGATGGATAGACAGCGGTGTATCATGGGATTCTTTCATGACCTTGTCAGTCATAAGTTCGAAGCGAGGTACCATGATGCGGTCTCTGAAATACAAGGTTCCGTCTTCAGCAATCGAGAAATCCCTGTAGTTCTCAAGGTGAAGCTCTTTCTTCATCAGATCGATTTCAGCATCTTTGGCTTGCGCTTCTTTAACAGCTTTCTCAAGGTCTGGCTGTACCACAAGGTTATTAAGATAACCCTGCGGAATGATACAGACGTTCAACTTACGCAGTTCTTCATATAGCTGGGGTTGAGCTTGCTTAACCATGAGGTTATTGCAATAGGACTTGCGGCTCAAGGCATCAGCCATCACATTAGCCTTGCCAGGGGTATAATAAATACCACAGTCATAGTCCGTAATTGTTTCCAACCATCGTTGTTGACGAAGATTAAGATCCGGTTGGGTGAACAAGTACTTCAGACTCTGATGATCGGTATAAATCTCACACCGATTACCAAGAAGGTAATGTCGCCACTGTTTCAAAGCATAGATCACAGCAGCGAGTTCAAGATCATGCACTGGATAGTTTTTCTCATGCGGACGCAATTGTCGCGAGGCATATGCAATTACTTTACGCTCTTGCATTAGGACACAGCCTAATCCTTGACGAGAGGCGTCACAACATATCACAAAATCCTTGCGAGAATCGGGAGGAGCAAGCACTGGAGCAGAAGTAAGCTTGTCCTTGAGGGTCTGGAAACTCTCCTGACATTTGTCTATCCACTCAAACTTAACGCCTTTGTGGAGCAGATTAGTCAGGGGCTTGGCAATCTTGGAAAAAAAATTGACGAATCGACGGCAATAACTTGCAAGGCCGAGAAAACTTTGGACTTGCTTGGCATTCTTCGGAGGGGTCCAGTCAAGAATAGCCTGAACACGCTCCGGGTTAACGGTGATACCGTCCTTGGAAATCACATGTCCAAGGTAGGTCACTTCAGAAAGCTAGAATTCACACTTGGAGTACTTGGCATACAACTTGTGTTCTCGAAGCCTCTCCAGAACAAGACAAAGATGTTCGGCATGTTCTTCCTTATTCTTCGAATATACCAGAATATCGTCCAGATATACCACGACGAACTTGTTGAGGTAATCCATGAATATATAATTCATCAGACGGGAGAACGTAGCTGGAGCATTCGTTAGGCCAAATGACTTAATAGTGTATTCATAGGAGCGATAGCGGGTAACGAAGGCAGTCTTCGGAATATCCTCTTCGCGGACACGGATCTGGTGATAACCCAACCTCAAGTCGAGTTTAGAGAACACCGAAGATCCAGCAAGTTGATCATATAAGTCATTGATCCGGGGAAGCGGATATTTATTCTGAATGGTTGCCTGGTTGATAGGATGGTAATCTTGAACCAACCTATTCGTACCATCTTTCTTCTTGACAAAGAGAGACGGTGCTCCCCAGGCAGAGGAACTAGGACGGATGAAGCCCTTCTTAAGTGATTTATCGATTTCTTCCTTAAGCTCAAGTAGGTGGTGCGGAGGCATCTTGTAAGGACGCTTCGCAATAGGAGTAGTGCCAGGCTTCAAGTCAATAACAAACTCGACAGCTCTAGCAGGGGGTATTCCTGGAAGTTCTTCTGGAAAAACATCCTGGAATTCACAGACAACTGGAACGTTTTCGATCCCCTCAAGTGGAGAAGCGTTCAACGCATTTAAGGCATAAATCTGAGCCTCGGCGTTCTGAGTGATATGAGCACGGTAATTCACCAACTCATTTGATGGATGAAGAAGATGAACAACTTTAGTGGCATAGTTGATTGAGGCGTAGTGGGCCTTCAACCAGTCCATTCCCAGTATAAGGTCAATGTTGGAATTATTCAGAATTATGGGGAAGGCCTGAAACTTTCTCTCTTCAATCACAACAGTGACTTCGGGGCTGAATATAGTGGCTTGGCACCGTCCCGCGGGAGTGTTTACAACTAACGGATGGTGTAGTGTTTCACACTTAACGTCATGCAAGAGTGAAAGTGTTCTGACATGAATGAATGCGATGCTCCTGAATCAAATAAAACAGTTGCAGGTACTGAATTAACAAGAAGTGTACCCATCACAGTTGCTGGTTGTTCCGGGTCTTCATTCATGTTGACATGGAAGGCCTGCCCACGACCATAAGAAGGTCTGACATTGCTGTAGCGAGGCTGAGAATTCCCACGGCCATTACCACGGCCGGCAGAAGGAAGTGCTAACTGATTCTGACTCTGAGAGCAATCTCTGGCACGGTGACCTGGCTGGCCACACTTGAAGCAGAGTCCACTGTCAGGACGTGGTGCGGGAGCTCGAGGTGGTGGAGCTCGAAGAGGCTGCCTCAGTGGTGGTGGAGGCAGACAAGGTGCAGCATATGCTGGCCTGTACACTGGAGCTGCTGGACGGTACATGCTCTGTGGAATCCATATCCGGCGCTTCTGGGAAGCCGAGCCCAAAGATGAGCCTGCTTCACGAGTGCGTCTGGTCGCTTCCTTGTGCTTCTTCAGACCAGTCTCGACCATGATAGCCTTATTCACCAAGGTGGCGAAGTCAGGATAGTCTTGGACGAGCAGGGCTAACTGAATGTCATGGTGCAGCCCTTCACGAAACTTCTCTTGCCTTCGGGCATCAGTGGGGATGTCTTCTTCAGCATAGCGAGACAAGTCAAGGAACTCTCGCTGATAAACTTCTACGGTCTTGTTGCCTTGAACAAGGTTGCGAAACTCAGCCTTCTTGCGTGCTATAACTGCTTGAGGAATATAGCGGGCGCGAAAAGCAATCTTGAATTCCTCCCATGTGACAACAGTTCCAGGAGGTAGGGTATGTCGGTGAGTGGCCCACCATTGCGCTGCGGGACCCTTCAGGAAGTATGTCGCAAAGGTGACATAGCTGACAGGGAGAACATCAGCTGACTCCATCTCATAGAAGATGTCACGCAGCCAATCATCAGCATCCAGCAGGTTAATAGTGTTGCGGAATATCGATGGGTTGAGGCGCACGAACTCTGGCAGCGTAATTGAAGGTGGCTGCTAGTTGACATTGGGACCGGGAAACTGATTCATAATCCCAGTCATAAACTGACGGTTGAGTTCAAACTGTTGCATCATCGCAGCCATATAGTCAGGCGGTGGCGGTGGAGGTGGGTTGTTATCACCCATCCTGCTAAATCAACAGGGGTAGTTTAGCAGAAGGCACTGCGAGTGTTTAGCAACAAGCATGATGTATCATGACGGAATTTAAGTAGTACAACAGATGCTTAATAATAGTCATTAAGTCATACAGATCCATACAGAGTCGGTTACACTCGGGCAGCATAACGACACAAATTCAAAAGCTAGACAAGCTAGGCGGCGCGCAGGCACGCGGTAAGGAAGTACACAACGAGACATAGCAAAGGCTACATCAACGTCGGAGAAAACCACGGAAACGGGGTAGCTGCAAGTGCGGACGACGGACGTTCGTCGCAGAAGGATCCTGCGCTCCATGTGCACTCTGATGCAAAACCCGGTCTCGAGCTGAAAGAAGAGGTCCACGTGCAGGTGTGTGACCTCCCACAATAGGCCAATCGATCCCTGGTGGCATCTCGGTCCTGCGCGGGTAAAGAATATGCTCCGGATGTATCCCTGCTCGAACAGCTGGTAACAACTGCGTCATAGCCTCGTAGAGTCGTACTCGAGTGGCAAACAACTCAACGGCTAGAGCGCGAACAGTGCGATCCAGAGCCTGAGTACACTGAATCAGAACTCGCTGATCGTAGTGACGAGGCTCGTACGGGTCACAGATAGCCGTGTAGTATCCAGTAGCATCTCCAGCAGGGGCATACGGAATGTATCGATACTCAGAAGCATCCAAGCTAGCTCTGTGCTCTCCTCGAAGCCGTGCGACTGCAGAGTAGGCAGCATCATGGACTGCCATCTCAATCGTCACGCTGATATCGTGGAAAAGGTACAGCTCGGTGTCCGAGTAATAATGATGATCATAGATGCGAACATCAGCATAGTACTGCTCCTGGTTGAACTCGCGGTAAACCTCGTAGACCATGTACTCAGGGTACCAGCGGTAACCCAGTTTGGTCAAGAGAGCGATCAGAACAGCTGGAAACCCAGGGGCATCATGAGCCCAAGTGCGAAGCTCAGGCTGCGTCATAGGACGTGGCGGGAACAGACGATCCATCTGAAACAAAGGAGTTCAGGATTGTCACATGACGATGAGAAATATAACAAATCTCAGAAGGAAAGGTTAAACAAAACAATGGAAAGGAATATGATTATCAGACTAATCAGATCAATGATAGGGAAATCGCACAGAAATCCAGCTCTCCGGGTGGACGGAATTTACGAGATCCTAAGTGTCGGTGTTAGTAAATTTATTAAACCCGAATAGATGAGAGATCAGAGTCCCAGAGCAAAGATTGAGGAGTAAAAGATCCTAATACCACCCAGTTGGCGACGTGGGCCCGTAAGCCACACAGCCAAGTTAGTAAAATAGTTTTGGACCACTAGACTCAACTTCGGCCAAGGAGTTGGAAAGGGGGACTCCTAGAGCCAGTCGGCTTTGATACCAACCTGTGATGACCCCGGCTTAATCGTGCACTAATCATACACGCAAATGCACACGATCAAGCCTAAGGACTCACTTGAAGATATCACAACACAACTCTAAAACATAAAAAAAGTCATACAAGCTTTATATTACAAGCCAGGGCCTCGAGGGCTCGAATACATAGCTCGATGGCATACAAGTGTCAGCGGAAGCGTCAGATATCTGGGTACAGATATAACAGAGTTACAGATAGGCCTTTATAAAGGCGGGGCAAAAGAAAATACTACGATCGAAAGGCGTAGGCCTCCTGCCTAAGACCCTCCGAACCTACTCCTGGTCGTCAGTCGGCTCCTCGTAGTAGTACTCACCGGGAGGGTAGTAGTAGTAGTAGCCGTCAGTGGGGGCAGCTGGCTCCGGGGCTCCGTCGTCTGGTTGCGACAAATGGAAAAAGGAGGAAAAAGAAAGGAAAGCAAACGTGAGTACTCATCCGAAATACTCAGCAAGCAAGGATCTACACTACATATGCAACATTTTCAAAGGAGAGCTGTATATGTGGACTGGGCTGCAGAAATGCCAGAATAGATGGGATAGCCTAGTCCTATCGAAGACTAGCATCTTCAAGCATCTTCATCGGTCTTGCAGCATTAGAAGAGTGCAGATTAACATAATGTAAAGTAGTAGTAACGCCATCAACCTCGCCCAGAGATTCTTCCTCGACTCCCTGCGAGAAAGCAATCCCAGAGCCATACTATCCAGTATCATCTCAAGTCACTGGTTCTAGTTGTACTGATCGGGATACAACTCCAAGTGTCCGTTACCGTAGGACAGGCTATCGATAGATTAGATCTTCCCTGCAGGGGTGCACCAACTTACCCACCATGCTCGATTAACTCCGGCCGGACACACTTTTCTGGGTCATGCCTGGCCTCGGCCAAACGATACGCCGCAACCCGACCAAAAACTTAACAGAGAGGTCAGCACACCGGACTAAACCTGTGCCCCCAGGGGTCTTGGGCCATCGCCCCGGACGCTCCTGCACGTTGCGTACACCGCCGGTGAGCAGACCTAGCAACCCCTTAATACAAGCGCGGTTGCGTTACCAGTCCAACCCAACGTGTGCCGCTCAGTTGCTGACGTCTATTAAGCTTCGGCTGAAGTATACGACGCAGAACGCCCATACTATGCCCACGTGATGGTTAGTGCTATCAGGCCAGAGGCCCCTCGGATCAAATATCCAAACCGTTAGTGTGTTGATAGTGCGGAAATGAGCAGAGACTCATGAAAGATGTGACCCCGTCGCCCCGTCTCGAGGACTTGCGGCAAGGGCGAGGAATGCCTGGCCACGCCTCGTGTTCAATCCTCGGGCACCATCCAGGTCCACCCGACTCCACATCACTCGCTATTAAGCTCGCGCGGGTACCCCTCAGGGCCGACCCGTCTTTATCCAGTATGAACAGTTATATCAGTAATGTAAGTCATCTGTGTGGCTACCGCATCAAGAAGGAATCCGAGGCATCACCCTCGTTGGATCCCCACCTGACATAACCGTCAAGGTGAACGTAAGAGGAATCACCCTCGAGGTCCACTCTTGAGGAGTTGCATGACAGTGTCAGTTTCGGGGGTGGTGTAGGAGGAATCACCCTCGCTTACCACGACCGATTAACTAACCTACAAGGTTATCATCCGAAGTGCTGACGAGGTATCACCCTCGGCACTCGATAGTAACCCAGTAGTGTCGGCAACTAAGGGGGAAAGTGACGTGCGGTGTCGGGACCTGGTCTTCAATCCCGTTCCACGGGTCTTCTGATCATCCAGCGGGGCAGTCGGGATAAGTGGGGTCTCTGATGGTCTCTACCCAACCTATTCTAAGCAGTTTAGGATAACAGGTAAGTATCAACAGCAGGTTACAAGTAAACAGGCCATGCAGCAGATATAGGATACAGTAACAGCAGCAGATTCTAATGCAAGCATAAGAGAGAAGAGAATGGGCGATATCGGAATGCTCAAAAGGGGGGTGCTTGCCTGTCTGCTCGACGGCAAGAGTCTAATCGTCAGGAGCGTAGTCGACCTCCTGAGCTGCGTCAGTCTCGGGAGCTACGTCGACGTCAGGGTCTATCGAGAGAGAAGAGGGGGAAGAAACAAATAAATGCACAACAAACGATGCAATACAGGCATGCTATGCTAAGATGCAGTGCAGGGTTGCCTAAAGATGCATCTAGGTCATTTTAGTTATTTTAGAAACAACGTGGGATTTATTAACCGGTATGTATGCACTATTCATCTACCGGAATCGGGCTCAAAGTTACGAGTTCTCCTACGTAGGTGGTTCCGACATGGAAACAGACGACACGTTCAGATTCGTCTCATTGTTCTGAGCAACTTTCATGTTTTTAGTTTTTCGATCTGAGCTACGGTTTAAAAGTTATTAAATTTCAAAGTTTAAATGATTTTCTGGAATTATTTTTATTAACAGAAATGATTTATGATGTCAGCATGATGTCACTGTGACGTCAGCAGGTCAACTACGGCTGACCAGAGTCAAACCTGACATGTGGGTCCAGTGGGACCCACATGTCAGCCCCTGTTAGTCTAGCAGTGGATTAATTAAATTAGCAGAGTGATTAGTGGGGTGGGCCCCTGATGTCAGTGACTAGTTTAAATAATATATTAGTTTTAAGATTTAATTAGTTTAATTAAGTGTTGGGGCCCACACGTCAGTGGCTTAGGGGGAACAGTAATCCGCGTTGACCAGGTCAACCGGTCAACGGGACCCCATCGGGCCCACTCGTCAGCCTCACAGAGGAGGCCACACGGGCGCCACGTCGGAGCGGCCGGCGGCGAGGCTCCGTCGAGCCCAAAGCGCGGCGGAGGGCCTATGTCCTCATCAGGATTCGCCGTCCGACGGCCATTTGGCGCTCGGGAGGCACCGTTCGAACGGGCACTCGTTGCCGCGTTGAATGGTGGCCTTGGCTTGGCTATAAGTGGCCGGAAACAGCAACGGCGAGCGGTGGAGGCGGCGGCCGGAATCGGGCTCGGGCGAAAACTAAGCTAGAGGTGTCGGGGAGCTGTGTGCGCGTGTGCGTTCAACTACTGGGTGCTCCAGGAGCTCGGTAGCGAGCTCAGACAGGAGCTGCGGCGGCGGTGGCCTCGACTACGAGCTCGACGGCGGCAGCAGGTTCGGCCATGGCGAATGCAGCAGCTGCGAGGCGCGCGCACACCCAGAGAGAGAGGGGAAAGGGGCAGTGCTCACCGGGGAGGCACACGATGGCCCGGTGTGAGCTTAGTAGCAGCAGGCGGAGCGAATCGACGACGGCGAGCCTCGTCGGTCAGAGGTTGAAGACGACCCCGTCCCGGCGTTGCAGCTGCGCTGAGCTCGTTCCAGCGGATGGGGACGACGAGGCGGTCGATGTAGAAGCTCGGGGACACGCTGGCGTGGTGTAGGGAGGACGGCGACCACGGCCATGGAGGCGCTCGGGTGAGGCGGATCTGGGGAAGAGAGGCGGGGCGAACGAGAGAGGGAGAGGGAGAGTGACGGGGAGGAGGCCAGGGGGAAGGAACGGTTTCGGCCTTATCCCCCTCGGCTGTCGATGGCCGTCGCGGCCGTCGCCGTGTCGACGCCCGGCTGGCGCGCGCGCGCGCGGCCATTGCGCGGCCGACACGCAAGGGAGAGAAGGAGGGGATGGGCCAGCTGGGCCGGATCGGGGCACTGTGCACTTAGGCCCAGTGCACAATGCCTCGATTTATTTTTCTGTTTCTGTTTTCTATTTTCTTTTATTTCCTTTCTGTTTTGTAATTGTTAGGCCACTTTTGCATTTTTGTAAAATATGAGAGTTGTCCCCAATATTACAATGCAATATTCCCTTCCATCAAAAATTGGTTTGGGCAAATTTGGATTTCTTTTGGATTTGATATTATTATAAATGATTTAAATAATGCTGTTTTGGTGCTGTTTCATGTGGTTTGAGTCATTTAACTAACTCCATCATCATTGTTTATAGTTTTATGAGTGCTTCTGGAATATTTGCTGTTTAAGGAACATTTTCCCAATAGTGTTTGAGCAAATTCATTTTGCACTTTTGAATTTGAGGTGATTTCCAGAATAGAGTTTGAATTGTTTTGGTTAACCACTATAACTAGGCCCTGCAAATGATATGACTTGGCATTATTAACAATTGATCACAGTGGCTAATACTCAGGGGTGTTACAATAGATAAGGTCATGCGTCCATTACCCACAATGAAATAGTACTAATGAGTACAAAGTAATTTCACAAATCTGTACCATAGCATAGATCTCCCGTGGATATGTTCAGTGGTAGTAGTCAGTGAAGAATGCATAACAAAAACTGTAAAAGAGATCAACAGTGGTTAACTGATAAAGATGCAAGCTTTTTCCATGATTGCACTACACATGTTCAGAGATTTTTCACCAGCAGTGTGCTGCTGTTGAACCTTTGGCATTCCTTGTATAAATGAGCTTGAACCCCTGGAAACTTGTGAGATATGAACACATCTCCCGAAATCCATCGACTGGTTAAGAACAATTCAATCACCATCGTGCATAAAAGTTGGCCTTCAGTCTCAATAATAATATTATAGGAATCCTTCTTCAATCACCATCAACATGGTTGTCCCCGTAGGTCAACTATCAATTTAAGATTCTGAACATACTAGCTTTGGCAAAATGTGCACGAGCTACTGAAGAAACTGAAGATTGTTGGCAAACAACATAAGGCAGTATCTTTGTTGTTTTTGAACTTCTCGGTTTTTTTATTCTGAACTTGCGATTTATTTACTTTTTGCAGGGTGCAGTGCGACTGCGGGTGCTGGGAGGCCGGGCTTCGCTCCCTCAGGTAGCCGCGTCCTCCGCTGCTTAGGACAGCAAGCAGGGGAGGAAGGAGAGACAGACCTGACAGCAAGCACTAGTAAGATTTTGAATATAGTGGACATCCTACTTATAAGCTCAGGAAAAAAAAGCACATCAGACTATGTACGTCACAGTGCAAAGCAAAGGAAAATCAAAGTGAACGCTTAGTTACAAAAGTTTCCTTACAAGCATTAACGCCAAAGCGAGGAAATAGCTACAGACTCACGTAGCAAAAGGGCAAAACACACGGGAACATAAGCAGTTTACATTGACCTTTTGTATGTTCACTATGTGCAAAAAGAATAGAAAAATTAAAGTAAGTTCTCATAAGCATAAAAACAAACAGGTAGAGGGCACAGTATCAATTGGGGAAATTTCTGAATCTTCTGTACACAATCTTGAACAAAGAATGAATTACTGATTTTTATAGTACAAACTTCTGAATCTTATTCTGGCACACCAGCACCTGTACATACTTGAGATTTAGAGAGAACGAACGAGTTGAACAAAGAATTAATTTTCACGTACAAATTTCCAAATCTTCTGTACATACTTGAACAAACAAGCCAGCAAAAAGACAGAGAGCACAACACCAGCATTTATATGTGAGATTTAGGAAAATGAACTAGAAAACGAACTAGCAAAAAGACAGAGAGCACAACACCTGCGGGATGTGGCACATGGATGTGGGGGGAGGCCATAGGGAAGCCGCGCAATGGCGTGAGAGATGCCAGGGAAGGTCGATGACAGGCGTCGAAGAAGGTCGGCGACAGATGCCCGTGCAGGTCACGCACGAGGGGTGGCGACCCCATGGCCAGCTTGCATCTACGCGTGACGTCGAGGCAGCAGCCTGAGCTAACGCCAAGGGTGGGACGACTGGGCAGCACAGGGAAGGGAGCTGGCTTTAGCGAGCTGGCTGCAGGTGTTGAACGGCGTGGAGGGGCTACATTGAAGTGCTGCATCCCACGTACCCATCAGCAGAGGTCCCCGTGCAGAGGTCGGTGACAAGGCGAAGCCCTTCATCGCCGGAGCTGTTGCCGGCAGCGACGCGCCGGAGCGGGGGCTGCAACTCATGGCAGGGCGGAGGGCGGCTCCGGCAGTGGCGGATCCCGCAGGGTGGATGGGGGCATTTGCTGCGGATCTCGCGGGGTGGGATGGGGGCAGCCGCCGCACCGGTCGGGGACGAAGAGCTGCCGCCGTTGTGGAAGCAAGGGGAAGGGAGGCCGCTGCTGCGGTTGAAGCAGGGGGAGGACGCGGCGGAGGCGCGGTTGGTGGCCGGGGCCACGATGGCGGTGGTGAGCGCAGGTGGCGGTGGCGGCGGGATCCAGGGGCGGCGGCAGCATCTCCGGTTGGGGGCAGGGCGGTGGCCGCGTCTCCGGTTGAGGGCAAGGTGGTGGCGGCGGCGCCGGTTGGGGGCGGAGCGGCGAGCACGTCGCCGGTTGGGTCGGGAGGAGCGGCAGGTGGGGGATTAGGATCGGGGAAGGTCATGGTTCGAGCTGGGTTGGGCTTTTTCTTACTAGTTCGGGAGTTCGGGAACAAGACCATCGGGCCCTATATAGGGCGTGATGTTATCAGAATATCCCATGATCAGGATAGTGTTACTTTCTCTCTATATATATATAACATATTTTATCTACTACCAGGGGTAGTTACCCCTACCTCTTTGCTCTCCACGTGTCCCACCTTATAGCTCCAGTTCAACCGGGTGAGGGATCTCGTTAACGGGTGTTGTGGACTGCAATAGACAGAACTAATTTTATTTCACAATAAAATAATCCGGCAAGTGGCATGCTAGTTCAACCGCCTCCTTAATTCTTGGAAAATGATGGGCTAGTTCAAACTGTTTGTTTGGATCATCACTCCAACGTGGCACTTTATTCCTACGTAGTTTCCGCTGGAGATAGGTAGTATATAGAGTACATGGAGCATATATACTCATGTATCCTTTGGAGTATGGAGCATTAACATATATTTGGAGTATGGAGAAGTAACGTATACTTGTTGAAGTATGGTGCCTGCAAAAAAATGAGTATACATACTCTATCTATACTCCAAAATAAGTTTTACACTAGATATATTGTCCATACTACTTACTAAAAATAACCTTACACTACATACTTCATGGTCATCTAGATTATGAAGTATGGAGTATGGAGTATGGAGAATATATGAAGTAGGAAGTATATATGGAGTATGGAGTCTGAAATACATGGCATATCTGTTTTAATAGTATGGAATATAATAAGGACGGTAGTATGGAGTTTTGAGTACAAAAGAGTTGAATATATATTACATCAATTGGTGCCTTGGTTGGTGAAACTGTACAAGTATTTTATCCATGGTTTCACTAACTCTTAAAGCTCAGATTGATCAATTATATACACTAGTCTCATTTCATAATGGAGTTCGTCCTCCGAGCAGATCCTATACAGCCATACTTTTTAGCTGCCGCCGCACTGGAGCAGCCATCCGTCGACCCATTGTCGTCACACGCCGCACTGCCGCTGCCTACTTGCCGGTCACTAGTTGACGTGCAGCCGTACGCCATCGTCGCTGCCGCCGGAACAGTTGCCCCGTCATCTGTGTAAACCATACGTCATCGTGGCCGCCATCATGGCATCATGCCGGAGCAGCCACTCGTTGGCCGTCGTTGCACTTGCACATTGAGGCCAAGCAGGATTTAGTCATAGTGACACAAAAAATAGTGTATTTATAGAAGGAAAAATAACATGAAGTAACATTACACAATAGTATCGTTTATGTGTATACCTGGAAAAGAAATATGGAAGTATCTGGAAAAGTAGTATGTAGTATTGGAGTATCTGAAAAAGAAGTTTGGGAGTACCTGGAAAAGTAGTATGTAGTGTTGGAGTATCATGCATGTATAGAGTCGTTGTCATAAGGATCCAGCATGCACCATATTTTTTTCCAAAGGTGTTTGCTTAAGTAGATCGGAATGATCAGTACGTAGTTGCATAGACGTACTAGGTAATATCACGTCAGTAGCATGCATTCATATTGGATGGAAGTGTGATCATATACTACATACCTACGATCTAATTAAGCCAACTAAACAATAAAGAAACGTGATTCAACATTGGTACCGCTTGTCTGGTTGCGAAGTAGATCGAGCAACCGGCCAGCCGTTTTGGCAGAGTCTCGCCGATGGCAGAAAAATATTCGGGACGGCGTTGATCCGTCGTCACCAGCCAATGACTGCCGCGAAGTAGATCGCGCAACGTCGGCCAACTGTCTTCTTCCTGTCTAGCCGATGGTAGAAGAGTACTCGGGACAGTGCTGATCTGCCGTCGCGAGCTGCCGTCGGAAGAAATCACCTAGTCACACATTGAATGATTAGAAGAAAAAGCTTGTTAGTACGTAGGAAAAGAAGGTTTGTTACAGGATAAGGATGAAGCTAGGTTCGCTAGTAGCCGGATAACCTCATAACAAATATTACGGGATAGACACCTAATAAACTACAGGATATGCGCCTCATAAACAAAAAAAATTAAACAAGTCTAAACGGGTTGGGTGCAAGATGTGCTACCCATTAGGACTTTGTATGATTTCTAAAAGAAACACACGCTCCCTCAACGGACCTTGTGATCAACGGTGG